>CM062805.1:737073005-737700505 GCA_031772625.1 Pinus tabuliformis | reverse complement strand
AAAAGAAGTGCATCCAAGTCATTTCTTTTTTTGTCAATGGTCGGTGATCTCACCCATGATGTGCTTTTGAATAATTAAATGTGGAATATTTTTCTAGTCTTATTTGAATTCATGGTGGATGAAGATTACCATTTGAGTGGAATTTCTTGAATGCTTTTCTACAAAGTAGAATTTTC
The DNA here is from genome assembly GCA_031772625.1 of Pinus tabuliformis. Lineage (NCBI taxonomy): Eukaryota > Viridiplantae > Streptophyta > Pinopsida > Pinales > Pinaceae > Pinus > Pinus tabuliformis. Next base: position 737,700,329 of record CM062805.1, on the reverse strand, counting down.
CTAGTGTGATAATCATAACATATCTTTGTACATATTATGCACCCCAATACATATGAATTTTGCATGATTTTATTGATTGACAAATATGTATTTCTTTTCTCCATGGCATACTTGTAGTGTATATCTTTCAAACAGTTATTTTGACAACATTCACTTCAAATTAAATAAATAATAAAAGTTTAGTTAATGAGAAATCCTTTATTAAACCTTGTGTAACTAGAATGCTTTGGATTGATATAAAAAGGTTTAGTCTTGTTCATAATCCTTGTCACAGATGTAATTCTCCTTTGTATTGTCTCCATTGTGTTTAAAGGAATTTTGTCATCATTTCTATTAAGAATATCCTCTTCACTAGGAGGAATATCATCCTTGATATAAACATGTTCGATGTTGCTAAGACATCCAATAAGATAATGTTAAACACTTTGACTTGTTGTACTAAAATGATTTAGAACATTATGTTTGTTCCTAGATCCATCATCATCTTCATTTCCAATCTCAGGTCATATGTAAGTAATAAAACATAAGGCATCCTTCTCTTCTCTATTCCTGAATCCGATAAAAGTGACTCAACCTTCATGTGTGGAGTAAATGGTGGGCCTTGCCCTGGTCCGGGTCGTGGCTCTCATGCATGAATGGACAGTGGGAAGAAGAGATTCACTCTGGCTCGACCATTCATCTATAAGAACATAAAATTCAGTAGGAAGATTATTACCATCCTCACAAATGTCATTAGATTTACCATGACGGTGTTCACTTGAAGAAAATTCATCCATGGCAGTCTTCACTTGAAGAAAATTCATCATTGGTTTCTTTAAAATCCTCACTTGGAGGAAATCACCATCATCATCTTTGGTGGCTTTAAATTCCACACTTGGATGAAAATATCTACTATCATCATAATCATAATCACTGCTTTCCAAACCCGAACATGGAGGAAAAACTTCAGTCTCCTCATCAATGCCTTTATAATCCCCATTTGTAGGAAAATTTTCATCATTGGTGCCTTTAAGTTCCCCACTTCAAGGAAAATCTTCATTATTATTAACATCATCATCATATGAATCATTATCATATATTTCCTCTATATTAATATTATTATTGAAATATCCATCAATATTTTCATTAAGTTGACAGTAGGAGGAAGGCTATCATTCCAAAGCATCACTTGAAAATAGATTTTGTGTATTGTCCAAATCACTCATGTTCTCTGTTATGCTCTTAACCTGCAAAATGATACCCAAATACAGAATATGCGAAGAAAAGATACCCAGAACACAGAATAACAATGATTTTATTATTCAGAGAGTAATGTTCACTTGCCTCTTCAAGGGGGCAACCTCCAATAGAGCAGAGCTCGACTATAAAATAAGACACGATGCTCCTCGCAGGGAGTCTCTATCCTTTATATATGACTCATACATGCAATACCACAGGCCAATACCGTGGGTTTTATTAATACCATCTATCTAATACTACGACCCATTTGCAACTAATTGTGGTTCCGTCATTAATTGCGGATTAACCACTTACAATTATTAATATGGGCTTTATTGACTCCTAACTATGACGTGATCCCATTACATAAATAAGGGGGTTAGGGTGGGACCCTAACATGCCCTCCCCCTTAAGACTAGCCTTGTCCTCAAGGCTGAAGCTGCGGAAACTGCTGAAGAATAGTGGTTGGTTCCCAAGTTGCATCTTCCGGAGAAGTGTCTTTCCATTTGACAAGGACTTCCTTAATCATGCGGCCGCGCAGTTGCTTGTCTCGTGTGTCTAGGACCTGTTCGGGTTGAAGCCAGATGGACCCTTCTTCTTCCAATTCAGGTAGATTGGTCTGAATTCTGCAATTGTTCCCAATCACTTTCTTGAGGCATGAGACATGGAAAACTGGATGGATTTTTGCAGTAGGTGGCAAGGCCAACTTGTAGGCCACTTCTCCAATGCGCTGAAGTACTTGATATGGTCCGTAGAATTTGGGAGAGAGTTTCTGACACCCCTTGTCTTTGAGGGATGTTTGCTTATATGGTTGGAGCCGTAAAAAGACCTGATCCCCTTCTTGAAATTGGTGCTCTGAGCGATGCTGGTCTACCTGTTGCTTCATACGGTTCTGAGCTTGATTAAGATTCTCTCGAAGATGGGCGAGCATGGTTGCGCGGTGTTGTAGGAGTTGATCCACTACTTGTACTTTTGAGCATCCCTTGAGATACGAAGTAGGTGAAGGCGGGAGTTGACCATATACTGCTTCATAGGGAGTCATTTTGGTGGTGGCATGATAGTTGGTGTTATACCACCATTCAGCCAGAGGTAGCCACTGTACCCAAAGGTGTTGCTTTTCTGAAGTGAAACACCTAAGATAGGTTTCTAGACATTTATTCACGGCTTTGGTTTGACCATCTGTTTGCGGATGATAGGAAGTACTGAGTTTTAGTTGAGTGCCTTATATTCTGAAGAGTTCTTGCCAAAAATTACTGGTGAAGATCGGGTCGCGGTCGGACACAATAGAAGTGGGCATGCCATGCAATTTGAAGATCTGATCCATGAAAGATTGAGCAACCAAAGTTGGTGTAAATGGGTGGGGTAGGGCGCAAAAATGAGCATACTTCGACAGTCGGTCCACAACCACCATGATGACTGACTTGTTCCCTGACTTTGGAAGACCTGTAATGAAATCCATAGAAACCTCCGTCCAAATTGATGCCGAAATGGGCAATGGTTGTAATGTGCCTGGTGTGTTGACGGTTTCCCCTTTGTGGCGTTAACAGACATCGCATTCTGCTACGAAAGTAAGGATGTCCTTTTTCATGCCTGTCCAAAAAAAGGATCTTCTGGTGCGAGCATACGTCTTCTGAAAACCTGAATGTCCTGCAGTGGGAGATGAGTGCAATTCTGCCAAAATGCGACTTTTGAGGGTGGATGTTGGTGATATTACGACTCTGTCCTTGTAGCGAAGAATATCATCTTGCCACGAGTAGCCCTTGGTGGAATTTGGATCTACCTGCAATTGAGAAATGAGTTGGGAGAGCCCGGGCTGTGAAAACCATTCCCTGCGAGCCTCTTCAATCCATTCTGGAATGGGGAGGGAAATTGCTAGCAGAGTACTTTCCTCCTCAAATTGGCGAGATAATGCATCTGCTACACTATTGTCTTTCCCTTTCTTGTAAATGATCTCATAATCATATCCCAGCATTTTGGCTAGCCATTTATTTTGTTGTGGGGAGGATAGGCATTGCTCCAAAAAATATTTAAGACTGTGATGATCTGTGCGGATTTGGAAATGTCACCCCAATAAGTAAGGTCGCCAGGTCTCGACTGCATGTAAGATGGCCATCATTTCCTTCTCGTAGGTAGATTGGCCCAGATTCCTCCCACTGAGTTGTTGGCTTGTGAAGGCCAACGGTCGCCCTTCCTGCATTAAGACCGCCCCAATACCTGTACCCGAAGCATCACATTCAATGACAAAAGATTTGGTGAAGTCAGGTAGTGCTAAGACTGGAGTGGAACACATGGCATTTTTTAGAGCTTTAAAGGCCTGTTGTGCTTCCTCAGTCCAGAAGAAGGAATTTTTCTTTAGGAGTTGTGTGAGGGGCTTCGCTATGTGACCATAGTTGCGGACAAATTTACGATAATAGCCTGTGAGACCCAAAAATCCTCTCAAGCTCTTCAAGGTCTTAGGTTGAGGCCATTCCTGCATTGCCTGGATCTTTTTGGGGTCCACCTTGACACCTTCACGCCCCACAATGTGGCCCAAATACTCTACTTCTACCATGCCAAACGAACACTTGGACATCTTGACAAATAATTTATGCTTGCGGAGCAGTTGCAAGAGTAGATCGACATGCTGAAGATGTGCGGCCCAAGTGCAACTATAGATGAGGATGTCATCGAAGAAGACAAGGACAAATTTCCTGAGATATGGTTTGAGAATGTGGTTCATAAGGCTCTAAAAAGTAGAGGGGGCATTACAAAGACCAAATGGCATGACCAAGAATTCATAATGGCCTTCATGAGTTCGGAAAGCAGTCTTGGGGATGTCGACTTCCTTCATGCAAATTTGGTGGTAGCTTGAGCAAAGATCCAGCTTAGTGAAGAATTGTGCCCCATTGAGTTCATCCAGCAAATCATCAACCATCGGGATGGGAAATTTATCTTTGACTGTCAACTTATTGAGGGCCCTGAAGTCGGGACACATCCGCCACTCCCCATCTTTCTTGAGCGCCATGACCACTGGGGATGAATAAGGACTAATGTTGGGACGAATGACACCTGCTTCCAAAAGTTCCTTGATGATTTTTTCTATTTCATTCTTTTGGGTGAACGGATATCTGTATGGGCACACATTTGGGGGTTGGGCCCCTGGAACCAAGGTGATGCTATGATCATGTTCCCCTCGCGAGGGTGGAAGCTCATGAGGCTTGTCAAAGACCGGCAGATGGTTATTTAAAATCTGTTGCATCTCAGGATGAATTGGCAGAGGCTTGGTTTCAACTGCCTGGATGGCATTAAATTGAGCTACAACTCCATGATTGCCCTTTTTTAACAATTTTTCCATCCTATGCAAGTTGATGATAGAGGGGGCTCCCACCTGGAGTCCACGGAGGGTATGTGTGTAGTTGTTCTGCTTAAAACTCATATATAACTCCTAGAAATCCATTGTGATTGGCCCAAGAGTGCGGAGCCATTCAGCGCCGAGGACAATGTCGCAACCCCCCATGTGTATGGCAAACATGTGAGTTTTCAACTGATAATCCCCCATTTGAAGTTTGACATTTTCACAGCGGCCTTCACATTTCATTGTGCCTCCATCCGCAATTTGAACTTGGAAGTTAGAAACTGCTCATACAAAACAATGCACTCCTTCTGTGACTTTTTGATGGATGAAATTATGTGTACTTCCACTATCAATCAAGACTACTACTGGGCGATGTTTAATAAAACCTCTGATTTTGAGAGTTTGAGGGGAAGAAATCCCTACCAAAGCATGCAACGAAATAACTGGTTCATCAGAGACATTGTCCTTTTGGTTGTCTTCTTCTAGCGGCTCATGTTCCTCCAGTGGTGGATCTTCCTCTGTTGAGCTGTATTCAGTGGCATCAATTTGAAAAAATTTGGGCTCCTTGCATTTATGACCTGGGGAGTATTTTTCATCACATTAGTAATATAGGCCTTGCTTTCTTCTTTCGGCCATTTCCGCAGGTGACACCTTTTGGACCTTAAGTGTTTGAGTCGTGTTGTGAGCCTGTGGGGGGCAACCTTTAGTGGAGAAATTTGGGCGACTGTATTGGGCTGCTAATGCATGTTCCACGTTACGAGCGACCTTGCAAGCCTCCGTCCATGTGGGAGGGTGGTGCAGTAGGACTTGGGCTTTGATAGCTTCTTTAAGACCGCTGATAAAACATTACGTGTAGAACACATCTAAGAGACCCCAAGTGCGGAAGGCTAAGGCTTCAAAATCTGTAATATATTCATCCACTGTACCAGTCTGTCGGAGCTTAGTAAGACGACCCAAAAAAGATGATTCCTGGTCAAAGCGGTCTTGAAGAGCTTTGGTGAATTTGGTCCAAGTCTTAAAAGGTCCAGTGCAATGTTGATGCCATTCCCACCATTGCCACCTTTCATTGTCCAAGTACATGCTCCCCAACATAAGTTGAGTCTCATCATCGAAGATGCAATTCAGTTTGAAATACTACTCCATTTGTGCTATCCATGCCGACGGGTGAGTGCTGTCAAATTTATGCATATCCAACTTGGGAGGTCGCTGACTGGGTGGTGGGTGGGTGTGCCAGACGTGAGGAGAGTGGCTAGACTCACCCTCATTGTGTTCAGTGCCATTATACTCCTCCTCGTGGGCTGGCTCCTTGCCCTTCGGGACTATTTTCTCGACCATGTTACATAATCTGGTAAGCTGAAGGTGGAGGTTGTGCATTGATTCTTCAAATTTGTCCATCCTTTCATTGGCCATCGCTTGAGCTCTAGTTTCTACCATACACCAACTGGGTTTTTTTGAAAATTGGGACCGCCTAAAAAATTTTCACTAAGAAGTGAATGGCACCACCATGCTCAGCTCGTCGTCCTGATTCGGATGGGCTATCCTAATGGAGTTTTACTCCTTCCTTATCGATACTACAATGGCCAAATCCTCAAAATGTCAATGCGGCCAAAAGTCCTGCGAAAATTATACCCCGGTATAGGAACCCTTCACAACGACTCCGATCTGGGGGATCTGAGAGATCTGAATGGCGGATCTGATGGCGGAACAGACTGCTTCTGCGGATCTGATGGATCTAATAAATCGGAATGGCTGATCTGCGAACTCGAGACTGCAGGACTGATGTCTGCTGCTGCTGCACCCCTTTGCACAGGCGAATCTAGAAGAGATGTTGTGTGATCCCTCGATAGAAAAGGGAACTAAGGTCTTGAGGAGTGTCAGGTGCTACAAATCGCAATATACATAAGGGTCTGGTAGTAGTACTTGGCCCAATGTTTCAAGGCTCTAACTAAGGAGGATCGACCTTACCCTTAGCCGTACAACCCGACTACCCTATCGTACGGGCGAGTAATCTCCCCGAGTATTGTTCTCGGTGTACTGTAGCCGCAAGAAGACCGACGGTTTATCTATGGCGAGGTTTCAAGGGAGCCTAGGGAGCTTCCGATATACCTAGAGGGTACGTGGAAGACAATCCGTGCGCGGTTCTGTCTAATGCGCTACTACTCAAAGGGGTACCCACAGGGGTTACAAGGGAGTCCAACAGACGTGACCACCTCTTGTATTTCTTGCGTGCATGCCTCCCCAAATCCATAGGTTTATGTGCTCAACGACAGATCCCGTGGTTTAAAGACATCGGAACACGTCTCTAGCCAAAAAAAAAAATTGCTAAGAAATGGAGATCCCACCGGCCCTGGAAAGTGCTATGATACCACTTGTGATGCTCTTAACCTGCAAAATGATACCCAAATACAGAATATGCGAAGAAAAGATACCCAGAACACAGAATAGCAATGATTTTATTATTCAGAGAGTAATGTTCACTTGCCTCTTCAAGGGGGCAACCTCCAATAGAGCAGAGCTCGACTACAAAATAAGACACGATGCTCCTCGCAGGGAGTCTCTATCCTTTATATATGACTCATACATGCAATACCACGGGCCAATACCGTGGGTTTTATTAATACCATCTATCTAATACTACGGCCCATTTGCAACTAACTGTGGTTCCGTCATTAATTGTAGATTAACCACTTACAATTATTAATATGGGCTTTATTGACTCCTGACTATGACGTGATCCCATTACATAAATAAGGGGGTTAGGGTGGGACCCTAACATTATCATTAAACCACTGAGAAAAATGATCATATTGGTCCATTGAAACTCTTTAGAATTAAGTACTTCATCAAAATGTTCAAACTCATTGCTTGCACTAGCACTATGATCAAACTCCTCACTAAATGAAAGCATTATTCTTCATTAACAATGGAAGCATTTCCATCAAATTCACTAGTAGCAAAAGAAGAAGTGGTACACGAGAAATATGTTGATGCAATAGAAATGGAACTATCATATTAACCCATGACTTTTTACTAAAAACATAAAATGAAACGATTTTCCACCTTCCCAAAAACAATCTTATAATCTAGTGAATTTTTCCCTTAATAATTAAAACAATGTAAACTTTGAAACGGGAACTATAAACTCAAAACGGGAACTCTGGCAAAAAAAGGCCAAAAAAACATCAAAAACAGTGCTAAAAACGAAAAGTGTGTATACTGGAACGATGTGTTTTTTTTTTAGGGACAATTTTGAACATGTTTTAACAATGGAAGTGAAAACAAAGTTTTTGTGCAAAATACAGCTTGAAAACGAAAAAGTGATTATACTGGAACGATGATTTTTTTTAGGGTCAATCTTCAAAATTTAAAAAAAAATGCTAGTAAAATGATCCAACAACATAAAAATGACTCATAACTTCTCATTTAACACCATATGGAAATCAAAAATTTTATTTCAAGATACGATGCATACATCAGTTAGATAAACTGTCTTAAACAATTATTCAAAATCACTCATATTTTCTTGCACACCATCAGAATTCACATCTTCAGATGAGTGATTGGATGCTAACAAAGATGTTCCATATTCTTCTCTTTCATCAACTAGTGCCCCATCTGAGTCCACATGCATGCCCATCATTTCAAGTTTCAAAATTCTTCTAGATCTACGATTGGTTTCAGTAGACTCCCATCTCAACACTGTTCCTTCTGGTAACAACCTTTTAAGAATCTCTATCGTCTTGAAGCGAAGAGTTCCTCTCTTTGTTAAATTGAAGTCATAAACAAGTATGTCAACATCCTCCAATTTCAATATGTCTTTGTGGCGACGATTTATATTCGTACCCTTTCTTTTTCTCTTTCCGCCATTTTTTTTTCAACTACCATCTCTGGCTTATACAAACCATTGAATGGGTGTGTATTTGTGGCATACCAATGTAATTCAACACTTGTAACATCCTCATTTTCTCTAAAGACCTTTATAACTTTAGCAACCCAGAATGTATAGCCATTGGGATCTCCATCTGCTAGCACTGCGATCATGCAACCCTCCTTAATATCCTATACTGAACCCCTGTAAAGGTCTTCCATGGCTTCACGTTGTGCACGAGACCTTCTGGAACCAATATACATCTCTCTATCCTCTGCTTGTGAAGAATTAATAATACCTTGAGATTGTTGCTGTTCAACAATGTTTATTTCCTCATGTGCATTCGACACATTTTGTGGCCAAATAAATGGATTTTTCAAAGGTATATCTTCATTTGTTGTTGTTGAAATGATATCACTTTGATTATTGAAAAATGACTCCCACCAAACTGAATCAGCAATGTCAAAGTACTCATATATATATCTAATACATTTTTTAATTTCTTCTATGCAATTAGAATAATTTATATTTCTATTTTGTCTGCATGCATTATGAACTTCACCAACTGATTGTAATAACAATATTTTTGATGCAAATATTGGATGATCTGGAATGAACATCAAAAATTGCAAACCTGATGACGGTGCCCATTCTGCAGTAGTTGAATACTTCTTGCCCCATATTATTGTTTTCCCATCAATTTTTTTGATACGAAATTGATGTTGGAAGCTAATGTCATTAAGTTGTTCAATGCATTTCCCCTCACCATATGATCCCATAATAAACCTTCGCATGTCAACAGTTTCTTCCAACACATCAAAAGTAGGCTCTGGCATGTATGATTTCTTAATACATTCAATTAATGATGGAAAGCTCCCAACTTCCTAACTCCTCAATGTGACTGAAAAACGACTGAACATCTGATCAATATGGTCATGAGTGTGCCCAACAAGAAGGAAACCAACCTTTACCTTCTGAAATATTCTCAATTCAACAAGCATGTTTAGATATCCAAAAACAACCTGATTTTTGTTTTCACGAAAAGTGTTGTCCAATTGTAGATACAAAACTTCAGAAAGATTACCAGACCAATGAGAAAGCACATCATGAATTATGGTTATGGTCAGATTTGCATCATTATGAATATTTGGCATTGTGAAGTACACCTTTGGCAACATTTTCCCATTGAAGACCATACAACTGACCAAATGATATTGAATAAAATTTTCCTCCTGTAAATTTTTAGATGTGCAAGCAAAATGTGGTAAAAGTGTTTTCTTCTGGTCCATACCATCAATTATCAAACCCAAATATTTATTCGGATTATCATAACACTTATTTCGATGCTTGTACAACTTTTTCCTTTCATTTGTTTTTTGTTCACGATGCTCCTGAAGTTCTTTGACAATTGAATCTACACAACATAAAAGAAACCCATTAAGAAATATGTTTTCATACTTGATGAATATACAATTTTAAAAGTTAAAGTTATTAATGCCTACCTCTTTCTGACCCTTCACAGTTGTCCCTTTTTTATTTAAGAGAAGCACATGTACTGCAAATTCCCATCCTTGTCTTCTTAGGAATACAGACATTGTTGAATTCTTTCTTCCATACCTTCACAAAATATTGATATGTAATAAACCGACCATGTCCCTCAGCACCTTCTGCATATTCTTTGTATAAGTTGTAGATTTCTCGTCTTGAAAAATTATCTGGAATATGTATTGTCTCTCTATTTGGCATACACTCTCCATGCTTTGAAAATAAATCTTTCATCCATGACATTGCAATATTTGATAATGGCCCAAACTGTCTTTTATGACGTACTTCAGAATAAAATGTGGGATCCTTTTCCAAATTTTTCTTGAATTCTCGAGAGACAAAAATTCCCAATCGAATGAAACATTTTGAAAGATTTTCTACAGATAAATAAAGTCCTAATATGATAATCATAACCTGACAATGTAGATTGCATGCACCCAACTAAATATGAATTTTGCATGCTTTTATTCATTGACAAATATCTCTTTCTGCTTTCTAATGCAAATTTGAAATCCATATGTTTCAAGCAATCCTTTTGGCAACATTCACTTGAAATGAGTGCGCTGATAGAACTTCTTCTCATCAGATATTCTGCTCTACCCCTTGTATAACTAGAACATCTTGCATTGTTATTGAAAAGGTCTGCTCCTACTCCTCGATACAATATTTCTTGGCAACATTTCCATCATTAGATCATCATTTGTATAAGGATTTTCATCATCATTAAGAGGAATGTTATCCACACTATGATCAGCTGTGCTTTTCAAATACTGACTTGGAGGTTATTCTTCATCTTCCCCTTCTTCAGTGCTACTGTCATAATCCTTAGAATTCGGACTCAATGGAAAATTTGACTCGATGTTTATTGGATATTCTTCCTCATGTGCATTTTCAGTGCTGCTCTCATAGTCCATAGAATTAGGACTAAGTGCATCATCCCGTCCTTCATCACTGTTGCTCTCATAGTCCTTAGAATTAGGACTAAGAGTACATTATGAAACTCCATTCTTTTGAAATTCATCATCACGTTCTTCATCACTCTTGCTCTCATAGTCCTTAGAATTAGGACTAAGTGGACACCGTGACACATTCTTTTGAAATTCATCATCCCGCTCTTCATCACTGTTGTTGTCATAGTCCTTAGAATTAGGACTAACTGGACACCGTGACACTCCATACTTTTGAAATTCATCATCCCGCTCTTCATCAAAGCTGCTCTCATAGTCCTTAGAATTAGGACTAACTGGACACCATGACACTCCATACTTTTGAAATTCATCATCATGCACTTCATCACTGCTGCTCTCATAGTCCTTAGAATTAGGACTAAGTGGACACTTTGACACTCCATTCTTTTCAAATTCATTATCACGCTCTTCATCACTGCTGCTTTCATAGTCCTTAGAATTAGGACTAAGTGGACATCGTGACAATCCATTCTTTTGAAATTCGTCATCATGCTCTTCAACATTGTTGCTCTCATAGTCCTTAGAATTAGGACTAAGTGGACACTGTGACACTCCATTCTTTTGAACTTCACCACCATGCTCTTCATCGCTGCTGCTTTCATAGTCCTTAGAATTAGAACTAAGTGGACATCGTGAGACTCCATTCTCTTGATCCTGAGAACTATCAGTGCTGCTCTCATAGTTCTTAGGATCAAGACTAAGTGGAAGAATTGACTTTCTATTCATAGTGGAAGAATTCCCACTATATTCATCCATATGAATAGAGTTGTTAAGCGATGAAGATGTTGATGTTGTATAAATCGAAACTTCACTATCAGGACAATTCAACTCTTTCAAATAGAAGATGTTGAATGATACAAATGGAGAGTCTCCTAAAGATATTATATAGCTTAGAGAATGAAATTTTCCCTCCAAAAATCCCCCCCCCCCCCCCCCCAAAAAAAAAAATTCGTGAAAATATTTCCCTCCTAAAAGTTTGTGAGATTTATTTCTCTTCATTATTTTATTCTACAATTTAATGAAAAATGTAAACTAAATTTTTTTATGAAATAAATCATTAAAGTTAAAATTGTAAACTACAACTTCTACCTAAATTATTTTAATAGTCCAAGTATATAACATTTACTAAATAATTGAATGTTTTTTTAATTTTTATAATACATTCTAAAACAAATTAATTCCACATTCACCCCGCTGTAAAACAATTCCATAATATTCGCTTTATCATATTTTCCTTCATCGCCATAAAAAAATTAACATGTTAAAATTTATTAAAACTAATTAATTCCGCATTCACCGTATGGTAAAACATCTCCATAATTTCACCTATATACTAAATTCCATTCACTATTACTCACATTACATCAAGGTTTTCTAAGGTTCATTGAAAGAGTTGGAGTAAATTTGTGGAGCAGCTACATTGGTATCAACAACATATTCAACGAAGAATTCTCACTATTGAAAGGTCAGTTAAATTTTTTTCCTTGAAAATTCTCATATTAAATTAGTTTAACGAAGTAGTTTTTTTTTTTTTAAACTTAATACTTTTTGTTAGCCAAATTAACCAATATTTTCATCGTGAGCATGGTGGGCCTAGGGCAACCCCATCCTGTAATCGGCCGACAACCCACCCCCTCCGTACACCCTGCCAACCCCCTCCCCAAACTCACTCACCCTGTCCCTTCGACCACCCCAGCCCCACCGTCCCGCCCTACCCCTACCCCCCTTCCCCCTGCCCCCCATAGCCACCCCTACCTCCTGCCCCCTAACCCCTATCCCACCCCACCCCTACCCCGCTACCCCCCACGCCCCCACCACACCCCTTCCCTACCTACCCTTCTGCACCACCCCTCTCCCTCGGCCCTCCCTCCTCCCTCCCTCAACCCACCCCACCTCACTCTCTGCCCCACCTTCCCCCACCGCTGCCCACCCGTACCCCTCCCCCGCCATCCCCACCACCCCACCCGCCCCCCCTCTCCCTCGGCCACCCCACCCCACCCCACCCTACCCTCCGCCCCCCCTTCCCCCACCCACACCCACCCCACCCTCGCACCACCCCGACGGCCCGCCCGGGGTGGCCATCCGATTTCGGAATCGGATGGCCATCCCTGGCAGGCAGGTGAGCCGTCGGGGTGGCACGGGGTGGGTGGCTGCGCCCCACCCCTCGCCACCCTGGCAGCCCGCCCGCCCGCCCTGGGTGGCCTGCCGGGGTGGGCGATCGCGCCCCACCCCTTGCCACCCTGGCAGCCCGCCCGCCCACCTGCCGCGCCCCACCCCTCGCCACCCTGGCAGCCCGCCTGCCCACCTGTCGCGCCCCACCCCTCGCCACCCTGGCAGCCCGCCCGCCCGCCCTGGGTGGCCTGCCGGGGTGGGCGGTCGCGCCCCACCCCTTGCCACCCTGGCAGCCCGCCCGCCCACCCTGGGTGGCCTGCCGGGGTGGCGCGGGGTGGGCGGCCGCGCCCCACTCCGTGCCACCCCAGTGCCCCGCCCACCCCATGCCATCTTAGCGGCCCGCTCCCCCGCCTAGGTGGCCAGCCAAAGGGGCGGAGGGCGGGGGAGTGGTGGAGGGGGACGGAGGTGGGGGTGGGGGAAGGGAGGACGAGGGAGTGGTGGGGGGCAGAGGGTGGGGGAAGGGGTGGTCGAGGGAGAGGGGTGAGGGGTGGAAGTGTGGGAAGAAGGGGCGGAGGGTGGGGTGTGGGGGCAGGGAGAGGGGAGGGGTGGTCGAGGGAGAGGAGGGGAGGATGGGGTTGGGGGGTTGAATGGGGGTTCGGAGGGAAGGGAGGAGGGAGGGTGAGATAGGCGCTAGGGGTGCAGGGGGCGTGGGGGAGGAGTGGGGGTTAAGAGGGAGGGTCGAGGGAGAGGGGGGAGTAAGGGGTGGTGGGGCAGGGGGTACGGGAGGGGGATGGGCGGGAGGGCCGACAGAGAGGCGGAGAGGGGAGGGTGGAGGGTGATGAGCCCCAAAAATGGACAATTATTTGGGCTCATTCAACCTCCTAATTTGACTTAATCCACCATTCTCATTAGTTTATTTCATGTTTTTTATTACATTTATGTTAATAGAGTGAATTTGGTTAGTCATTACGCCAACAAGTCTAATGGGTGCTTTGTGTAGCCTTTTTGGTCCACTTGGAGACAAAATTGAAGGTCTTAATGAGCACTTGGCAGCCAAATTCGTGGGAGAACAAGCTAGAGGATTTGTAGGAAGGTGTCCCCCTCATTTATGGACCCTTACCTCGAATTCTCCACCATCAGCTCGGAGTTCAAAGGCCACCAAATCAATGAGCACAAGGGCAGCCAAGCAAGTCAAGTAGGACTGTTGTTAACTACAAGTCTTGGGCAGCCAAGTCCCTAAATTTTAGGAGGACTGTTGGGTCCTCAAATTGTATAAATAAGAAGGCTTAGGGCCTCATTTTGGTTAGCCAGTGGATGTTAGCTAGTTAGCCAGTAGATAGTAGCTAGTAGTTAGTCATTTCATAGCCTTGTTGTAGTCATTTTGTAATTCGATTTGTAGGCAATAGATTAGCTTTGCTTTCAGCTCATTCTCAAGCTCTTATTGTGGACAGTTTTGATGTAACTCTTCATTTCTTGATCAATAAAGATGAATCCAGCTTTGCACCAGCTCTAAATCTCTCTTAGGAGGCTGTAGCTCTTGGGGTTGGGCCATCTCAAGCGCCCAGTACCTCCTTTGTTTACCTTTATGTGTCTTTGCTGCATTCTGAGAATAAAATCTGCTATTTTGTTTCGTTATTTAGTTTGTTTTTCTCGATGAGTAAAATAGCTTTTCATGCTCAGATTTAGTTGATAGGTTGTTAACAAAAAAAGCTTCAAGAAAAGGGCCAACAAACATCTGTGGTTTCACCTCTCCCTCAGTGGGATCAGGAGCTGTGACTAGGATGACTTTGCTGCCCACAAAAACACTGACTTTGCTTTGCCATGCAATCATTAGTGTTTGGTTTTCATTTGCATAAGTTGGTTACATGTTCAGATCTTTGAATGCTTCATTTCATAGTTAATATACATGGTTTCCTTGCAAATAAAGCTGCTGTCCATTCTTGTTACTGTTAGCTAGATCATATGAGGGTAGCATAACTAGATCTTTGTTTTCTTGCATGTCTTTGTTTTTTCAGTTTGAAAAACCACTTGCAGAATACCTATTACCCTTCCTTACCTGCACATACTCCATCCAACCTACCTGTTTCATCCTTCACTCAGAACCCTTGCCTTACATTTACCTCATCCGCTTACTTTGCCATGATTCTCATCTTCTTGTACAACATCGCTTCACCCCTCCTTGAACAAATCTCACCATCTACACCTTCTCCTCAACTCCAACCTCCAAGTCTTGAACTCCCCTACACCCCTATTTCACCTCCATACTCGTTCCTCCACCTTTTTCCCTCCACCTGTTCTCCAAAATCCTCTTTTCAGAACATCCTGTAGAAATCTCTGAACATCCTGTAGAACCCCTGCAGACTTCCTGTAGAAGCTCATAAACACGGTTTCTTGGCAGCCAAACTTTGTGAGACTCTCTGGAAGGGTGTTAGGGACCCCTTAGACCCTCTCTGAACCTTCCCAACCTTTCCCAAGCATTTCTCCTCCTTGATCCACCTCTGCACAGTCAAAAATAGTTAGAAGCACATGCATGATAATTCCAACAACTTAAACAAAAATACAAAAAGATGTTTTCTTCAGATAGAGGTAGTCTAGACACATGTATTTTACCTTCATAGAAGTAATGGCATCTCTTTTAGTAGTTTGCATGCTCTCCTTTGCGTCAGTAGGACTAGCTGGTAGAATTAGGGTTTGCTAGGGTTTGCGTTTCTTTTTGGCTTTCAGTTTCTTTTTGCAATTATATTAGCTTCCTTCGAGTTAGCTTTCATCCATTAATTAAAAAGCTTCTTCTAAGAGCTCATAGAAGTTGGCTTAAGCTCCTAGTGGACTTGTGCCAGCTAACCAAGTGATAGCTGCGGCAAGAGCTAGTACTTGTGCATACAGCACCGTCGCTTCCAAGTTTGTTACGAACTACCGGGTTGATAAAATTAAAGAAGGGAGTTCCAGGAGTTGTAGCATTATTGCTACAATACTGGAGCCCACCATATTTTTGGCGCCGTTGCCGGGGAAGCGTCAGAGTATTGGTGATTGTCGCTTTTCTTCTATTTTCCACTACAATCTTCTGCTAAGTAGTTTATTTCATTTCCATTATGCAATTTCGTTTATGCAAAAGTAGATTAGCATTTTCCGCTTTCATAGATTAACATTTCAATTCCGCAATTTCATTTCTGCAAGCATAGATTAGCATTTCAATTCCGCAAGCGTAGACTAGCATTTCATTCCTGCAATTTCATTTGAGAAAAATAGATTAGTCCTTTCCTGCTTTCATTTCAATTCCGCATTTTCATTTCAGCAAGATAGTTAGTTGCAGTTCAACCTATTTTAGTTTTGCAGGTACAAGAAGAAAAATGCAAAAATCAACCAAAAAGATTTCATTTCATGCCTTGTAGGAGTAGAGATAAGTTAGAAAAATGATTGCACAATGCCCCCACTGCTTCACACAGCCAACCTTCTCTCTCTTCTTCGATGGCTGTGATTAAAGAACCCTTAGGTGGACATCAAGGCATATTTAAAGAACCTCTAGGGGAGAAGAAGAAGAAAACATTCCTCTGGAGCAAATGGCTACAAGTAGAAATGTTGGGAGCAGTCCCTTGTCCAAAGACGAATTTGAAGATCAGATAGAAGATTTCAAGAGTGATATGAGGCAGTTTCTTGCCATGCAACTGGATACCTTGCGGATCCAAAAGAAGCAATAAGAAGCCAAGAGGGCTTTGGTCATCTTTTGTCCTAGGTGCACTAGAAAGCATCCTAGGAATGAATGTCCAATGCACTCCCTAGAAGTGTGTTTCATTTGTGAAGAATACCATCCTACAAATCAGTGCCCTTCCTTGCCTGGACTTAAAGTTGCATATCAGAGAGCCAAAGGAGCCACTGAACCACTCCATTATATGAACCAAAGGAGGCCGCATGGACCTAGATCTTACCAGCAGGAACTGCAAGGGACATCCGAGACCTATTATGACCCCTACCAAGCCACTTTCATGCCTTCTTGAGGTCCCCCTACTCATCCTTCCTGGTTCACACCTCCTCCTTGTTCCTTCACAGATCCATATTATGCCCTACCAGTTGCTCATTCATTTCACTCTTATGCTCAGCCACAGCCTCAGTGGAATGCACCTTATCAGGAGTGGAGGCCCCAATACAACTCTCATCCCGCTCATTTTCCTCCACCACCTGCTCATCCACAACCATCGCCTCCTCCTCCACCAAGGCAACCCCAAATGCCTACCCAACCACAATGCCATCCATCTCCATCTCAATTTCACACTTCCACTCAGCTACCCATACCACCATTTCCAAATCCACACATTAGAGTAGCTCAACTCCATTACAATGCTGAGGCACAACATATCCAAATGACTCCTCTCTAGCTCAATGATCTTCACCATAGCTCAGGAAAAGCATTGCAAAAAAGAGATCATCTTGAAGGCATTGAAGGATCACATCCAGCAAAAGAAGATTCAAAAGAGGAGATCAAAGAACCATGGGCTGCACTTGATGAAGAGAAGACATCAGAAGCAGAGATCGAGAGAGTTCCCTCATGGTTATCATCAAATCCTCCATGTACTCAAGAGAAAGATCAACAAAAAGAGGAAGATCCGAAGGTCATGATAGAAGGTGACATGAAGAATGATCCAGATCAGCAAAGGAACCAAGGATATCAAAGCTATATTGAGACATGGTTCCAAACAGTCACTAAGTTGCAGCAGTACTCTCTTCCTCAGCTATGTTTGATCCATTCAAAGGCAGATCATTTTGTCTCTGAAATCTGGATCGTTGTCAAAGCATGTATTTCGAGCCTTCACATCATCTTGTCTCTAATCTTGATGTGCACATGGCTCCATTGGAAGTATTCTTATACTTGAGAATGATTTTGTTTTTCAAGTAGGGTAGGGTAGAAGAAAAAAAAAAAAAAAGAGAAAAAGAAAAAGAAAAAATGAAAAAAGAGAAAAATAGAAATCTAAGGTGAAAACCTCCTCGGAGGCGCCTTAGATTGGCTCATTGATTGAAAACCTCCATGAGGCGGTCAATGGGTTGAAAAAAAAAGAGAAAAGAGAATAAGATCTCTGGCTGAAAACCTCCCTTGGAGGCGCCCAGGGTAGGCAATTAGGGTGAAAACCTCCATGAGGCGCCCTAGTTGTTTTTCAAAAAAAAAAAAAAAGAAGAGAAAAAAAAAAATAAAAATAAAACTAATTTCCATTGGCTAATTGCAGGTTGCAAGAAGGACGTTTCATGACAGGAGGAGCACTCAAATCAAGATCAAAGGAATTTTTCTTGTGCCTTCTACAGGAAGCTCTGTATTTCTACAGGAAACATCCTGTAGAACCTTTGGACGAGCCAAATCCAATTTCAAAAGTGAATCTAATGGTGGGAATCTGTTGATTAGGCCTACAAGCACTTGTGTGTCCATCCCTTGCCTTTATCCATCATTTTTTTCCACCTCTTTGTGCTTCTCATTGTGCTTCTACAGGAACTTCCTGTAGAAATTGTGGGAAACTAGACATGGATTTCAAAAAGTGGTTTGGCGAACATGGTAGCTTCCTCAAGGGTTCAGAAGCCCTCATGCAATCTTCCAACTCCTCCTCCATCATCTCCATACCTTCCTCACAGCCCAAGCTCAGTTTTCCCTTCCATGCAAGCACATGCAAAGTGCCTTGAAGCAAAAACACCTAGAACAAAATTTGTTTTTGCCATAACTTAAAAACCATGCATCCATTTGACAAACCGTTTTATGGGGAATTGTACAAGGGTGATGACAACATGCCTGAGCAGTTTCATGCCGTTCCGGTGCACGGTTTCCAAGAAATCAGCCTCCATCACCATCAACCATTTTTGCATTTTCTCCATATCCGTGCATCTGTTTCAAAACCTGTTTCATGGAGATATGCATGTGAGTGATAGTAACCTACCCAAGCAGTTTCAACCGATTCCGATGCACGGTTTCCGAGAAATCGATCGCTGAAATATTCAGCCATTTTCCATTTTTCTCGAAATCCGTGCATCCATTGATCACAATTTTGCTATGGGAGGTGCATCATGATGATAGAAACATGCTCAGCAAGTTTTAGATCGATCCGCTTTACCGTTTGGGAGAAATGGCGAAAACAAGTTTTGGTTCTATGACAATGCAGCAGCAGCAGCTTGAACGTACAGATTTGAATGTGGAAACAAATGCATGCAGCTTAGATCTGGTCAGAGGACACCTGCACAAGGACAAACAATCAAAGATCATCAGCCAAGCCCTCATGCAACCAAAGGATCCAAGCATGCAGCAGCAAAAAGCTTCACAACAGCCATTTGACTTCAGGTACGTGACTAAAACATGTTCCTCTATTGCATGCATCTAATCTAAGCATTGCATGAACGAATGAGATGGTGAGATTCAGTTAGAAAGGTAGCAAGTCTGATTGCACTCATCCAGGGATCATCAGCGCATGTGTGTAGTCAGTCACGGGGAATAAAAAATAAAAAATAAAAATAAAATAAAAAAACAGACAGTGGTAACTCCAGTGCAACTGATTAACGGGAAGAGGCCATGCAGCTCATCACAGCACTACCGTCTGCATGTGGCCACGTACGCTTGGCCACTGCACTCCCTCACCATGAATCACGCCAAAATTAAATGACGCTCGGCTGACTCTCACACCCTCTGTTCAACTGCGGTTACAACTGGATCACGCATCCACCACTTCCAGATCAGTTAACCAATGGTCCTCTACAAGTTTTCTTCCTGATTTCTTAGATTTCTGTCGCTTTTCAAAAAATCTCCCACCTATCACAATCTACAGGCGTTTCTACAGGAAGTCTTCTACAGGAAACGCAGAAAACAACCATGCAGAAAGAAAATGTGGGATTTTCATCGAAATTCAAGCTCCAAATGAGTGGTGGACGAAGCTAGAACAGATCATGTTATGGTAAGGACTGCAGATGTTTCCCATATCATGGTGGATGAAGGTGGATTAGTCAGAGCCATGGAGAAGAATTTGAGCTCACAGGTTGTCGATGGTAACATTGAAATTTGTTCCCTGTCCAATAGTCTGGGCCCTCAGTTCTCTTTCTGCCCTGGGGAGTTTGAGAATGAAAAAGGGGCAGTCGATGCAAATATAATATTGACAACTACAACTGGCCTACATGAACTTCTAATGCTGGCGGAGGAGATTGAATCTGAAGAGGCCACAAAAAGAAAACAAGCAGAAGAGAAAGCAATTGTTCAAGACAGTACTGAGACAGATGGTGAAGCATACGATGACCACAAACGTCAGTCTGAAGTACGTGATTCAACTGCAGGCCAATCTAATGTGACTGACGATAAGAAGAATGGAGTTTCTAAGGGTAATGGAAATATGTCTAACCAGCATTTGACAGAGTTGAAATCACATAGGCCTGGTTCAAGTGTTCTTGGTAAAGGTGGAAATTCTCAAATGCAGAAGTCAAGGCCATTTCATCCAAGTACTTCTATCAAAGGGGTTGTAAAGGTTGGAACAAGAGGTAGCATTGACTTGAGTTCACATGGAAATACGGGAGAAAAGTCTCAATTGGAACATATGGAAGTCACAGTGTCAGCTACAGAAGGTTCAGTTCATCGGCCGACAAAAAAATGGAACTGCAAGGTTGAAGTATACTGTTCCACAACCATTTGCTCTTGGAACTGACAAAAGGGCTTCCATAGGAGTACGGCCTGTTGATGTAGCAGCTAATGACATGAACAAGCCTATGGGTGCAAGAGGTACCCCATCTTCGTCAGTTCCTAAAAAGGACAAGATGTCAGTGAAACTGGATACACAAGTTGCTTGCAATCCTTTGCTCTCTGAAGACCTACATCTACATGACCAGAATGTGAATCCTTCCAAGCAAGTGAATATGAAGCTAGAGGAAGATGCTCATTCCACTTTTTCCTCAAACAAGCTGCCAAAAAGAATACACCAGAAGGGAATTTGCATGCTTCTTCCATTGCTGAATATGATCCTAATCATGAATCTTTTGGTCAACACCATGCAGTTAGAAAGAAAATTGGGAAGTCTTCAGGGACTTGATAGCAGAAAGTGACATAAAAGCCCTCACCTTTGATATCAGTCCTTCTAACAGTGAGGAAGAAGAGCAGAAAGGGGGAGAAGATGAAGGCTGCCACAGCCAAGCTGAAAGGGAAATCACCCACAGCCAAGCAGGATATAGTGTGCTGTCTGTTTCTATAGGAAGACAGAGAACTGTTTCTACAGGAAGTTTGGAGAAAGGGAAGCAGAAGGAGAAATTGGCTAAGATTTTAGCCAAGGAGGCCACCAGGGCCATCAAAGATGAGGAGAGAGATTGGTTGCTCAGAGGATGAGCAACACTTTCAGTAGGGGGGTGATGATGAGCCCCAAAAATGGACAATTATTTGGGCTCATTCAACCTCCTAATTTGACTTAATCCACCATTCTCATTAGTTTATTGCATGTTTTTGATTACATTTATGTTAATAGAGTGAATTTGGTTAGTCATTATGCCAACAAGTCTAATGGGTGCTTTGTGTAGCCTTTTTGGTCCACTTGGAGACAAAATTGAAGGTCTTAATGAGCACTTGGCAGCCAAATTCGTGGGAGAACAAGCTAAAGGATTTGTAGGAAGGTGTCCCCCTCATTTATGGACCCTTACCTCGAATTCTCCACCATCATCTCGGAGTTCAAAGGCCACCAAATCAATGAGCACAAGGGCAGCCAAGCAAGTCAAGTAGGACTGCTGTTAACTCAAAGTCTTGGGCAGCCAAGTCCCTAAATTTTAGGAGGACTGTTGGGTCCTCAAATTGTATAAATAAGAAGGCTTAGGGCCTCATTTTGGTTAGCCAGTGGATGTTAGCTAGTTAGCCAGTAGATAGTAGCTAGTAGTTAGTCATTTCATAGCCTTGTTGTAGTCATTTTGTAATTCGATTTGTAGGCAATAGATTAGCTTTGCTTTCATCTCATTCTCAAGCTCTTATTGTGGACAGTTTTGATGTAACTCTTCATTTCTTGATCAATAAAGATGAATCCAGCTTTGCACCAGCTCTAAATCTCTCTTAGGAGGCTGTAGCTCTTGGGGTTGGGCCCATCTCAAGCGCCCAGTACCTCCTTTGTTTACCTTTATGTGTCTTTGCTGCATTCTGAGAATAAAATCTGCTATTTTGTTTCGTTATTTAGTTTGTTTTTCTCGATGAGTAAAATAGCTTTTCATGCTCAGATTTAGTTGATAGGTTGTTAACAGAAAAAGCTTCAAGAAAAGGGCCAACAAACATCTGTGGTTTCACCTCTCCCTCAGTGGGATCAGGAGCTGTGACTAGGATGACTTTGCTGCCCACAAAAACACTGACTTTGCTTTGCCATGCAATCATTAGTGTTTGGTTTTCATTTGCATAAGTTGGTTACATGTTCAGATCTTTGAATGCTTCATTTCATAGTTAATATACATGGTTTCCTTGCAAATAAAGCTGTTGTCCATTCTTGTTACTGTTAGCTAGATCATATGAGGGTAGCATAACTAGATCTTTGTTTTCTTGCATGTCTTTGTTTGTTCAGTTTGAAAAACCACTTGCAGAATACCTATTACCCTTCCTTACCTGCACATACTCCATCCAACCTACCTGTTTCATCCTTCACTCAGAACCCTTACCTTACATTTACCTCATTCGCTTACTTTGCCATGATTCTCATCTTCTTGTACAACATCGCTTCACCCCTCCTTGAACAAATCTCACCATCTACACCTTCTCCTCAACTCCAACCTCCAAGTCTTGAACTCCCCTACACCCCTATTTCACCTCCATACTCGTTCCTCCACCTTTTTCCCTCCACCCGTTCTCCAAAATCCTCTTTTCAGAACATCCTGTAGAACCCCTGCAGACTTCCTGTAGAAGCTCATAAACACGGTTTCTTGGCAGCCAAACTTTGTGAGACTCTCTGGAAGGGTGTTAGGGACCCCTTAGACCCTCTCTGAACCTTCCCAACCTTTCCCAAGCATTTCTCCTCCTTGATCCACCTCTGCACAGTCAAAAATAGTTAGAAGCACATGCATGATAATTCCAACAACTTAAACAAAAATACAAAAAGATGTTTTCTTCAGATAGAGGTAGTCTAGACACATGTATTTTACCTTCATAGAAGTAATGGCATCTCTTTTAGTAGTTTGCATGCTCTCCTTTGCGTCAGTAGGACTAGCTGGTAGAATTAGGGTTTGCTAGGGTTTGCGTTTCTTTTTGGCTTTCAGTTTCTTTTTGCAATTATATTAGCTTCCTTCGAGTTAGCTTTCATCCATCAATTAAAAAGCTTCTTCTAAGAGCTCATAGAAGTTGGCTTAAGCTCCTAGTGGACTTGTGCCAGCTGACCAAGTGACAGCTGCGGCAAGAGCTAGTACTTGTGCATACAGCACCGTCGCTTCCAAGTTTGTTACGAACTACCGGGTTGATAAAATTAAAGAAGGGAGTTCCAGGAGTTGTAGCATTATTGCTACAATACTGGAGCCCACCAGAGGGAAGGGGGGTAGGAGTGGGGGTGTGAGGGGTAGGGGGTAGGGGAGTGGGGTAGGAGGGATGACCGAGGGAGAGGGTGGGGGTTGAGGGGGGGTAGGGGAGGGGGATAGGATGGAGGGCCGAGGGAGAGGGGGGGGGGGGGGGGGGGGGGGGGGGGGGGGGGTGGGGGGTAGGGGGAAGGGGTGGAAGGGGGGTAAGGTTGGAGTGGGGTGGCCGTCTGATTGCGGGGTGGGGTGGGTCAGTTGTGGTGGGGGAAGCGTGGGGGGTAGGGGGAAGGGGTGGAAAGGGGGTAAGGGTGGGGTGATGTGGCCATCCGATTGCTGGGTGGGTTGGGTCGGTTGGGGGGGTAGGGCGGGGTGGGGGATAGGGGAGAGGGGTGGAAGGGGGGTTAAGGGGGGGTTGGGTTGGTTGAAAGTTTAAACAAATCTCATGATCAACTTTCTAAAAGAGGGATTTAGAATAAAGGAGATGAGAATCAAATTGAATAGGATAAAGTACCACTTCAGAAAGGAAAGACTCATATTTTGATTTGAAAAGAGATAGCTCAAGTTGAATATCAAAAGAAAGATGTTCAAGGGTGAATAAATTTTCAGGCAAAGAAGTAGTTCTTTCTAATCTTCAAACTGTACTTTCAGGAATAGGTGACTTGAGTTTCCTAAGTAGTTTCTATGGGTCATCAACAATAGGAGGGGGATTTGGGTTAGGATTTAACCTTGTATGTCTTTTAGGAGCTAAAATCTTTAACCTTAAACTTGATATGATTTCTTAAATCAACCTTTCTTTAGATACTGGAAGTTGTCACCTATAGAACGAATCTTGAATGCTCTTATAAAACGAATCCCAGGAATGATATATCAGTCGTTTTCCCGAAAATGATGCCAAAAGGTTATCCCCCACAATGTGTGAGGCTGAGAGGAATTGACGGAGGTAACCACATACCAAGCTTTCAGTTTGGTAGCTAACCCTACCAAACTAGAGAGGGCTCTCTCTATGAGATCACAGCCAAAGAATTGATTGGAATATAAAATGATTTTAGGCTATATATGCTAGGCTTAAATAGGTTTAAAAATTTAAGGTTTTGATGCTAAACAAGGTATGAAAACTAGGTAACTAGGTCAAAAGATCAAAGGGAAACAACAACATAAATATAAAGGAGCAAGGTAGCAGTATTTTTGTGATGGCTTAGGGTTTGTCAATGTAGTGTAGTGTTCAGAAGAAATCAGAGGACTTAATGAGCATATATTTCATGAATTCATTAAGCATGAAAGAAAATAACATATAACGATAATTTAATCTAAACAGAGCTTTAATGCTTATAAAATTAGGAAAAATCACTAAAGAAACTGATGAATAGGAAGAAGAGATGAATATATATCATATAAAACTATAACAGAGAAGAAACAAGATCACAAACTCATTGCACATGAATTCCTAGATAATAGCTGCAATTGTTCTTTGATTTCCTAAAAATGCTGAAGCACAAGTTACAAGAGTTCTCCCCTCAAATGTCCAGCTCTTCTCTCTGATGGAGAAAATGATACATATAGACTAAGATAAATAGTTTCCCCACCTTCAGGGGTCAAATCCATGAGTGGTGGAACAGTTTCCAAAAATATCTCAACCAATAGGTGAGAGTGAGAAGGTAAAAAACAAACTCTTCTCTTAGACTTTGATTTGAGTTTTTTTTCATTTATGAGGCCTAATTAAACATAAAAAAAACTTATTATGCTAATTTATTCATGATTACATCATCAAGACATCGAACTACTGAAATTACATCATCAAGTAAATCTTTATTGAAGACATGTTGAGAAAAAAAACTATTACAAGGATATGTGTAGCGCTATTAGAGATATGTGGAATGCATTCAGACATTTTCATAGTGGCAACTTGCAGACACTGCAGCTAGGAGAAACACTGATTTTCCCAAGACTACTCTGATATGCGCAGCGCCTACTTCAAAACATGGCAAAAAGTGATTTGTTTACCTATTTTTGAGTATTTTCTCCCAATATGTCTACTAACAAACTTGAAAAAGTGGATAGATGACATGTATGAGTGATTATCTATCCAAACATATAAATTTTTTGGCATTTGGATGGCTAAGGAAAAAGCGTAGCGCCTAGGTACTGTGCATATATCTGCCTTTGTGTTTTAAAACAGCTTTAAAATCATCAAAAAATTCAAAATCACAAAAAGTGCACAAAATTTCCTCAAAATTGTTAATTGAAGCCATCATATGATATGTCATACCAAGAGAGAGGCCTCAGCAAGTAGATCAAGATTTTCTTTGTCCTTCTAGCTTCTTAGGGTTTCCTTGAGCTTTTTCTTGAAATGTTTAATTTTGAATTGGGATACCCTGTTTCTTGTGTAGTGATGCATAGCCATATGTCTTTGCAAGTTATTATCTCTCTTTGCCTTCTTGAGGAGCTTCTCTACGTGGCCATTAACCTTGTCAATCCAATATACTCTGTCTGCATTGATCTCTCTAGTGATTAAGTCATCTATAGTGATATGAGCTCTGGGTGGAGAAACTTCTTTCTGTAGCTCAAGGGCTCTCTTGAAAGATCTTTTTCTTGGTCTCCCTAATGTGCTTTCCTTTCCTTTACCTTTTGAAACATCCAACTGAACCACTGATTTCCCCTTTACATCCTCTTTCTTCAAATAGGTTGTGTGTTTGTTTTGGATCATTTGGTTTACTTTCAATTGCATGTTTTGTCATTGTAAGCATGCTATTAAAGTATTTGCCTATTTCAATTTTTCTTCCAACCTTTTGATCTCAGCCTCCTTATCCTTTATGATTTGCTTTGCATCTCTGTCCTCATGGCCTTTCTCCACATCTATCACATTGGTACCTGAATGAGTGAATTCCTCATGTTGTGAGGATGCTCTCTGTTCACCTGTTATAGGCTTGGCCCTTTCAACAATCATTGGAGAAAACACAAGCCTTTCACCTTTGGAGAAAGTCTTAGTCATTTATGCCCTATAATTCCTCTTGGTAGGTCTGATTGAAGAAGAAACCTCTTGTTGTACTGGTGATTTTGGAGGTGTTGACTCATCAATAAATATAGCTGGAGAAGATGGCAGAAAAGTTGAATTTGAAAAGCCATCCCAAGACAAATTTACCTGCGCTAATTGATGAAAAACTAGAACTTTCACCAAGCCATGATGAAATAGACTAGTATGATGATTTTCTCCCATCTTTTGTAACTTTTTTGCCATTTTTGTTAGGTTCTTGTACAAATAGTAAGACAAGTTGAGTTGCTGAACACCAGTGAAATGCATCAAAAGCCTCATGTGGTATTGATACAACCTTGAATACCTGCCCTCACATGTAAAATACTTCATGATAAATTTCATGAGAGGGGAATATCTTTCCAGCAAATGTCTGAATGGAAAAACATGTTTTGGAGCTGTCTTATATGGTGCTTTTAGGTACATCTTGTAATTCTAAAGGTCAATGTCTCTTTTATTGAACCAAATTTATCCAATGTTTGGAATCATTGTGGTTGTGGAGACGATTTTCCTTGAAACAGTGAATTCAACTCCTACTATAGTCACTTTATCCCTTCTTAATTTGGTGGCAAAAGCATTGGTCAGTTGATCATGAAACTTCAATTGCTCAATTCTCTGGCAAAAGGTAAGACAATGTACATCTTCAAATGATTTTTTGATTAAAGGAGATGACAAGATCTCTTGAGCTAAGGTAGGTTTATATCTTATGATATTTCCTCCTCTATGTCTCTTTTCTTCAGAGGTTTCAATTTCCATGACGAAACCTAGCTCTATAGAAGAGAAAATAGGGTTTCACTTGTAGGAAAGCAACGGATTTTGGAAACTTGAGGAAATTAGGGAAATGAAAGGGATAGGGGATTGGTAAAATTTTGGGAAAATTTGGGAGGATAGTGAGGGATGTTAGGGAGCTAAGATAAAATTTTAGGGTTTCAAAGAAGAGAAACATAGTCCAAGGTTTGGAAAGTGTGCTCTAACTAGGGCTTATCTGAAAGTGATGGAATTTGAGGATGGGTTTGATAGAGGGTGTTTAGGAAGGTGTGATTAGGATAGCAGAAGGTGTATGAACAACAGGATACAAGATTTAATAACAATTTATCATCGAAATCATGAAATATTAAAAATTGTTTTCAAAAACCCTAGGACAGGGAATTGAAGCATAGCATTACAATTAAGAGAAATAAGAGATTATTTGAGCTTCCTGAGAGACCACCAACCTGTATTTTCTGTAACACAACCTGAATGTGATGGAAGAAATCACTGGAAAGAAGTTTGTAGCCTTTGGATGAAAACACATCAGTTGCCACGATTTGCGTAGCACAACTTGAGGATTTGCGCAACACAGAAAGGAAACTTGACTTTGGCATGCAAAAATTGATCTCTATCTGACAAATTCGACTTGATTGGGTGGAGTGGTGTCTTGGAAAATGGAATGAGCAAATGGAGAGTGAGTGAGACTCTTTTATAACTTGTGGAAATCGATTTTTCACTTACAAGTGGTAGTGGACCCACCATCACTTTTATAACTTGATTTTGACATTTTGCAGCTTCATGACTTTATGAAAGTATTTCATTAAAAATGAAATAAAAACATGATTTAAAACTTTAATTTCCAACTTAACCTTTACTACTCCTTTATAAAATGGATTTCAATGGTGAAATGACTAATTTTCAGAAATTAACCTTATGACCTAGTGGTGACCTAGCATGGGCTTATTAGATGAATTATGACCATAATGACTATTGGACTCTTCTAATTGTGATTTGACTTGACCAAGATGGTATTATTTGACCATGGAACTAGAAGGAGTATTAAAGACTGGCCTTCCTAACCGGTGACCAAATTTTTATTGAAAAGCTATTTGAAAATATAAAAATTTGACCTGAAAAACTAATAAAAGAACTTTGTAAGAGCACATTTGATCACTAGTGACTGAGATGACTAACAGGCACTAACACTTTGTGACCCTATGAAAAGAAGAAAAAATGAATTTTTGTAATTATTATTTATCCCTCCAAGCTGTCAAGTTGACTCTCCAAAGGTACATGTCGTCCATCCTAAAAGTCATGTCTTTTTGCATTAGGAAACAACTATATATTGGCATTGTTCCTCCACCAATTAACAAGTAATTTGGACTTCATTTGTGAAAATAAATTGAAGTATGTGGCATGTGATCTAGGAGCACGACATGTGACAATAATTCTCTGAGGTATGTGATTTTCCTATGGATACATCTCTACAGTTATGCAAGCCCTTTGTGATACTACATTTTTGTGACATACGAGCTACTAGACTTCTGTGATATACGAATTTCAGAGGCATACTTTTTAGTGATATGCGAGTTTCAAAGGGATACTATATTTTGATGATGTGAGCTACATAAAGGTTAATATATCATTATGATGTGAGATACAAGAAGGTTAATATCCCAGTATGATGAAAGCTACAAGAAGGTGTTTCACTCTGTTGAACATGAGCTACCTATCTCTGTTGGATTAGGTATCTAAATGAAAAATATGTGGTAGATTAGTTAACTATCTAATGGAAAAATCATGGCAGAGTTTGGAGGTATGAATTGGCACTTGGATCAATGGTTGGTTGACTTGGATTTCTCTTGTTGATGAAGAATATATAAGGAAAGGATTTGTGGGTTTTCCCCTTGTGGGTTTTTCCTTGGCCTCTAGCCTAATCTCTAGTGTCTCTTTCCTTTTTGTGTATTGTATTTGTATAATTGCTTGATGATATAATGAGTGAAGTAATGGCTAAATGGAATAACATATAAATAAACAGTCACAAGTAATTATCATGTAAGAATTTATCTATTGCTCTTGAAATTCAACAAAAATAACCCAAGGTAACTAACTAACTTATTTTTATGCTCTTTATTAGTAAGTTTAGGTCTTCATAACTTTAAAATTAAAAGAGATAGTCACAACCTTGCCTTCCTTTTTCAAACAAATTCCATTTTTCATGTTGTTTGCTTTGATTAGCATCTCTCTCTCTCTCTCTCTCTCTCTCTCTCTCTCTCTCTCTCTCTATATATATATATATATATATATATATATATATGACACCTATTCATTGGGATTGGGTGAATATATGTAAATAATAAATAAAGAGAATAGAAATATGAAGAGACATTGGAAGGTGAAGCCCAAGAGTCTCTCCCTCAATGTATATATCCATGAGCAATCTTAATGCAAAAAATAATTCACATTGTGGAGTTACCTTCTGGCCTGACATGGTATCAGAGCCAGCTCCATTTTTGGCTTCCTTATCTGCCCTTGTAACTCCCTCCTGCCCATGTTCTGCGTATTTTGGATAATTGACACCTCTGCCATTTCTCCTAAATGTCTCATAATTTGGCTTCTGACACAAGACCCAACAATTATTTCCTGGCCCCCATCTTCAATTGTTTCTCGCAGAGGTCTATATGTACTATATTCTGTGTCTTTTGTTCCCTTCCTGATTCAACATATTTTGGAAAATTTCTATTCAAGGTTACCAAATTGTGAAATATGAATGTCTAATCTTTCGAAAATCAACTCCCGGTATTTTTTTATTGTGATACCATTAAATCCGCTCTAGTTCCACAATAGAGGCTAACTAATCCACTCTCGTTTGTTGTATGTGTTTTTTTAAGCCCACATATCATAATCCGCCTCCCCCATATAAGCCCTCCCACATATACTCCCTACCCCACATACTCCCTCTCCCATATAACAACTACCCCAAATATTACCTCTATCCCATAAATATCCAATTGCATTTTTTTACAACATAACTGCATTTTTGCCTCCAGAACTGCATTTTTTTCCACTAGAAGTACAATTTTTTTTGCAGTATACATTTTTTAATGAATTCATTGATCTCTATAGTTGGAGTAGTTCTCTACTGTGTAGGAGCAGGAGATAATGAACTGACAAAACCTACCTCAGATAAGGAGATCGCCATTTGGGAAAACAAGAACAACAAGACCTATGCCTTGATTGCAACATTTGTAAATGAAGGGGTGAGTCACCATATTTCACCATTTTAAAATGATTTTTAAGCCTTACATAAGTTGAAGGAACCCTATGACTCATACTATGAACTTGAAGTTGTCCAATTGATGATTAAATTGTTCAGTCTTGAATTGAAAAGAGATGATCCTCTTGATTTATCATCAGAACTAAGATCTATTATGCATGATATCAAAACCACTGGTATTCAACTAGACATTCCTCTCATAGCTTTTTTCAAGGCACTATATCCTACTTACTCAAGTTATCTTGAGTCATTGCAAGCAAGTGGAAACCTCAAGGAAATTACCTTTGAATCCCTTAGGAATAAGTTTGTTGAGAGAGAGAAGGTTTTTGGAAAGAAGACAACTCCTCAATATTCTTAGATAAGTTGCGTTTCTTGCACATAGAGAGAAGAATCATGCTCAAGATTCTTCCAGAGGAAGAGTTTGTCGAAGAGGAAGAGGAAGAAGAAATTTCAGAGGCAGGGGGGCAGACACTCTCAAGGAGAAAATTTTGATCTTCATTGCATACGTTGCAATAGATATGGAAATGATGCATATACATGTAAGTTTCCTTGTGACAGAATTGAGCAGGAAAGAAATCAAGACAAAGTTAAAACCAATTACAAAGAGAAAGGTAAAGCACCTGAATCCACTCACTATGTTGTGGCACATTGTAATATTGGAGTAACTAAAGACTTGTTTAATGCTTCACTTGCTTCTTGGAAAAATTATTGGTTGCTTGATTCGGGGGAAAATTTCCACATGACTCTTAGAAGAGATTTTTTTGAAGAATTTACTAACAATGTTGATGGAGCAATATACTTTGCAGATAAATCAAAACTCAAGCCATTAGGGATTGGGACCATCAGGCTCAAATTTCCTGGTCTTCCAAACTTTCTTCTACACTATGTTTTATATCTCCCACAGCTGAGGAGAAACTTGTTGTCTTTGGTCCACATGCACCAGCAATGACACTCCATTCATATGTTTGATGGCAAGGTTGAGGTCAGAAAAGCATCATATCACTCACTTGTCATGACGGGGATAGAAGAATAAAGACTTCTGAAGCTGCAAGGTACCTCTGTTTGTGCACAAAACTTCTCATACAATTCTCATTATGATGAAGGTACATTTCCATCAAGTCTTTTATGGCATACTAGATTTGGACACTTGAACTATGACAACTTTCGTATGTTGAAGAAAAATGGTGTTACTGGTTTGCCTGCAATTCCTAGGAAACTTAAGAAATGTGATGCTTGTATTCTAGGAAAGCATAACAAACAGTCTTTTCATGATTCACATTCCAGAGCACATAGAAAACTTGAACTCATTCAATCAAGTTTATGTGGTTCAATGCTTGTTCATTCTACAAATGGAAATAAATATATGATGGAATTTATTGATGACTACACCAGAATGTGTTGGGTTTATTTATTGAAGAACAAATCTAATGCTTTCAACCATTCAAGAACTTTCATACATGGATTGAAAATGATGCACAATATCATATTGGCTCTATTTGCACTGATAATGGAAAAGAATACACTTCAAATGAATTTTAAAACTATCTTCTACAACATGGGATCAAACATCAAACAAATTTACCTTATAATCCCCAACAGAATGGAGTAGTTGAAAGAATTAATAGGACAATCTTAAATATGGTACATTCCATGATGTTTTGGGTCGATGGAGTTCTATTTGTTGTGTATGTAAAGAATATATGTGCATCTAATGCTATTAGAAACAAGACTCCTTATGAAATCTAGTATGGCCACATTCCTTCGATAAAGCATCTCAGGGTCTTTGGTTCCACCTGTTATGCCTTGATACCAAAGGAACAAAGAAACAAACTTGGTGTAAGGAGTTGTAAATGTATCTTCTTTGGGTATTCAAATACCTCCAAATCATATCGTCTCTATGATGAAGTTAATAAGTTTGTTGTATCTAGAGATGTAATCTTTTTTTAATCTTCCAAAGATGACAATGCTGTTGAGCGACATCTTGATTGCTATGACAGATTCAAACATGAAAAATCATTTCAAGAATTTGATAATCATATTCCAAATCTTGAAGGGGGGATTCCTATACTAGATCAATCTGTGGAATCTTCTTCTAATGCATTCTCTCCCATACATGAAGCTCTAGCCACTTCTGATACTTTCAGTGATGTGATTGACATAATTGGGAGAATCAATCTTGACTCAGCCCCAACTCCATCAACTGAGCAGCCTGGGCCATCTCAGAAAGGTCCTACAAAATGGTTGACAAAGACACTTGAAAGTGTTCATCCTAATGAGGTTGGAAAGACAGGAACACGAAATACAACCAGGAAAAATGGAGGTGATGAAGATGATTCCGATTCACATGTTGATATGGATGTTTCTTATGATTTTGATTTGAATTTGTCTATAGATTTTGAACCAACTTCCTTCAAAGAAGTAGCTTCTCATGATGAATGGAAAGAAGTGATGTAGAAGGCATATGATGCCTTGATAGAGAATATCACTTCGAATCTGGTTGATCCTCCATTGGGAACCAAACCAATTGGTTACAAGTGGGTCTACAAGAATAAGTATAAAGCTGATGGCTCACTTGACAAGAACAAAGTTAAGCTTGTGGAAAAATGTTTTGCATAGAAGGAAGGGGTCAATTATGAGGAGACTTTTTCCCCCACAACAAAATGGGCTACCATCCAGACACTTTTTTCCTTGGCAGCTCAGAACGGTTGGAAAGTCCATCAAATACATCTAAAAACTGCTTTCCTGAATGGAGATTTGAAAGAGAATGTTTCTATGTCCCAGCTAGAAGGATTTTTTGTGAAGGGCCATGAACACAAAGTATGCAATCTTGTGAAATCTTTTTATGGCCTTAAGCAAGCACCACGAGCCTGGTATGAAAAGTTAACTGAGCATCTTCTAAAACTAAACTTCAAACATTATGATCTTGATGATGCAACTTTGTTTGTCAATAAATTTGGAAAAACAGTTGTATATCTTATGGTGTATGTAGATGATATTTTGATGACATGGAACAATGAGAGTTACATTGCATCCATAAAGAAGGAATTGAGGAAAGGTTTTGAAATGAATGACTTGGGCTATGTTCACAAATATCTTGGTATTGAAGTAACTCAACATCTAAAATTTATATTCCTCTCTCAAAATAAAAACTTTGGAGATCTGTTGAACAAGTTGGGCATGGTTGAGTGCAATCCTTTGACTACTCCAATGGAACAAAACTTTAATCTCACATCCATTGAAGGAAAATAATTTGATATGCAACAAAGTATAGACAACTTGTAAGAAGTCTCAACTACCTGACTACTACCAGACTGAACATTTCATTTGTTGTTGGAATCCTCTCCAAGTTTATGTAAAAGCCTTGTGAGGGACATTGGTCTACTACAAAAAGAGTTCTAAATTACTTGAAGGGAACTCAAGATTTTGGACTCAAGTATACACAGGTGGGTGACTTCATCTTAATTGGATACTTCGATTCAAACTTCAATGGAGATAAATAAAATGGGGTATCTACTTCAATTTATGCTATGAGTCTTGGATTAGGAGTTGTCTCCTGGAGGTCATGCAAAAAATCAGTTCCAACGGATTCCACAACAGAGGCATAATATGTGGCAGTAGTTGAAGCAACAAAGGAAATTGTGTGGCTCAGGAAAATTCTGGAAGATTTGTAGGTGAAACAAGTGCATTCAACTCCACTCATGATTGAAAACACTTCTGCAATAAAATTGGCCAAGAACCCAAAGTTCCATGATCGAACGAAACACATCAATAAAAAATATCATCTGATTTGACATCATGTTGAGTCCAAGACAATCCATTTATGCCATTTTTCCAAAAATGAGTAGATTGCAAGCATCTTCACCAAAGCGCTTGGACAAGAAAAGTTCGAAAGATTCAGAATGATGATTTGACTCACCAACATCCCTTCATATTAAGGTTGTGTGGGGGTGGGGGGGGGATATTGACACGTAATCATTGGGATTGGGTGAATATATGTAAATAATAAATAAAGAGAATAGGAATATGAAGAGACATTGTGAGGTGAAGCCCCAGAGTCTCTCCCTCAATGTATATATCCATGAGAAATCTTAATGCAAAATATAATTCAGATTGTGGAGTTACCTCCTGGCTTGACATATGTATATATATATATATATATATATATATATATATTATATATTTATATAAATATATATATACTATATTATATATATAATATCAACTAGACATCTTCATAACAAAACAATCTCAATAGACAAAGTGTGTATATACAAAAAAAATTAATCAAGGGAGGATTATAAAGAGATGTAAAGTGAAAAAATGTATGAATGGAGGTACAAATATGTGAAAAGGTTTGTTGTAATAGAGTGGCTTCATAAATAGAGCACATGCAAGATTGTTTGACATTATATAGAATGCATGTTCATGAGGTTAAGATAAGATCAAAAACTTAGTGAAGTACATATTTAGTGTGGAAAATAGACATAGAGCTATTTCATTACTCAAAACCAAAGCATGCTAAAATAATTTGACAATAAATCATAGCTACACCAATACTAAGTCGAAGTACATAAGTAAAACTACATTCCTTAAACCCAGAGCAAATTTCTTGTTGTTGAGATGTGCGACAATATTTATAAAGCTTCACAAATTTTGTTACCCAACAACTACAGTGACAAAATCGTTCAAAATATCACTTAATATAGAGTTTTGCATCACTAAGCTCTCAATAGAGAAGATGAAATCCTACTCTAAGCCTTAATCATTTTAATAGTGATAACTGAGTTGGAAATCTGTACCATTAAATGTGCCACCAATCTCATTAGGGTTGTGAGCTACATGTCACCCATGTCATTATGCAAAACCACATTAACCTTACAACTTATGCCATAAACATATTTTTCTCAGTTTTATTTTCAGTACCGTCCAACCATGCCTTATGATACTTCAAACTTTTAATCAAACACCTTATGTTTGACTTCTCTATATTTATTAAGAGTTTTCACAAACCATAATGATTTCACCAAATAGAATACGTTTATCCTTCATCATATATTTTTATAAAAACACTAATAACTATGTTGTTATTAGTACTCTCAACACAAGACCCTTTATATATGCCAAACATTCTATAAAATATGTGATGCATAACCATTGTACTTTATTGTTAATGTCAAAACATCTCACTTTAAACAATATCAAACCATATAACACATAACATGCTTGTTAATAAGACCCACCAACTTTAACTTATGGGAAAGACATAAAGAGATATTAGGATTTTCAACGAATTTATGGCTATCAATAATATGTGAGTCATATGATTTAGCACATGGAGACTCCATAGGGTGGTCTACTTATAATAGGCTAAAATCCATAATCTCTTGTTTGGAATTAGAAGGTTATAGTTCAAAATGATTCTTATTGGTCTCACAAATTGTTGAATATGTATATTGTTTCATTGAAGAAAAATAAACATCATAAAATAATAATATGTTAATATCATGTATGCAAAGAAAATTTAAAATATTTCTCTTAGGAGTAAAGCAAGGGAAAGAAAGAAGACTATGAAATACTTAGTATGTCAAGCTTCTACAAGATATAACTTTGGGAATGAACAAATACCTCAACAAAGCATAATTGTTAACATATAAAAGGTGTTTTCATTTAACCTAAATATTCAAGTTCTTCAACATCATATTCAATTAGTAATAAACTTGTTAAAAGTTATGAAAAATTACAAAACTTGCTTGGTCTAGATCGATCTTGAAAATCATAATAGCAAAAAAAAAAATCAAAAGGAAGACAAACCAAAACATGAAAACCAATTGTAAAATCAAGTGAAACATAAAATAAAAATTTATTTATTTATAGAAACATTCTTTAAATGTTCTTTCTATTCCATTTTAGGTTCAATACAATTTTTCGAATATGAACCATTTGTGGTGTAGGGAAACAATTTTCCATTTTCATCTTTGAGCAAAAATGAATTATTACCAACACAAAAGCAATAATATATGGTCCTAACCACAATTTCTGAAATTCAGTTTGTTTCCCTTTATCTGCATGAGCAAAGTCCTATAACAAAATTTTTACCAACTGTAAAGGTGGGTTTTTTTACTTTTTATGATTTTTTTTTAACTATATGATATATTCATTTCAATTTCCTTACATAATAATTCCTTTGTTCTTCTAAAGCTAAGAGAGTGTTAACACTCTGAAACATTCTTGTTAAATTCAACTCTTCAACTTGTAATGCTAACCTTAGAGAATTGAACTCAAACTCAACTACCATAACAATTTATTTCCCATAAAGAAATTGAAAATGGTATAACAAGCATTGGTCTTGGTCTTTGTATGATCTGCCCGTAAGGAAAAATGTCAATAGATTTTTCCACTATTGAGGCTTATCATTTATTATCCTCTTTAATATTTTTTACTATATTCTTGTTTGTAGAATACTCTTTCCCATTTCCATAGAGGTAATAAGTTAATGAAGTAAAATGTTTTACTTCATATTTCATAAAAATTGTGTCAACTTACCAAACATAAAATTTGGACCATTATCTAAGATAATCTCAATTGGTAAACCAAATCTAGAAAAAAAATTGTTTCATGAAAATAAATTAACCTATTCATCCTCAGCATGCTTGAGAGGAACTGCTTCTACCCACTTTGTAAAGTATTTTGTAGTAATTAAGATAAATATTTTCCCTACGAATGAAGGTATATTGATACTCATGAAATCTAATACCTTTTTAAAAAAAGGGAAAAATAAGTATTAATGATTCTAGATGCAAATCTAATAGGGTTATCCTCCCATCCAACGTGCATAAGCTAATATGATGTTTAGGAATGTCCATTATGATAGGATGTGGATATAATGGGGAATTTTTAGGGACAAATGGTTGTGGTAAGGCTTGTTTTTCACTAAAATACAAATTCCATCTTTGCACTAATTGGTAAAACTTATGAGAATTAGCAACAAAAAGAATAGAGAAATGAATAATTGTATTTCTACCTCTTTCTAAATAACATTTTCCTTCTCCCTTGTCCTCTCTTGTTTCCTATTGAAGCTATGAATAAAAACCATTTACAATTCACAATAATTAGATGTGCAATGAGTTGCTACAGGTAGAAAAGAAAGCAAACTTTCACAAACAATTTATTGAATATAATCTAGTATGGCCCAAATTCAAGAAAAATGAATTGAGTATATGAAGGGAATGGAAAGTAATATAAAATAATTAAAGGTAACCGACTAAATTCCACTTGAATGACTTATTTCAATGTTATGTATCATTGATTTTAGTTGTTCATAGCTTCAAAGTTCAAAAAGATAGTCATAGCCTTGTCTTCTTTTCTAAAAACAAAAAACATTTTTATGTTACATGATTTCATTAGCATTTATTGTGTCTGTGTGTGTTCTTTCTCTATAAACCAATTTTATTTTAATAACATCCTATTACACTTGACTTTCACTGGACATTTTCATAACAAAACAATCTCAAAAGGCAAAGTGTGCTTATAACAAATTTTAATCAAGGGAGGAATGCAAAGGGATGTAAAGTGAAAAAAGGTATCAATAGAGGTACCCAACTAGCCATGAAAAGGTTTTTTCTTTTATGTAATCCCAAAGAAAAAAATCATAGCAACGCATCATGTATTCAAAGTTCCAAAACAAAGTAGCTTCATAAATATAGCACATGCAAGGTGTTTAACATACATAATGCATGCTAAAAAGATCAAGATAAGTTCAAAATCTAAGTGAACTTCATATTCAGTGTAGGAAATAGACTCTGAACAATTGCATTACTCAAACCCAAGCCAAGCTAAAAAGATTGACAATAAATCATAGATGCAGTCATACTAACTTAAAGTAAATAAGTAAAATTGTGTACCTTCAAACTAAGCCAAATTCTTGATGTCGAGATGTTCCATGGTCTTTATAAAGCCTCCCAAAGTTCATTACCCAATAGTCGTAATGACATAGGGATTCATTATGTGACTAGCTATAGAGTTTCATTTCACCAAATTATGAAACAAAGCAAATGATACCCTTCTCCAAGCCCTAACCACTTCAAGAATGATATGAGTTGGCAGCCTATTCCATTAAATGTGCCACCAACCTCATCAAGACTTTGAATTGCATGTTACCTAAGTTATTATGCCAAACCACATTAACCTTATAACTTAGATCATAAACATAATTTGCATTCTTTTATTTTCGTAGCCATCCAACCATGCCTTATAAATTATAATTCAAACCTTTAATCAAATTTAGGTATGACCTTTCTATATTTATTAAGAGTTTTCACAGCCATAATGATTTCAACCATGGTATATATTTATCATTCATCATATATTTTTATAAAAAGCCTCATAACTATGTTTTTATTAGTACTCACAATACGAGACCATTCATATATGCCAAACATCCTTATAAAATATGTGACACATAACTAGTGTGATTTATCATTCATGCCAAAACGCACGTGACTTTAAACAATCTCAAACCATATAACACATAGCATTCTTGCTAATGAGAACCCACCTGCTTTAGTTTATGGGAAAAACATAAGAGATATTAATCTTTGTACTGATTTACAGGTTATCAATAAGAGGTGAGTCATATATGAGGCAACGCATTGAAAATTTGTAAATTTGTAGGGAGGTCTACTTACAGTGGGCCTGAATCCATAATCTCTCGTTTGGAAGAAGATTATTATTCAAAATTGTGCTTAATTAATCTCACAAAATGTGAAATATATATATTTTTTCCTTAAAGAAAATAACACAGAATAAAATCATAATATGTCTATAGCATGTATGCCAAGCAAAAAAAAATCTCTCTTGGGATTGAAGGAGGGGAAATACAAAATATTTTGAGGGACTTCCTCTATTAAGATTCTACAAGATACAACTTTTGTAAATGAAAGTTTACTCAACCAAACAACATTGCAAAACATACAAAATGACTTTTCATTTAATTTCACTATTTGAGTTCTTCAACATTATATTCAATTACTAATAAGCTTGCAAAAGTTACGTAAAATCACAAAAGTTGTTTGATCCAAATCAATCTTGAAACTCATAATAGAAAGGAAAATAAAGTAAAAAAGAACACAAAATCAAAAAAAGAAAATTAATCAGAAAATCAAATGAAACATAAAACAAAAATTTATTTATTTACATAAGCATTCTTTAAATTTTCTTTTTATCCCATTTTAGCTTCAACATAATGTTTCAATTGTGAACCATTTGTGGTGTACGAAGAAAATGGTATTTTCTTCTTTGAGAAAAAAATAATTATTTCCAGTGACAGAAACAATTATATATGGTCTTAACCAAAATTTCTGAAACTTAGTGTGTTTCCCTTTTTTCACATAAGTAAATTCCCATAACAAAAATTTTTGACGAACTATAAAGGCAGTTGTTTTGGGCCTTTTATCAAAACAGTTTTTAATTGTTTTCTATCTTCATTTCAAATTCCTTCAAGAATAATTCCTTTGTTCTTCTATGGCTAATATAGCATTAACTCTCTAAGGAGTGCTTGTTGAATTCAATTCTTTGGCTTGTAATGCTAACCATAAAGAAGTGAGCTCAAGCTCAAGTAGCATGATAGCTTAGGCAATCAGAAAGGGATGTAACTAATATTGGTCTTGGTGGTTGTATGATTTTCCCATAAGTAAAATGTCAATAGAGTATGCTAGTGTCAAGGCTCATCATTTATTATCTTCTTTAATATGTTTACTAGACTCTTATTTGTATACTCTTGCCCATGTCCCTTAGGGTAATAAGTTGACAAAGTAAAATGCTTCACTCCATATTTAGTACAAAATTTTGTGAACTTACCAAACATAAAAGTTGATCCATTATCTAAGATAATCTCAATTGGTAAACCAAATCTAGAAAAAGTATTTGTTTCAAGAAAATAAATTACATGTTCATCCTTACCATGCTTGAGAGGAGTTACTTCTACCCAATTGCAATGTAGTCTATAACATTTGAGAAAAATATATTCCTCACTAATGAAGGAGGATTTATAAGATTGGTTAAATCTATCCCATATTAGAAAGGGAAAATCAAGTATAACTGGATATAAAAGAATTGCAGAAAATTTTACTTTGCCTGGGGCCTTGTATAAACTTGTATGAATCCTTAAAATTTGAAGGCCAATAATAACTAGTCCTTAAAATTTTATAATCAATAGAATTTTCTACATAATGTCCACCACTGTGAATATTTGAATATGTTGATACATAAAGATATTTAAGTAGTGTTTGGGTTTTTGCTTCAGCAACACATCTTAATAATAATCCATTAAGAGATCTATGAAAGAGTAAAGTATTAAGAATAACATATTTGGAATCTTTGAGGAAAAACCTCCTTTGTTCATGTCACTCAAGGTTATCAGAACATTGTTTATGTTGTAAAAAGTAAATGATATCCCAATATCAAATATGTGTTTTCATATCAACATTTTCATATTCAGTTAAAAATAATACAGATAGAGAAACATTACTATTTCCAAAAGCAAAATATGGTCTAGCATTTTGAGATAGATGCGAAGCTAAATCTCATCTCTTTATTGTATTTGTAGTTGTAGCTATGAAATCATGTTCTTGTATGCCACAAATTCCTAAGGGTATGCTCAAAAAGATGATGCACAATCCAAGAGCACAAGAAGCTCATAAATACTCCATTATGGAATATCTTGTTCTATGTTGACTTTAGACGTGCTTCAAAGTTGTCTGGCTCATAGAGGTGCATTGTTTCTTTCTATCAAAGCTATAAATTCAGCTAATTCTTATATTATTGCATTTGACAAGGTCAATTTTGGGTCCTTTGTTTTTTGAGACCTATTTTGACAGAAAAGAGCTATGGAAATAAAAATTGCGAGTACAAAAATAGACGATTAATTTGGCTGGAAAGTAGCACCAGAAAAGTAGAAAGCGATAAGGAAGGAAAGTGAGCAGTTACATTGGAAATCGTCAGGGTTGCTAAATAGGGATCGAGATGATATAGTTGAAGAAATCAAGCAAATGTGGACCAAGCAAATAGATCTTGTCAAGCTGGTTAAGTTGGACCTTATCAAGCAAGCATGGACAAGACCTAAGAGGCTGAAACTATATATAGCCAC
Organism: Pinus tabuliformis; assembly: GCA_031772625.1. NCBI lineage: Eukaryota > Viridiplantae > Streptophyta > Pinopsida > Pinales > Pinaceae > Pinus > Pinus tabuliformis. The sequence continues at coordinate 737,658,622 of CM062805.1, read as the reverse complement.
ACAAATCAAGTTGCAAGGAGAGAGATAAAAGAAGGTTCATCATGCTTCTGGAATGAGAAATTAAATTCTACTACTAAATAATGTTGTAATTCTAATGTAATTTAAGTCAGTAGTGAGGGTTTGGAGGGAATGTTGAAAAATATCATGTAAAGTCTTTGTGGATCTGTGGTGTAATGAACCTCTCTGAATTAATATAAAAGGAGATTGTTGTGGGGCTATTTGTGTGTGTGGTTATGAATGTGTATGATTACATTGTATCACTCCTCTAAAAAAATTAAATCTTCTCGTAGATTCCTTGCTATGCTTTTGGTTGTTTTTGTGCAAGAGTTCTTTGGTATATATGTAGTTGAATATGAGTTTTATGTGTAGTTCACATAGAGAATGAATCTTGTTACTTCCTAAAACCCCAACACATCACTTGTGAGTCCTGGCACGCCTCGAATGAGACCTTTTTCCCTTGTGGATGATTGAAAATGTTAGCGACATGCTAGACTACCATGAGCCCTTTGTTGGCACCCTGTGGTCAAACCCTGGGTCAACACAGTAAAACTTTTTGCCAACAAATGGTTTTGTTGCTCCCGAAGAATTAATGGAGTTTTTAGATAATGGTGAAAAGGATTCTTAAGAGTAGTTTTTGGGAATGATGGGAAGAGAAGCTTGACTTATTTTTTCATCAACAGGGCAAGTTGTGGTAGAAAAACTTAGATTGGCTTAGGGAAGAGATTCTTTTTGTAGCGCTTGCATGCAATCAATATGAACTCTTCTAGTCTAAATTCCTTAATGAATTATATCATTGGTTGAGTAGATTGCAACGGACACAAAGACCTAGGAGTATTAGGTGAATCTTTGAGACCTGGACCATAGCTGACTTGGATGTTTTACATTAGTTGGATAACGAAATAACTAGGGCCATTGATTTCTAGGTTCATGCCATGTTGGAAGGATATATTATTGAGTTCATTGTGGAGAACCATCAATCATTTTCTAAAAATGAAGCAGTGCTTAAATACAGCTTGAGAGGTAGGTTGTTAAAATAAATTCCTCTTTGGATTAAGGTTCTTATGGTGGAAGAAAGACTATTACCATTTCAGCAAACTAATATGGCAGTGTAAAACCCTTGTACTGGGGATAAGGTTCAGGGGAGAGATGTTGGCTAGTTCTAAAATATGAGAGGAAGTTGCAATGGATTGGGAGGAGTTTTGAAAGGCATGAGACTTTAGAGAAATTATAAGAGATCGGATAGCTTATGATTTGAGGGAGCGCAAGTTAACTGAAATTAGGAGAAGATGATAGGAGTTACAACAGATAAGTGAAGTTTTAAGTATTATAAGGTTGCGAAGAGGAGAGATGAGCAACCCGGAGTTGTAGAATGAGACAAGGTGAGGGATAAAATTATAGCACAATAGGAGAGGGATGAGGTGGGAAATCAAAGTAGGACTAATGGATCCCACCAAGAATTAGATGTAATTTGAACCCCTGAAACGCCAAGACAGACAGTTACAATCACTAACTCGAATACTCTCGTGGATGAGGAGATGCATTTCCTCATGGGAATGATATTTCATGGGCATGATTTCTCCCCTGTAAGGAGCAGTCTGCAAGGCAGCAACATGGTTGTCTCTTTCCCTAATCTTCCCATGGTACTTTATCAAAACCCTATCCGTTTTATTTCAATTTAGTCAAAACATTGAAGTTTCATGATATTCATAAGGTGAATGCAACTAGTAGTTCTGGTATTTATAGTAGCATTAGTCAAGCACATTCTAAAACTTGTTAGCAACCTAGTTCGAGGGGTTCATTCTAGTTCCACCTAGTCTTGCTTCTTTTTATGGGAACATGGTGGGATTGTTTACTCGGTACCCTAATTTTTTAGGCCTAGGATATCAAAATGTAGAAAAACATTGGTATCTATGCAAAGCTATTTGTAGGGCTATAAAAACTCCATATGATTCTAAACTAATTGAGTTTCAGACTACTTTGAGGGATAGATCTCTCTGATGGTTCGTTAAGTGGTCTACAAAAAATCAAAATCTGACTTTGGATACATTCAAACAAGAATTTATTAAGGAGCATAAAATTCCTTAAACATAGTAGCAAGGCTTAGCTAAATTATTAGATATAAAATAGCAAGAGATAGAAACTACATGGGAATGTATGCACTGGTTTAAGGATGCAGTTGGAAAAATGGCTTATCTTATCCATTTGCATCACCAAAATATTGTTTCATAAAAGCATTGTTATCGCTGACCAGAATTCCCCTGATGCAACATATGATTAACACTATATAATATGCATTGGAGCATTCCATGAATATTGAGGAAATGGTAGGGTATCCCCATGATTACAGAGTAGGTTTCTCTTCTAGTGATCCTACCATAATTGGTCTACAACACCAAATTGTTGATTTAAATGAGAAACTAAAAGATATGAATGTTGTTAGACCAAGTCATCTGCAAGTTTGGTGTACCATCTTCCATACTGAGGGGAATCATGTTATTGAGTGCCAAAGGTTGTCGATTGTAGGACCTTCTATTGTACCCATGGGACCACCTCTACCATTGTCAGCACCTTCAGGAGGGGTCGCACAAGTTTCAACAAGTGTTACTTTCTAGGGACATACCTAGTACCATGTGTTCCCTAATCATCAAGGTATGTTTTCTAATGAATATTGTGAAATATGTCGAACTTATGGCCATGCTCCTCAACTTTTTCATGTGTTGCATAGATATTCCAATGTTTTGAATAGCATGTTTTGTGAGTTTTGTGGGTCCCCAATCACCATATTGATCAATGCAGAACCTTGGATGCTATGGTTGATCATCTAGATAGTATTGCATTCTAAGTAAATGAGTCTCATTAAGGAGGAGGAGGATACAAATATAGAGGAGGAAGGACTAGAGATAGAGGTCTAGTTCAGTGCTATAATTGTGATCAATAAGGTCATGTTGCTCGAGACTATCCATTTGCAATGAGGTCTTGGTGCTCTCATTGTCAAGTAAATACTCATGCTATTGAATACTATCCAGAGTTAATTGCTCATTGGGAAGAGAACAACATACAGAGAGGTGTTAATTTAATTAATGCAAAACTAAGTGAGATTGAGTTGACTCTATAGAACAATATTAATATTATTACTAGAGGAAATCATACTTGAGCTGACAAGAAGGTGCCTAAGAAACCTATTGTTATAAAAGTTGCATCTCCGAAGAAATCGTATGATCCTATTTAGTAGAAGGAGTATTACAAGGATGTTGTTGAAATTTTCAAGCGGCTAATTTCTTCTTATAGCCCTAGATAAGAACAATAAGAAAAGGGTTCGACAAAGAGTCCTCGGTTTTCACAGGATACATATCAGCCTATCATGGAATGGTTTAAGTTATTTTCATTTAATATCAGTTACGAGTAGTCGGTTGGTCAGTTGTAGAAGAAACTCAGGAGTGTTGTGAAGGATGAAGAGTTTTCATAATGCCCCATCTCCACTAAATTGCTAGAGTGGCATTCTAGAGGAGTCTGATGCAACAAGTGTAGAATAGGAAGAGAGTTTCGTAAAGATGCCCAAATCGCTAGTTATCAGATTAAAGACACTATGTTGGATCTAGGATCGGATGTAAATATATTTCCATGGAAGACTTGGGAAGCCTTAGGAAGACCCAAGTTTGACTTCTTTCCAATCTAGTTGTGTATGGCCAACTAGTATTTCATTATCCCTATTGGTTATTTGGAGGATGTAGAAGCCGATATCACTGGAGTAAAGACATATGCATATTTTAAAGTCATTGATATTATTGGTGACAAATATATATATATATATATATATATATATATCCAAATTTTTTGGGGGTCGATTGGGCATTTGAAAACTATGTTGGCATTAATCTCAAGTGAGAAACTATGACCTTTAAGGTGGATGGAGTTAGAGACATACAACCTTTGGATCTTTACCGGGGTCCTAGATTTATGGAGCTTGTTGATGATACAGAGGAGGCTAAAGTTCTGGATCATCTATATCAGTTAACTGCATGGAAGAGGGAGGATTACATTATTCCTATAGCAGATGGTTCTCTCAGTTGGAGGAGTGTTCAACATACTGAGGTTGGTTCAGAAGCTATGTTGGATGAATGGCAATAGGGAGACCATGAGCTATACTCTAGGAATTCCACAACTATTCACTATACCAGATGGATTGGTACAAAGGTAAGGAGTTATCCTTCTTTTAATGGAATTGATCTTGTTGTTTATTGCATTAAAGAAGTCGAGTTTCACATTGAAGAGAGTCATAGAATTCCCTTTATGGATGTTGCTTTACAAGCCACTCCTGCGTGTTGGAAAATGTAACTAGGTTCGGTCTTCATTAATGTATTTGAGTCATCGTGAAATGCACTCATCAAGATAATAAAGAAAATAATTTTTATTATTGTATCAATGACTTATTAAAGCATGAGTTTCATGCTTGGGTCATCATTATATTATTCAAAGTCCCCATTGTGGACTCCTAGGATTAATATTGAGTGTATAGAGTCATTTTACATTTAAAGAGACCCTTCTTGGGCTTTTGAATCATGTAAAAAGGTTTAGAATTGAGTCAAATATAATTTATGTAACCTCCACATCAAGTCAACCTAGAAGAGATCAAGTCAGCCTAAGGACAACAATTTGACCTCACTTGGAGCCTATAAATAAAAGGAAGTTGAATTAATTTGGAACATCTCATCTCAAGTTAGTTTGATATATCTAAGGAAGAAGGAGAAGTGTGAAGTGGGTAAAAGGAAGCTAAAGGAAGTGTGAGTTGGGTCAAGTCTAAGGAGAACAATAAAATCAAAATTTTGGAAATACTCTCTCTTTGTTTCGTGCCCTAGTTTGGGACATCAAAGTATTCCAAGGATTGATGTTGCCTAATGTCGTAAGTTGTTGCATAGTCAAAGTTTTTGGGGTTGAAGTGTTGTTGCAAAGGGGTCAAAGATCTGGAAGGCTGACTTGGTGTGGCAGGAAGGTTTGGTCTTTCTCTAGGTTGAAATTTATCAAAGAATACTATTATAGGAAGGAATTTTTTTACTGGGTTTTCCCCTCGAGGGGGTTTTTTCCTGGCAAAGTGCCTACATCTTGTGTCTCTTGTTTTGTGATCTTCATACACACATAATATGGTAATAAAGAAAGAGGAATCAAACCCTAATCTACCTGCATTGATTTCTCAACATGGTATCAGAGCTAAGGTCAGGAAAACTTGAATATCACTTTGTTGGCATGGTTCTCCCTCTTTGATGAACTACGTAAGAATGGGTATCAACAGTGCTAGAAGCTAGATCAAGAAGTTCATCTACTACTTATTCAACAAGGTCAAAATTCAAGGGTTCTTGGTTGCTCCTATAGGTTCTCTTAGTGATGACAATGCATCGATCATTGATAGTGGAGCATCAAGACACATGATAGGAGAAAGTAAACAACTCCATACACTATCAAAGGAGTCATATTCTCATGCCATGGAATTGGGTGACAAAAAAATATATATTGTTAAAGACCTGGGGTCAACATCGTGGAAGAATGATAAGTTGTCCAACCTAATTTCTCCAGTATAAACTTACTCTCAGCAACCTCCCTCAACTCCCCCACCTATGGCTTGATTAATAGGCCAAAATGAAGTATTTTTAGATCCTTAGTCCAAGGATGATATCCACTCAAAGAGGGATGAGGGCTCCTTGAAGAATGGGGATTATCTCCATCAAAAATTAGGTTAATCTTGAATAAACATGAGTTAAAGGCTTTGTGTTGGGAATGATTCACCCAACAATGCTTCTAGATCTCACTTTTTATTGAGTCATGTGTGCACTTTTTAGTGGCATGCAGAGCACACATCTACATAGGAATCAATGTTAATAACTGTGTATGTGTAGAAGATGACTAGGAAACTACGCAGGAGACTAAAAGTGGGTTTATGGACCATGTTTCCTAGAATTTACACTTTATTCAAGGTATATAAGTTGTTGACTTGTAAGGGAGTGATTCCTGACACTTGGATGGATGGCGAGATATCCAATTTGATGATCATTTGTCATGGTGACAAAATGAAGTGCAATAGATTTCCCCCTAAAGTGTAAAGTCAGAAAATTTTGAGGGCTGAAGTATTCAATCATATCAAGGATTGGACCAGAGATCATGGTTAGAAACCTTCAACAATCAATCAAGGATTACAATGAAATATAATAATCATCACTGAGGTAGGCATTCCCATACTCAGAGTAAAGATAAATCGATGAATCAGTAGGGAAATACATCATGTCGAAGTAGATATAGGATGGACGTAGCCATCAAACATAAAACTTCATGTATAATCACGAATACAAAACTCCTTGCAGCCTGGATAGATGAAACTAGATCTAGGGTCTTAATCTCCATCTCTCGATCCATAGTATGAATCTATCCACGTGAGTAGGTATCTTGAAGTAGAACATGGCAGAAACCACTTGATTATCGGTCGATGATGTGAACCATTAATAAGTGCGAGATAAACCATTATTAATGAAAATGGTCCTCAAGGTAATCTCAGTACAATCTATAGAGTGTGAAAACATGATTTGAAGTCAAACACTCATAGAATCGTTCGATTGAAGTCTAATTATGAGAACCTATCATCGAAGGTAAGAAACTTTCCATTAAGGCATGCAGGCTCCAAGGTGTTAGCGCTTGAAATTTCACCTCAGGCTGAAAAAGGTAAACTCCAAGGCAACATCAAACCACTTAGCCTCGTAGCTAGCCCTACGGGGCAGGAGAGGGCTCTCTCCAGTCTATCTCGGTAAAGATCTTCAACGGGCGAGATAACCAATAAGGAAAAACTGATTTTAGGCTAGTAAACTGATAAAAAGGTTTGAATTGGGAAGTTTTAGGATTTTGGTGGAAAATCGGGGAAAGGCAATTTTGGGTGCGGGGATTGGACACAGTTTTTGCAGGGGGTTCTTTGGGGCAAGGTAGGAGACTGTATTGATGCCTTTGAATTAAGTAAATGGATAGGAATGACCGGTGAGGGGCTAAAGAGAGCAAGAAACCTTCAAGAGTTCTCTTTAAACAGATGAAAACATAAATATTAAGCAAACTTAAAAGCAGAGCATGGCAATCATGAATGCTACTTTAACACTTCATTTGCCTAATTTGCAGAAGGAAAAGTAAGGAGATGATTCACATAAAAAACTTATAAGTACAAAGAGAAACACACCATCAATACATGTAACCACAGGAATCCCAAACAGGACTGCAAAACCCTGGTCTTTCTTCCTTTGCCAAAATTGCAGAGATACAATGAGTAATACAATAGATCTTTCTCCCTCAAGAGTCCAACCATGAAAATGACCAAGAAAGTACATTATATATGCAATCTAACATCTTTCCTTTCCTCTAGGGGTCGAGCTCACTATCCTAGGAGCTGTTTCAACCAATTCTAAACTGGGCACTAAAAACTAGGCAGTCAAAACAACTTGCCTCTATAAGCTAGGAAACCAATTCATTCATTAAATTTTTGCCTATCTCATGAATGAATCTTCTAGAAGAGATAAATAAGTGTCAAAATATCATAAAATTACATCATTTACAACAAGGAGGATCAAAATCTACTCCAAAAAGTCAAATCCAGTCAAAACTGCGTTTTGCTGAGCTGTAGGTGAATTTCTGTGAAAACTGCCCAACACGTCGCGCCCTGATCCTGAACACGTCGCGCGCCTTTGGAGCTGCTTTTGAGGCACTTCCAGGTGTCCAAATGAGGCAAACGTGGGCTTGCTGGAAAGGTATGGATGTCTACTTTCTAACCCAAGTGGAATTTCTGAATTTGGTGGCCATTTGCCCCTCCAAAATTGCAATCTCCCAAGACTGCTTCCTGTGTGTCAAAAAGGTGGCAGAAAGTCATTTTTTGCTTGTTTTTTGACCTTCTGGAGGCTCAAAATTTGATGAAATCTCTTGGTAATTTCTGAGCAAGTGTATCTTTGCATGAAAAATACAAAAATGCTGAGTTTTCCCGAAATGGAGTTGCCCATCGAAAGGGTTGCGCGCGGCGCACGACGTGTTGGTGGAGAAAACCTGTTTTTTGCCCAAAAATTCACAAGTGACCCAAAAATGCTCAAATTTTTTTGAAATTTGTGCTGGAGTTAAGTCATTTAGCATCATGCTCCTTCAAGGAAGCCTCAGCCAAGATGTGGAGGGGATCAGGCCTTTTCCTTCGTTTTAGTGCTTTGGCCAACCGTCTTTCGAGCACCTTCATTCTTGCTTTGCATACGTGCATTCGGGCCCAATAGTGGTTCTTCATGTTCCGGAGCAAGTCCTTATCTTTGTTGGCCTTGGCCAGCAACCTCTCCAAATGAGCATTGACCTGGAGAAGCATAGCCTCTCGCTCAACGGGTACCAAATCACCGGGTCTCTTACGAGCCAAGTTGCGGTCTTCATGGATCCTCCGCAACTCATCAAGAGTGTGCTCATCTTCAAGTTGCTTGTTGCGCTACTCTAAGTAGGTGATTGTCCAATTTGCCATTTCCAATCTTTGCTGCAACGAGTCATTTTCAGCCCTTAGGTGCTGGATGATCTCCTTTGGCTCTAGGCTAGGAGAACTGATATCAAGGTCAACAACATCTATGCCTGGATCACCTGATGGCCCCTCATCAATATTGGGCGTCTTGCCTCTCTCCTGTACCTGTGCTGCTGTCGGAAGCGAGGCCCCTTCCACCTGGTGTGGAGATAACACTCGCGGTGATGATGAAGAAGGCGAGACCCCTTCCACCTGGTGTGGAGAAAATACTCGCCTAGCTGATGCAAATAAGGCCATGTGGCCTTTCTGATATGTGACCCATGGAGGGTAGCTGACATGTCTGGTCTCAGGAATATCATGCTGCTGTGAAGGCCCTCCCTCCTCATGAACAACCTCAGGGGGTGATGATGTTGGTGCTGTGAAAAAATCTCGAGAGATAAAATCCTCCCATGGGATACCCTGCTGAGCCAACTGATGTATGACCACAAGCTGGATCAAACCATAATGATAGATGCTCCTGTGTTGCTGTGCTGGGCTCTTTCTCTGCATCAAGGGCACCATCTTCTCAATATTCCGACACATGAAAAATGGTATGTTCATCATCCGTACCCGTGTGAAATGAATCAACAAGCGAATATGGTACGAATACAAACATGAAAATCTGCCCTCACAGGTGAAATAGCGCATGATGAGCCTCATCAAGGGAGCATACTCATCCCTCAAAAATCTGAAAGGAAATACACCAGTCATTTACCTCATGTAGGCAGGTTTAATGTAGGGCTCATACTGAAATCTGTCCAATAGTTTGCGCTTGTTCCACTCTTCTCCCACATTGGGTATCCCTGTTGCTTGAGCAATAATTTCAGATGACAATATAAAATCCACCCCTGCAAGATTTACATGCCCATCATGCAGATGCAAAACAAACAAGCGGACCAATTCCCTATGGTGCTGAATTTGAGAAATCCTCTCGCAAAATTCATAACATGAGAGGTGGCGGAAACATGTGACTGCAAGTGGACAAGCCTGCAAATAGGTCAAAGAGGTGGGCTCCTCTCTCACATGGTGACCACTCTTACCACCCCTGTGAGGCCTCCTTTGTACCTCAACCTCTGGTGTTCACTCACGGTCATCACTTTGCTCATAGTCGGTTTCGGTTTCTGACATGGTTTCAAGAGCAAAGTGGCTGAAATGTACTGCTACTTCTGCTAAAAAATCTGATGTTTTAATTGTTGAAATGTTGTTTCAAGGGGACAAATAACACAAGGGAGATGTTAGGGAGGGGAGAATTTTAAGGGAAATTAGGGAAAATATATGAAATAGGGAATTAAGGGAAGGAATCATGACATATACACCATCACACAATTATAATTTGCAAGGGTTTTATGGGAGATAGGGTTTAGGGTTATATTATTCATTTTTAGGAATAGGGGTAGGGTTTTAGGGCTTTTGGTATTTTTGGTAGGGGGATTAGGTAGAAATGATATGGGAGGTGGTAAAGGGATGTGGGGAAAAAGTGGGGGTGAAAAGGATGACCTTGAAAACAGCAAAACAAACCCTAGCTTTACTAGCACTTTGACATTCTTAAGCAAATACACATGGACTCCTCATTTTAAAATAATGGATTTTAAATACATTCTCATGCTCTTTCAAGCTTTAGCAAACAATACATTTTGATGATTGGAGGCCTACCTGCAACCTTGAAGAAATTTGGGGTCGTTTTGCAGTTTACAGGCAATTTTTTGTGGATGAATTCCCAACACGTCGCGCGCAGGTCTGGACGGGTCGCGCGCGCCCAACACGTCGCGCCAATGCTTTTTTCCAACTGTTATGACCCCCTTGACACGTCGCGCCTGCCCAACACGTCGTGCGCAGGTCTTGACGGGTCGCGAGCGAGCTTTGTCTGCAATTTCGCCCAATTTCTCTCCAAATCACTTTTCACTATTGCTTTGAGGCAAATGATAATCAAATGGAGGGAGGGAGGGGATTTATAGGCTTGATTTAAATTAATTTCCCCTCAAACCCTCTTTCTAATGTTTATAACTTGACACTTTTTCAAAATTTAAATGCTGCTGACTTTATGGTTTCCTTTTGTCCTGAAATTGGTTGAACTGATGCTTTTTCTTGAAAATTTTTGCAGGGATAGCTTCTGAGGAATCTTGGCAAAGGGGACCAGGGCTGCATGCTGACTTTCGAAGAATTTTGAATTTTTACAGCTTTTTACAAAAATGAGAAAATGACCTTGTCTTTAAAAACAGGGTTTTTAAATCCAAGGTAAAAATTAGCTGTACAAGATGAAATCTTTTGAAGAAATACTTTGATAGTCATCCCTCTAGCCTGCTGGGCATTTATTGACTTTTAAAGACATGAACTCAAAGACAAATTGGACCTAAACCCTAGACCTAGGACTTTTGACCTCAAGACAAGACAAGAAATCTTGAAAGAGTTTATTGACTGAAACAACTTGATCCAGCAGTGCCAAGAGGGGAATAAGGACACCAGCTCCTCCATCAGGGTTATGGCATGCCTAATGGAATGCAATGAGATGACACTGATGAGACACCTACTTATGCAAATGCAAAGAGCTTTGATCGCTGATGGACGGCTACTAGACCGACTCTAACACAAGGTACAAAAAAGGCTTTCTAGATCAACTTCTTAGATAATGAACTGAAGTTGATAGGAAGCGACCTGCCGCAGGAGGGCCTACGACATGAAACTTAATGTCAAGTTTTGAAGAATAATTTTCAAGGACTAACTCGAGGATGGCTGACATGATTGAAGGCTACAAATTGCAAGGTAATTTGAACTAAGGTTTAGACTTCTCTTGAACATACCGGCAACACGAAAAAATGACTTGGAAACATTTGACTCAATGATAATACCCAAATCCAATTGAGTACTTTCAATGAGGCTTTATTAAATGTGAGAGAAATGGATTCCCCAACCCAAATAGATACATGATAGAGTTTCATGTTGAAGAGAGACATACTGCCTGAAATACACGAAACGAACTTTTCTTCTCAATTTTCTCCACCATTACTGGCAAGCACCTCTTTATTTTTGTCAAACTTGAGGAGGATAACATATGCTTGTCCTATAAGCTCATCCTTCAGATTATTCCTCCGAAGTATTTTTAACAAACTCTAGGAAGGAGAGGTTTGTTCTCATCATGATTGACGAGTCCTACACTGATTAAGTTTAACGAGTCCAATGAAGGGGTAACTCGATGTCATTTTCATATTTAAAATTTTTGAAAAGACACAAAAATAAAACTCATTCAGTTATTTCAACATAAATTTTAACGAACCTAGACAAAGTGAAGCTTGGTGTTTTTCAGTTTTACAGATTCAGGAGAAAAACATAAGTAAACTCCACAATGTCCTTTTTCGTAAAATGGAGTCCCTCAAGCTCGAAAAAGGGTAGCATAATGCAGGATAGAACTCTATTAACCATGATTAGTCAAGGTATACCTTTTTTGTAAATATTCTGGTTCATAGCGTAAAAAGGGTAAACTTATACTGAATAAATGGTTGTTCATTTACTTTTACGAGTTCGAACAATCAAGTACTTGGTGATATTTTCATTTTAAGGAGTCTGAAAAGGGCATAAAGAGACTCCTTGGTTTCTCTTTTTCATAAGTTTTAATGAGTTTGAAAAAGTGATAAAAATATACTCATCTTACCTACCTTCAATTTAATTAACGAGCAAGACAAGATGGAAAGAACCCAACATTTTCATGTATGTTTTACGAGCATGAAAAGATAGAAAAAGACACTAGAGATTTTCATGAGTTTAATGAGTCTTGAAAATAATAACCCAAATGGACTCGACATAGGTTTCATTTTTACAAAAGCTTGAAACACATGAAAGTTTTGCTTAAGACTAGTTTCATTTTTACACAAGCTTGAAACAGAGAAAAAAAAACAAAAACAAAACAAAAAAAAAAACAAAACAAAAACAAAAACAAAAACAAAAAAACAAAAAAAACAAAAAAACAAAAACAAAAACTTTTCTTGAGAGTGGTTTCATTTTTACACAAGCTTGAAACAGAGAAAAACCTTGCTTGAGATTGGTTTCATTTTTACACAAACTTTAACCAAAGAAAAAGTATGCTTGAGATTGGTTTCATTTTTACACAAGCTTAAAACAAAGAGGAAATTGTGTTTGAGATAAGTTTTCATGCACCTAGCATAACGACATAGGCACATGCCCCGCAATCTTCATTTCATTCACCTAAGTAGACTATTGGTTACTAATAGGCAGATGAAATGAAGGTTCATTTACGAGATCGGATGAAAGACTCGACTTAATTAGAGGAGGATTTGTTTCATTTTTTTAATGAGCTTGACATAGGAAAACAACTATGCTCACAACACCTTGTTTCAGTTTTTAATGAACTTGACACAATAAAAAAAACTATGATCATAAAGATCTGATTCATTTTTTTACGAGTTTGACACAGTAAAAGAACAATCCTCATAAGTATTTGTTTCATTTTTTAATGAGGTCAGTGACATAGTAAAAGAACCATCCTCATAAGGATTTGTTTAATTTTTTTAATGAGGTTGACATAGTAAAAGAACCATCCTCATAAGACTTGTTTCATTTTTTAACAAGATTGACACAGTAAAAGAACCATCCTCATGAGTATTTATGTTTATGTGAGCCTGAAACAAACATAACTATGCTCATAAGAACATGTTTCATTTTTTAATGAGGTTGACACAGTAAAATAACCATCCTCACAAGGATTTGGATCATGGATTCCATTTGGAAAAAACACATACCAAGATATATTTCCTGAACATGGCTTCCAAGAGATCCTCATTAGAAGGAAGATAATCTCTCTGGAAGGAAGACATCTGAAGAGAATCAAACGGGGTAAGAAAATCCATTTTAAATTCCCCCATAAGGTTCTCTATGTCAATTACCAGATCTAGGTCATAAGAATTCAAGCAAACAGTGAGAGGGTCGCTTACATCGGTAACTGAAAACACGAGACTAGTTGCCACACAATTAACCCATGGAAGGGTAGATACCACTTGCAATAAGGAACATTGAGGGATGTCAGATGGTTGGTATTCAAATCAAGATCTACGAATGAAAGCTATTCAATAGTCATAATGTTTCCATTATGAGGAAAAGATATCACGTGAAAGAGTGTCAATACGACAGATTTCATGGCATAGACATAGTCTCACCCAAGGAGAAAATTGAAATATAAGGGGCCTTAGACTACCATAAGATCAATACAGACAATTTTTTCTTCTGGAGTAATAGGTAACTTAGGAAGTATCCCTAAAGGTTCATTGATGTTTCTGTTAAAATCCAAAAGATTATGTGTAGCAAGCACAAGTTGAGGGGAACCCAAATATTTCCAATCATATGAGGATAAAATACTAACAAAGGCACCTTCATCTACATTAGTGTGTCGCACATTCTTACCATATGCTTTCACAATGATTTGGAAAAGGTTCGAAGAAGGAAGACGAGTTCCTGTCAGTCTACTCCAATCAAAGGAAATAGCCTTATTACTTGGAGCAAGATAAATGGAAACATGTGAAATGCCCCCATGTGTAGAAGAATCTGAAGTAACAAGAAGAACTTGAGCAGTATTAACTTCACCCTTGGAAGGGAGAGTGGTATCAACTGAATATGGTATTGAGTTGACCACTTGATCAACCAGTGGCTCATCACCTAAGTGATATGTGTTTCACTCTCCAATGGAAGAGTGGGATTGATTGTACTTGGAATTAGATTAATTACTTCGTCAATTGGCGGTAGGTTGGGAGAAATTTTATAGTGATGAGTTGGAGGTTGTTGTTGTGGAACAATAAGTTGTTCCAACAATTTTGAGGCTTCATCCATATGAGGTAAAATGTGACTATGATGAATCCCTTTGCATAACCGACAAGGAAACATAACTTTACCATTTTTCCCAAGAACTTGACAATCATTGGTTGATGGATCAATAGTAAGTTTATAAGAATTTTTTGACCATTCTTCCAAGACCTTAGGAATATCAGGACAATCAATAAGGAAGTGGTCACCCTTACAAATCTTGAAAGGGTATCTAAGCTTGTGATGCATGTTGGAAGTTTCTTCAACATTACCATTACCTACAACCATGGTTGGTTGGTTGACATCTTTCTCATCTTGCTTCTTCTTCTTCTTCCCTTTCTTCTTCTTCTTAGTCACCTAGTTACTAGCATCAAGGTTTTTACCAAGTGGAGAGGAAGAAAGGGAGGAGGACATGTTGGGTGAAAAAGGTAAAGGGTCAACAAGAGGCTGGTGATGTTGAGATGATGTACTTGGTTGAGGTGGAATAGTTTGGGTATTTTTTATCAAAGAAGTTGAAAACAACCATATCGGTAAACCTATCGTGAATCCAGGAAGTGACAATGTAGCCATATAAGGAGAACCGACATTTGGGAAATCAGGGATAGGATTAGGGTTCTCGTTAAAAGAGAGGCATCTATTGTAAATTTCGACATTGTTTCCATTAAATTCAATCCAAATAAGTTATTATTATTAAAATTAAATAATATTCACAATCCACACCCAAGGTCTTGTAAAAATAAATAAAAACAAACATATAACACACACTAGTAAATCTAAAGAGTCAAACCATGCAAACAAAGTTTTCACAGTGAAATCACTAATTGGTTATGAAATCCAACATTGGAGAGATAAAAGTGAAAAATGAATAATGATAGAGCAGGTGGACCAGTAACGCTAACAAACTTCTTAATTAAAAAATTTGGTGCAAGTAACTTCGCTTATGTCATCTCGACTGAAGATTTCCCTCCAAAAAGTCCAAGTGAGTCTAGTCAATGTCTATTCCAGGTACATCAATACCTTCCTTGTGCCGTAAACTCTTGTACTATCCCTAATATTATGGTCTCTAAGGTTACCAACTAAAACAATTGATCGAAAATGGATCCTAAAACCTCTAAGTCTAAGTCTTTAAAACTATCGGAAAACACTATCGCAGAAGAAAAACCATGAAGAATGGTGGAAAATAGAGTAAATCGAAGGTTGAAATATCGTTGAATCAAAGCCATTGGATCAGACTAATCAAAAGTCTAGATCAAATCGGAGGATCGCATCGGAGGGATCGGCAATATCGCAGTCGGAGGAGTGTATTGGGGACGACCCTATGGAAATTGCGATCACGATCCAGGGACACAGCGTGGACCGTTGATCGAGCGCGCAGATCAACGGTCGGGATGATAATATCGCATCATAACAAGGGAGATACCAATGGACCCACGACCCCGTGATATGCGATACGCTGATATAGGCGATCGACGGACCCGAAAGGAATTATAGATGCGGCTCTAGAAAATTTGAGTTCCGATATAAAAGTGTTTTGTCAGGCTTTTTCTATGTATTGGTGTATTTCCGTTATAAAACCAAAATACAAAGGAGACATGGCATATGGTGCTACAGCGATAAAACACGGAACTGAAAGGATTTATGAATGCAACTCTATGTTATTTGGGGTCCGTGGTAAATGGTATTTCGGGCGGGCTTTAGATGGTAAGTGGTATTGGACGGGCTCCGCCTGATCCCATACACTAATTGACACGTAGCATGTAGCAAGGAGAGAGAAAACTGCTTTTTCGGGTGGGTGATCTCTGCTCAAGTAAGCCATTCAAAATGCACATCAGACGTCAGTGAACTCCTTGATTATTTTTTGTGTTGATGTGTGTGTCTATTATGTTTTCTGACTATTAATTGTCTATATTATTCACAATCTTTTCGATCCGTTGCACTCAGTAATATAGGAATTCCTACACATGAGTCTATAATACATTAATATTGATTGAATATCTCATTTTCAAATCAAGTGGTATCAGAGCATTTGGTTTTGTTAAGGTTAGACAAGCTTGTGCTGGATTTTGAATGCTAGCTAGATTAAAACTCAAACTAGGAGAAGGAGAACTTGTTGAGGCTAATCCAGAGATTGGAAGAGTCTATTCTCATATGAGAATGGTAGAAGAAACTCCACTGGGATCAGAATCTCAATTTATAGAAAGCTTTATGACAATCTAAGCTATGGTGGAAGAGATGTATCTGGAGTTTAAGAAGGGTCGAGATGAAAGCACTTCAACACCTAAACCAGACAAAGGAGCAGAGGAACCTTTTCTAGTTTCCCCTCCAAAAGGCAAAGGAAAAGGATAAATGCCTTCTCCACAATCTCCTCCATCATCACCTTCATCATCCTCATCATCTTCTATCTCTTCTAAGAAAAAGAAGAAAACTTCCTTCATCAAATTAGATGTGAAGTTTGATTTGCCAATTTATGATGGAGAACTCAATGCAGAAAATCTAGATAATTGGATAAGACAAATTGATGTATATTGCAGGGTACAGAATGTTGATTCAGAAAGGAAGAAGATTCAACTGGCTAGCCTTCGACTTGGAGGAACTACACTATTATGATGGGAAGGCAAGACACAAGCTGATCCGCAAAAACATGGTAAAATCATTTCTACCTGGAATGAATTTGTTTCTGCTATCAAAAAGCAATTCTATCCTTTAGCTTGCATGCAGCAGGAAATGATGAGTTGGCAAACTCTTCATCAGTTGAAGGGTCAAAGTGTACAGAGTTATACTTAGGAATTCAGAAAGAGAGCTTTAACTCTAGGTATATCATTAGACTCACATGAGACTTTATTGAAGTATATAGGTGGTCTTCATAGCTATTTAAAGCCTACTATTCTCATGTTTAACCCCACTAGCTTAGATGATGTATTAGTTCAAGCCACACATCTAGAAGCTAGAGGTAAGAATGTAAACCCAGAGGTTGGGGGATCATCTAAATATTCTGTAAGCAAGAGAAAGGAAAAGAAGAAACTGAAATGGAAGGAGAGGAAAGCAAACACTGTAAAGAAGGATAAACCTTCATGCGCTCATTGCAAGAAAGAAGGACACGATGAGGCACATTGCTGGTTTCTGCATCCAGAACGAAGACCTAAGAGGTTCGACGGAAAGGAGAAAAAGACTGTTGTTGCTATTCAGCAGGACTTGGGATCAGATTTAGGCAATGAAACAACAGCTACAGCCATAGGCATTAAAGGTAAGGATTCTGAAGCATCCACAAGTAATTCTGCACAATCTGTTGATAATGAAAGTAATGGGAGGGAAAGAAATTAGCTTTTTCGTATTAGAGTAATTTCCAAGCATAATAAGATTGATACTTTATTTGATAGTGGATCATAAGTAAGTTTGATTTCTGAAGCAATTGTAAAGAAGTTGGGATTACAAACAAAACCTCATGTGAAGCCATATCCATTAGGTTGGGTGTGTGATAAAACAAAGCTACAAGTAACGAGACAATGTAAACTTAGGTTTTCTATTGGATCAACATTTGTAGATGAGGTTGAGTTAGATATAGTTCCATTGGATATATGTGGTATTGTTTTGGGAAGTCCATACTTGTATGATAGGAAAGCTATTTTCTATAGAGCTGAGAATAAGTATCAACTCACTAAAGATGGAATGAAATATATTGTAAGAGCTCATAAACTCAAAGATAACTATTCTCTCATAAACTCAGGGCAGATGAAAATAATTGTGAATTCAAGTAAGCAATTTTTACTAATGGTTGTAAAGGTAAAGGATCCTGAAAATTCCAATGCATTTGAAGGTTGTGATTCTAAACAAAAAGCTGATTTAGTTAAATTTGTTTCAGAATATGATATCCTATTTCAAGAAACTAAAGTTCTGCCACCCAAAAGGGAAATAGTACATGATATTTGTTTGCAGCAAGATGCTCCATTACCTAACATTGGAATGTACAGGTTGTCAGCTTTAGAGAATGTAGAGATAAAGAAGCAGGTATAGGATTTGCTCAATAAAGGGTTTATACGACCAAGCACATCACCATGTGGATCTCCAATCTTGTTGGTGAGAAAGAAAGATGGTTCGTGGAGAATGTGCATTGATTATAGAGCACTAAATAAAATAATGATCAAGAATTGTTATTCTCTTCCTCGTATTGATGATTTATTAGATCAATTGAAAGAAGCAGTTTACTTTTCTAAGTTAGACTTGTGAAGTGGTTATCATCAGGTCAGAGTTGCAGAACAAGATGTATGGAATACTGCTTTCAATACAAAAAAAGGACTTTATGAATGGTTGGTTATGCCTTTTGGCTTAACTAATGCTCCTGCTACATTTATGAGAGTTATGAATGATGTACTCAGACCATTTATTGATGACTTTGTAATTTTTTATCTAGATGACATTCTAGTTTTTAGTAGGACATGGGAAGACCATATAAGGCATGTAAAGCAGACTTTAGATGTTTTAAAAAGAGAAAATATCTATGTAAAACTGTCAAAAATGTGAATTTGGCAGAACATCTTTAAATTATTTGGGTCATATTGTAGGGGGTGGTGAATTGAAGATACATCCCTCTAAGGTTGAAGTCATTATGAACTAGCCTAAACCCAAATCTGCTACAGAGGTTAGGAGTTTCCTAGGGGCAACACAATACTGGAGAAAGTTTATTGCTAACTTCTCATTGATTGCAGCTCCATTACATGCTTTAGCATGATTGAAATAGGTGTTTAAGTGGGGAGGCAAACAGTAGAAAGCCTTCAACACCTTAAAAGAAAAAATCAGTACAACACCAGTACTAGCACTACCAAATCTTCAACATCCATTTGAGATTGAGACAAATGCCAGTGAATATGCCATGGGAGCAGTGTTGATGCAAAATGGAAAACCCATATGCTATCATTCTGAGACATTTACTTCTGCAGTAGTTAATTATCCCACATATGATAAAGAATTGTATGCATTAGTACAAAGTGTGAAAAAGTGGAAACATTACCTAATGGGTAAAGAAACAATCATACATACAGATCATCAACCACTTCAATATTTGCACTCACAAACTAAATTGCAGCAATCAAGACATTATAGGTGGATGGGTTTTCTACAACAATTTCATCTTGTTATCAGATATAAGAAGGGCATACACAATAAGGTTGCAGATGTGTTCTCAAGACCAATCATAAATGCATCTACTATACTTAAGCATAAATCAATAATACATGAAAGTTACATTGAACAATATGCTCAAGATGTAGACTTTAAAGATGTATATGCAACTTTAAGTCATGGCAAGCAAGTGGAAGAATTGGATTATTATGTAAAGGGACAACTCTTATATCATTTGGGAAAGTTATGTATTCCACAAACTGAAAGAGTTAACATAATCCGAGAAGCGCATACTTCTCTAATATCAAGTCATTTTGGTGTAAGTAAAATAGTTGCACAATTGCAAAGGTTCTGTTATTGGCCAAGAATGCATGAGACAGTTTCTAGATATATCAAAAGGTGTACTATGTGTGCTACAAGCAATCCCAATAATAGAAAATTAGGCTTGTACACTCCATTTCCAATTCCTTCTCATCCTTGGGAAAGTGTTTCCATGGACTTTGTTGGGGGATTGCCAAAATATAGAAAGGGTCATGATTATTTGTATGTTGTTGTGGATAGGTTCAATAAAATGTGTATTTCGATACCATGTAACAATTAGGTTACAGCTGAACAAACAACAAAGTTGTTCTTTTAGAATGTATAGGTTCATTTTGGGTTACCCACTTCTATTGTATCTGATCGAGATTCTCAATTTGTTCGGAAGTTTTGGTCAAATCTATGGGAGTAGATGGACACCAAGTTGAAGAAGAGCACAACATTTCATCCACAAACAGATGGTCAGAAAAAAGTGGCTAATAGGACAGTGATCTAGTTGCTCAGAGGCTATTGCAGCAAGCATCCCAAGCTTTGCGATGAGCATTTGTGTTATGTGCAGCATGCTTACAACCATGCCAAGCACTCTTCTACTCAGAGATCTAATTTTGAGACTTGTTTTGGTTTTATACCAAAGTATCCCTTGGATTTTGTCTTTGGTAAAGACATAGTTGTTGATGGACACAATGATGTAGACAAAGTAATCAATTTCATTGAGCAAATCCAAGAAATTCTCCAGGAATTATAGGAACAGCTGGAAAGAAGTCAAGCCAAGTACAAGGCAAGACATGACAAGCACCGAGTTGAGCATAGTTTTCAAGTTGGTGATAAAGTCTGGCCGTACATCAGCAAAGACAGAATGCAAGGTGAAGGTAAGAAGCTAAAACCAATAAGGTATGGACCTTTCAAGATACTTGATAAAATTGGTGAAAATGCTTTTTCACCTTGATTTACTAGCTTATATGCAAATATATTTAGTCATTAATGCAGAAAACTTGAGACTGTATGAACCATCATTGATTGAAGATCCTGAAGAGCAAAGTCAGTTGCCTTCTATTAAGGATCTATTGCTGAAGTATCTCAATGAGTTACAGGAGGACACAGTTCTGGGCAGGAAGGTAAGAACAATGCGTTGAGGGGATGTTGAGTACCTGAGAGTGGAACTATATCCTCACTTGATCAATGCCTAAAAACCAACTTTTGGTGGTCCAAAAGCTTTTCAGTGGGAAGTTGTGATCCAAAATGGATCCTAAAACCTCTAAGTATAAGTGTTTAAAACTATCGGAAAACACTATCGCAGAAGAAAAACCATGAAGAATGGCGGAAAGCATAGTAAAGTGAAGGTTGAAGTATCGTTGAATCAGAGCCATTGGATTGGACCGATCAACGATCCAGATCAAATCTGTAGATCGCATCGGAGGGATCAACGATATCGCAATTGATGGAGTGTATCGGGGATGGCCCTATGGAAATTGCGATCGTGATCCAGTGACATAGCGTGGACCGTTGATTGAGCACGCAAATCAATAGCTGCAATGATAATATCACATCGCAACAAGGGAGATACCAATGGACTCGCGACCCCACGATATGCAATACGCCGATATTGGCAATCGATGGACCCGAAAGGAATTATAGATGCGGCTCTAGAAAATTTGAGTTCCAATATAAAAGTGTTTTGTCGGGCTTTTTTGTGTATTGGTGTATTTCCATTATAAAATCGAAATACAAAGGAGACATGGCATATGGCGCTACAATGATAAAGCACGGACCTGAAAGGATTTATGAATGCAACTTTATGTTATTTGGGGTCCATGGTAAATGGTATTTTGGGCAGGCTTCAGGCGGTAAGTGGTATTGGATGGGCTCCGCCCGATCCCATACACTGATCGACATGTAGCACGCAGCAACGAGAGAGAAAACCGCTTTTTTGGGTGGGTGATCTTTGCACAAGTAAGCCATCCGAAATGCAAATTAGCTGTCAAATCAAATGGTCGCAGATCAACGGTGCATAATGCACGAGCAGGTTGGATGATTGGGATGGATGTGAACCGTCGGATGAGAACAGATCTATGGTATGGGATGCCAAAGGGCCAATAACAGACGAGGCATAACAACTATCTGATTCCTCTGTTTTAGAGTTTTTCCTGTGTATTTCTCTATGTAAACAAAGAAGCAATTCTTTGGGATTTTTCACCGTGCCAGTCTTTCCATTTGAAAATAGGTGGCCACCATACCATAGAGCATTTTTCAATGATTGTTTAACGCTCAACAAGGATTTGAACGAACAGTGGCCGGGAACCAAAGATCCCAAGAAGGGGATTGAACTGATAGTGCCGAGAGGCTTAAAAGCCATTCTATGGTAGCATAGAGAGGAGGCAGTTGTTCAGACACAGAGAAGAAAGCAAGAGAAAGAAGAAGATAGAGAACAAGAGGGAGAGTTTGTGCACTCTTTAGACTTGAGGATTTCGAGTAAATCCCTGTTGTTTTGTCACTGTTGTGTTGAGACTCTATTCGAGCTCACACTTGTAATATTTTTCTCTTAAAGACTTAATATAGAGGTCGACACTAAAAGCTGGACTAGGAGACGTAGCCAAGAAGTCTGGTGAACTCCCTGATTATTTGTTGTGTTGATGTGTGTGTCTGTTATGTTTTCTGACTGTTAATTGTCTATATTATTTGCAATCTTTTCGATCCGTTGCACTAAGTAATATAAGCGTTCCTGCACATGAGTTTGTAATACCTTAATATTGATTGAAGATCTCATTTTCAGATCAACAATTCAACCTGGGGAACATTCGCAGATCGGACGTACACATAAGGGTAGAGTAGCAAGGCTCAATCCCTTTAAAATCTCCCCAACATCGTTGATTGGAGGTTTACTTTCAAGTGACCCCAAGTACCTTTCAAAACTATTTGTAATACATGTAAATCACTATACCATAGGTAATGAAGTAGGTACGATCACTTTACCAGGTATGATATGATCTCATGCTTGACTCCTTTGTAAGGGGATCTTCCCAAAGCAAAATTGTAATAACTGGATTTATCTCCCTATTGCAACATTCTAATGTTTGTCTGTAGCTTTGTAAAGTTTACTCACTTTCCTATTCCAAAGCCCTACAGCCTAATCTATTGTAGCTAGAAAGGGCCCTAAAAATAATAAAAATTCTAGATGAATTTGAATGACTTTGTGTTATTAAGTTATTATTTACTCAAAGTGTAAATGGACGTGAAACTAATGGTATTATGACTTGACCCAAAACTCTAATGCATCAAATGTGAAATTTTAATCTCTTCATTTCGATGAATTCTAGCTATAGTAAGTAAAAAGGTTCTTCTTTAAAATATTAACTCTAGAATGCACCACTTCTAATTTTTCAATGAAATTCAAAGCTCTAAGTTACAAACCACGTAATGTAAGCTATGCACAATTTTCTTGAAAACTATGCAAATGTAATCTATGCACAATTTCTGTGAACACTATGCAAATGTAATATATGCACAATTTCCATTCATGAAATGAGAATTCTAACTATGAAAATGTAATCTACGTAAAAGAATTCTTCAAAACAAACACAAGATGATTCTAAATCAGTGAAAGAACAAAAAGACTATTTCTCTTCACTAATACAACTAAAGAACCAATCAAGTGTAAGTAAAGGAAATCAAGTGAAAATTGCAAAGATAAAAAATAATGACACTTAAAGGTGATTAACACTCAGACACAATTCATCCCCCCTCCCGATGACTGAGGGGGGAATTGTTTTGCAAAAATGGAAGCAAAAACATGCAAAAATTGTTAAGAAACTAAGACAAACCTCTTAGTAATAACCAAAGGAAATAAAGTTCAAAACACCAAATGAAATCCTTAAAATGAAAATGTTTGAATGAATATTATGAAATCAACACTTAAAGTGTAATTCTGATTAAATTTCAATACTGGAATAAAAATAAATTCTATATTCAATGCAACACAAGATGCACATCTCATCAAAACACTAACAAAATCATGCAAAAAATGTTAAGAAAATGAGGAAAACCTCTGAGTAATGACCAAAGGAAATCAAATTCAAAACACCCAATGAAATCCTTAGAATGGAAATTCTTGAATGAAAGTTATGAAATAAACGCTTAAAGTGTAATTATGATTAAACTTCAGAACTCGAATAAAAATGACTTCTATTTTCAATGCAGCAGAAGAAGCACATCTCATCAAAACACTAATTCTTGAGAAACCCTACCTTTCAATCCTTGAAAATGAAAAATCTCAAGAAAACTCGTTCACAACACTCGATAAAACACACAGAGACTGACTGGAGGCATAGACAAGGGTAATGATACCTTAAAAAACAAAAATTTAGACTTTAATAAGAGGAAAAACTATTTTTATAAAAAAATCTTAGGGTATGCACAGGAAGACAATATAGTATAATGCGTATACGCACTCGTGCTAAAGGTAATATATGAATATCTATGCTTTGTTTCTGAACAGAAACCGCACAGGTCAAGAAACTTAAAGAAAAAATAAAAAATTATCCAAACAAATCACAAAATCTGAAAGATCATTAACTTGTCAAGACTCAAATAAAGCTATCAAAAAGGTTCGAGAATAAAAAATAAGGAGATGGAAGAGAATAGGACAGTCGCCAGTATGGTTGCCAATTTTTTATGAGGACTAATCGCAAGTGCGGACACAAGAAATCTCCCTAGGTTTCCAACAAAACCTAGTAACAAGAAAACAATCAAGCTAATTCCTTCCCTGAATCTATCTTTTCTTGAATCATAAGCTAACAAGGTGAGAAAAGGAAATTCATACCTTATTACGACATGCTTGATGAAGATCCCCCTTTGTGCTTCATTGCATCTCCTCCATGCTTGAATCCAGAGGTGTGCCTTGACGTTGTGAATCTCCTCCCATTGATCTCAATCCTCTCTAAGAATGATAAGCTCTCTAACCTAATTTCTCCAGCATAAACTTACTCTTAGTAGCCTCCCTCAACTCCCCCACCTATGGCTTGATTAATAGGCCAAAAGGAAGTAGTTTGAGATCCTTAGTCCAAGGATGAGATCCACTAAAAGAGGGATGAGGGCTCCTTGAAGAATGGGGATTAGCTCCATCAAAAATGAGGTTAGGCTCGAATAAACATGAGTTCGAGGCTTTCTATTGGGAATGATTCGCCCAACAATGCTTCTAGATCTCACTTTTTATTTTTACTTTTTATTGAGTCATGTGCACACTTTTTAGTGGCAGACAGAGCACACATCTGCGTAGGGATCAATGTCAATAACTGTGTATGCGCAAAAACTGACTAGGAAATTGCGCAAGAGACTAAAAGTGGGTTTATGGACCATGTTTCCTAGAATTTACACTTTATTCAAGGTATATAAGTTGTTGAATTGCAAGGGAGTGCTTCATGACACTTGGATGGATGGCAAGAGATCCAATTTGATGATCATTTGTCATGGTGACAAAGTGAAGTGTAATAGAAAATTGAAGATTTCAATAAGATCTTGGAGAATGGACTCCCCAAAGTCTATTATGCTAATAGGGATGATTAGGATGAGAGAGTTACTGCTACTTTATGAGCTTATCGCAATACTGTCAAAAGGTTGCAAAAGTATACCCCTTTCCAGCTTAAATATTGTAGAGAACTTGCGGTACCCATTGATTTCATTGTTCCTAATTCATTTATTGCGCAAGCCACTAAGATTTTTGACAATGAGTTCATTGCAGAGCGTTTACAAGAGCTATGGGAACTCAATGAGCAATGCTTTCAAACAGATTTCCACCAGAGTGTAGAGAAAGAAAGACAAAAAGCTTGGCATGAACAACATATTAAATCCAAGTCTTTCTCAATTGGGGATCAATTTATGCTATATGATAGTAAGTATCTCAAACACCCTGGAGGGTTACAAATGCATTGGTTGGGTCCTTTCATTGTTGTAGAGATAAGGGAATCTCAAGCCGTGAATCCCACACAACTTGATGGAATCTTGTTTACTAGTTGGGTGAATGGAACATGCCTAAAGCCTTACTATGGCCACTAGAATTTTTTAATTTATTAATCTATGTTTGAGATCGTAAGTTAGATTTAGAGTTGAATTAGTTGTGTAATTTATTTAGTCATTTTAGTTGCATCATTTGTGTGTTATATTCCCTAGTTGTGGTATATTGCAACCCATTATGGTTGGAGAGGTATGATTTGTGTATTTTGTCATTTATTGAGTCATTTCATGTGAGTCTTTTCAACTATCGAGTATTTTCCCCCTAACGGTTGATTCCGTTGGCTTGGTTTTCATTTCAATTTCTCATTTCCCCTTTTCCTTTTTCCTAACTATCGTGTCAAATATCTTTTGGTCAATTTAAGTCATGTATTGGGGATTTGTGTGGTGCATGTCATAAAGTCCCGACTAAAACTCTGATTTTATCAGTATTATCCCTTTAATGTCCAACGATCCTATTTTATCATACAATAGGATTTTTCTATAAGTTTAGAACATCGAAGCGATATTGCTCATTTATGCCTTCAGAGTCTCTTAATTATTTCTCCATGGCTTATGCATCTAGTGCTTTGTTTCCAAAGCCCATTAGTGTTGACTCATTCACTTTATTTACACTCATTTATCAACCACTCTGCCTTGCTCTGCTAAAAATTCCATCACTTTTTATTTTTCCAACAACTGCATAGATCCCATGGATGATATATTGGGAAAATATGAGAAATAAAATATGGTTGATAATGTTATCTCAAACTGTGCTTTGTTTCTAGACCTCCGTCCTAAAGTTTACATGGATACTACCTCATCTATTTCCGGTGAACGCATCTCAATGATTAAACTAGACTTCCAACTACTACACATGTCCACTATCATGAAGCTGTGGGATTTTCCCATATTTGTGTAACAACCCTGGTGAAAAGTTCATGTAATAAAAGTTAATAAAGTAAAAATAAGACCATGGGTAAGAAACACGTATTCCAAGTTGAATGTTGGGAAAAGATATCCTAGTGGGCATCACTAGATGTGTGTTTTGGCTAAGGAAAGTTGACAAAGGCTAAGGCAAATGCATTAAAAGGAAAAAAGGCATTTTTGGTACATTTATTTACGAAAATAAAGGAAATTAGGAGAAAAGTAAGGTGAAAGGTCACAGGTTGCATGTGAGGAGGAAATTGAAGGAAAATAATGGAAAATAAAGAAATTATAGGCCTCATGCATAAAAATCCTTCTGAGGATCAGTTCATGGCTTTTGGCAAGTTCAAGTTTGGAGCTCTCTCATTATTCTCTCTCTCTCACTCTCTTGGTCACTTAGAGTTTTCTTAGAGCACTCTAACTTTGGATCAAAGAAGGAGAAGCAAGAAAAGGGAAAGGAAGGCAAGAAAGGATCAAGGAAAGGAAAGCAAGAGCAAGCAGCTTCAGTAGGAATACTTGTAGGTAACCTTTTGCATGTGTGATTTCCTAGCTAGTTTGGGCATCCATGGCTTTGCATGTTGGTGTATAGTTCTCTTGTTGTCAGTGGCATGGTTTTGTTGGGTTATGATAGTGGTTTTTAGCATAGCCTTACATTTTTCCGGATGCCATGGTATGTTGGGATGTTTATTTCAGTTTTTGAAATTTAGTTTCCGAATAGATTTCGGAAGCTAGGGTGAAGGTGGTCTCAAGTTTCATTCTCAAAGACATATGAATCCCTTGATTGGTTTTGGT
Source organism: Pinus tabuliformis (assembly GCA_031772625.1). NCBI lineage: Eukaryota > Viridiplantae > Streptophyta > Pinopsida > Pinales > Pinaceae > Pinus > Pinus tabuliformis. Next base: position 737,631,144 of record CM062805.1, on the reverse strand, counting down.
GGGATACACGATAAATCCTGAGGGAGATGTATCGATTTAGGGCCTAGTGATATGGGTTTGGATTGCGGTAAAGCCTGAGAAACAAAGAGACAAAAAATTCCTCAAGGATAATGATGGATTCCGGGTGGCATTCCAAGTTCTGTTGGTTGTGATCGAAGCCTTGGTTTTAGTGTGGTGACGATTTGATAAGGGTGGAGGTGGTTTAACCTATGGATTCCCTTGGTTGTTCTTGGATTGGTTGTTTTATGAGATCTCACATTCATGCTTGGAATATGGCATGGGGGTGACTGGCTGAAAGAAAGATTTGGTTCAACCATGTCTATGGTCGAGTGGTACATGGAAGTCCTGAACCTGGTCAGATTTTCCTATGATTAATAAAAGCTAAGTTCTCTTACTTTTGCACTGATTTATATGTGGATTTAATGGTTGTCTTATCTCTGATATTTACATGGTTTTATGCTAGTTATAAGCATGGTTAAATGACTGGTTCATGTCATGATTATTTCATGAATTTACTTGTAACTATTAAATAGATGGATGCAAGACCTAATTGATGATGTAGTAGTTCAAAGGAGAAGGAGATGATCCTTCTAGTTATGTTTCATAAATTGTTTCAATCATTTATGCTCTGTCTTGTTCCTAGATCTATAAGTTGCTTTGATGCCAAGTGTTTGACAGAATGTCAGTTCTGATTAGGGATGCTTAGGCCTAGTCCTGAGGTTGATTTTGATTGATCAGCATTGTTATCATGTCTTTAATGAATTTTGAAGGTTGTAGCAAGTTCTGGGTAGAGGCCAAGATTTTGGTCCACAGTGGTTGGCAAGCAAGCCTGTGAGAGAAACTTTAGGTTGCTGGTCACTCCCTTGCCCATATCATGAGAGCGACTATGGCCTAAGAGATCCAGGACAAAAATGGGACCTAGGGACAGGTTGTCTGAGTGGCTAACTTGTCTCCTGAAGGTTATTTTGATGATGTTGGATGATTGTGCATGATATTCTGTCGATTCCACTTCCTTAAGGTCACATAGGAGGTTGAATTTGATCATAGTAGCCTCTCGCCTCATGTTTACCTCAGTTGTAATGGTTACTTATGGTAGACCTGGGAGGGGGTGTTATAGATTGGTATCAGAGCCAAGTTGTGCTATCTTTGGGTCATATCTGATATGACAGAGTGGTATCAGAGCATGGTCGTGCTCTCCATGGGTGAAGGTGTTTGTCATGCATGCATGTTAGTTGCATGTGTGTCTCTTACACTTTCATTCCATGTGCTTGTTGCATTGCATCATGTTGATCATGGTTGTAGTAAGGTTATCATGAGGAACTTGATGTTGATTTTATGGAATGCATCGTCATGAGTATATGACTGGTTACATATTGTTATATGTTCCTTACATGTTGATTTTATGTTGCCTACTTACATCCTTGTATGTTAACATAGTTACTGATCAAACAAGAACTATTACCTCAAAATGGGTACTTGAGCCCAAAACCCCCAAAAAAACATGAAAAAACAACCCGAAAATAATAAGTGTTGATTATGTATCACCATTTTTCTCAGAGTAAATTTTCAATATTTTTTAAAAATAATAGTAAAAAACAATAAAAGCCATTTTGTTTGGCGCAAAAAATACCTTAAAATCAAAAAGTGCTGATGTTGGAATAACGTCTTTTTTTTAGGGTACATTTTCAACATTTTTTAACAATGATGTTAAAAATAAAATATCATGACTCAGAAAATTTAAAATTTCCAATGATTTTCAAGCATGACATTAAAGATAAAATATCACGTCTTTGAAAAGCCTTAAAATTCCAACGATTTTTAAGCATGACATTAAATTTACAATATCATTTTTTTGAAAAACCTTAAAATTCCAACAATTTTCAGGGATGGTGCTAAGAAAAAATACTTATAATTGTTCTCAACCATAACAATAAAGATAAAATATCACGACTTAGAAAATCATTAAAATCTTGACAATTTTTAAACCAAGGAATTAAAACCAAAGATTATGACTACAAAACAATCTTAAGTTTTCAAAATATTTCAAGCATGACATTATGGAAAAAATTTATGACTTAAAAAACTTTAAAAATGGACACCTGAATGAAACAGTGATTATACCAAGAGTAATTTTTTTTAAATGCTAAATGTATAGCGATTTTAAAATCTTACCATAAGACAACTTGATACATTGCAAAAAAAAAATTAAAAATCAACTATCAAATTGACACGCAGTGTAGGTGAACTCAACCCATTGTAATGAAAACTTAAAAACCAACCATGAAATTAACGCATTATGAGGGCAGACTCCATTCATTCTAACAAAAAATTAAAAATCAACTATCAAATTGGACATAATGGGATCGGGTTGCTAGACAAGCATCGACACAAACCCCTATATATATATATATATATATATATATATATAATCAAATATTGAAAAAAAATACAAAAAAATACAAAAATACAAAAGAAAACAAAAATTCAAATATTGAAAAAAATAAAAACAAAAAAAACACAATTTTTTTTAAAATAATAACAAGTAATAAAACATAAAAAAACACAAAAAATCAAATATAAAATATAAAATATATATAGAAAGGACAAAAAAAAACTATAAAATGTAAAAAGAAAATTAACCATACCATGTTAAAAAATAAAAAATAAAAAATAAATACATAAAATTACAAAAATAAAATAAAACATTAAATAATAATAATAATAATAAAATTAAAAACTTGAAAAAAAAAATTGGTGGCAAGCGGGCAATTCATGACAAAAAAAAAATCAAATAAAAAAAAAAAAAAAAAAAAAAATGAAGAGAAAAAAGAGATTAAATAAACAAAACAAAAAACCATTTAAAAAAAAACTTGTAAAAATGAAAATTTAAATAAAAAAATTAATTAAATAAAAAATAATAATAATAATATAAAAAAAAAAAACCATTTTTTCAAGTTAAAAAAATAAATAAATAAATAAATACCTCATTTAATTTTTTTTTAATAAAAAAAAAAGAAGATTAAAAAAAAACATTTTAAAAAAATTAAGGAAAAAGAATTAATTTAAAAAAAAAATGAAAATTCAGGGTCAGGAAGCCCCCTGCCTGCCTAAGGGGCTACGAGGCTTGGCTCTGGGCAGGTTGGGAGCTACCTGGAAATCGACTTACCCCGCCTAGGGGGCCGCGGGGCCTAGCTCTAGGCGGGCTGGGAGCTGCGAGTAGCTTCCTGCCCACCCAGGGCCAGGCCCAGTGGCCCCCTAGGCAGGCAAGGAGGTGCAAAACCCGAATTTTACATTTTTTTTTTAATTTAATTTTTAATTTGATATATATATATATATATATATATATGTATATTGTTAATTTAGAAAAAAAAATTGTTTTAATGTTTTCATTTTTAAAATTGTTTTAATGTTTTCATTTTTAAGTTTTTGTTGTTGTTGTTGTTTTTTTAATTTAACTCTATTTTTTTATTTTTTTAATTTAACTCTTTTTTTTTTCTTTTTTCTTTTTTTAACTTTTGATGTTACTAATTTTTTTTTTTTTTTTGGTTTTTAAAATTGTATGTTCTATTTTTTTAACATTTTTACTTTAAATCTTTTCTAAAAAAATAAAAGAAGAATGTCATCATCTTTTATTAAAATTCATAAAAAAAAAATCTTAAAATTTGTTACTTTTTCAATTTTTTCATAAAAATCTTTTATTTAACTTGCCGTTTTTAGCTTCCGCTTTTGAATTTTTTTATTTTTTTTATAAATTTAATTTTTATAAATAATTTTTTTTTCTTTAAAAAAAAATAGATTTTTTTAAAATGTTTTTTTTAATTATTATTTTTAATGTTTCTTTTAATAATTTTTAATTTGTTTTTTAATGTTTTTAATTTCTTTATTTTTATTTTATTGTTTTATTTATTTATTTTTTTAATTATTTATTTTAAAGTTTTTTAAAATGTTTTTAACGTGTATTTTAATTTTTTTAATTTATTTTAATTTTTTTGTTTTTATTTCTTATTTATCTCATCAATATTATTTATTTATTTATTATGTTTTTTTATTTTTATTTTTTGTCAATTTTTAAAATTCTTTTCTTAAATTATGTTTTTTTGAAATATTCTTTTTTTTTTTAATTTACTTTTTATAATTTTTTTGGTTTCATTAATTGTGTTTTTTTTCTTCACATTTTTTATGTTTGATTTTTTGTTTTCATTTTGTCTTCTTTATATATATATATATATATAATTTTTCAATGTTTTCATATTTTCAATATATTAGATTGGATATATGTGTCGAAATTGTAGAAGTAACAATGTTTTTTTGTTGATGGTGTACTTTTTTTGCAGTCAAAAAATTTATAGAAACAACAATTTTTTTTTGTATAATACTCAATATGTTTATTAGTTTTGATTTATTAAAAATCAAAAGAATTTTAATTTTAATATTAAATTTTTATTATTATACATAAAAATTAAATTAAAATATATATATTTCGAAATATAGTTTTTAAAAAACAATTTGCAATTTTCAAAATCTTAAAATTATTTCAAAATAAAATATTTACACAAATTTCTAAAAAAACGAATGTTTTAATAAAGAGGGTATAAAAAACTCCAAAATCACATATAAATTCATTTGTTTTGTAAAGTTGTTCATTCATCATAATTGAAGTGTTTCCTATCCAGTGACTTAAATACATTATATAAAAAAGACATTATATTTAATAAATTGTTATTAATATGATAAACTTAAAATAAAAATAAATTAAATGGTAATAATTAAAAAAAAAAAATTAACACAATGGCTGAAAATTGTTGGAATTTTAAGGCTTTTCATAGAAGTGATATTTTATCTTTAATGTTATGCCTGAAAATCGTTGGAATTTTAAGACTTTTTATAGACGTGATATTTTATCTTTAATGTCATGCCTATCATTGGAATTCTAAGGTTTTTCAGAGTCATGATACTTTATCTTTAACATCATTATTAAAAGATGTTGAGAATTTTCCCCGAAAAAAAAGGATGTTATTCCAGCATGACACTTTCCGTTTTCAAGTAGTTTTTTCATGTTCTTTTGGGGTTTTTTGGTTAGAGTTCTCATTTGATCGGTACTTTGTTATCAACATATAAAACAAGAATAAGCAACTTACCTCTACCACAATGTGATAGAGTTTCACATCTTCTTCACTTTTAGTGAAGCCCAATCCACTAAGATAATAATCGTTCCGAGTGTACCATGCTCGGGGTGCTTATTTGAGACCATACAATGCTCTCCCAAGTTTGCACACATGTGACTTCCAATCATATGTCTCAAATCCTTTTGGATTTTGTATGTAAATTTCCTCCTCAACGACACCATTGAGAAATGAAGTCTTCACATCCATTTGATGGTTCTTCCACCCCATATACACAACCAACGCTAAAATTGATCTGATTGAGGAATGCCTTGCCACTGGGGAAAATGTTTCCTCATGGTCAACTCCCTCTACGTAAGAAAATCCTTTGGCCACAAATCTAGCCTTGTACTTCTTGATGCTCCCATCCGCTTCATGCTTCACTTTGTAGATCCATTTAGAACCCATCACTGATTTGTTTTCTGGTCTCGGCACCACTTCCCATACATTGTTCTTCATGATGGATTCATATTCTTCCACCATGGTATCAACCCAAAATAGTTGCTCAATTTCTTCCTCAAATGAAGAAGGTTTTATCTCAATGAGCTTAGTCATGAGAGCCATATACCATGTGTACCTTTCTAGTGACCTCCTCTTTGTGCACAAGGATGTAGGAGCTCCCACATTCTCCCTAGCATCTGCACCAATCTATCAACTTCTCTTGTTCTATTTCTCCCTTCTATGGATGTTTTTCACTGAGTGGGTGTCTCCATTAAGCATCCTCTTTGCTCCTCCATTTGTGGCTGCTCCACAACTTCCTTAAGCTCATCTTGAGGCTCCTCCTTTGGAGCTAGAAGATCTTGCTCATGTTGGATACTCATCTCTCGTTCCAAAGAGCATCTCATAGCCTTCTCCTCATCAAACTTGACATATTTCCTCACCAATGTCATCCTCAATGAAGGAAAATTCACCTTGTAATTGTGAAGAGTCTCTGTGTATCCCACAAAAATCCCCAACTTATATGTAGGCTCCCAAAGAAAGCCTCCTTGGTTGTGATCATACCAAGTATTCTATGAAGGATTTGGTTCTGCAAATAAAATATAGTGTTGCATGCTTATTCCCATAGATGTATTGACAACCATTGATCATGTAGCATTTTTTTTGTAGCTCCAACTATGCTCTTGTTCTTCCTTTCATCAACCCTTTCTGTTATGGGTTATGGGGTGCTATCGGTTCTCTTCAAATACCTTCTTTGACATTGAAATCCTTGAAGGAATTAGAAACAAATTCACTACCTATTGGGTTGTGTTATATTCTTCCACAACTAGCCCACGTAGTTAACCAGGGGGTTAGAAGGGGGGCAGAGCCCCCCCTTCATTGTGCCAATTGCGTAGCGGGGGGAGTCATAAGGGGTTTGAGGGGTGAAGGTAACCCCACTCTATGGGGTCTGGGGCAACACCCTGGAAAATTTTGTTTTTGGACCCTATATTAGGTTGGGCAGACCTACCTATGGTTTTGTGCATGATTTTTCGCACATGGTTTTGGATGCGATGGTTTTTGGTCCATGGTTTTGGATGCAATGGTTTTCGGTCCATGGTCTTGGACGTGATGGTTTTTAGTCCATGGTATTGGATGCTTCGGCATGTATAAATATGTATTGTAACATTGAAAGGAATATAATGAAAAATCAAGCTGGTAATCCCGGTTTTGGGATACAGGGGAAAATCTCTGTGTATATGTGTTTTATGTGTTATACTCTCACATTGTTTATTTTCTGTGTTTTAGAATTTGTATGCAGGTAATTTCTGTACGAGGTTAAAAATTACATTTGGTATTAGAGCTGTTTTGGCTTCAAGGGGATACCTTTGTTTCTGAGGGGTTTCGCTCGGGCTTGTGGTAGACCCCATTCAGTGGGAGATTTGCGGGATCAATTCTGGTGGTGAAAGAAAATGGCAAGCAGTGGAAAGATAGATTTTGAGAAATTTAATGGTCATAGTTTTGAGTTGGGGAAGCTCAAGATGGAGGATCTGTTGCTGGATAAAGATCAGTGGATCGCGGTAGATCCAAGTACTAAACCAACGAGAGTGTCCGATGAAGAATGGAAGAAGTTGGATTGGAAGGCAACGAGCACAATATGATTGTGTGTCTCAGATTCACTATTGCTGAATGTATCAGGGGAAGCTACGGTGAAGGCTTTGTGGGACAAGTTAGGGACTTTGTACCAATCTAAGTCTTTGGTGAATAAATTGTTTCTACGAAAAAAGCTGTATAACTTGAGGATGAAATATGGAGACTCGTTGACAGAGCATCTGAATGCATTTAATACTATGGTAAGTCAGTTATTGTCTGTTGATATTAAAATTTCAGATGAGGATAAGTGCAGTTTGTTGTGTTCTCTACCAGATTCGTGGGATAGTCTAGTTATTGCAATAGGTAATAATGCAACTACCTTGTAGTTTGATGAAATAGTCTCATCCTTGCTGACGGAGGAGATGAGAGGGAAAAATATGGAGAGCCAGAATGGTGATGCCTTGTTTGTACGAGGACGGTCCCAGAATAGAAACAAAAATAAGTCATCGAGTGGGATATCTAAACCTAGAGGGAGATCTAAATCTCCAAGAAAACTTGTAAAGGTGGTGTGCTGGAAATGCGGAAAGGAAGGGGACTACAAAAGGCACTGTAAATCTAAAGCTTCCAACAAAGGAAAGGCATCTGATAATGCTCCTTCTACAGAGGCGAAAACCACCTCAGATGAAGGTGGGGATGTGTACTTGGCTTCTTCAAGTACACATGTAGATCATGAGGCATGGTTGATTGACTCAGGTGCATCCTTTCACTTCACTCCCCATAGAGAGTGGTTCTGCGAGTATGAGAAATACGATGGTGGTGATGTCTTCTTAGGGAATGATAGGAAGGCTAGAATCATTGGTCGCAGAAAAGTAAAGTTGAAGTTGCAAGGTGGAAGGGTTAGAACACTTCCGGGTGTTCTACATATTCCTGCATTAGCTAGAAGTTTGATTTCTACAAGCAAGATGGATGATGTAGGTGTAAAAACAGTGTTCGAGAAGGATACCTGCAAGATGGTTCAGAGAGCACTGGTATTGATGCGGGGAGTTCAGATTGGAACTCTGTACAAGCTGCAAGGTAGCACTGTTGTTGGTGGGTGCAATAGTTCTGTGGTTCCTGAAAGTGGAGCAGAAAATCTAGTGGTCTCTGGAGAGAAGACCATGCTGTGGCATCAAAGGCTTGGACATATTGGAGAGAAGGGCCTTCGAATACTTCATGTTAAAGGTATGGTAGAAGGTATGAGTAATAGCTCTCTGGATTTTGACTTCTGTGAAAATTGTGTGTATGAGAAGCAGAATCGGGTGAGTTTTCCCTCTGGTGGTAAGAGGGCGAAACAGATATTAGAGCTTGTGCACAATGATGTGTTTGGACCTGTGAAGGTTCCATCACTGGGTAAGTCTATGCATTATGTATCATTTATAGATGACTTCTCGAGGAATACATGGATATATTTCCTTAAGAAGAAATCTGAAGTCTTTGACAGGTTTAAAGAATTTAAGGCTTTGGTGGAAAACCAGACAGAGAAGAAGATAAAGGTGCTGAGGACAGCTAACGGTGGAGAGTTTTATAGTAAGGAATTTGAAGAATTCTGTAAGAAGTGTGGTATAGCACGGTAAAATACTACTCCATATACACCTCAGCAAAATGGAGTTGCAGAAAGAATGAATAAGACGTTGATGGAAAGGGAAAGAAGCATGCTCAGTGGTGTCGGGTTAGGACAGGAATTCTGGGCAGAGGCAGTGGAGACAGCATGTTACCTGGTCAATATATCACTTTCATCAGCGTTGGAGGATAAGACTCCATAAGAGGTATGGACTGGTAAGAAACCCTCTCTTTCACATCTGAGGGTATTTGGATGTGATGCATATGTACATGTTCCAAAGGAGAAACGAACCAAGTTGGATAGTAAATCTAAAAAATGCATCTTTATTGGGTATAAGGATGGTTTAAAGGGTTATAAGCTTTGTAACCCAGTAACAAGGAAGGTTGTGTACAACCAAGATGTGGTGTTCAAAGAGGTGAAATATGTTATTAAACATGAATTCCAACCAAAGGAACCTGAGAAGATAGAGTTTGAGATAAAGGAGGAAGAATGAGAATCTACAGCAGAGGAGGAATTAGAAGATGAAGAGCCACAAACTACGGGTGTGAGAAGATCAGTTCGAGAAAGAAGGCAGCCAGGAAGGTATAGTCCATCTGCTTTCTATTCAAATTTTGTTTGATCTATTACTGATGATGATCCTAGGACTGTGAAGGAAGCAGTAGATTTAGAGGATGGAAAACTTTGGAAAGATGCCATGGTTGATGAAGTGGCATCTTTGCACAAAAATGAGGCTTGGGATCTGGTGGATTTGCTGGCTGGAAGGAAACGTATTGGAAACAAATGAGTGTTCAAGAAGAAGACAAATGCAGAAGAAAAGGTGGAGAAATACAAAGCCCAGTTGGTAGCAAAAGGTTATTCCCAAGTGCTGGGAATTGATTTTGGTGATATTTTTTCTCCTGTTGCCAAGGTAACTTCTATTAGATTACTTTTATCTATTGCTGTTTCTTTTGATTTTGAGGTAGAACAGATGGATGTGAAGACAATATTTCTTCATGGGGATTTGGAAGAGGAGATCTACATGAAGCAACCTGAAGGATTTGCGGTGAAGGGTAAGAAAGAACTAGTATGCAAGTTAAATAAGTCTCTGTATGAGTTAAAACAGTCACCAAGGATGTGGTATCAGAAATTTGATACATTTATACGGGGACTTGGCTTCATCAGAAGCAAAGCAGATCACTGTGTGTATTTTAATTAATTGGTGACCATGTTATTTATCTGATCTTGTATGTGGATGATATGTTGCTAGTTGGAAATGACAAAGAAATTATCCAGGATTTGAAGACCCATTTGTCCTCCAAATTCGACATGAAATATCTTGGTGCTGCAAACTATTTTTTGGGCATGGAAATTAAAAGAGATTGGGCAAAGAGGAAGCTCTGGTTAAACCAGAGGAAGTATGTCGAGACAATATTGCAGTGGTTTAATATGCAGGATAGTAAACCGGTGAAGGTTCCTATTCTTGTAGGTGTAAAGTTATCTGCTGAACAGTGTCCCAAGACACAAGAAGAGGAAGAGGATGTGTCCCATGTTCCATATGCAAGTGCAGTTGGTAGCCTGATGTATGCAATGGTCTGTACTAGACTAGACATTGCACATGCAGTGGGAGTATTGAGTAGGTTTATGTCAAAACAAGGGAAGGAGCACTGGACAGTAGTGAAGCGGGTTTTCAAGTATTTACGTGGCACTAGTGATTATGGTTTGTGCTACCAAGGAAGACCAGGATTGGACAGAGTGTTGGATATTCATGGCTTTGTTGATGCAGACTGGGCTAGAGATCTGGATCAGAGAATATCTACAAGTGGGTATGTGTTTAACATATTTAGAGGTGCAGTCAGTTAGATGAGTAAGAAACAAACTGTAGTGGCACTATCAACTACAAAAGTAGAATACATGGTAGCCACTCATGCAAGCAAGGAAGTAGTTTGGTTGCATAGATTGTGTTCAAGTATGGGGTTAGCACAAGGAGCTATAAGGATAGACTGTGACAACCAAAGTGCAATTTTCTTGGCAAAGAACATTGCATATCATTCAGAGACAAAGCACATTGATGTTCAGTGTCACTTTTTGAGGGATATGATAGAAGACAAAAAGGTGTTGCTAGTAAAGGTGGACACTTTGAAGAACTCTGCAGATGCATTGACAAAATTTGTGAGCTCTAAGAAGTTCTCTTGGTGTAGAGAAACAATGGGTGTTGCAAGGCTGGATAAATGACTACACTCTCTTGTGGCCCCCGTGGAAAGAAAACAACAAGTGGGAGAATGTTGGGTTGTGTTATATTCTTTCCACGACTAGCCACGTAGCTAACCAGGGGGTTAGAAGGGGGGCGGAGCCCCCCCTTCGTTGCGCCAATTGCGCAGCGGGGGGAGTCACAGGGGGTTTGAGGGGTGAAGGTAACCCCACTCTATGGGGTCTAGGGTAGTGCCCCGGAAAATTTTGTTTTTGGACCCTATATTAGGTTGGGCAGACCTACCTATGGTTTTGTGCATGATTTTTCGCACATGGTTTTGGACGTGATGGTTTTCGGTCCATGGTTTTGGACGCAATGGTTTTCTGTCCATAGTATTGGATGTTTTAGCATGTATAAATATGTATTGTAACATTGAAAGGAATATAATGAAAAATCAAGCTGGTAGTCCCGGGATCCAGGGGAAAATCTCTGTGTATATGTGTTATGCTCTTGCATTGTTTATTTTCTGTGTTTTAGAATTTGTATGCAGATAATTTCTGTACGGGGTTAAAACCTACACTACCATTGTCGCTCCTAAGAGCCTTCACCTTCTTCCCAGTCTCCTTCTCAACTATTTCCTTAAATTCTACAAATTTGGAAAACACTTCATCATTTTTCCACATGAGGAAATTCCAAAATTTTCTAGAGAAATCATCAATAAAAATTACATAGTACTTAAAAGGGTCCACATACATCAAAGTGGACTTGCTCCAAGATTTCATCTTCCTTGCTATCTCAACCATGGAAAGTGGATTTGACATACTTCCCTAATGGGCAACCCTTGCAGACATCCTGCTGGTCAATGGGGCCGTTAGGGAGATAGATTGTAATTTGCTGCATGATTTTTAAGGCACCATGGTGTAGATGACCCAATATCCTATGCCAAATTTCTCCAACATCTTGACTCTACACTTTTCTTGCCTTGTTGCTTAGTGCAACACAATCTCCCACCTCAAGTTTGTATAGGTTCTTGACTCGAACTCCAATCTGCTTCACTTTCTCGGTAGCTATGTGTCTCAAAAAGGCTTCTCTTTACTGAAAAGAAGATCAAAGCCTCTATCATCCAATATTTCTACAAAGATCAAGTTTTTCTTCAGCTTAGGTACAAACATAACATCTTTTAGGTGAAGAGGGGAGGATTTCTCCCTCTCAAAGTTGACATTACCGATTCCTGTAGCAATGTACCTCCCAGTCTCCTTGTCAACTAATGCCTTGAATTCTACAAATTTGGAATACACTTCATCCATTTTCCTCATGAAGAAAATACAACATTTTCTAGAGAAATCATCAATAAAAATTACATAGTACTTATGTTTTTCTATAGACGCTATAGAAAAGGGTCCCCATACATCAGAGTGGACTAACTCCAAGATTGTATCTACTTTTCTATCTCGTCCATGGAAAGTGGATTTGATATACTTCCCTAATGTGAAACCCTTGAAGACATTTTGTTGGTCAAGGGAGTCTTTAGGGAGATGGTGGTAATTTATTGCATTATTTTGAATGCGCCATGGTGTATATGACCCAATCTCCTATGCCAAAGTTCTCCAACATCTTGAATCTACACTTTTCATGCATTGATTCTTAGTGTAGTGTAATCTCCCACCTCAATTTTGTATAGGTTCTTGACTCAAACTCCAATCTGCTTCACTTTCTTGGTAGCTATGTGTCTTAAAAATTATTTCCCTTTACTGAAAATAACACATAGTTGTTATCCTCCAATACTGCTATAGAGATCAAGTTCTTCTTCAGCCAAGGTACAAACATACCATCTTTGACGTGAAGAGGGGAGGCTTTTTCCCTCTCAAAGGTGACAGTACTGATTCCTGTAGCACTATACCTCCAAGTCTCCTTCTCAACTAATGCCTTGAATTCTACATATTTGGAAAACACTTCATCCTTTTTCCTCATGAAGAAATTCCAACATTTTGTAGAGAAATCATCAATAAAAATTACATAGTACTTATGTTTTACTGTAGAGGCTGTAGAAAAGGGTCCACATACATCAGAGTGGACTCGCTCCAAGTTTTCATTTGCTTTGATATCTCAGCCATGGAAAGTGGATTTAGCATGATTTCCTAATGTGTAACCATTGCAGACATCATGCTGGTCAAGGGATCCTTTAGGGAGACTAGTGGTAATTTGCTACATGATTTTTAAGGCACCATGGTGTAGATGACCCAATCTCCTATGCCATAGTTCTCCAACATCTCGACTCAACACTTCTCCTACCTTGCTACTTAGTGTAACACAATCTCCCACCTCAAGTTTGTATAGGTTCTTGACTCGAACTCCAATCTTCTTCACTTGCTCGGTAGCTATGTGTCTCATAAAGGCTTTCCCTTTACTAAAAATAATGTCATAGCCTCTATCCTCTAATATTGCTACAAAGATCAAGTTCTTCTTCAACCCAAGTACAAACATAACATCTTTGAGGCGAATAGGGGAGGATTTCTCCCTCTCAAAGGTGATAGTACTCATTCCTGTAACACTATATTTCCCATCATCCCCCAATTCTATATGCATCTAGAGATCCTTCTCCTCTAGGCTACTAAAGAATTCTTTGCATCCTATCATAAGGAACGAAGCACCCAAATCAAGGTACCACACACTCCCCATTATAGTGTTGGACATGCATGCAATTAGGGTGAAGTCTAAATCAAATTGTTAGGCTAATGCTTCACCTCTTTCTCCTCCTGAAGGCTTCTTGTTATACTTCTTATGCAGAAATTTAGTCAATCATAGTGCCCATATTCATGGTAGTGAAAACATTTTATCTTTCTCAAGTCTTTCTTCTTGCTATTATTTTGGCTAGATTCAAGTTTTCTTTGGTCTTCTTTCCTTTTCACTTCTTCCCCTTCCCAACCAAGGAAAAAATATCTTCATCCTTAGCTTTGGATGTTACTCCATCTCTAGTGTTTCTAAAGAACTCTTCCTGTACCAAATCAGACCACAACCTCTCCCAATTTGGTAATTTTTCCCTTCCATTTACAGAGTTCCGGTAACTATGCTAGGATTTTGGAAGGCATAGAAGAGTTAGGATCACCAAATTAGCATCGAGTAAATTCTCTCCAACCCCTCCAAACTCATATTAAACTTGAGTAAATCTTGTAAGGTATTGGACCACTGAATCATTTTTTTGCATCATGATGTTTCTGAGTTTGTCCTTCAATGCCAATTTCTTGTGGTCACTGCTATTTTCGAATAATTCAGTGAGTGCCTTCCACATAAAAAATGGAGTTTCTTTGCCATGTAAATTAGAGATTATGTGGTCGCTCACACCTTCCAGAAGAATTCTCCTAGCCTTTGCAACATCATTCGTCCACTAGGTTAACCATTTTGCATCTGAATCTAGAGGTTTTGCAATATCATTTTTAATATATTCTAACACTCCATTATCATCAAGAACAACCTCTATCCTGTCCTTCCAGGATATGAAATTTGAGCTACCCTCCAGGGCATACTCTAATCTCAGTCCGTTGAAAGAAATTCTCCCAAAATATAAAGAAAAACTACTACACTGAAGCTACAAATTCAAAATTCCCAAGGGAAAACTTCAAAATATTGGTTCTAATGTGATTTCAAGGCTCTGATACCATGTAGAAATTTTGATAGAAATTACAAATTCTCAAGAAATTGAACTGAAATTAGGAGACACAAATTCTACTCTACTAATATGCGAAATGGAAATCACAACTTAGAAAAACATGCATAAACATGCAACAAGCAAAACCACAAGTACATAATGATTTCTAGGGGAACCCAACTGGGAAAAACCCTCATCTTCTTTTGTATTAATCAGTTGAATATGGAAACTATTACAATTTCATGTTCTAACTCTAAGAACTACCTGTAAAAGAAAATTGTTCTCTCTACTAAATGAGAACCTCTAGCCAACACTTGGCCAATTTATGCCTCCTCCAGCCTCCTATTTCCTTGCACAATTTTGATCTAATTTGATCTCTTAAACAATAGGGAAGTCCCTATTTCCTTGTGCAATTCCAAAGGAATTGATCTCCTGACTACATGCAAAAATTATACACTCAACTAGTATACAATTAATGTTACACAAGCCTTGTTTCCTCTACTATAGCTGGGTAATTCAAATTCCATGCATGTTTATGCTATTTTGGGCTGATTGATCAATTAACTGATAGATCTTTGAGTTAGACTATTGTCTCACTACACAACTAACCTTCAACTGAATCTATTAAATTTTAGAGGTCAGTTAACTGAGTACAACTGAAAATAACTAAACTAGATTGCTATAATTTAGAAATCAACACATGCATGACTGAACCTCAAGACCACTATCTCAAATTTTCCAATATAACTAAGTTACAAGAGGTAGTTCACACTAGTTAAATGCCTCCAAGTTGTCATGCTAATGTGAAAATTTGATTTACTCAATTTGACTAAGGCTAAAGTTAATTTGAGCCTTTCTTGCTACACTTTCTAACAAAGTTGGGTTCAAGAAGAATGAATTGTTTACAAGGATTTTGCTAGCTTGTGTTAGAAGAGTGAAGCAATTAAGTAAGTTTGAACCTAAATTTTATAGTTATATTTTGGTATCCACCACTTCTACTTCATTATACATTTTTAGTAATATTAGCCCTAGATTTTTCTATAGAACTTATAATATCTTACAATTTATATTTGTTGTGCCACATGAAACATGCCCTCTGATATTGTAATGCAAGAGTTGATTTTTTGGGGCAAGAAATAAAAGGTTAATGCATGGAGACATTTCATGAAAAATAATGGAATTCTCTCTTTTAATGGAAACATGTTGACGAACTGATAGACGATCACTTTATGTGCATCGAGAATGGAAAAAAGAATATATATATATATATATATATATATATATATATATATAGACTAGTGTGTTGATCATAAGAAAGTATTAATTGCTATGGTTTGTGGAAAATATGGATGAGTGTTAGGATCCAAAGATACTGGGGCTATCTTGGTTTTTAAAATAGATGTTTCTCAAGATGTAAATGAATATAAAAGAAGAAAATCAAGTGGGTACATTTGATTAGATATGCTGGAAGGGGTGCAAATGACATAGTTTTAGAAACGATTCCAAAATGCCATTTGTTTGGCATATCTAGCATTTTTGGTGGGTATGTGGAGATAGGATAAAAAAGGATACTATGGAGTATAACTAGTTAAGGATGGACTTATTTTTATTTTTTGGACTCACTAAGGAGAGACAAAGCCAAGATGAAACCATTCAATCATTATGTTATTAGGAGGTTTTCTTTCTCTGCACCCTAAGGATCACGACATATTGGGGCACATTACCCACCCACATGTATGGGTAACCATAGGAGATTTTTTTTCTTTAATGATGAAATTTGCAAACCAATTGTCATACATTATTTATTATATGTTATCTTTTTATTTCCATTTGTTTTCAAAAGTTATCTATAGCTTGAGCTTTTTGGCATATAACTTAGTTGGCGTGATTGTGCCTAAGATTTTCCTGAAGGCCGAATACTAAGTTCTTAAGGTGTTCTTTCTATGGTCATGTTTTATTTTCTTTGTTTATACATGTCATTTGGCCACATAATGGCCATTATCGCCCAATTGAAGATAACTTGTTCAAGTTTCTTACTTTTCTAGGGGAAAATGGCATTGACATTGTTGATGTTGAGGTATATGTCGTATAAATCCTTTATAGTATACTTTAGTTTATATTCTAGCGTTCATCATATTCATGTCTTATACTCTGCATTATATCTTCTTTCGTTATTAGAAGAGGAACTCAGTATTGATGGTAAGAAGCATGACTTGAAGAAAGAGGCAAACAATAACACTAGATCAACAAATGTAGAAAGAGAGAGAGAAGAGAACTTGTCTAGTGATACCCTTAAAGCCAATATTTCACATACAACACAAACATATAGACTAATGGTCAAGTCTTTAGAGTTGGTGAATTCACCTGCAATGCCTTGGTAACATAATGATAATGTTTTGAAGTGATGAAATAATATTTCATGTGTAAATTGAAGTCCAACCAATATTAAGTTAGAAACTCATATTGTAATACTTGACATTTCATATAATATAATTTATGTGGTTGAAATTATTTAAAGTTGTATTTGATATTATTTAATATTGTAATTAATATATGTAACTTTGTGTTTTCATATTAGATAACATGCACATTGTATGGAATTTTTTTTTAATTTAATTACAAAATCATACTAATTAATTTATGTTGATTGATAATGAACAAATAAAATCAATCTAAAACTACTAACTTAGTATCTTATATTGATTAATTATGAACACAAATAAAATGAATATATGACTAAATTAGTTGTTTATAATGATTATTAATAAAAGTAAATGAAATTAATATAAACTACTAAATCAGTCATTTATATAATGAATGTGAAACTACCAAAAAAAGAGAAATGACTATTGTAAATAATAATTTTTTGATTACAAATGATAACTAAATTTTGCATATATACCATTATTAGTAGCTAATTCACATTATCTTATAACACGGTCAAAATTTAGTCATATTTCTTTGGTCATTAATTGATTTCATATAATGACTAAAATTTGCATATATATGACTATTTGTAGCTAATTTATAGTATTTTATAACATGACCAACATTTTGGTCATTAATTGCTTTTCTTAAGTGATCGTGTAGTAGTATATTTTTTTTGTGTTTTTGATCATTGATTTTGTAATTAATGACTAAGTTAATGACCAAATTTACGACTAAATATGTTACTAGATGATAAAATTGAGACAACAAATTAATGATTAAGTTAAATACAATTAAGTGTTGGTCATGTTATAATATACTGTAAATTAGCCACTATTGGTCACCGACTAAAAAATTGTCATTTATATGCAAATTTTAGTCCTTTTTTTAGTAACTAATTAGCCATTTTGTACTAGTTCTTCTACTATCCTTATTTTTTCTTCATCAGTTGGGGTGTCTTCTCCCACTCACTCAGATCATATTATATTGAAACCTGAGCCATTGGTCCCCTTAGCCCCCTTGTTAATAATTCATTCTTTTTGGAACTTTCCTAAGAATATGACCCCTTTTATATGGCCACAACTATAATAAAATCCCACCCCCACCTTAGTTCCAAATTTCTTCAAATGGTAGAGTGACATACCTTTTGTGCCCTCAGTTGCCCTCCTAGGATTGTGGTGGCTTGTAGAGTGACACACCTTTTGCGCCCTCAATTGTCCTCCTAGGTTTCTAGTGGCTTTAGTTTCAACTTCCCTAGGATTTGGGGTCTTACTAAGGTGGGAAATAAGTCCTTGATCAAAATTTCTTAGGAAATGTCCTCCTAGGGGATCAACTAGGGATGTCAAAGTGTTGTTTTCAAGGGTTCTTACACCTTAACCTACCCCTAAAATGAAACCCTCATTAATTTAATGACGATGAATGTTCATGGCTTGGAAGGGAGGCTCATAATAACATCCCTCAAAAGAATTCTTGAATTAAACAAATAATATATTATACTCATGCAAGAAATGATGGGACTATCATGTGGTCCCTTTATATCTAAAATAAATAAATAAATTCAAGTGCTAGGAGTTTGTTGGTATTGAATCTTAGATATCCTTAGGAAACATGATTAAAAGGTTCAAAGAGACTCTTACTTTACAATGTTGCTTTGCAATCACTTCAATATTTATAAGTGTAGTGCAAAGCTATGGATTAGACTTGGATTTCACCATACTCAATTTGTATAGGCCATATGGAGTCAAAAAATCAAATTTTGACTTGCATCTTTGGGATTAAGTGTTTACAAGTGGACAATATCATGATTGGTGGTGATGTAAATTTCACTATTGACTAGAAGGAGATATGGGGGAGACACGGCCATGTGGATTATTTGTTTGTTTTTCTTATTGATTAGTTAGAATCTACTAGTTGGATAAATTTGGAGTCATTTGAAATAGGTCCTGCTTAGACCAAAAACCATAGAGGGGATGAAGAAGTTTCGAGGAGGTTGGATAACTTCTTGGACTATCAAGTATATTGTAGAGAATATAACATTTTCAATCATCGACCAAAAAGGTTCACATTTCAGATAATTTTCCAAAAGTATTGGAACTAGGAACTACGAAGGGTAGAAACCTAGTTCTCCCTTCAAATACAACTCACATTGCAGTGAGGAGCTAGCTTTTAAGGCACTTAGTGAGAACTTTGACACTTAGTGAGATCAAGGAAGAACTTGTAGTGATTTATGAATCCTATGGTGTGGGAACAATACAACAGGTCATGTTGGATCATATGCACATTATGGAACAACAACAATATCCAAATTACTTCTAAACCAAGAGATGGAGTTGAGATCAAAAGATGAGCACTTTGGGTTGTAGCAAGGGAGAAAACTATATTTTTTTTTTAAATATGTAAATGACCAACATAATTACAATATCATATTGGATTAGAATAATGAGAGATACAATGTCAATGGTTTCCATGGCTTGGCAGGATTGGGGGTCAATAATTGATACTTTATATAAGGCTCATGAACATGAAAATATTCCCATACTATCCCTCTACCCAAGGTTCATTAATGAGGATGAGAACAATGATATATTTCATGTTGTGAAAATTAATCATCTTTTTAGTAATTATCCATTCTTCTTTAAAAGACAAAATTATTGGTTCAAATAGATGGATAGTGGATTTTTTGCAGCTTCCTTTGAGGTAGTAGGGGAAGACTTACTATGTGTGGCATCATATGCACATCATTGTTGATGAATTCCTATTAGCCTTAATTCCAATTTTATTACTCTCATATTAAAGGTTGGTTGATCACATAGTTTTATTGACTTTAGGCCAATATCACTCTAGAACAATGTTTACAAAATCATTTCCAAGGTGATCGTTATGAGACTAAATCCTTTACTTACTAGAGCAATTTCATTGAAATTATTCGGGTTACTTAAGGGATGGTTAATCCATGAGACAATTGGATCATTGCATGAAGGATTCACAAATAAAAACAAATACAAGGACTACAACGATATTCAAAATTTACCTTTCAAAATTTTATGATCGAGTATTTGAGACTTATTTAAGGCTTGTTCTTTTGCAGGTTGGATTTTCCTTACTTCTAATTGATTGGATCATGGGCTATGTGATTTCATTTTATTTTGTTTCTTTAATAAATTGTGCATGTCCCAAATTATTTAAGGCCTCTAGAGTGCTCCCCAAAGGCTTCCCTCTATCTCCATACCTATTTTACTCATAGTTGAATAACTTAGCCATGCAATATTAGAAACA
Source organism: Pinus tabuliformis (assembly GCA_031772625.1). NCBI lineage: Eukaryota > Viridiplantae > Streptophyta > Pinopsida > Pinales > Pinaceae > Pinus > Pinus tabuliformis. The sequence goes on along the minus strand of CM062805.1, from coordinate 737,610,856 downwards.
TGAAGTCAAAGTCAAATCTAGGGTATTTTTCATTAGTAGCAACATTATTCTAACACATCTACTCTTTATCCATCATATACTCTTTTTTTGGTTCTGCAGTAAATATGAAAGATTGGTAATTAAGAGGATTGTTATATATTCTCTAGCACCACTCGGATGGAAATAAACCTACATAAATTTGTGATAAACATAAATATTTTTTTAAGGTCATTTTCAAGCTAGACACCAAATTGGTAAGTCTATTGTAGTGTACATTATGTAATAATCTACTAAAGTTTATCTATAACCTCTTAGGAGGAAGAACTTGTCCTTAACCATTAAGCTCATTCATGTAATCATCATTTTTAAGAATCTTTACATTTTCTTCAGTCATATACATCTACTCTTGTTCCCTTGATATTCATGGTACAATAATGCAATTTTTTTTCTCTGCAATATTTTTATGTAAATATTTTATTTTTAATTTTTTAGGCATTTATGCTTATTTCTTTGGTGTTTTTTCTCTTAATACCTAAAATATAATATAACTTTAATTTTTTTTAAATATTCATTTACTATTATAATGACAGGTTGTCAAAAATTTCCACAACAGAAAGACCACTAGTGTCGAGGTGGAAGACAATCGTGAAGAGCATTTTGGTGCCATAATATTTGAGACTGGTTACATGAGTACAATACTACGCTGACTCAAGGTATGCCTCGACAGTGAATTGATGCTTCCGAATGAGGTTTTTTTAATGTAGAGATCCCTGATTTTAAAATTGGCCACTTAATTTGCAGAGTAGGCAAGAGGATTTTCCAGATGACGGGTTTCCAAGCAAGCTGTCTCTAGAAAACTAGAAGGGAAGGGACGATTTGTATGCCACTGTCTTGGGAAGAAAAGGTTTGTTGGGATTCTTGATGGACGTTAGGTTGATCCTTTTGTTTTGACCAATTTCTTCCGCCGCCTCACAGACAACCCCATTGATACCGACCACTAGGAAAATTGCACAATTAGTTGTACGAGACCCCAAATGGGCCGAAGAGATAGATCTTTAAAACACGAAGCCATGGTGAAAATCTATCAGCAAGGCCGAGTTCGAATTTTAGTTGTTTTTTTTTGAAGGTGCACTACAAGGATAGCGAACCTCTGACCATCAGACTTTGTCGGCTTCAAGCAAGTTACAGTCTCGCCAGGAACTTTCCAACTTTGTTTTGTTACACCGGAATTACGAAGGGGACCGGTTCAGAAACATTTATGGTTGAAAAGCGCGCAGGGATACCTGTTGAGTAGACTCTAGTTGATACCATCGTGAGTCAGAAATAATCAGAAGTTTGGTTGTGGGAACGATATTCAACCTTCATAGACAAAACAAAATGTCAGCCCCGACCTCCGACGGAAACCTGTTAACTAGTCGGCCAAAAGACAAAGTCGTGCCTCCGCGCTGCTTATTGGTCGTTGGGCATCAATGGAGGTTGACCTTCGACCAACATGTTGGGGTGGACCCCGACCGGCGTGGTGATTCGATCTCGATACATTCGGTCCTTGGGATTTGTGTGAGGCCATCACCATCGTTGAAGAAGAGAGAATCCATGTAGTTGGTTCCTTTGCGCTTGAATGTCCCCACCTCCTTGATAACTATTATAATAAAAATAACTATAACAATTTGTCTGTTTAAATTTCTATGTTCTTCCCCAATGGGGGTTTCCAGTGATCGTGAAATGTGGTTGCACAGTGGAGTGTGGAGCGAGATGGGCCTCCAAGCATTTAACACGAATGCCATAAAAGTCATGGGACCTGGGTTTTTCTCGCGAGCATTACTTAATGTGCAACAAAGGTAGGAGGGTGGCCATTTGCAGTTGTTGGGTTATGACGAGGGAGTGTTGGGTGCAGGAGAGCAGTGAGGTATTAGCGTCTTGGCTTAGGCGAAGGCTTAGGGTAATGGTGCAGGACGAGTTCAGTGCAGGCAGGTATGTGGGTTTTGGAACTTGCAAGCACTCTAGCCATGGGATCCGAGAGAGAATTGGAATAGCTGTCGCGATGAGAATTACAGTGCTGGTGTTGGAGAGTGTGGGTGGTTGGCTTTTGCTTCCCCTACCTCACTCTGGGTCTACTTCAGGAATGAGATTGCTCCTTTGGAGAGGCAGTGTGGCAGAGAATTTGGGTCATGGCTCTTCCCCTGTAGATGCTTTTCCACTTTAGAGACTGGTAGCAAGCCCCCCAACTCGCCGACAGAGAGCGGGAGGGGTACGGGAATTGCACTAGGTATATAGTGAACCTTGATGTCGGGGAGGTAAGCAGTATATTTTTGTGTTTGGTCCATATTAATCTTGTGTGGTGGGTTGCACAGGGCATCCAAGTTCTTCCCCATGGTGGTGCAACTATCGAAGGAGGAGTCAGTTGTATAATGAGACAGAGAGGTCGCGCTAGTAGAGGGGGCACTGGCCACCGTATGGAAAACCGTCTACTGCAGGGTGTGCCCAATTCGGGCTCGGAGTCGACTGAGATCCGCCACTCTAATGTTGAGGCAGCCATGTCCCCAGGCCACGTAGAGGCCCTGGCCAACCAGGACTCCATTACATCACAATTGAACAATCTCCATGTGAGCATGGAGACTTTGAGGGAACAACATTACACTGACTGGGATGAACTGGTGGCCTACATCAATAACCTCCAACACACATAGAATGAACCCCTGGACTACATAGATGGTCTTCGATGATAGCTCTGGCGAACAAATGACCACTTCCGTGCATTGGAGACATGGGTGGGCATATTGATTACCACACGCATGAGCGGACAATGTTTTTTGCAACCCCACCACCGTTTACCCCCAACCCACCCCCGTAATGTGTAATTATGGAAAATTATTTTATTGTGCTACTTTTGGTTTAGAAATAACCAATGACACAAGTTGTCTTGGCTTCTTCACAGGCTCAATCTTGTCCAGAGTTCTCAAGCTTGTTATTTTGCCTAATTTGACAATAATGATGTACTCAGATAATCTGTTGATGTATTTTTTTTTTTGAAATTATGATAATATAATGCAACTTTTTTTACCAACAAAAATAAATAAATTCTATATTCTAAATTTATGTTGTTAATTCCTGGTCAAGAAGAATTACAAAAAGTTTACGGTATCATTCATGGATTTGCCCAATGATTGATAAATAATAGCCATTTAGTATTTTTATAAAAAAATGAAAATGGCTAGATTATCGAAACACTCAAAGGCAAAAGAAAATCTAGATTCAAACAGTGGTGTTTTTCAACTCCATGCCTAGTTTCAAGTGCATCTTCCCAAACTATCAAAAGAAAGGGATATTAACCCAAGCAATTTCTGTGACCCGGACATTTGAATTTCGAGGACATGAGCAATAAATTGAACTTATGCTGGTGGTATAATTTGCAGTGTATTTGTCAACGAAAACTATGGTATTTTTTCTATAGAGACATGCAGTCAACATTCTTCATTTATTATTACTTTCACCTTTTTTTCCCTCATTTTCTCATGATAGGACAGAGATGAAGTATAGCGTCAAGAATTTTATCGAGATGTCTCTAAGTGGTTTTATCGCATTTAAATTTATTTTAGAGTTCAAAATAAAAACCCAATGTGATATATATGATATTTTCCAACTACATATTCACAAAACCATCACTTCCCTTGAGATGTTGGCTCCTTCTACTAATATATTTGGGCAAAATATATCTTTTCCACTAAAGAAATCAAGTCAACTATTATTTCTTAGTCAAATTTTCACATTATTTGATCTAATTACATCTCTATGAAACATTTTTGCTCTCATGCTTGCGTAGCAGTGAAAAAATCTTCCAACTCATGTGAGATAGGAGCATCATGTTGTTTCATCATCTTTGGAATCATGTCTTTTCTCAAGGGTGCATAGAATAGTTGTGTTCACCATGTTCTAGTGTTTCCCCTTGAATTACTCGATGGCGTTGTTTTTCGCTTGAGAAAAGAAATCATAATAAATATCTTCGGAATTAAAACATTAATAAAAGTATTGGTATATTTATCATTTGGATTTTCCTCGCAATATTAACCCTATTGAGTTATCATTTGGTTTTCCCCTTTTTGATTGTATCTTGTTGGGCTAACCAAATTTTTAAGTAGGTATGTGGTTAGCAGGAATAAATGTTTGTGGTGCATGGAAATTGTTTAAAAGTTTATTGTTGGAAGCATGATAGATGATTAATCATTGTTCAATTATTCTTATTCGTGTTTCAAGAAGTTATAGAAATATACCAAACTAAATATTTATTTTCTTATATTAATTTTTTATTCTATTTCTTTTTAATTTAAATTATGGGAGAAGAAGCTATTTAGGTTATGGAGAAAAAACATTTAATTAGTTATTTTTAATCTTTTTATCATTTTTTATTTTGATTTTCCATAAAAAAGAAGTATATATGTTCAAATGGTTTAATTTGCAAGACCTAATCTTTAATAAAAGAAAGTATATATGTTTAGATGGTTTAATTTGCAACAATAGGTTAGATTAGATGGAAAACTCTATAAAAACATTTTATTTTTATTACTAGGGATTTTAGCATATTTAAATTTGGTAGCTACAAAATATGTTAGTTGCAGTTGATAGTTATGGCTGTTATAGCTTTTTAGGAATGTTAAGGCCGAGAGTCCCATCTTTCCCTTGTTCAGGTATATTATAGAACCTATTTTTATGTCGTCATAAATCCAAGAGAAAACTTTATATACTTTGATATTGATATATTTTCTGTAATGTCATATGAATTGTAAATTAATTATAAATATCATAGTTTTACATTGATTTTTTATTTATATATAACATGTGACAAAATCATAGTTTAATGGTTATCACTTATTTTGGAAAACAAAAAACCATATATTTTAATAACATTTGGAAATGATAAAATTATTTTTATGTTAAATGAGTTTAACAATAATAGTTAAAAAAATGCTTATGATACATAAAATTGGCTCTCTCTATGTTAGAGGTGTATAAGTAAATTTGATTTTATTCTTTTTAATATTTTATTGACCTGGATAAGTTAATGATTTTGTATCTTTTATGTCATTGTGTGCGTGTATAATGTAGATATAATTTTTCTTATTTATAAATGCATGTCATTTCGCTTTAAATAAATCTACTTTTATTTTATTTTGTATACTTTCATTTGATATATTTTCTGTAATGTCATAGGAACCGTTAATTAATTATAGATATCATAGTTTTACAATGATTTTATATTATATATAATATGTGACAAAATCATAGTTTAATGGTTATTACTTATTTTGGAAAACATAAAACCATATATTGTAATAACACTTGGAAATGATAAAATCATTTTTATGTTAAATGAGTTTAACAATAATAGTGAAAAAAAAATATGCTAAAATCTCTGTGACTTTGTGATAGAAGTGTATGAGTAGATTTTATTTTAATATTTTATTGAATTTTTTAAGAATATATATGTTTTTCACTAGATAAGTTAATGATTTGGTATCATTTTATGCCATTGTGTGGGTGTATAATGTAGATATAATTTTTCTTATTTATAGATGTAAGTGATTTGGCTTTAAATAAATCCACTTCTATTTTATTTTTGCATCTAATAAATTTGATAAGTTTAACTTAATTTTTGAGTAATGAAATATTTATAGGTAAAGGGTATTAATTATTTTAGAATATATGTGTACATGGTTTTGCATATATATATATATATATATATATATATATATATATATATATATATATATGGCCGAGAGCTGCAACTCAGCCTAGGATAGAATTGAGTTGACCTCGCCCAGTTTACTCACACCCAACCTCTGCAATTCAAACGATGATTTCACTCTGCCCAAAATTCTCACTAGGGTTTTTGTGCTAGGGTCCTAGCCTCTAAAACAAGCCACACACTAGGTTGGTTACGAAATATTTGAGTTCTGATAATGGTTCTTGGTTGAAATCTCGACGTCTAGAAGTATGTGACAAAAGATTGATTCATGGTGAACAAGAGTATGTGATCTAGGGTAGTTGCTACTAGGCACTAGATTTCCATCATATTTGTCACCAGTATTTCTCAAGTTTGATGTTCACTGTCCCGTCTTCTCCCTTGTCCTTTAGTGTTATCTTGTTTTCATTTTGCCACCATCTCTACATTTTCCTTCTATGGTCACTGGTCTTGACTTGTGGGGAAATCCTGGCCATTGACTCCATCCATTTGGGGGGATCAAATACGTCTCTTGGGAGGTGTTACTATTTTTTCTTTGTCACTCCTTCCCTCCCTCGATTCCTCTGGATATATAGCATGCTATTCCTGCATCTCAATGCCCTCCACTATTATCTTCACTCGAAAGTATTTCATAGTTTGATACTTCTCTGCCTTGCCATATATCTTCTTATCGGTATTTTCCGTACCCATTTTCATCCTTCCTTTAGACATCCATATGCCTCTCTGGACTAAGATTCTTAATCTCTTGTGTCCTCTGCTTTCTCAAGAGGAAGGATATTGCCTACAAACAAACAACCTTCTTCCACTCTAGCATCGGTGGATCAACTCTTTCATTATCTCTCGGCCTTGCAAAACTTTTGGTATCCGTTTTTGCAATAGATGGTGGATTTTTCAGAGCTGTTGTTGTTGTTGTTGCGATGACTTTTAACTGTATCCCTCATTGTGCTATTGTATAGGGTTTCGATCTCTCGTCTATGCTCGGCGCTGGTCTGGTTTTTGCTCACAGTTGTCTTGTTTTTTCCGGCTACCAGAGCCTGTTATTTTTCCAGTTGATTTTTCAGACAGGGAATTGTTGTTATTATTGCCTAAGGTGACTTGGGTCTGCATCATACATTTCCCACCTGACATTCTCCTGCACATTCTCTCTGACATGATCACACTCTTTTTATTTAAAAATTTCACTCTGGTTACTTTCCTCATATAGACCAGCCTTTTGATGGTGCTTCACCTTTTTGGGCATTATGTCCACGGGTGTTATGTTCTACGGGTTTTGTAGTGTGTAATTTGTGTTTTGAGGATCCCTAGATATCCTTGACAGGGATTCTTTGAAGTAGTCTATTTGATTTTGACCTACCTCCTAGAGTTTCATTTAGTCTCCATTTACATTTCCCACCATCTGGTTGTATTGGTCGTCCTTCTCATTTATGTGGTCATGGACCTGCTGGATTCTGACACCTTAGCCCATGAAGCTTTCATTCGGGCCACGATGGATGCTAAGTCAAATTTTGGGTAGCGGGGCCCAACGATCCCAGACACTTGGCTCTCATCTTAGCCATCGATGCACTCTCCAGATGGCTCACATGCAGAACATGGTTTGCATGGACGTTCCCATGCGGAAAATGGACAGCGATCTCGACATCAACTTCGTTCTCTTAAGATTTCTTCCCCATCCCTTGCTTTGGTTTTCGACCATGACATCCTCATAGACAGGGTTACTAGCCTTCAGAAGTTGGCTCTTGTTGGAAAGTGGCACTTTGCCAATTTGTGCAAAGCAGATATGAGGCTTTGGGTTGACACGAAGTGGAAAACACTGTTAGGTTATATGCCTACAGTGGTGCGACTATTAAATGAATGGTACAATTTTCATCTCCTCAGCCAGGAGGATATTATTAAAATCAAGTCAATTCCTTGGATTAATGGGCGGAGCTTTCTAGCGCTACATTCTTGGTTCATCAGGTTCAATCCTCTGAAATAACCCCCCCAAAACAAACTGATTTGGGTTAAGTTGTCTGGATTTCCCATTGAATTCTAAATGAAACAGGTCTTTATGGATATCGACAATGCTATTGGCACATTTGTGTATGTTGATCTGTGGTGTTTGGGCGCATAGGACAAGCGCGTTACTTAGATCTTAATTGAAAAAGAATATAGAGGGGGATTTCCAGATCATATTGAAATTAGCCGGGGTGCCACTCATCTGGTTCAATGGCTCAACTTATGGGGGGTTCTTTTCCAGTGTCTTAACTACCACCATACTGGTCATCTTCTGGCACAATGTCCACGGCAGCTGGGAGGCAGAATCAGGATCAACCAACGTTATCATCATGATATGCCAGGTAAAATTGTTTCTCATCCTTTTGTTTCTCCACGTAGATGGTATGAGACGCCTCCCCCTAGACATAGCCCCCTTCGGTCTACAGGTATTTCCCATCCTCCTTTTTCTGTACAACAGACTGTTAAAATGAACATCTATGCACATATTAACATTCCTACACCCCCTCGATCCTCAGAAGGGTTTAACGTTCCTCTGATCGATGCCACCTCAACTCCTCCTCCGGAAAACATCCCTCCTCCACCTGGCGACTATTCTCCTTCACATCCCACATCATATCTTCTGAAGTCATGTGATGAGCCCTCATCTTCACACATCTTGTATATCCCCGTTTCATCTCCTTCTTGTGACACATCCTGCCCACTGGCGATTGGATCCCACCCTACATCACCACCTTCACCACTTAACTCTCCCACTAATTCGACTGACATCAATCTGGATTTTCTTCTGCAAAAGAAGACATTAGATCTTCGCACTCTCACCATTCACAAGCCACCTAACTCTTCATCTCCCCATATCAACCCCTCCTCTACTGGGAACATCACTATACGTCGCAAACAAAACTACGATAGACGACATTTTCATGGTTGCCCTCGACCTCTCCCTTTCAGTCCTGCTGACTCTTCTTCCCTCATTGATGTTCCTATCGATGGTTCCTTCCCCCTCGGGACCTTAGAGCATAATTGCCCGCACATCGTTCAACATGACCTTCATCCTCTCCCTTAATATCCGAGGTTTGGGGGCCACTCCTAAATAATTGGCCCTCAAGGCGCTCTTCTCTTCTCTTCGTCCATATATTATTCTATTGCAAGAAACTATGTATGCGTTCCACAAGTGGTTAAGTACTTTGGAAAGATGCTTCCTGCTTGGCACATGGCGACCATTGCTACTGATGGCCTCTTGGGGGGTTTGGTGGCTATTTGAGATCCACAATGGGTTAACGTTAAAGATTTTTCATGTTTTGTTGGCATCTTTCTGGCTGGGTACATTCGTGGCCTACAGGGTAAAGTTCATATACTAAACGTATATGCTCCTTACAGAGACCGTGCCTCCTTCTAGGATCACTTGATTGCTTCAGAAATTCTGGATCTTGCTTCTCTTATTATCGTAGGGGATTTAAATTTTACAATCGATCTAAATGAGGTATGGGGGTGTTCTTGAAGGGTGGATGCACTGGCTGACCGAATGAAGGAGATCATTTTCAAGCACAATCTTGTTGATATTTTCCCTTCCACGCTATCACCAACTTGGGATAATGGCAGATCTGGGGATGCATATGTTGCAAAGTGGTTGGATCGTTTTCTCATGCATGAGCAGATTGTTGAGCGGCTCGCGACGGTCCATTCTAAAGTGGTATGTAATAATATCTCCGATCATAGGCCTATCACCCTTCACTGGAGAAGGGGAGACTATAGAGGCGGGATCCCCTTTAAGTTTAATCAAGTTTGTCTTGTGTTGACGGTGTTGGACCCGCCAACATGTTAGGGGATCTCCCCAGTAAGAAGTCTCAATTAGACCTCAGACCATTTGGTATAGGACTCCTAGCAATGGGTCGTATAACAATGCCTTAACCACGATTTCGCATAGAGGCAAGTAAGATAACTTTGTTGGTAGCAAGGGTGTGACTATTTCAGTGAGTCAAGGAAGGTGCATGAGAGGTTCTAACGCTAGTGGGTTGAGATGAGTGCGCCCCTTGGCAACCTGTAACAGTACTCGGATGGGAAGGGAACACACGAGCGAAGATGCATCACAAGCTGGAAAGCAAGTCAACTGGCAATCCAAAGTGATGGTTAAACCAATCAACACATTTCAGAAAGATTCATACATGACCATATGGAACAAACCATAGATGCATGCGTAAGAAAGAAAATACATATGCTATTTAGAGTAAAAAAGACAGCTGGAATACAATACAATGTATGCATGAAACGTGCTGTCTCTTATTATATAAAGAAGTGTAAGTTCCAGTCATACAATACATCTAGGTAAACCCATTAGCTCCAACAGTGGAATGTTACAACCACATCCGCCTGCTCCTCCAAAGAGATGAACTAGCTCCGTGTAGTGGAGAATCCAAGGCGCGTTACAATACTATCCAAGCTCTCTCCGATATAGTCTTATCAAAAGCTTGGCTGACCAAAAGCCTTTACAATGAGTTATGAGGTTCTATTTATAGCAAAGGGTGGGGTGACACTTGACATTCCCCTTTATGACAATTCATCTACCCTTATGACTCTTCATCTACTCTATGACTCTTACATCCAACTATTGACACTTGAAATTCCACTTGACATGACGTTACATTACAATGCACATGTGCTCATGTGAGATGAAATGGCTTGAGCAAGCCATGCAAGACATCACTAACACTCGGTTTGTTGAGGTGAGACCAACTCTTTGAAATGCTTGTGATGGTGAAGGTGGTGAGTTGATGCCAATCTTGGTAATCTATGATGGTGTGCATGCACCCCATGGTGACATCTTGCTGAAGCGAACTCTTGCCTCTGTTGTATCCGGGTGCATTGCTTTGGCTCCTTCATCCAACATGTCTGCCAGCATGTGCATGGTCTTCTTGGTGCAACTGAACCAACAACACACTGATGCATAGTGTCCATGCTAATATTCAAGTGTGTGCAGGTGGTCATGCGCATCAACTTGCCAAAGTACATGTTCAGCTCCAGTTGGACTTTCTTCTTGTCTTCGCCTTGGTGAGTGTGTTGAATGAGTTGGATCGCATGCGTGTGCACAATGACATGCATGCTGCTGAATCCATCGCATGCGACCAAAAACAATGCTCACCATGTCTACTCCGTGCCAACTGCTGGGATATATCTATAACTTGTACGGGCACAATTCATCCGTGAGTGTATGTTGCACCCACTGTTATTCTTGTTCATGCTGCAACTCATTCGTTTGTTTGTGCAGCTTCATGTTCTTCCTTGAGTTGTTGCTTCAACACATGCAACTCCTTCTTTGTTCCATTCTCTGTCTTCATGCGATCTTCATGTCGCATCGTCACCTCATAGCCTGAGTCTCCAAAGCTGCTTTCATCATCAGTGGATTTGCTTGAGCTTGCAACTTTGTTCCACCTCTGTGTTGTCAACAACCTTCGTCTCGCATTCGTTGCATTTGTTACATTCACTGCATTCGGTGCATTCGGTATGTTGCCTTCAGTTGTTCATGATGCTGCTCGCTGTGATGTTGTTGTTGTTATATCTTGATGTCCTTGTCTACGAAGAACTTGATATCTTCGTGAGTAGGCAATCTCATATACATTTGATTGAGTGCATCTCCAAGTGTGCTCTGAACGGTGTCTTCGACTCTGCTCTCTGGAAACCATTATACCTACACTGTTGAGAGGTAGATGAACACCTGCAATACCTGGAGACATGGAAACACTCATGGCAAGCAATCTGTTAGTCGAAAACCAAAATGAACTTGAGAATTGACTTGCAAAATACGTGTGTCACTAATAATGAAGGTTGTGCAATTTCAGCCAGGAGGTCGGTAGACTGACTGCTAGGACTGCACAAGGCACAATTTGGGCTGCTAGGAGATTGACTGACTATTGGAACTATGCAATGCACAACCCACTCTAGCTGTTGAGTGCTAGAATTGCACAATGCGCAATCTCAACTAGGAATGGCTGCAGGTTTAGTGATTTCATTGCGCAATTTTCTAGGCCAGCAGTCACTGTCCTTCAGAAATGCGCAAAACAGTCCTTGATGATAGTCACTGGGAAGAAATGCACATTTTTTGAGAGGAATACAGAGCCTTCCCTCTCAAGATTGTGAAATGTTGTCTTGGTGAGGCAGAGTTCGGGCCAAGGCTACCCAAACTCACCAACAGGCAACTGAACATGAATGTGAGTGTGAATGCATGGTGATACTGAGTGTAAGCATAAGTGAATGATCATGCATGAAAATGGTGAATGACAGATTCAGAAAATGGAACAACATCCATGTGGGTGAGGCGAGTCAACGAATCGATGATTGTTCGTGAAAAATAGTTTCATGCATGTGACAATAGTGAGATGTTGACGAAAACTGAAATGGTGCTAGTACAAGCTAGTAAGTATCAAAACGATAACAAGTGCTCACTGAAATCAAGCAGACAACGGTCATACAAAGCGAAACACAAAAAGCTCCAAAAATGCAACACAAGTCATGGAAAGTAGGCTTACCCCAATACAGTTGAGTTGAGTGTTCCGACAGCTCCTATATGTGATGTGGGATGTCAGAGATGCAAGGTTGATGTGAGAATGAGCTCTGCGACGTCCGGTTGATGATTTTTTATAACATCGAGGTTGTGACGCGTATGCCACAAATCTAGGGAAAGCGAAACTTGGTGGGAAGTTTCTGAAATGATCCTTGCATGTAACTTCCAACTGCTAAAAATAGATCCCTAAAACAAGGGATGCCTTTGCATGCTACCTTGGGAGAAGCAACCCATGCATGAAAGTCAGTTTTTCTCGGTCCCAGAGGGAACCGATCAACTCAGCTGCACATGCAAGAGACTACTTGATTGCTAGGAAAAAATGAACATTTCTGGCTAGGAGTTGGGCTGGCTACCCAGGAGATTTGTGCATTTTCTGGGTAGAGCAGCTGGCTGCTGCCCAGATTTGCACAAATTCTGGGCTAAGCAGCCCTGCTAGGGAAAACTGCACAATGAGTGTTGACTGCTAGAATTGCGCAATTCTAGAGCCCAACATGCTGCCAGTAAGAATTGCACAATTTTTGGAGGGAAGGTTGGTTTCTCTCCAAAATTGCACAATTTCTTGTGGGAGCTGCTCAGCCTGTAGCTGGACCAAGTCCGGGTGATAAGCCTGTGAGGGGAATGCATTGAGATGTGATCGACAGGCTACCTTTGTGCAAGGAAAACACTGAAACTTGTGAACCTGACGAAGCAAGGCAAGCTGTTTAGAAATTTTGAATAATATGACACTTATTCATAGAGATTATCCCGATTATACACTGTTGTGGAATACATGCATAATACATAACCTCCTCTACGTTGATCATCAATTTAGTAGCATTAAAAACAATGAAACATCAATCGCATGCACACATTAACACAGTATGTAACCCGGGGAAAGCATACAACTGAAAACCCCACACTATCTGTATATTATAATGATTGAGAACTGTAACAATACATAGTACAATACTCCTCACAAGTACTCAGTACTATCTCCACCTGTTACACACAAAACTAGCTCAGATCCGAACAAGTCACAGGTTCAAATCTCCTCTGCTGCTTTTCCTACCTCCACTGCACAATCCAAAGTGAAAATCACGTGAGCACAAGCTACAATTGCCTTGGTATTGGCCCACACTGCGCAGTCCTCATTGGCGTTACTCAATCCCATTGATCGTGCAAGATCTCATGCACAACTATAGTCACAACTGATAGCAATCTCAACCTCTAACACCTGTCTCCACTGAACTGTACATACACTGAGTTAACTGATGTATTCTTGAGTTAGTTTATGAGTTAATAATTAGTGAATTAATTAATAATTAATTCACACAACTCATCACTAGTGTATTCATTAGTTAGACTAAAATACAACTAGTTCAACCAAGTCAAACTGAACACAACTCCATCAACTCCTCAATCAACTCCACCGAAACTCAACCACATGAGTTCTAACTGAAGTCCTGCATTTAATAGCTCAAATGACCCACAAAGAAAGCGTATTTCCTTCTGATAGCTGCATGTGCCACATCTGTAGCTCAAATTGAAGTGCTCCAAGAGGATAAGATAATGTTTATAGTCCAAATATTATTATCAGACAATAATATTTGACTGTTCTATTTTTAGCCTGGCAGTCTAAAAATAGAAACCTGCCCATATGTCTTAAAATATAAGTCCATCTATTTTTACCAACATGACTAATCATCCACAAATAGCATCCTGCAACTCATAGACCATGATCAATATGTCTAAAAATAGACTTTGCGCCAAAAATAGCCTGCGGGCCCACTTAGTGAAGGCGACTCCTTTCCACTAAGCTCCATCATCTTGTTGCATTTTCAACACTCCCTCTCAACAAGATATGGATTATCTGCAACCCCTATCTTGCAACTCTGGAATGTTCTGCATGCAACACATTTGTCCGGTCCACTTGCTCCAACAACACTTGGAACAAAAACACTCCCAACTGACCACTCTGTTGGGCTAGGAACATACTCTGATGCTGAAGCTCTACCTGCTGCTGAAAAGTGCTCCATCTATGACATCTGCGCTACTGCAACATCTCCATGCATCTCGCACCATTGCACACCTCTCTGTGCCACTTAGCACTGTGCAAAACACTTGTGCCTCTCGCATTGCTGTAGCCTGCTAGCTATGCGCTGTCCTGGGATTCCCTACACTGTCACTCTCTCTGCCGCTCCATCTGCATCTGTCTCTACCCAATCAATCAGTTCTTGCTACTCCACATCGGGGCTCCCGTAGCAAGGTCTCATCCAAGAGGTTGGGTACCTCAAGGATCTTGCCCCTCCTCCTTGGGACGATCAATCCACATCACCCCAACTCCTGCCTAGAGGTATGGCTGCATGCGATCCCTCAGACCACCTGGCTCGAAGTTTCCCCCTACTGGAGGTCTCTACATGAGTAGATGTCTCTACTCGATCTCCTCTCAGCTTCCCTTGTTGTGGCTGCTCCACAACCTCCTGAAGCTGCTGCACCAATCGTGGCGCCTCCACAATCGTCTGAGACTTCTTCTGGCTCTGCATGTTGAGAGGTAATATATGCTCCCTCTCAACCACCAAGTCTCCATCAATTGCCTCGCTGCTCAAGGCTTTGCATGCATCTTGAACCTCAAGAGCATACAGGTTCTTGACCCGTGAACCAATCTGTTTCACCTGTCTAGTGATGATGTGTCTAAGGAAAACCTTTCCCTTACTGAAGACTACATCATAGCCTTCGTCTTCCAGCATCGCGATCGACACCAAGTTTCTCTTCAGTCCTGGTACATACTTGACATCGGTCAAGGTAAGGCTCCATGCTCCCTCTGAAAAATAACCATGCCTACACCTGAGACACTATACTTCTCATCATTACCCATCGTCAGAGTATCTAGAGATCTTTCTCCTCCAAAGTACTGAACAAACTTTTGTCACCGGTCATGTGGAAAGAAGTTGCACTGTCAAGAAACCAACCACTTCCCACCATGGATGAAACCATGCATGCGAAGAGTGTGAAATCCAACTCGAACTGTGAAGCAAGTGCCTCACCTTCAGATCCCTCCTTGGATCCCTTCGTGGATTTCTTCTTTGGGAAATTAGTAGCATAATGGACCAACTCATGACAACGAAAGCATCTCACCTTCGACTTGTCAACCTTCTTCCCATCATTGGAAGAACTGGATTCAGAAAGAGAACCCTTCCCCTTCCCCTTCTTTTCTTTGGCAGCCAAAGCGCAATTTTCTTCATCAGATGCCTTTGATGAAGATCCGTCCCTGGTATTCCGCCTGATCTCCTCTTGCACAAGATCCGACCAAAGTCTCTCCCATCCTGGCAATTTCTCCCGACCATTGACAGAGTCCTGATAGGAATGCCATCTCTTCGGAAGACCAAGGAGAGCCAAGCTCACCAAGTCCTCATCATCAACAGTCACCCCCACACTTCCCAGCTCATCCCGGCATTGGGTGAACTTCGTGAGATACCTGGGCATACTGTTTCCATTCTCACATTTAATGTTTCTGAGTTTATCCTTGAGCGCCAGCTTCCTCTGATCGCTCTTGCTTTGGAATAGATCTGTCAATGCTTTCCACATCAAGTATGGAGAAGCCTTTCCATGCAGGCTAGACACAATGTGATCCTTCACGCCCTCCAACAGAATCCTTCGACACTTTGCTGTCTTCTTTTGCCAAGCATCAACTTGTGTAGTATCAGTAGGCTTTGGGACCTCAGCCTATATGAAATCCTTCAGACCATTATCATCTAACACCGCCTCCATCCTGTCCTTCCATGCAATATAGTTCGAGCTGCTTTCAAGAGCATACTCCAATCACAATCCATTGAAAGACATTGCCAAGTTGATACCAAGAAAACACTGCTGCAAATTCGAATTCCACCAGCTTAACAACTCAACCGCCTCTGATCTAAAATTCGTGAGAACAAATTATTTCTTGTACAGAGATTGATTGTATGGGCTTTTATCGGATATCTCACCTTCCAAAGGAAGGATGAATCCAGAGGCTACCTGGCCCAATTACAGACTCTGCTGGAGAAATAAATTGTAAACACTTTTTGAATAGTAGATCTGATGATCAACATCTTTGATACCATGTAGAAAATTTGAATAGTATGACACTTATTCACAGAGATTATCCCGATTATACACTATTGCAGAATACATGCATAATACATAACCTCCTCTACGTTGATCATCAATTTAGCAGCATTAAAAACAATGAAACATCAATCGCATGCACACATTAACACAGTATGTAACCCGGGGAAAGCATACGGCTAAAAACCCCACACTATCTGCATATTATAATGATTGAGAACATGTAACAATACATAGTACAATACTCCTCACAAGTACTCAGTACTATGTCCACCTGTTACACACAAAACTAGCTCAGATCCGAACAAGTCATAGGTTCAAATCTCCTCTGCTGCTTTTCCTGCCTCCACTGCACAATCCAAAGTAAAAATCACGTGAGCACAAGCTACAATTGCCTTGGTATTGGCCCACACTGCACAGTCCTCATTGGCATTACTCAATCCCATTGATTTTGCAAGATCTCATGCACAACTATAGTCACAACTGATAGCAATCTCAACCTCTAACACTTGTCTCCACTGAACTGTACATGCATTGAGTTAACTGATGTATTCTTGAGTTAGTTTATGAGTTAATAATTAGTGAATTAATTAATAATTAATTCACACAACTCATCACTAGTGTATTCTTTAGTTAGACTAAAATACAACTAGTTCAACCAAGTCAAACTAAACACAACTCCATCAACTCCTCAATCAACTCCACCGAAACTCAACCACATGAGTTCTAACTGAAGTCCTGCATGCAATAGCTCAACTGACCCACAAAGAAAGCATATTTCCTTCTGACAGCTGCATGTGCCATATCTGTAGCTCAAATTAAAGTGCTACAAGAGGATAAGATAATGTTTATAGTCCAAATATTATTATGAGACAATAATATTTGACTGTTCTATTTTTAGCTTGGCAGTCTAAAAATAGAAACCTGCCCATATGTCTAAAAATAGAAGTCCATCTATTTTTACCAACATGACCAATCATCCAAAAATAGCATCCTGCAACTCATAGACCATGATCCATATGTCTAAAAATAGACATAGTCTAAAAATAGACTTTGCACCAAAATAGCCTGCAGGCCCACTTAGTGAAGGCGACTCCTTTCCACTAAGCTCCATCATCTTGTTGCATTTTCAACAAGTTGTTGTGAAGGTTGGAAAGGAGGCTCCAAAGCAAAGCTAAGGTAAAATTTTGGAGGGTTGTTGTAGCCGCTACAACACTTGGCGACACACTGGTAGAACTCCAACTCTCTTAATGGACCTTGTTCATGAAAATAAAGTCTAACACCTCTGGAAGTATTGTTGAGTTCTCAACTCCTCCTGGTTTCCACACTAGCTTGATTTTAAGATGTAGCATCTGCCAAGCGCTTGGTAGATTGACACACATTACAAGCTAAGACAACACAGTTTTTTTCAATTGGGGTTGAGGGGTATATTGGTGCACAAGCAGTATAGTCGTCAGAGTCTTAGTTTCATCTCTGGTGTTGCTTTGCTGCTAGCAGGCCTGGACAATACCCTGACAGAGTCACATAGGAACACTAGCATGGCTTCGCTGCCAGCGAGCTTGGTACCTCGGCGAAGTTACTTGCATCACCTCTCTGTGCAGGAAGCCCTTATCTTCTTTCACCTTATTCATTTTCATTTTTTTTCAAACTTTTTTCAATTTTTCACTTTTATTCTTTTTATTTTTTCAGCTTCGTAACTATGCATAGTACTTATTCATTTCAGAGGAGAAAGAGGGATCCCAACTTATTGAGAGCAGAAGATGTTGTTCCTGTAGAGAAGTAGTTTATTATACCTTTGACGTTCTTGTTAAGGTTTCCCCCCTCACCTTACTCTACTTGAATGAGCTGACAAGGGTTAACCCAAAAACATTTGACTAGAGTAGGTGACACTAGTTAGTGCACAAGCATTGTGTTTTCACCAAGGTTCACTTCAAACAATACGTATTTTCCATCGACATATCATGGATTTAAAGTAACAAGTTATTCATACAGAGGTAGGATGACAGATAACCAAGTAGTGATAGCTGCACAAGGCCTCTTATACTTTACCCAGCTTGTTTCAAGAGTCATAAATCGTTTCATGTGAAACTATCCTACGAAATGAAACAAGCGAACTAACAAACAATCAAAGTAAAGCAAGAGCAGAAGCAATAATGAAAGCAAAGCAAGTAAGCAAACAGGCAAGCAAGCAAACAAACAAACAAAGCAAGTAAGCAAACAATCATGCAAGCAAACAACTCAAAATCAAACACTACTCCTACTCCTAAGCTAATAGTGCATGGGTCATCTAACATGAAGTGATACTTCCAATGCAGCCATTGGCACATTGGTTGACTCATGTTGGTGCAGGCATGGTTCATGAACAAGACAGTTGTGCGAACCAGTAAACAAGAAAGATGTAACAGTGAAGACAAACATTCTCTGAGCTTACAAGTGACCACATAACAATGATGAGTGAAAGTGCATGACATGCATTTTGTGGTGTTTCCATGATGTTGTGCTACACTACGTGCAGATGTTGAGTGTATGCATTCTATTGATTGTGATATGCAAGCAAACATGAGAAAGGTAGACCACTTGTGTTGTGCATGTGTGCTTTCTGTGTAATATTCCTCCAATGCATGAGCGATGGGATCGTGTAGATTGAGTGGAGGAAGCGAAATATAGGTGTTTGGTTGACCTTCAATGCAAAGTAGAGAGTGAGGAGGAGCCTTAAGTGTTTCAAAAATTTCCTGACTAGAAGTGAAACCAACCTCAAGACAACAAGGGTGTGACATAACCATCAGCTCGGGTTGAAGTGCCTCGACAGTTTGGGGTTTTTGACCTCATTGACAGATAGATCATCGTAGACCAATGTATTAAATAGATTAACAATGATTGAATCAAAATCGTGATCGGATGAGGAAGTGAATACATCAAAACAACCAAGATCAGAAAATTTAGGATGTTTGTTGGCATCCTAATTATTTGATGAATCGGGCAGAGGGGTAGATGAGAAGCAAAGATGTTCACCCTATGTGTTTTCAAGAAAGATAAATGACAGATTGAATAGATTTTCTGAGGAAGATGTGTCCTCTTCGTACTGTAATGATAGACTGACATTCGAGGTGTCCTGTGAATTATCGGAAGTAGAAACATCCGGAAATGGGTTTTCAGAGGGGAAATCAGCAGTGGCATAATCACAAGGGGTGTCAGGATGAAGCAGATGAGGTGTGGCTGGAAGGGAGCCATCCTTCACCACAAGCTCTTCTTTAGATTCTTGCATACACTCATCATGAATGATGATGGAGGTTGGTTGCATAACACCAACTTCGTCGATAGCTTGATCCTTGTTCACAACATGTGAGGAGTCTAGCATGGGAGAACACAAGACAATACAATCCAGAGGATCAACAAAACGCAAGGATGGAGGTCAAGGGAAAGAGTCCATGTGACAACCAACAGGATTGCAAGCTAAATCTGCGTAAATATCAAGAGCAGGTGGGGTGGGAGAGTGTGACAGTTCAATAGAGGCATGTGCATGATCTCCCACATCACTCCACGGTGGTGGACCTCTTTAATGAGGTGAAGGTAGACATTCACTTGTGACAGCGACTATGGCTGCCTGTGATTGCATAGCTCCATCACTGAAGTGTGCTAAGTGGGGTTTGGATATGTGAAGAAGATACTCAAATCTTCCATAAAGAAATTCCCAATCAACTTCATCTTCAGGGAATCGATATGCAAGATTACAAAGGCATGTGTAAAACTGATCAACGGATTCATTGGGTGATTTTTCGTAATTTCAAAATTTCTTGATCAAGTGCTTTCCAGTTAAAAGGATGGAAATCACGGTCCATATCTATGACCAGATGAGCAAGAGAATGAATATATTTTTCGGGAAGCATGGCACACTAGTGCATTGGGTGCCCTCGAAGCATGTAGATGAACATTGCGAAGCTCATGTATTCTTCAAAGAATCCATGTCTTTCGCATGAGCCTACAATGCTCACCACGTGTCTTACCAAGGCTACGTAGCCTCCACCATCAAATGTTTTATGAGACAAGTTATTCAAGATATTTTTCAAGATGATGAAATCGTTTCCATAAGACATACATTCCAGAAGAGCAAATCGGTAGTTTGTCATGATGGGTGTGTAGAGATTCAAAACAAATGTGAGGACTCATCTTTTCATATGGCCCTCCTTCTTGCACCAAAATGTTGACGGTACTGGACTTGCCAACATGTCAGGGGATCTCCTCGGTAAGAAGTCCCAATTAGACCTCAGACCATTTGGTGTAGGAGTCCCAGCAGTGGGTCGTATAGCAATGACTTGACCATGATTTCGTACAGAGGCAAGTAAGATAAATCTATTGGTAGCAAGGGTGTGACCGCTGTAGTGAGTCAAGGAAGGTGCATGAGAGGTTCTAACACTAGTGGGTTGAGATGAGTGCACCCCTTGGCAACCTGTAACAGTACTTGGATGGGAAGGGAACACATAAGCGAAGATGCATCACAAACTGGAAAGAAAGTCAGCTAGAAATCCAAAGTGATGGTTAAACCAATCAACACATTTCAGAAAGATTCATACATGTGCATACGGAATAGTCCATACATGTGTGCATAAGAAAGCAAATACATATGTTATTTAGAGTAAACAAGACAGCTAGAATACAATACAACATATTCAGGAAATGTGTTAGCACTTATTATATAAAAAAGTGTAAGTTCCAGTCATACAATACATCCATGTAAACCTGCTACCTCCAACAGTGGAATGTTATAGCCACATCTACCTGCTCCTCCAAAGAGATGAACTAGTTCCATGCAATGGAGAAGCCAAGGCGCATTACAACACTGTCAAATCTCTCTCCAAGATAGTCTTATCGGAAGCTTGGCTGTCCAAAAGCCTTTACAATGAGTTATGAGGTTCTATTTATAGACAAAGGTGGGGTGATACTTGACATTCCCCTTTGTGACAGTTCATCTACCCTCATGACTCTTCATCTACTCTCTGATTATTACATCCAACTATTGACACTTGAATTTCCACTTGACATGACATTACATTACAATGCACATGTGCTCATGTGAGATGAAATGGCTTGAGCAAGCCATGCAAGACATCACTAACACTCGGTCCATTGAGGTGAGACCAAGACTTTGACATGATTGTGATGGTGAAGGTGGTGAGCTGATGCCAATCTTGGTCGTTCATGATGGTGTGCATGCACCCCATGGTGACATATTGCTGAAGCGAACTCTTGCCTCCATTGCATCCAGGTGCATTTGTGTTGCTCCTTCATCCAACTCATCTACCAGCATGTGCATGGTCTTCTTGGTGCAACTGATTTGGCAACACACTGATTGCCAAGACTAGGCAAGGCATAGTCTGGGCTACTGGGAGATGAACTGATTACTGGAATTACACAATGCATAGCCCATTCTGGTTGTTTATTGATGGAATTGCGCAATGCGCAATCTCAACTAGCAATAGTTGTAGGATTAGTGACTGCATTGCATATTTTTCAAGGCCAGCAGTCATTATCCTTCAAAAATGCGCAAAACAGTCTTGGAGAATAGTCACTGGGAAGAAATACGCATTTCTTGAGAGGAAGATAGAGCCTTCCCTCTCAGGATTGCGCAATGCTGTCTTGGTGAGGCAAAGTCTGGGCCAAGGCTGCCCAAACTTGTGGACGGGAAACTAAACGCGAATGTGAGTGTGAATGCATGGTGATACTAAGTGTAAGTATAAGTGAATGATCATGCATGCAAATGATAAATGACAGATTTAGAAACAAAACAAAATGCATGTGGTTGAGGCGAGTCGACGAAATGACGTTCGTTCACGAAAAACAATTTCATGCATGCGACAATAGTGAGATGTTGACGAAAACTGAAATGGTGCTAGTAAAAGCTAGTAAGTATCAAAATAATAGGAATTGCTCACTGAAATCAAGTAGACAACATTCATAAGAAGCAAAACAAAAAAAGCACCAAAAATGCAACACAAGTCACGGAAAGCGAGCTTACCCCAAAACAACTGAACTGAGTGTGCCGATAGCTCCTAGATGTGATGTGGGATGTCAGAGCTACAAGGTTGATGTGAGGAATGAGATCTGCAGCATCTGGTTGATGATTTTTGATAACATCAAGGTTGTGACATGCATGCCACAAATCTAGGGAAAGCGACACTTGGTGGGATATTTTTGAAATGATCCTTGCATGTAACCTCCAACTGTTATCCCTGAAATAAGGGATGCCTTTGCATGCTGCCTTGGGAGAAGCAACCCATGCATGCAAGTCAATTTTGCTCAATCCTGGAGGGAACCAGTCAACTCAGTTGAACGTGAAAGAGACTGCTCGACTACTGGGAAAAATGCACATTTATGGCTGGCAGCTGGGCTGGCTACCTAGGAGATTTGTGCAATTTCTGGGAAGAGTAGCTAACTGCTGCTCAGATTTGTGCAAATTCTGGGCTAAGCACCCCTGCTGGGGAAAATTGTGCAACGAGTGTTGACTACCAGAATTGCACAATTTTGGAGCCCAACAGGTTGCCAGTCAGGATTGTGCAATTTTTGGAGGGAAGGCTAGTTTCCCTCTAGAATTGCGCAATTTCTTGGGGGAGATACTCAGTCTGTGGCTCAACCAAGTCCGGGTGATCAGCCTATGAGGTGAATGCATCGAGTTGTGATCGACAGGCAGCCTTTGTGCAAGAAAAACACTAAAACTTGTGAACTTGATGAAGCAAGGCAAGCTACTGTGAAGGTTGGAAAGGAGGCTCCAAAACGAAGCTAAGGAAAAATTTTGGAGAGTGGTTTTAGCCAGTACAAAAACTTGATGACCCAGATTTCAATTTCCTTGTGCGTGATGTCTAGAACCATGATGGGATTCAATCCCACTCCCCTATGTTACATATTTAGGAGAAGCTTAAGACCTTTCGGGTGGAGGTTAAGGCATGGGAGAAAAGGAAATGTAGGCACATGAACAAAGAGCTTGATGACATTTCTAAAGCATTACATGACATCCACCCACACCTCCTTGAGCATGATCTTTCTGATCATATCAGAAATCGCATACATGCTCTTGAACTTAAAAGGAAGCAACTTTTGCTCATCAAAGAGACCACCTGGAGACTAAAGAATAGGGCCATCTGGCTTCAAGAGGGGGATAGAAATACAAAAAAAAATTCATAGATATGCAAACTTCCGGAGGAAGGTAAAATCTATTTGGGAGATTAATGATGCGGCTGACACTAAGGTTCAGTCGCAGCAAGATATTTTCAAAGTTGTTGTTCAACATTTTCAAAATGCATACCGATAACTGGACTTAGACTGTCTGGAGGATCAACTTTGGGGTGTGAAATTATTTCCAAACATGTTTGATGAGGCTGCTAACTCGGCTCTTTTTAAACTTGTTTTGGAGGAATAAATTATGAGTGTGCTAAAATCTTTCAAGGCGGCACCCTGGACCTAACGGGTGGACAGTGGAACTTTTTGCTCATTTTTTTGACCTATTCAAGCAGGATATTTTGGACATTGTTGAGGAATCCCTATCCAGTGGATATATACATCGTCATATAAACTCTACATACATTCATCTTATTCTGAAAAGGTCTCCATCCACTACCTTATCGAAATATATACCTACTTCTCTATGTAATCTTATCTACAAGATCATCTCTAAATCTATCACAAATAGGATGAAGCATACACTGTCCAAATTTATATATCCTCAATAGTTTGGGTTCCTCATAAATAGACAGATCCATGACACTGTGGAAATTGCCCAAGAATGTATGCACTCCATCCATCATAAAAATTTAAACGCTGCTATAATGAAAGTTGATCTTCAAAAGGCTTTTGATTATCTTGATTAGGGCTATCTGAGACCATTCCTTCACAAAATTGGTATTCAAGCTTGAACCTGAAGAGTGGATTATGGCTTGTGTCTTAAATGTACATTATGCAATTGTTATAAATGGCTATCCATCGGATTTTTTTCAAGGCAGGGAGGGGTCTCAGACAAGGCTGCTCACTGTCTCCACTTCTCTTCATTTTGGCTATGGATGGATTGAGCCTCCACATCCAAAAAGCTGTAGCAGATGGGAAATTTCAAAGCATTGCACTTGAGGCGGGATATAGACATTTCACATAGTTTATTTGTTGACGACGTCCTCATCATGGGGATACTTAACAGGTTTTCATGACTCTATCTTTTTAATATTTTTGCTAAGTTTGGAAGTGCCTCTGGTTTGCTCATGAATCTTCAGAAATCCATCGTTCTACATGGAATATGTGATGAGGAGATTATTTCATACATAAAAATATTATTTGGAGTGGCTTCCGAAGCATTGATGGGGGCTATGAAATACCTCAAATTTCACATCAAGACCTGTAGCTATAAAGTCAACGATTGGATGTGGTTTGTAGATCGCTTTTATAAGAAAATATATGGCTGGGAGTTCAAATGCTTATCTTTAGGAGGTTGTATCACCTTGACACAGGCTGTGATCAGTCAATTCGGAGTGCACCGGGAACACTTATATCATTTTCCCCTCACCATTATAAATAGACTCAACATGATTATGACAAATTTCATTTGGTTTGGTACGAAAAATAAAAATAAATACCACCTTGCCAAATTGGACCACCTCACTCTTCCTAAGCATCTAGGTGGCTGGGGTATTTTGAATCTGAGAAGATTCAGATGGGCACTATTACTAAAATTTATGTGGAGAGGGATTTTCGGCGATGACACTTGGGGTATGATAATTTGGCATAAGTATTTAAAGAACTCTGATTTCTTTGTCTAGATGAGACACGGATGTATTTGGATCACTAAAATATCAACAATTTGGTTCAGTTTCATCAAAATTCACCGCTGCTTCCTACTACAACTGACATGGAAACTGGGTATTGGCCACTGCATTATCATTGGTTTGGATCATATTCAGGGGATTGATGTTGCCTCCAATATATCAGATGATCTCAGATATTGTTTCAATAGCCACGACATTTTCTTCTAGCATCAGGTCATTTCATCATGGCTAGATAGATTTCCTATCTGGAAAGGGGCTTTGGAACTGAGACTAGATAAGAAGATGGCAAGAGAATGGGAACATATTAGATCTAACATGCAGCTTGCTGGAGTTTTTCGTGTGGTTGAAAGAGACCAGATTGCCTGGACGGGAAAAATGAAGGAAGGTGGTCATATGGTGGCTGATACATAGTTTTCTCTTTGTCGTCATGAGACATTACATCCTGAGGCATGTTGGTTCAAATTCTTTTGGAAATCCAATTCTCCCATTAAGATTGTTCTTTTCCTTTGGCTGGTATGGAGAAATAAAAACCTCACGTGGGAAAACCTTCAGAAGAGGCATTGGTATGGGCCGAATTTTTGTGTTATTTGTAGGGCGACAGAGGAGAACAATTTACACTTATTCTTACTTTGTCCTAAGATTATACAACTCTGGAAAAAAAACTTGTTGTTTATATTGGTTTCGCATATCAACAATTTGATCATATCTTTAACTACTTAAGCTGGTGGAGTAAACAACAACCTGCGTGGTGCAACATTCCCATGAATTTCTTCTGGGAGATCTGGAGATGGATAAACAACATAATATTCAACAATATCAAAGATTCTGAATCACGGGTTTTGGAGAGCATCATATTGGGTTTCTCTATTGGTACTCTACAGGGTAAAGGATCGAAGGATACCACTCATAAATCAAATATCCCAAAGTTGGTATTCTTGACTAGCTATTTTGACAGAGCTTCACAAAGGAATAGGTGTGGATGCAGTTTCTTGATTGCCTATTCACTGGAATAGGAATTTTGAGTTCAATGGGGTGTTGGATGCAGCACGAACATGAAGCCAGAAGTTATGGCACTCTGGGGTCTTCTATGCTTCTCAAGATATCTGAACATCCCTACTATGCATATATTTGGGGATTCCAAGATACTCATTGATTATGTTCTGGGACAAGCGCAAATTTACCAACCCACACTCCAAGGATGGCTATTGCAAGTTCAACAACTTTGGAAATTTTTTATGGGCTTAACGATTGAGTACATTGGAAAGGAGTTCAATCAATCCACAGATAGACTCTCAAAGAGGGGGTTACTAGTTGAGCGGGACGGGATGCATGTTGAGATCAACATGGAGGATTATATTATGGATGTTGCGGTGATACCTCTTCCTGGATAACTCCTACATTCACTGGTACTCTCATATGATAATGCTGGAAGAATATCTCAAGAGTACCTTCTGAGATATATTATGTTTGTCATGATTTTTATCTTCTTTTTTTGAGTTTTGCTCAACTGTATATATATATACTCTCATTATAATCTTAGGATTGCATATAATATTAGTTTTGATATGCTTGCAAAAAATCTGGATATGGTGCTCTATATGCTTGGTCATGTTAGTATGTCATTAATTCTGAACTGCATCAGTGAATTTTAATGATATTGTATACATCAGCATGCTGGTATCCTCTTTATATGTATTA
This sequence comes from Pinus tabuliformis, assembly GCA_031772625.1. Lineage (NCBI taxonomy): Eukaryota > Viridiplantae > Streptophyta > Pinopsida > Pinales > Pinaceae > Pinus > Pinus tabuliformis. The sequence continues at coordinate 737,584,008 of CM062805.1, read as the reverse complement.
CTCACATTTTGATGAATATAATTCTTTTTTCATACTATATATATATATATATAGTTTTAAGTTTGATAAGTTTCAATAAATTTTGAATCACTTGCTATGTTATTCAATTTAATAGGAATGGATAGCAGGACAAAGAGAGGAAGAGAGACATAAAGTTTAAATGATAAAAAGTAAAAGATTAATATCAAAATTTAAAAATTAAAAATTAAATCAAAATCATTCTCTCATCTCATGAGGTTGTATCATAAATTTATAATTATATTTGGTTATATGATTTTAAATCTAGATAATATAGAAATGTAAAGTTAATTATAAAACTTTTTATCGAAAATCACCATGATATGTTGAAATATTTAAATCGACACAGTAAATATTTGTAATTAGTGCTAAATTTGAATAAGGTTTAATGTACCAAATTTTAATAGAGGAAAATCATAGAGAGTTAATAAATTTGTTAAGGAATGATGATATTGTAATATATGTTATAATTTAAAATTTCCCGAAAATAATATTCTAATTTTAAGAGTGAATAAAAGAATTATTACTTGCAATATACCTGATAAAATTAATTAAAGAACAACTTACAAAATTCTTGTTAAGTAAATGAGGTCTGTAGGAGGTCTGCAAGATCAGTTTACTATTGAAGCCTTAGATACTTTGAGTTTACTTGAAAATGTAAAGAGTGTGTAATCAAAATGTGGAACTAAGTAGCACTATTAATAGAACCACCATTACAATGGTAACGATGGTCAATTCATGGTCAACTAAAGGAAAATCAAAGGCAAATCATTGTCAACTATGTTTGATGGATAATTTCCTTATGCAGATAAAATAAAACTCCCTAGATATATGGCTTGATCTAGAAACAATAGAGGCAAAAAGATTTATGTTTTCCTTAGGGAGATTAGAACATGGAAGAAAGGCTTACTTGGAATCCAACACAATCTCTCCTCTTCTCTTTGCTTGTAAACTCTAGCTCCAACTCGAAGTGCTATAAGTGGAACCTACAAAAACTACTAAAACAAGCAAGAGAACAAAGACATACAAGTTGCATATACTAACATCTCTAAACAATGAGTCAAGATGGAATTGTAATATATATGTGTAAATGAGACATACATATAGGAAAACAAATCACTTTTTGTATTAATGAATGTACGAGAGAATTACAACCCTTTATAGATCTTGAACTTGTAGATGTCTCCCCAACTATATTGTCCTTCCTTGGCCATAAAGCAAGCCTTCAATCAAAACTCAAATGCATGGATGGATAATGGATCCTTAATCATAAAGCAATAGAACCAGGACATAACTAAGATTCTCCAAAATCCAACCTAGGCTCTATGGGAGGCAATGAATTTATAGGGTAAATGGAGTACTTTTCGTTTTACCAATATAGGACTTATATCCACATATGAGGGAGGATAGATCTAGGGATAAGAGATAAGACCTCAACAATAGGAGTTCAGATCTTAATCAATAGTAAATAGTTAAAACCACCTTGGAAGCTTCTGGAAAGAGAAGATCTAATTTTTTATTTTACTTTACCAAAATTTAGGAACCGTCACACTTGTTGTGAAGGCAACATGTGTTGATCAATGTAGTTTATTAGTTATGTAACACGCAACAACACAGGTTGCTAGAATGGAAAGTGTGATCGGTCCAAAAACTAGGGTTTTGAGCTGATTAACCCAGAAAACTTAGACTTTTTGGAGAGATAATTCTTAAGGCTTTGCAAAGGGATGATTGCAAGGTGTCAAAGATGTTGATTGATCAAGTTTTCAAGCCATTTGAGTGAATGCCACAAAATGACCTGTAACAAATTTTCCCCTAAAGTACAAAGTCAGAAGAAGTGGCTGAGGACTGAAGTGATTTACCATGTGACAAGTCCGGATTGATAATGGATTGGTTAATATTATCATCTGTTACAATACATATTATCATCATGATATCATCATTGAGGTAGGCATACCCATACTCAACATATAAACCAATATAGATGTACAATGACAAAAAAGTCTCTTCCACTAATGATAGATTGCAGACCCATGCTTAGATGACTTCCTGTGTGACCATAGACATCATACTTTGTAATCTTGTATGAATCCTAAAATCATAGCCTGGATTGATGGAATTAGATCCAAGGTTTTCTAGCTTGTCACTCGATAGTACGAGTCTAACCATGTGAATAAATGTGTCAGAGTCAAACATAGTAGAGATCATCTGATTATCGGCAAATGATGTAAGTTGTTAATAGACACGAGAGGTAATACCGATAATTTTAATGTACCTCAAGATACTACAATATAATTAATGAGGTGTGAATGAATGATATGAAGTTGAACACCACACACAATCTCTCGGTCAAAGGCTAGTGATGAAAACCTATCACCGAAAGCAAGGAAGCTTGACATTGAGGTATTCAAGCTCCAAGCCATTTAATGGAGTTTCTAAGTTAGCTTCCTACATAATGAGATTATGTCAACAAGAAGAGACCTACCACACAAGGGCCTTAATGTATCCCCCATCAACGACATCAAATGGTTATCAATATTTGAGACAGAGTGGTGATGATCAAAAGTTGGTTCAGGAGCAAAAAACAAGACAGAAGGCTTAATGTATTGTAGAATATGTCAACTAAGGTTGGACTTCCTTGAACATGTCAACAACACTTTATAGAGTTGGCATCATTGACTCAAAACCGATTGTGAAGGATTTTAATAAGGCATGATCACCAGAGAGGCAAATAGATTCCCGAACCAAAATAGATACAGAGGTGCGAGAGTGTCATGTTCAAGAGTGAGTCGCTAGCATTAATAGGTTTGATACCTCATTTTCCCAATTTCCCAACCATTTCTGGACCATACCTCTTTATTTTGATAAGCTTGAGGAGGATAACATATGCTTGATCTAAAAGTTCATCCTTAGGATGAATCCTTCTCAGTATATTTTATGAAGCCTAAGAAGGAGTGGTTCGGTCTTGTCATGCTTGATGATTCCAACATTTTTTAATAGTTTTATGATTCCAACAAAGGTATAACTCAACTTATTTTTCATGTTTAGAGAGTTTGAAAAAGAGGCGAAAAAGAAAACTCCAAGGTTTCCTTTTCATAAATTTAGTCTCTTGAGTCCAAAAAGGCATAAAATGATACTTAGGAGAACCTTTTAGCCATGTTCAACTAAATTATTTATTTTTCATAAATATTCTATCCAAGTTAGAAAAAGGGTTAAACTTATACTGAGTAGATTTCTTTTCATTTACTTTAACGAGTTCTTAAAGAAAAGTACTCAGTAATCTTTTCATGTTTTGGGAGTCTGAAAATATCTTAAAGAGGACTCCTCCTAGAAGAAAGAGTGGTATAAAGGGTAGAAATTCGTTCCAGTCATGATGAAACTTCTCAAAACATGTATAGGTCAAGAGGCAGGCTAATAAGACCACTCATTGCAACAGTTCCTGAGGAAAGGGTAAAACACCAAGTGAAATCAAGTAATTGACCAAGAATATGGTGACGATGGAATGAGAAAACCAAGGTTCATCTTGCAGAAAAAGACTGATAACAAGTGGCAATCATGAGGGATAAAGTGTGAGTGTTTTCATTTTTACACAAGCTTGAAACAGAGAAAAAACTATGCTTGAAAGTGGTTTCATTTTTACACAAGCTTGAAACAAAGAAAAACTATGGTTGAGATTGGTTTCACTTTTACACAAGCTTGAAACAAAGGAAAAATATGTTTGAGATAAGTTTTCATGCCCCTAGCATAATGACTTATGTCTAGGCACATTCCCCCCAAGCTTCATTTCATTCACCTAATTAGACTACTGGTTACTAATAGGCAGATGGAATGAAGGTTCATTTACGAGATGAAGTGAAAGACTCGACTTGACATTTACGAGATCTAGTCAAAGACTCAAATTCGAGGGGTATATGTTTCATTTTTTAATGATATTGACATAATAAAAGGAACTATTCTCTAGGACCTTTTTCATTTTTTAATGATTTTGACATAAGAAAAGGAACTATAGTCCAGGTTTAATCGAAATATTGAGGGGAATGGTCTCCTCAATATTCGCTAATTTCTTCTTGGAATTCACCTCATGAATGGAGATAGAAACCCAAAGTGTCTTTGTAATATTGGGTAAGTAAAATTCTCTAAGATTATTATCAAGGTTTCAAGTAATGAGGAGATATGATGATTATCTCCCATGGTGCTTCATCTAACATCATGATCTCCACAATGTTTTCATTGGTAGAAAATATGTCGTTGAAAGGATCAGAAGTTGAACCTGAATTTTAGGAATGGTCAACCCAATATATTGAGGTATTGATATCCAATTTTTTCAAACAAGCCGAGTACATCACTTCATATTCTATCTCAATGGGACTAAGTGGCATAAGGTCACCAAATAAGTCAATGTTATAAATGTTAGGTACTATGCATGGATAAGATGGAATAGTAGAAGATGAAATCATATTGAAAGGGGCAATCATATTGGGAATGTCAATAGGAGGGAGCATGAAGGTTCCTATTAAATATGAATCTTTAAGCAATCCTATCCCAACATGCTAATAAGGGTGTGGGGTCTCACCCACAAGTGGAACACTTCCATTAGTTTGGAAATTGACGACATAAAAGGAAAGTTGATCTATGGCCACAAAGCCCCCCTAGTGAGGGAAATCAATCATCGTAAAATAGGTTGAGACCATGAATTCCAAAGAATAAATCCATGTTTGGCCCAGTAAGATGTTATAATTTGAAGGTCCATCAATGAATTTGACCTATACCGAGACTTTTTTTCCAACTAATTCTACTTGCAATGAATTCAGGATCTCATACGGTTTAAATCCTCTTCCATCAAAAGCCTTAAGGGTGTTCGGTGAATGATTAAGTTGTGGAGAACCAATGGCTTTCAAACATGAAAGTGACATGATGCAAGTTGAGGGACCTTCATCTATGATTGTGTGGTGGATACTTTTACTTCTAATGATAACTTGAATCATGAATGTTAGTTTGGGCAAAAGTTTAGGAGTATGGTTCTCACGATTAAATACAACAAGATTCAAATTTGAAGGATCCACTCCTATAATTGCTGCTAGTAAATATTTATTTTAGGAGGGGTAATTCTGCAACACTTCGAGAGCTGACATAGCTAAATGAGTCTGAGCTAAATCCTCAAATATGTTGTAATTTTGTGTAGCTCTCGCAGGAGGATTAAACGTTGATTTATGAATAATTCGTTTAGGAGGTTTGATAGTTAATTCAATAATCGTTCTCTCTATCTAGAGAGGACTAGAAGTAGGTTGAGTAGATATGGAAGATTTATCATTAGCCTTTCCAATAGAAGGATTCGAGCTTTCATAGTCCTTATTCCTTGTAGCTACCAAGACATCATCCTTATTTATGGTATAAGCTAACAAAATTACCTGGGAAGAGGAGGTTGGATCTTGTGCAACCATATTTGTCTCCTGGTTTGGGAAAGGATGTGTCAAAACAATAAGTGCAGTGGATGAAACTTTCAAAAATCTATTGATCTCTGCACAATGTGTACAGTCCCTAGTAAAATGTTCGTCATTACAGATAATACATGGATGATGATCCTTTTTCTTCTTATCAAGAGACTGATTCTTTATCTTTTCTTGTGGAGGGTTCTCTTGTTTATTCTTTCCTTTTCCCTTTTTCTTAATGTTAGGTTGGTGAGTTTTTCCTTTATTGGATTGAACAATGTTTATCACAAAAGTACCCACAGGAGTAGGATTAGGAGGGTTTTGATTGGTTATAGTGGGAGTAGATTTCAGATTAGTTTGGCTAGGATATTTGTTGACTGACTATTGAGAAACAAAACCAATCACGCCATCAACAACATGTGATTCCTTAGAGGGAGAAGGTGGAATAAAGGTTAACCAGTGATGGAATATGTTGAGTAATTAGTATTGGAATTCCAAGATAATGAGGATTTTGATAACCAGGATAACCATAACTAGGTCATCTAGTTCCATATTGAAGACCTTGGTAAGGTTGGAAGGGCTAATTTAGAATTTGTTGAAATTGATAAGGCATTTGTGGTATAGTATTTTAACCAATAGGAGTTTGTAGGATACCTTGGAATGGTTTCCCATATTGAGTTGACTAGTTGGTACCTGTGGCATGCTATGCACAGGTTGGTGCACTTGCATCTGAAGTATAGAATGACTAAGGGTTGGAGTTTGTAATGCACCCTGAAGAGGTTGGGTAGATGGGGTTTGAGAAATCCCAGATGTCGTTGGAGTAGTTTGTATTTTGGATGCAACCTAAACATGTTGACTTGATTGAAAGGTAACATGGGTAGGTTGAGGTATAGATTGGACAGATTGACGAGTAGGAACCTGGGGCATATCCAGATAAATTTTAGAATTTGGAATTTGATTTAAGCCTAAACCAAGTTGAATAGGCAAGGTAGGATTCCAAGGAGCAACAACCACTCTTGGAAATGGAGCATCTATAGGAAGGGGACTAGTAATAGGTAAAGCACCAATCTGTAATATTTAATTAGGGGATTGGAACATTCCAACAAGTTCCCCCGCTACTGAAAGATAAGAAGAATAAGGAGGCATCTACCCCCCAGAAGGAGGGCATCAATGATAATGTGGATTAGGTTGTTATGGGTTCCCTAATACACTTAGAAATGCACTATATTGTTGCTCCAAAGGTGTTTGGGTATAACAGGTGGAACATGTTATTGAGTTATCGGTGCAGATAGACCAGATAATATTCCATATGATTAGGGAAAACCAAAAGTCCATGGACTAGTCGATGCACTAGAAAAAGATCCAAATAATGACTAGTATCTAGGTGATACAGATGGACCACCATATAGGTGTGTTTCTAGTGAAGTAGAAAACATAGAAGTTGTTGTGACTTTGGTCAACTCACTCATGATGGCATATATGGGTTGAGTGACTGCAACTTAATCAGTCATGGTTGAACTTCCCAAAAGAGTACGCCAGTGAGGGGAATTCAAAAGAGAATTGTATCAAGGAGCACGAGATGAAGGGGCTTGTGATTGAGTATGAGAGATAGGAAAAGGATGAGCTTGATAAAGAGGAATCCCTCTTAAATGAATACAAGATCGAGGTTTAGACTCTTCTTTAATAATTTTCTCAATACTCAATAAACTAAATGGAAGTTGTTCTTCATCGGAACTCAAAAACAAAGGTAATAGATGAGATAAAGGTAAAGAAACATGAGTATAAATTTCTGAAGTTACTCACTCAATATTCTGTGGTTACTTAGGTTGAACCACCTAAGGTTGTAAGTTTCTTGAGTCAACAAATTAAGGTTCAATGACTTCAGGTTCTAATGTATCAACTGCTTCAGTTTCAAGTTCACCACTTTCCAAAGATGTAATCTTAGGTTTGGTACTAATAGGAAGTGATGACTTTGGTTCATTAACTTTAGAGGTGGTTCTAGAGGGAGTACATTTTGATGTGGCTTCCTTGGTAGTTTGTGTTTTCTTGTTTCTTCAATGACTAGGTGTTGCATCAGGAGGTAATATTTTCATTCTACATGAGAGATGATGGTGTTGTTCCATGGTTTATTAATTGATTTTATAGATTAAAGACAAAAAAGGGTAACTAGGCATATAAGCATTACCGAGCCACTACGAATTGCAATATACCATTTCTAGTACGTGCAAGTGATCTTGCTGAATGTTTTGTTTGGTGTATCATGATTTACAAGGAGGTCGATCAGTTACCTAGGGCTATTTTTCATCCTATTGGGGACTTCCAAAATATACTCAAAGTTACGTGGAAGTGCAGTCTGTGGTAGTGTTGTCTAATGCATCTTGTATGATAGGAAGTATTTTGATATAATTTTCATACGTGGAGTGCCATCTGATATAACCAAGGGTATGTGGAGAATGATCTAATATACTTACTTACGTGGAATATCGACTACACTCATAATGTAAGGCAAAAAATTAAGGAGATCTCCTACATTTAATAATGTTGGAACATGTCTCTAGCCTAGATCACTATGTGTGAATCATTCATGTTCCAAATCCTCCTTATTTTAACTGAATAAATTTTAAAGTTGATATTCAATTAAGTTTCAATCTTAAGGCTCAGGGTACGAATTCACCTGAATTTCCTATGATGCTACTAACAAGATAAAAATAACTCTTTTCTTTTAATGAATATCTATCTACGAGAAGGAAGAAACAAACAATTATACATAAATCAAAGAAGTAGCAAACAAGTGCTTCGTAATCAGATCTTTCAATGTACTACTCTGATTTGATTCAAAACCATAAATGCAATGCAAGAAAGGAATTCATCTTTTCTTTTCTTTTCAATTTTCAAATGTAATGAAAAATGAAACACAACTAGATAATTGATAAAAAAACTCACACAAACTAGAACTGTAATATGAAAATTCCTTTTATAATCGAATCAACAATAAGGAAAAGTGTTCACAAACCCTAATTGAAAAAAGAAAGAAAAAATAAAACAAACTATCATCAAAAGGAAATCAATGTTAGGTCCCTATAATACTAGTGTAGACCCTTATTGTTATTGATGTGTCCATGTAGTACCCATATTGTTATTATTGTACCCCATAAAATCCCACTATTGTTATCGTTGTGCACTTACATTATTATTGCTATGTAGGCTTTGATTATATTGTGACCCCTTAGACTCCTGTATATAGAAAGGAGTTTTTATCATTTGAACAATCCAAGAATTGTTCATTTATGTAATGTAAAGGAGGTTTCCCCTTCGAAGAGGATAATTTATAAGTCATTGATCTATCTGTTTGTGAACTGGTTGCATAACATTTAGTATCAGAGCTTTGGATTCTAGGGTTTCGCTGCCTCAAATAGGTCATCATGGAATTTTCACTCTTACATTTTTCTACGAAGATTCAAAAGCTAAAAGTGCAACTATGTGGAGCCGAAATCTTGGTGAACTTTGTGTACAAATTCAAGATCTTGTCTCGCTATATTTTTAGAGATATGATTCGAGGAAGTTAGGGTTTTTGTAGGCTCCAAAATTCCATCTCAAACAAGTGACCTAGGGAAAATCATCATAACTTTCTCTTCGAGCATCGGATTTGAATTTCGTAAAAAAAATACGAAAATAGGATGGACTATAGTTTTTTGGGTATAATTTTCATGTCCGAAGGTCAAAACAGTGACACATGGCACTTTATACAAGTTCACTCTACTGAACCAGTCTATAATCAGGTCATCGTGGAAGATTGGGCATAACTCTTTCTTGAAGAATCTAATATTGGTATGAATTGTTGGGTTGAAAATAAGATGTAGAGGGATACTACAGGATGGAATTTGATATCTTGGAGATTCACAATTATAGAGATACAACAAATGCAATATCTAGCTCCTAAAAAACAAGAAAAATGTGTATATTTTTAAAATTTTGCATAACTTTTGTTTGAGAAAATAGTTTGAAGTGATTCAGAGGGCATATTGAAGCATAGATATCATTGTTTTATTTCAAAATCCTCGAAATAAAAAAATGGAAACACCTAGTAACCAGAAATCTCTACACATGAAGAAGAGGAAGAAATGCAACATGATATATCAAAATTACGAGACCAGGTGCAACAAATTTCACTCTCGCAAAGAGTAACCAAAAGTAAAATGGAAGCTAAGATGGATGGTTTGAATAATGGTTTAAAATCAGACATGGAATGTTTGAAGGATGACATAGAAGCTAAGATGGATGTTATATAAGAAAAAATGAAAGACAACATGGAATATTTGAAGAATGGTTTAAAAGCAAAAATGGAAGGTTTGAAGGAAGCTTTGACAAAGTTGCTACAAGTAATGCGTCCTAATGGTGAAAATGTATTACATGAAACTCAAGATGAGAACAAAAGAAATGTTAATCATGATTTCATAGAATCTAACATTGGATTGAATACCTACCACATTCCAAAGATCAATATGAGGAAGTTTGATGGAAAGGATCTGGTAACATGGATGCTACAGATAGAGCAATATTTTGATCTCCATAATGTGCAACACACACAAAAGGTACGCATTGCAACATTATATAGTTTGTATGGTATATATGGTTTTGTTCTTATAAACCACTTGTCACTTGGTCAATTTTTATGGAGGAAATGATAGTCTTTTTCTTTAGCCAATTGGTAAATCTCAAACAAAAGGGTTCAATGGCGAAGCACATTGAGGAATTCCAAAAATTGAATATAAGGGTAAATGATATTCTAGAGGAGCATAGGAATTATGTTTTCATATGGACTTTAAAGGATAACATCCAACATGAGGTTTGCCTTTGTTAACCTGATTCATTGGAGAAGGCATTCGGGTTGGCAAGAAAAAAATAAAGCAAAATTATGGCAACAAGGAAGCCTACCACTCACAACTATAAATATGGAAGTGTTGTTACTCCTATCCTGGCACAACCTACAAGGTTTACACCACAAAAATTGGAAGAAAAAGGAGAAAAAGGGTTTTGTTATAGTTGTGATAGCAAATACACTAAAGGTCATAAGTGTGTTGAGAAGCGATTATTTTACATGTATTGTGAAGATGAGGAAAAAAAGGAAAAAGAAACTTCAAAATAAGAGGATATACACCAGGAACCAACCCTAGAGAAAGAAGAAATGAATATGACCATATATTATAATGCATTGGTGGGAATTACCACTCCTCAAACTATCAATATAGAAGGACATTTCAAGAATAAAAAGGTAACAGTGTTGATTGATTTGGGTAGTACCCATAATTTTATTCATTGTAAGATAGACAAGGAATTGAATTGCTTTCTATAGCCTGCACCAGAGTTTCAAGTGATGGTTGCAAATGGAGGAACTGTGAATTTATCTGGAAAGTTCCATAATATCAAGCTAAACATGGGAGAATATGTATTGAATAGTCCAATTGTTTCCATTCCAATGGGTGGTGATGATGTTGTACTAGGAGTCGAATGGTTGTAATATTTGGGTACAATAACTTTTAATTTTCAAGAATGTTTCTTGAATTTTTTTTGGGAAGGAAAGGAAGTTGAATTAAGGGATATCAAAGGGAAAACAGGAAAGATAATCAACTCTAATGGCATGAGAGAGCTTCTAAAGAAAGAAAAATGGGGCGTAATTGCACAATTATGCTTGCTAGAGGTTCAAACATAGAAATCATCTATTTCTCCAGATCTCCAAAAAGTATTGGACAATCATGCCAAGGTATTTGAGACTCCCAAAGGCCTCCCACCTATTTGTGATCATGATCATGATATTCATTTGATTCCAAGAAGTGTTCCTCCAAACATTAGGCCTTATAGATATCCCTATGCCTAAAAGAGTGAAATTGAACGTATGGTTGCAGAAATGCTAGAGGTCAGTATAATTCAACCTAGTCGAAGTTATTTCTCTGCTATACTTGTATTGGTTCAAAAGAAGGATGGATCATGGCGCATGTGTCTGGATTATAGGGAGATCAACAAGTTCACTATTAAAGATAAATTTCCCATTCCTGTCATTGATGAATTACATGGAGCAATTTACTTCACCAAGTTGGATATTCGTTCAAGATATCATCAAATTAGAATGAAGAGTGAAGACATTCCAAAAAAAACATTTAGGGATCATGAGAATCATTATGAATTTTTGGTCATGCCTTTTGGCCTTACCAATGCACCTTCTAGATTTCAAGGTTTGATGGATTCCATTTTCAAACCCTTCCTTAGAAAATTTATGTTGCTCAAACTATTGGAGGAGAGATATTTATATGAAAAAACCTTCAAATGTTTCTTTGGAGTATAGGAGGTGGAATATATGGGTCATATTGTAGCTCACAAGGGTGTTAAGGTAGACTCTAACAAAATTAAATCCATTAAGGAATGGAAAATCCCCATGACCATAAAGCATTTGTGAGGATTTTGCAAGTTGACAGGGTATGATCGCAAGTTTGTTAAGAATTATGGGAGAATAACAACACCTCTAACAACATTACTGAAGAAAGATGCATTTTCTTGGGCTCTAGAAGCAACTGAGGCCTTTGATCATCTTAAAGAGGAAATGTGCCAAACACTGGTCTTAGCTCCGCTAGACTTCAAAAAAACCTTATTATGGAATTAGATGCCTTGGGAAATGGAATTGGTGCTATTTTAATGCAAGAAGGATGACCCATTGCTTTTGAAAGCCGTCCAACCAAAGGAAAGTATATACACAAACTTATTTATGAGAAGGAAATGTTGGAAATACTACATGCACTAAAGCAATGGCGACCTTACCTAATCGGAAGACACTTCAAGGTAAACAGAAATCATGGTAGTCTTAAGTAATTACTAGAACAAATATTATCTTCAGAATAGAAGGAAAAATGGGTCACAAAGATGTTGGGTTATGACTTTGAAATCATCCACAAAAAAGGGGAGAAAAATGTTGTTGCAGACGGACTCCCAAGAAAGGATGAGGATGTGGAAGCATTGCTTTGTGCCATTTCTATTATCCAACTAGATTTGATAACTGAAGCAAGGGATGAATTGAATAATGATGAAGAAGTGTGGGCACTCATTAAAAGGTTGCAGCAAGATCCCAGTATATCTAATACATTTAGTAGGAAAAACGATTCATTATGGTACAAAGATCGCTTATGTCTTTGTAAGAATTCCCAAATCAAACAAAAGATTCTTTTGGAATTGCATACCTCTCCCTTAGGAGGGCACTCAGGATTTTTAAAAACTTACCACAGGGTCAAGAAGGATTTTTTTTGGGATGGCCTTAAATCTGATATTCAAAAGTTTTTGGTGGCATGTTTGGTTTACCAACAAAATAAAGTTGAGACGATTAAGACCCTAGGTTTTTTACAACATTTATCCATTCCAAGTCAACATTGGGGGGAAGTTTCAATGGATTTTACCATGGGTTTACCTAAGTCCGAAGGAAAAAGTGTCATCATGATGGTAGTTGATATACTTACCAAGTATGCACACTTTTGTGCATTATCTCATCCATTTAAAGCCAGTATATTTTCTACTACATTTATGGAAACAATTCAAAAGATACATGGAAACCCAAAGATTATTGTAAGCAACAGATCCCATTTTCATTGGAAATTTCTGCACATAATTACTTTCTTGTCTGAGTACTCAATTAGCTCATAGCTTATCTTATCATCCTCAATATGGTGGGAAAACTGAGATAGTGAACAAATGCTTGGAAGGATATATTCCTTGCTTTGTGATAAAAAACACAATGGGTCAAGTGGTTACCTCTGGCTGAATGGTGGTATAACACTTCCTTTCATACTGCAAGAAAAATGACCCCATTTATGGAACTTTATGGACATCATCCATCGTTCATCACATCGCCTTTAAGAGAAAATTATAACTTTCAAGTGGTGGAATATCACATCGAGCATCAACAACAAGTTCTCTAACTCTTAAAGGATAACCTCACTTTGGCACAAAATCAAATGAAACAACATGCAAATCAGCATCGCAGTGAAAGAAGTTTTGATGTAGGTGACTGGGTATTTTTATGGCTACAACCATACAAACAAATGTCCCTAAAGAAATCTAAGAAGGAAAATAAATTATCACTAAAGTACTATGGCCCTTACAAGGTGTAGCAAAAGATTGGAACTATGGCATACAAATTGGATCTTCCTAAATCTTCCCGAGAGCACCTAGTTTTCCATGTTTCACGCTTAAATAAGGTTATAGGTGACAAGATCCCAGTTCAAACAATATTTCCAAAAGTTGATGAGGAAGGAAAAATAATATTGGAACCTGAAGAAATCATGGAAATAAGAACTCAATAGCCATGAAATTGATAAATTTCATAGAATCTCATCAAGTGGAAGAACTTACCTACTAAATATTCCACATGGGAGGAAGATAATTTTATACAAAAACATCCAAAAGTACTTAAGTGTCAAGGACAACACTTTTTTGAAAGAGAGGGGCATGTTATGTCCCTATAATACTAGTGTATCCCCTTACTGTTATTAATGTGCCCATGTAGTCCCCATATTGTTATTATTGTACCCCATAGAAGCCCACTATTGTTATTGTTGTGCCCTTACATTATTATTGTTATGTATGCTATGATTATATTGTGACCCCTTAGAATCCTATATATAGAAAGGAGGTTTTGTCATTTGAATCATCCAATGATTTCATTTATGTAATGTAAAGGAGGTTTCCCCCTCGAAGAGGATAATTTTTAAGTGGTTAATATATCTATTTATGAGCTGGTTCCATAACAATCAAAATCAATTGTAAACACATTGATGGATTTACAGAGACAATGACTAGTTCAGAGACTCAATAAAATCCACTGGATCAAATCAAAACTCATACCAAGGCATCAAAATGTAAAAAATTTCATCCTACAGGAACCTTCACAGTCTAGATAGGAGAACTAGTGTGATGCATCACACAGACATATAGAGACAAGTGCGATGGGTCGCTCTATCTTAGACCAGAAAGTGATTTTTTGCCAATTTTGTTCAAAAGAGGAAATAAAAACCCTACCAAGCTCATATTTATGCTTTCCTAAGATTAATTACTATATGAAAAAGTCAAATTAGGTCACTTTTAAAAGGTATAAAATGACTAGGAAAAGGAAACCACTAAAGGAACATGTCAATCCCCTATATGGTCACCAAGTTGTTTGATGGATAATTTCATTATGTGGATAGAAGAAAACTCCCTAGGTTTAGTGGCTTGATCTAGAAACAACAGAGGAAAAAGGACTTACTTTTTCCTTAGAGAAATTAGAACATGGAAGAAAGGCTTACCCGGAATCCACACTATCTTTCTGGATCAGAAAGGGATTCGAAGGCTCACTATAGGTCGGTTGGAATGAGGATCGGGACCAGCACCTTCATGACTGTTCTCCAAAACGTTTTCCCTCACTGCAACTGAGTAGGTATAGAGAATGAGGATTGGGACCATCACCTCCTGCGCATAGAAGCCTGCCCCTAAACGGCTTGGCGAACCAAATAAGCACCTACCTGGCTGGCCCCTCTCTGTGTCTATCATTTGTATATGGATAAGCACCTCGAGGCTCTCTGATAGAGCATAGCCATTTGGCAGTTAAACGAGATATCAGCTGAAGAAGTTATATCTGCGGTTCTTTCTGGCTATAATGAATCCAATTCAATCCGGCAATTCAACGATCTCTGCTAAAAGGGAAAACCGGCCTCCTCGGGACCCCTCCATCCTCGCAGGAGCATAGACAATAAGTCCTCGGCTGACCCATCTCATCCATCCATGTCTCTTAAGTTATTATGGCTGTTTATTCTAATCTATCCGGGGCAGGTCTTCCGATGATCCCACCTACTTAGTATTCCTGGCTTCAGCATCAGAAATGCAAGCTCTCCTCTTCTCTTTGATTGTAAACTCCAGCTCCAACTTCAAGTGCTATAAGAGGAACCTGAAAAAATACTAAAACAATCAAGAGAACAAAGATATACAAGTTTCATATACTAACATCTCTAAACAATGAGTCAATAAGGCATTGTAATACATATGTGTAAATGAGACATACATATAGGAAAACAAAGCACTTTTTGTGTTAATGAATGTAGGAGAGAATTGCATCCCTTTATAGATCTTGACCTTGTAGATTTCTCCCAAACTATCTTTTCCTTCCTTGGCCACAAAGAAAGTCTTCAATCACAACTCAAATGCATGGATGGATAATGAATCCTTAAGCACAAAGCAACAACATCAAGGCATAACTAAGAGTCTCCAAAAGCTTAGCTAAACTCTATCGGAGGTAGTGAATTTATAGGGTAAAAGGGGTAGTTTGAGTTTTACCAATCTAGGACTTAGTTCCACATATGAGGGAAGATAAGATTTAGGGATAAGGTATAGTACCCCAATAGTATGAGTTTGAGATCTTAATCAATAGTAAATAGTTAAAACCACCTTAAAAGCTTCTAGAAAGAGAATATTCGAAATTACTTTTTATTTTTATTGAAATTTAGGAACCGCTGCACTTGTTGCAAAGGTAACATGTGCTGATTAGTGCAATTTATCAGTTGTGCAACATGCAACAATGCAGGTTTCTAGAAGGGAAAGCGCGATGGGTCCAAAAACTAGGCCTTTGAACTGATTAACCCAGAAAACTTGGAATTTTTGGAGATATAATGCTTAAGGTTTTGCAAAGGGATGATTTCAATGTGTTACTGATGTTGATTGATCTGGTTTTCAGGCCATTTGAGTGAATGTGACAAAATGAACTGTAAAAATCTATAAACAAACCATAGTCAAAATAGGATCAGCCATAGTCACGTTGTATCAACCATAGTAAACTATAGTCAATCATATTCAACTATGGCTAAACATAGGAAAAACTTGGTCAAATGATGGTCAATCATAGTCAAACCATATTCAACCATACTCAATCATGATCAACCATAATCAAACCATGGTCAACTATAGTCATGCAATTGTCATCCATAGTCAAAACATAGTTAGCGATGTTTAAACATGGTGAATTTGGACAACCACATATCAATCCATTGGGTTTATTAATCTAAGGGTTCATATTCTTAGGGTATAATATTATTCATAGGGTTTATAATATTAATCCTAGGGTTTAATATAAATCCCTTGGGTTTATAATCATGGACAACCATGGTCCAATGTCACATTGCCACAAATATTGCCTTAATATGAAAATCATCATGGTCAACCATGGTACAACATCGCATTGAAACAAAGATTGTCTCAATATGAAAATCAACCATGATAAACCATGGTCAACCATGTTTATTTTAGGGTTTATATACCTCAGGTTTATAATATTTATCCCTTGGGTTTAATATTATTCCCTTGAGTTTATTATTCCCCTAGGTTTATAATATCAATCCCTTGGGTTTATTAATCTAAGGGTTCATACTCCTAAGGTATAATATTATTCATAGGGTTGATAATATTAATCCTTGGGTTTAATATAAATCCCTTGGGTTTATAATCATGGCCAACCATGGTCCAACATCACATTGTGACAAATATTTTCTCAATATGAAAAGAAACCATGGTCCAATGTCACATTGTGACAAAGATTGTCTTCATATGAAAATCAATCATGGTCGACCATGGTGAACCATGGTCCAACATTGCGTTGTGAAAAATATTGTCTCAATATGAAAATCAACCATGGTCAACTATGTTTATTTTAGGGTTTATAATGTTTATCGTAGGGTGTATATACTTTGGGTTTAAAATATTAATCCCTTGGGTTTAATATTATTCCCTTAGGTTTATAATATCAACCCGTTGGGTTTATTAGTATAATGGTTCATATTCCTAGGGTGTAATATTGTTCATAGGGTTTATAATATAAATCCTTGGGTTTAATATATATCCCTTGGGTTTCTAATCATGGTCAACCATGGTCCAACATCACATTATGACAAAGATTTTCTCAATATAAAAATCAACCATGATCTAACGCCACATTGTGACAAAGATTGTCTCGATATGAAAATCAATCATGCTCAACCATGGTAAACCATGGTTAAACATCGCATTGTGACAAAGATTGTCTGAGTATGAAAATGAACCATGGTCAACCATAATCAACCATGTTTAGTTTAGGGCTTATATACCTTGGGTTTATAATATTAATCATTTTGGTTTAATATTAAACCCTTTGGTTTAATATTATTCCCTTGGGTTTATAATACCTTGGAGTTTTAGAATTAATCTCGTAGGTTTATTATTCCCTTGGGTTTATAATACCAACTCCTTGGGTTTATTAATATAAGGGTTCATGTTACTAGGGTATAATATTAATATCAATTCCTTGGGTTTATTAATCTAAGGGTCCATATTGCTAGGGTATAATATTATTCGTAGTGTTGATAATATTAATCCTAGGGTTTAATATAAATCCCTTGGGTTTATCATCATGGTCAACCATGGTCCAATTTCACATTGCGTCAAAGATTGTCTCAATATTAAAATCAACCATGGTCAACCATGGTCCAGTGTCGCATTGTGATAAAGATTATGTCAATATGAAAATAAACCATGGTCAACCATGTTTATTTTAGGGTTTATAATATTTATCTTAGGGTTTATATACCTTGGGTTTATAATATTTATCCCTTGGGTTTACTATTACCCTTGGGTTTATAATCCATTGGGTTTATTATTCCCTTAGGTTTATAATATCAATCCCTTGGGTTTATTAATTTAAGGGTTCCTATTCCTAGGGTATATTATTATTCATAGGGTTGATAATATTAATCATTGGGTTTAATATATAAACCCCTTGGGTTTATAATCATGTCCAACCATGGTGCAATGTCACATTGTGACAATTATTTTCTCAATATGAAAACCAACCATGGTCCAGTGTCGCATTGTGAAAAAGATCGTCTCCACATGAAAATCAATCATGGTCAACCATGGTGAACCATGGTCCAACGTTGCATTGTGACCAATATTTTATCAATATGAAAATCAATCATGATCAACCATGGTCAACTATGGTCCAACGTCACATTGTGACAAAGATGGTCTCAATATGAAAATGAAATATGGTCAACCACGATCAACCATGTTTATTTTAGGGTTTATAATATTTATCTTAGGGTTTATATACCTTGGGTTTATAATATTAATCCCTTGGGGTTAATATTATTCCCTTGATTTTATATTCATTAGGCTTTTAGAACTAATCCCTTGGGTTTATAATATCAATTCCTTGGGTTTATTAATCTAACGGTTCATATTGATAGGGTATAATATTATTCATAGTGTTTATAATATTAATAGTAGGGTTTAATATAAATACATTGGGTTTATAATCATGGTCAACCATGGTCCAATGTCGCATTGTGACAAAGATTGTCTCGTTGTGACAAACATTGTCACAATGTGACAAACAATATGCCAATCATTGTTGGAACCTTACATTACATTGCAAATATTTCAACATCACATTGTGAAAATATAATAGGCCTTTGTATTGTGATGTTTTCATGGTACACAAATTAATCCAATGTAGCATTGTGAGAAACATTGTTCCAAGATGACAATCAATCTTATACGCATTATCTCAACGTTACATTACATTACAATGTATTCAATGCCACCTCTCAACATTACAAAAGTAGGGTTTATTAATCTCTTGGATTTACTAATTCCTTGGGTTTATAATATTAATCCCTTGAGTTTATAATAACATTATGGTTTAATGTCGTAGTGTTTGAATGGTGTAGAAATCTATGCAATGTCGCATTGTGACAAACATTGTCACAATGTGACAAATAATATGACATTCATTGTTGGAACCTTACATTACATTGCAATTTTTCAACATCACATTGCAATGCTACAATAGGGCTTCATATTGTGATGTTTGTGTGCTACAAAAATCAATCCAACGTTGGATTGTGATAAACATTTTTGCAAGATGACAATTAATTTGATACTCATTGTTGCAATGTTAGATTATATCGCAATCTATTTAATGTTGCCTCTCAACATTAGAAAATTAAGGTTTATTAATCCTAAGGTTTATAATACTAATCCCTTAGGTTTATTAACTCTAATTAACATTTTTTAATTATTAATAATTATTAATTACTAACAATTTATAATTTATAATTATTAATATTAAAATTTTTAATATCTTTAATATTATAATTTTAAATTTTAATATTAATATCTATATTAGTTTTAATTATTAATTATTAATATCTATATTTGTATTATTTATATTTTTTTTATTAATTGGTTATTTAATAATACTCAATAATAAAAAATGATAATACATAATCTATAAGTAAAAATAAAATTATTAATGTTACTATTCTTCTACTTTATCTGCAGCTAGGGCTCTACGAAAGTAAAATATGGCTTCCTACTTCGCGAAAATAGTTGTTGGCTCAGTTTCGTCCGCTCCTAGAGGGCAAGCTGCTGCCCATATCGTCAGTGAAGCCCCAGCTCCCACTGTCCAAGTGGTCCAGGCGTCACTCGATGAGGCTTTGAAGTTTTCTGAAAGTGCCATAATCTGCCGGTTCAATGGTTTTTAGCTGCGCTAATGGCTCTCCACAATTGGATCTCAAACGTACGGAAGCCTATCATTTCTAATGAAATTAATATCTACCCCTGTGCTAAGGGTTTCTTTATAGTAGATTTTGAAAATCCTAAAAGAAGACAATGTATTCTAGATTCTGGCCCTTGGTTTTGGGAAAACTCAGGGCTATTCATGAAGCCATGGAACCCATCATTTGATCCCTCAACAGCAGTCATAACTTTAGCACCAGTTTGGGTGAGATTGCCAAGCCTACCCTTGCATATCTGGAATCTCTCCTCTCTAAAACCCATTGGAAATGCAATTGGGAAATTTTACTGTAAGTGCCCAGAAACAGAGGAATATGTCAGAACCACCTATGCACGCATTTGTGTGGAAATAGATTTCAGCATCGGATTCCCAGCGAAAATAAACCTAACAAGTAAAGACTACGTGTGGAACCAGAAACTCAATTATGAAAGTGTCCTCTTTCGATGTCGATCCTGCTTTGAGACAGGCCATCTAGCCAAAAATTGCCCAAAAGACTCCCAGAAAAATTTTGCTAGAAAAAACCACCATAGATCTACATGGTGGGAAGGAGCACAAAAAGAACATCACACTGTCATCAAAGAAGAATACTCCAGAGAAAACTCTGAATCACAAGAAATCAAGCAAGAAAGAAACAACTCTCAAGACAAGCAGGGAGAAAGCCCCGCCCAACAACAAAAAAGTGAACTCGACAACCCCTCAAGCATCAACAATTATAAGGATTCGAATACTGCACAAAATAAATCTTCATTTAATAACAAAGCAGATTTCCTAGACCAAACTTCTTCTCCGACTCTCTTCAAAAGGACGAACACAATAGATCGCGAAGCTAAGACACCAATGTCCCAAGAACCAGAAGAGATGAAGGAGATGCAAGATAAAGGAAGTTGGCAGACCATAGAGAAAAAAAAGAAAGCTACAACATCAATCTCGCCAAGAAAGACGAGAAGCCAGACAATTAAAAACTAAGAAAATTATAGGTCCGATAGACCAATTTGGTCTCAGTGGACGGTAACCACTATCATCATCATCATCATCATCAATAAATAAGTAATAATTAATGTGGTTGGTATACGCCTGTCAACGTTTATTGACCACATTTATTAATGTTATTGTGTATGTGATTGATATATGCCTATCAACACATATCAACCACATTTAGTAATGTGGTTGTGATACTGATTATGGATATGAGGAATGTGTTTTTCTTTTCTCGCATAAACACTTATTTTAACTCTGTTGCATAAAAATTTCCATTTTCTTCAATTGTGTTCATTATGCTCAATTTCCAATTTTTTATAAACTTTATCTCGATGGCATTCACACAATCTTCGTAAGCCTATATTAATGCTTGTTAAGTAATTAATGTCTACCACATTTATTTTTATAAAAAATAATTTAATACTTCTACCTCTTACCTCAAAAGAAAAAGCATATGGCCAACTTTGCACTCCTCTTTGCCACAAATAAAAGAAAAAAGCATATTCATGATACCGTTTACACTTTGGTGGATTAAAAATCATTACACATGTGGATTTAGCTAAATTTATATCTAAGTTGTAAGTTATAGTTTGTAAGTTTTGTTATTGGGTCATTTGTGCTTCTGTTCTGCAGGTAAGTTCAAGTTCTTCTATTTAACAAGTGAGTCACTAGTAATTAAAAATTATAAACTTTTATGAATAAAACGTTAATATTCTAAATTCTGAAATACAGGAAAGCGGTCACAACTATCTTTCTTTCTTATTGGTATAAAGGTAAGCACCACATTTCCTCCCATAAACTTTTATTTTAACTCTCAGAATCACTTAATTTCTTTTGTTTACTTCAGTTATGTTCATTCTACTTAATTTCTACATTTTCTTTTGGTGTCTACTTTCACATAAACTTTATCTCTCTAAGGTTTTCTCAATCTCTATAATCTTATATTAAGTTCTTAATCATGTCTACAATATTATCCACGCCCATTCAACTTCTCATGTTCTCCAACACATCCCCTCTTCCACTACTCTACAATCCACCTCCCACATTCTCCATTACAACACCTCTCCAAATAACCTGTAGGCGGATATAACCCTTGCCCATATTCTCTCATTCATTTTCTTTGCATTGCTTTTCCTCAATAACAAGAAAGACATGACAATCTTCACTGGGGCATCCCACAATGCCATAATCAACCCAATATTCTAGCTGATGATTGATGTTATTAATATGGAAGAGTGTTAAAAAGAATTCTAAACACTCTTTTCAATTGTATCTCAAATTTTATCAGTGCAAGTCTTCTTGAAAGTATGCATAATGGGTACTCGTTGGATGTGTAATTTAATTGTGCATCCAACAAATGTTTACACTTGAAACTTGAATAAAACTATAAGAAGATAAGCCAAAAATACAATAAAAAAAGTTTTCTTATTTCCCTCCAAAATTCATAACTCTTATTTTATTATTTTAACTATTGTTTTATTATTTTTCCTTAGGAAGCCACTTTTAAGCTTAAATTTCCTCTAATATATATTTCATGGGATCCAAACGGTTTTTATTTGAATAGGTGGATCCCTAAATTTAACAAATCTTAAGCTCGCGAGCCAAAATACCCTTCCCAATATGAAACACTGTGATCTGGTTGAATTTATATTGTGTTCAACTGAGTTGGTATAAGGCGAACCATGTCTATCCATGGGGTAAGTGGGGAAGCCACAGTAATCTGCACGATGAATCAATACTCCTCGAAGGACCAAGGTCATGCACTAAAAAACGAACCAAAAGAGAGAAGTTGGTATTCAACCAGTGTGTCATAGGGTGTTGTAGCGATTGCAACACCCTCCAAAATTTTGGCTTGCACTCAAATTTCAGAGCCTTCCTTGGTTTTTCCTTTGATGGTTGCAAACACTCAAGCTCATTCCTTGAGCTCCTTCAGAGCCTTTTCACCCTTTTGCTTGCTTAACCAACTGTTGTCTTTTGGCATGTTGATTGCTTTGTCATGCTTGTGATCTTGTTCTGGTGATTTTGAAGGTTTGTCTTTGTGTGTTTGGGTTGTCTTAGCTATGTGAACACCCGTCGCACTCACACAAAAAGTTGTAAGCATTGTCATGCAAGTGTCGTCACAGTCGTCCAAAGGTCTATCCCAAGTGTTGCACTTATCATTTTCAACACTATACAGTGCCACAGAGGGTGATGCTTTCCTATGTTGTCTCGGTGGTCAGTGTTGTCATGTTCTCGAAGTATGCTAAGTGTGTGATCACAATGTCGAGTCCTCACAAGTTCACTTGCCTCTCACACTTAGCCATTTTCCTGAAAATCTCTCGACAGAACAAGTCCACTTTACCAAACCCCGACTGATTTGTACTGCACAGTCTCAACCCTCAATAGTGTTTCTGTGTTTTTTGTAACTACGCAGTGCTTGAGTTTTTCCTTTGAGTCAGTTGCACTGCGCAATCCTAAAGGTGAGCAACCTATATTCCTTCTCAGAACCGCGCAGAAACTGCCTCAAAGGTTGACTTGAACTACACACTTCATAAGATCAGTTATCAAGCCTCCTTCCCGCTTGCTGGAACCCCACATTACATAGAGTCCCGAGCCTACACTGCTCCCAGAAACTGCACAAAGGTGTCCTCCCAGTGACCTCCCTCATCCAGGACTCACTTCTCTCAAAAACTGCGCAAAATTGTCCTCTGGTCCCTTTGTTGTCCTGCCTTGTCTTCCCTATAGAAACGGGGCAGAGGTGTCCCTCAGGGTCCCACATTGCAACTGCCACTGGTGTCCTCAACTGCAAAATCCTACCTCCCAGTGGCCTCTAAACATTTTTCCTCGATAGAGAAGATTGTGCCCCAGAGTTCCTTGTCTAAGCCTGAGCTACACTCTGTGTAGTCTTAATGACTAGCCCCCCCTCCCTATCACCTAGAACGGTGTAGTGCGCAGTCACTAGGCCCTCTTCCCAACCTATCATATGTCTCGGGCCTGGAACACAGAAAACAATGCATCATACTAGACTAGGAGGTTTTGGATTTGATGGCATCCCATCATGAGTGAATTGCAGGAACATGTATACTGATAGATCATGGTGAGACGATGAACATGATGAAGAAGGAGGGCATATGTTAGAAGAATTAATTGCAGTTGGATAGATGAAAGAAGCACATCAAACAACAATAAAAAGGAACACATGCATGGAACCATCTTATAAAATCGAAGACCCCATAGCATCAATCCATGCGGAGGAGAAGACAAAGCACACCTGAGAGTACACCCATCACTTAGCATCATGTCAAGTTGTGTCATGAGTTTTCAAGGCCACATCACCACTATGAGCCATATTTGTTGTAACTTAATGTAATTTAAAGTGAAAGTATAATGGACACACACAAGAAGTTGAAGAGTCATATTAGTTGAAAATTCATAGGAAGTTGAATGGTCATGAGGGTAGTCCAAGAGTCACAAGGGTCAAGCATCACCGTTGGCTATATATACCTCTCCCATTGTATTAGAAAAGACTTTTCACCTTGGCTCCTCCCACATAGCCTTGAGAGTTTTCAGTCTATTATTTGAGGAGCAAGGAGTTGCTCCAATGTCCCACTACTGGGACTAGTGATGTATGGTGTACATATGTGTCTTGGGACTTTTTCTTAATTCAGAAGCCTATTAAGGTTAGCACGTTTTCGCTCATGTTTTGTAGATGTTTGTAAGACTACTCTTTAAACATTTGTAATGCATGTTTTCTTAACCTATACTAATATAGTTGAACTACTTTGGTTGTTTTAGTGCTTACATTGTTGAGAATGTGTTGTATTTCTTATCACTGTTTTCTCATCCTTGTGGAATAATCCACAGTACATTAGAAAAATCTATCTTGTTTACTGGTTATAACGACCGTCACATCCGTGTGAACTACTCTGCTGGATGGTGTATGTATTTTCCCTTACACTTAGGTTTTAACAACTCCCGCATCTGTAGTGGACTACTATGCTTGATGTTGGACAATCCCCTTTTTTTTCGCGTGTGTATCTTCTTGGCTGGTACTACTACCTCTCATTTAGAGGTTGACTTTACTCTCCCCATTTATAGTAAGAGAACCTTGACACAAGTTACATTGAACACTCACCAGGCATACTCACCCCACTTTTTGTAGATAAAAGCATAACACTCTCATGTGATGAATAGCAATAGCTAAGGAAAATATCTAAGTAAATGGAAATCGGGCCTTCATACTGGATGGGACTCCTACACCAAATGGTGTGAGGTCTAGTTGGGACTTCATACTGGAGAGATCCCCTGAACATTGGCAAGTCTAGCACTATCAACAACAGCCTAAAATGCAACAAGCCATAAAAATTACTTATCTGGACATTTCTGGAAAGGTTGTTGAGGAATATGGTGGATTTTGATGAGGTAATTCATAACCTTCTGGTATGAAAGACTCAAAGATACTAGCTCGCTAATAAAAGGTGAGTTTCTGGTAGATTTCCATTATCGAATTAACTAAAAATGTGTGAAGGGAACTAGGAGGGTTAATTTCCAAGTCCTGGAAAATATATTCTGGGGTTATGGAGAACAAATATTCACCATTTCTAGCTACAATTTCTCTATGTTTGGGTAAATACCGATTCTCACACCAAGTGATAAATTCAAGAAATGTTGAGTTTGAGAGAAAACAAATTGTGATAACATGGATTCCCAAAACATGAATTTATCTCTAGCATCCCAAATTTTTTGAAATGCCCAATTGTGTAGTTCATATAAGTCAAATTCATATTTGGTTTCTATGATTTGAAATCAGTATCTACCAGAGGGAATTCATATGTATTAGGGACAGGGGGAAGCATTGGGTTTTTAACAAAAATCTTAGATTTTCCATCCTGACTAGCCATTTCAAATTAAGAAGATAATAAGGAATTAAGAATACCCAATGATTTATTGGTTGATTGAAATGGTTGAATGTAAAAGTTATAAATATTTTGTCACTGAGCACCTCTAAAAACACTAGGAAAATTGAACGAAAATGATATGGCTGATGGAGGATAAATTAGTTTAGTAGATGATTTTGAATAGTCGTTAGTGAATCTAATAGTTGGCACGTTAACAAACAACTATCAGAACGTTGGTTGGAGGGAGTTAATGATTTAATGGTTAAATTATCAGAGGAAATGGTGGGGGTTGATTTGGTGGTCATTTGGCAGAAGGATAAAGCGGTAGAAGTGGTAGCGAGGGAGAAATTAAGTGGGAAGTAGTTTGCAGGGGGGGTGCTACGGCAATAAGTCGTATTTGTTGGGGGGGGGTGGGTTCCGCAATAGATGAGTGCCCGACATGTAAGGATGGTTGGTTTTAATGAAACAAGATTGTGAATGCCCCCCCCCCCCTCCTTTTGTTAAATGTCAGGAGTGCGGGGGGGTCCCGCAATTTATTATCAGGCATTGATTCCAGCAGAGGCAGTTAACGCCTTCAAAACTTGTACAGTAGATAACTATTGGAACTTTATTCAAAATAATCCACTAAAAAAACATTATTTTCTCTTAAATTTAAATCAAAGTTACAATTAAAGAGATTTTCCCAACTTTATTACAATGTCTTAACAAATTAAATATATATATTTTTTTAAATATACAATTTAAAAATAAATTGTATAGGTAAAAAATAGTTACAAAACATAGACCATGCTATTTGTTTTCTTTCAATAGCAGGTCACCCTTGAGTTAGGGATTTGACTCCATGCGCATCAAGTCACACAAATCCTAGTACATGTTTAATGTTAACAATTGGCCAAGGTACCAAACCTAGTAGCCTCCAACCAACAGGCTCACATCCCCCATTGGCTTGCACCTAAGTGGTGCACACCCTTCTCTTCACCTGTAGTCCCTAGGGTTGTGCCACCACCTTCTAAGGTGTCTTACTCAGCTAGACAAGAATGTTCCAAATCCTTGCAGCTTCTAGGAGTTCCACTTGCTTTAGTGGTATTTGATCCAGGTGGATCCAGAAATAGAGTGGCCTTGAAATAGCTCAAAAATCAAAGTCATCAGATAGAAGTGAAAATAGGACCAAATCATAGTTCTCGTTGACCTGATTCCAACAGTGTGAACAACACTCAAATCCAAGTTTTTATGCTAAAGATATAGCCAGTAAAAGTTCTGGTCAAACTAGGCTAAGTGGCAGTCACTAACAAGGAAATAATTTGGTAAAGTCTCAACGCACAAAATCCGCCACCGAAGTGGAAGAATTTGTTTCCTTGTTAATTTTTCAATTGGCCCTTAGAAAATGCCACCTAAATTTTAACTATATATATATATATATATATATATATATATATATATATATATATATATATATATATATATATATATATATATATTGATATATTGGGGTGGCAGGTCGCTACCCTTGCCACCCCTCCCAAATGGCATTATTAATATATATAAATTCAAATACGGTGGGAGGGCTGCCCTCAGTGGACCCGCCCGACCAATTAAAACAATGATAATGGTATTTAAATATGATCAGGGCCCTCGGCTCTGACTCAAGACCCCACCACCGGTTAACATTGAACAATAAACAAAAATGGTCAGAGAGTATTGAACTCAAGTCGGCTGGCCATTAGTGGCGCTATAAAAAAAACATGCAACCATATCGTGCCAAAAATAATACGGCGAAACCACATTACAATGCAGAGGTGCCATAATCGAGGTTCCACAGGGTTGGACACAAAGAACTCCGTTCTCACATATATTAACTCGACCTTTTTGCCATTCGACCAACCGATGGAGAGCGGAGCAGGGTCAAACTAACGGAACCCTAAGCGTACCAAAGGGGAGGAACCACGAAGAGGGGAATCATGGGATGATGAAAAGATTATTATGGGGTCCAGAAGTTCCAGTGTAAGAATGGGACAAATTTTAGTCATTTTTACATGATTTCATGCCACAAATACAATGGTGATGTCCATTTCTACATCTGAGCTCTACCTTTTTCGTCCATGACTGAGATTGGTGGTATAAGGGTAATTTTTGTAAAGTTGATTGTAATTCACTTCTTTGTTGTCATTTAATGAAAGAAGGCCTCCCCGCTTTGAGCAGGGCCCAAAGACGTAGCCCACACTAGGTGAAATCTGTAATCAAATCATTTGTGTGCCATTGATATCATAGTTTATTTATTATTTCCACTTCTTTTTCATGTGTTTAAGTTACTTTGTTACATTCTATTTTATATGAAATTTTTTATGCATCCATGAAGTAAAAATATATGGATCAAGTTTGGTATTAGAGCAGGTATTCTTGATGTGAGTAGCATGAGTGAATGCTAACTAAGAACAAACTCCAAAGAGGAGAAGGCAAACTCAAATATTTTGATCCTAAAGCGGGGTGTGCAATATGAAGACAGAACATGGCAGATGAGGAAGCTCAAATGGAGGAAGAGTGAAATTATCACAAGATCTTCTTCAACATGGTAGAGAAAGTTGACAAGTTGTTTGCAAAATATGAGAAGACAATCAAGCCTATGAAGAAAGAACCAGATGATTATGCCTTAGTGAATAATGGAGGTGGAGGAGAAGAGCCTCCTCCCTCTCCATCCTCCAATGATAGATCTTCTTCTTCCTCTTCTCGTCATTATAACATGCACCATAGGAATGCATCTAAAAATTTATTTTTCAATTTGGAAGTGAAGTTTGATTTACCTGTATTTAGTGTAGAATCTAATTAAGAAAATCTAGATAAATGGATAATACAGGTTGAAGTGTATTGTTGCAAACAAAAAATCAAAGAGGAAGAATCCAATATTCAGCTAGAATCCCTTCGATTGAGTGGCACTGCTCTTGTCTAGAGGGAAGGCAAGCTACAACAAGGTGGTAAGAGTAGCTTTAAACTTCTTTCATCTTGTTTTGAGTTCATTTATGCGTTAAGAGGATAATTTTATCCATTGGACAGGCAGAAGGTTGTGATGGAATGGAAACATTTGAAACAAGGTCAAAATGTTCATAATTTTACAAAGGAGTTTAAAAAACAAGCATTAGCATCGAATGATCCACTAGACACTTCTGAGACATTGATGAAATATATTGGCTCATTGCATAGTTATTTTTGTCATTCATTGTTATTATTTGAACCTAAGTCTCTTAATGAAGCTAGTGTGAAGGTTGTACATCTCGAAAGCAGGGAGAAGCATGACCAAGATGACCACCCAAAGATGAAAACAACAACTAGAAGAAAAGAAGAAAAACCCTCTTGCACTCATTGTGAAAAACAGGGGCATGATGAAGAACATTTCTAGAAAAGGCCAAAGAGGAATGACAACAAAGAGAAGCAAAAGATAGTTGCAACTATGCAACAAGACCAAGAATTTGAATCATAGGATGATGAGAAGATCACAGCTATAGGATTTGCTGGTGTTGGGCCAATTGACCTAAAATTAGACTCAGGTGATGAAATGTATATTGAAGCTCTTGGGATTGTAGAATACAGACCTATAAACTTGGATTCCAATTCGTGAAATGAGGCAAATATTTTAGCAGATGTTGTGTCAAAAATGAGGAGGGCACCAAATGTTGCATGGCTCCAAGAACTCGAAGAAATCAACAAAATAATTCAAGAAGAGAATGTTGAACTAAAGAGGCTCATACAAGAAGTAGAGGAGGATAAACAAATGTTACAACATCAGTTACAAGCCAAGGAGGAGGCCTTGGAAAAGTTGCAGCATAACAAGCCTGAGGTAAAAAGCGATTCTTCAATTTCATGTACTTTTCATGATGATGATTTCACTTATTTTGAGAAACATACTACAGGAATTAGATCAAAATTGTTGAAGAATATGGGGTATCAAGGGAAGGGCTTCAACATTAATGGCCAAGGGATTGTTTCCCATCAAAGTGGAGGAATTTCCTCGTTAGGCAGGGCTTGGATATGTCAGAAAAGAGGTTGGGGAATGCTCCAAGACAGCCACTGACCAACCACTGATAGATGATGAGAACACTTCATCACATTCCAGTGATAGTGGGGATTCCATGAGAACTATTCAGAGGCACACCAGGAGTAAGCTTTTCAAGACGATCCAAAAGGCTTTGAGGATAAAGAATCAATGTAGTTACTGCAACGAGGATGGACACTAGAGATTCGTGTGTCAGATACTCCATGCCCAAAAATCACTGTTAAAGAAACCAACTGGGAAAGATGTTCAGCAAGAAAATCTGCCACATTCATGGTGGTCCACTTTGTTGAGTAAGAGATGGTTTCACTAAAAATAGTAGCTTGCCATGGACGCATTTTGTAAATCATGCATTGTAATAATTGTACAAGTGATGATATATTTTACATCACTTGTTAAAGCAATGATGATGTTTTTGGCCTTTTTTTTGATATCTTGGGTATTGGTTTCTATTATGATGTAAATGTGACCAAAGAGTGTGTTTTATAAACTCTTGGAAAATATGGGGTTATTTGGGTCATGTGTGGATTTGTATGTGATTACAAAAGATGTACCAGATTTGCATGGAATGCATATGTGAAAATGTGGCTTGATAAGGACACAAGTAACGTGCAGGATGTGTGCATGCTCTTGGAGGACCAAAAGCTCCTTAATGGGGAGGAATGATCCAAGTGGCTCCAGAAATAGAAGTGGCCTTGAAATAGCTAAAAAATAAAAGTCATTAGATGGAAGTGAAACCAAGACCAGATCGTAGTGTTCGTCACCCTGATTCCAATGGTGTGAATGACAATCAAATCCGAGTTCGTATGCTCAATATATAACTAGTCAAATTTCTGGTCAAACTAGGCCAAGTGGTAGTCACTAATGAGGCAACAATTTGGCAAAGCCTTGAAGCATGGAATCTGACCACCGGAATGGGAAAATTAGTCACCTCGTTAATTTGTCTTGTGGCCCTTAAAAAATGCCATCGAAATTTTAACTATATATATATATATATTGGGGTGGTGGGCTTCCACCCCTCCCAAATGGAATTATTAATATATATAAATTCAAATATGGTGGGTGGGCCACCCTCGGTGGACTTGATCGACAAGTTAAAACAACAACAATGGTATTTAGATATGGTCGGGGCTCGTTCTCTGACTCGGGACCCTACCACCGGTTAACGTTGAACGGTAAACAAAAAGGGCTAATAGGCATCGAAACCGCACTGGCCACCGGCTAGCCCATCCATTAATGATCCTACTAAATGAGCACCCAACCATATTTCACCAAAAATAATACGACAAAACAACATTACAACACAGATGTGCCATAACAGGGGTCCTGCAAGGTTGGACACTGGGACCTCCACCAACCATATGTGCCTAATTTCCAATGACCCAAGTGGTCTTCGTTGGAAAATCCACCATTCTGACATATATTAACTCGACCTTTTCCATTCGACGAACTGGCAGAGATCGAAGTAGGGTCAGACCAGTAGAATCTTGAGCAGACTAGAGGGGTGGAACCATGAAGAGGGAAATCTTGGGATGCTGAAAAGATTCTTTTGGGGTTCAGAAGTGCCAATGTTAGAACAAGACAAATTTAAAGTCATTTTTCATGACTTCACACCAAAACTGGAACTACCAGCTTGATTTTTCATTATGTTCCTTTCTATGTTACAATACATATTTATACATGCCAAAGCATCCAATACCATGGACCAAAAACCATCACGTCCAAAACCATGGACTGAAAACCATCGCGTCCAAAACCATGTGCGAAAAACATGCACAAAACCATAGGTAAGTCCACCCAACCTAATATAGGGTCCAAAAAACAAAATTTTCAGGGCGCTGCCCTAAACCCCATAGAGGGGGGTTACTTGCACCCCTCAAACCCCCTGTGACCCCCCCGCTATGCAATCGGTGCAATGAAGGGGGGCCTCTGCCCCCCCTCTAACCCCCCGGTTAACTACGTGGGCTAGTTGTGGAAAGAATATAACACAACCCAATATTCTCCCACTTGTTGTTTTCTTTCCACAGGGGGCCACAAGAGAGCTTAGTCATTTATCCAGCTCTGTAACACCCATTGTTTCTCTACACCAAGAGAACTTCTCAGAGCTCACAGATTTTGTCAATGCATCTGCAGTATTCTTCAAAGTGTCCACCTTTACCAGCAACACCTTTTTGTCTTCTATCATATCCCTCACAAAGTGATACTGAACATCAATGTGATTTGTCTTTGAATGATATGTAGGGTTCTTTGCCAAGAAAATTGCACTTTGTTTGTCACAGTCTATCCTTATAGCTCCCTATACTAACCCCATACTTGAACATAATATCTGCAAACAAACTGCTTCCTTGCTTGCATGAGTGGCTACCATGTATTCTGCCTTTGTAGTTGATAGTGCCACTACAGATTGTTTCTTACTCATCCAACTGATTGCACCTCTAAATAGGTTAAACACATACCCATTTGTAGATCGTCTCTGATCTAGATCTCCAACCCAGTCTGCATCAACAAAGCCACGAATATCCAACACTTTGTCCAATCCTAGTCTTCCTTGGTAGCACAAACCATAATCACTAGTGCCACGCAAATACTTGAAAACCCGCTTCACCACTGTCTAATGCTCCTTTCCTAATTTTGACATAAACCTGCTCAATACTCCCACTACATGTGCAATGTCTGGTCTAGTACAGACCACTACATACATCAGGCTACCGACTGCACTTGCATATGGAACACGGGACATGTCCTCTTCCTCTTCTTGTGTCTTGGGACACTATTCAACAAATAACTTCACACCTATAGGCATAGGAACCTTCACCGGTTTACTATCCTGCATATTAAACCTCTACAGTATTGTCTCGACATACTTCCTCTGGTTTAACCAGAGCTTCCTCTTTGCCCGATCTCTTTTAATTTCCATGCCCAAAATCACCAAGATCTTTCATGTCGAATTTGGAGGACAATTGGGTCTTCAAATCTTGGATAATTTCTTTGTCATTTCCAACCAGCAACATATCATCCACATAGAAGACTAGATAAATAACACGGTCAAAAATTAATTTAAAATACACACAGTGATCTGTTTTGCTTCTGGTGAAGCCAAGTCCTCGTATAAATGTATCAAATTTTTGATACCACATCCTTGGTGGCTATTTTAACACATACAAATGCTTCTTCAACTTGCATACTAATTCTTTCTTACCCTTCACTGTAAAGCTTTCAGGTTGGTTCATGTAGATTGCCTCTTCTAGATCCCCGTGAAGAAATGTTGTCTTCACATCCATCTGCTCTACCTCAAAATCAAAAGCATCAGCAACATATAAAAGTAATCTAATAGAAGTTACCTTGGCAACAGGAGAAAAAATATCACCAAAATCAATTCCCGACACCTGGGAATAACCTTTTGCTACCAACCGAGCTTTGTATTTCTCCACCTTTCCTTCTGCATTTGTCTTCTTCTTGAACACCCATTTGATTCCAATGGGT
This sequence comes from Pinus tabuliformis, assembly GCA_031772625.1. NCBI lineage: Eukaryota > Viridiplantae > Streptophyta > Pinopsida > Pinales > Pinaceae > Pinus > Pinus tabuliformis. The sequence goes on along the minus strand of CM062805.1, from coordinate 737,550,570 downwards.
TTCCTTCCAGCTGGCAACTCCACCAGATCCCAAGCCTCATTTTTGTGCAAAAATGTCATTTCTTCAACCATGGCCTCTTTCCAGAGTTTGCCATCCTTTGAAACTTATTCTTCCTTCACAGTTTTGGGATCATCATTAGCAATAGATAAAGAAAATTTTGAACAAAAAGCAGATGGACTATACCTTTCTAGCTGCCTTCTTTCTTGAACTGATCTTCTCACACCTGAAGTTTGTGGCTCTTCATCTTCTGATTCCTCCTCTGTTGTAGAGTCTGAGTCTTCCTCCTTAAGATCAAACTCTATCTTCTTAGATTCATTTGGTTGGACTTCATGTTTAGTAACATCTTTTACCTCTCTGAACACCACATGTCGACTATACACAACCTTCCTTGTTACTTGGTTCCAAAGCTTATAACCCTTTAAACCATTCTTATACCCAATAAAGACGCACTTTTTAGATTTACTATCCAACTTGGTTTGTTTCTCCTTTGGAACATGTACATATGCATCACATCCAAATACCCTCAGATGTGAAAGAGAGGGTTTCTTACCAGTCCATACCTCTTATGGAGTCTTATCCTCCAATGCTGATGAAGGTGATCTGTTGACTAGGTAACATGCTGTCTCCACCGCCTCTGCCCAAAATTCCTGTCCTAACTCGGCACCACTGAGCATGCTTCTTTCCCTTTCCAACAATGTCTTGATCATTCTTTCTGCAACTCCATTTTGCTCAGGTGTGTATGGAGTAGTCTTCTACCGTGCTATACCACACTTCTTACAGAATTCTTCAAATTCCTTACTGCAAAACTCTCCACCGTTATCTGTCCTCAACACCTTTATCTTCTTCTTTGTCTGGTTTTCCACGAGAGCCTTAAATTCTTTAAACCTATCAAAGACTTCAGATTTCTTCTTAAGGAAATATATCCATGTATTCCTAAAGAAGTCATCTATAAATGACACATAGTACACAGACTTACCCAGTGATGGAACCTTCACAGGTCCAAACACATCACTGTGCACAAGTTCTAATATCTATTTCACCCTCTTACCACTAGAGGGGAAACTCACTCGATTCTAATTCCCATATACACAATTTTCATAGAAATCAAAATCCATAGAGCTATTATTCATACCTTCTACCATACCTTTACCATGAAGTATTTGAAGGCCCTTCTCTCCAATATGTCTAAGCCTTTGATGCCACAACATGGTCTTCTCTCCAGAGACCACTAGATTTTCTGCTCCACTTTCAGGGACCACAGAGCTGTTACACCCATCAACAATAGTGCTACCTTGATGTTTGTATAGAGTTCCAATCCAAACTCCTCACATCAATACCAGTGCTCCCCGAACCATCTTGCAGGTATCCTTATCGAACATTGTTTTTACACCTGCATCATCCAACTTGCTTACAGAAATCAGATTTTTGGCCAATGTAGGAATATGAAGAACACCCAGAAGTGTTCTAACCCTTCCACCTTGCAACTTCAACTTTACTTTTCCACGACCAACAATTCTAGCCTTCCTATCATCCCGTAAGAAGGCATCACCACCATCGTATTTCTCATACTCGCAGAACCACTCTCTATGGGGAGTGAAGTGAAAGGATGCACCTGAGTCAATCAACGATGCCTCATGATCTACATATGTACTTGAAGAAGCCAAGTACACATCCCCACCTTCATATGAGGTGGTTTTCGCCTCTACATAGGGAGCATCATTAGATCCTTTTCCTTTATCAAGAGTTTTAAATTTACAATCCCTTTTGTAGTGCCCTTACTTTCTGCATTTCCAGCACACCACCTTTACAAGTTTTCCTAGAGATTTATATCTCCCTCTAGATTTAGACCTCCCACTCAATGACTTATTTTCATTTATGTTCTGGGTCCGTCCTCGTACAGAAAAGGAATCACCATTCTGGCTCTCCATGTTTTTCCGTTTCATTTCCTCCGTCAGCAAGGATGAGACTATTTCATCAAACTGCAAGGCAGTTGCATTGCTACCTATTGCAATAACTAGACTATCCCATGAATCAGGTAGAGAACACAACAAATTGATGCACTTATCTTCATCTAAAATTTTAATATCAATAGATAATAACTGACTTACCACAATATTAAATGCGTTCAGATGCTCTATCACCGAGTCTCCATCTTTCATCCTCAGGTTATACAGCTTTTCTCGTAGGAACAAGTTATTCACCAGAGACATAGATTGGTAAAAATTCCCTAACTTGTTCCACAAAGCATTTGTCGTAGCTTCCCCTGATACATTCAACAATACTGAATTTGAGACACACAATCGTATTGTGCTCTTTGCCTTCTAATCCAACTTCTTCCATTCTTCATCAGACACTCCCATTGGTTTAGTACCCGGATCTACTGCGATCCACTGATCTTTATCCACCAATAGATCCTCCATCTTGAGTTTCCACAACTCAAAAATATGACCATTAAATTTCTCGATCTCTATCTTTCCGCTGTTCACCATCTTATTTCACCACCAGAATCGATCTCGTAGATCTCCCACTAAACAGGGTCTACCATAGGCCCGAGTGAAACCCCTCATCAACAAAAGCATCCTCTTGAAGCCAAAACAACTCTGATACCAAATGTAGGTTTTAATCCCACACAAAAATTACCTACATACGAATTCTAAAGCACAGAAAATAAACAATGTGAGAGCATAACACATAAAACCATATACACAGAGATTTTCCCCTGGATCCCAAAACCGGGACTACCAGCTTGATTTTTCATTATGTTCCTTTCAATGTTACAATACATATTTATACATGCCGAAGAATCCAATACCATGGACCGAAATCCATCGCGTCCAAAACCATGGACCAAAAACCATCACGTTCAAAACCATGGACCGAAAACCATCGCGTCCAAAACGATGTGCGAGAAACATGCACAAAACCATAGGTAGGTCTGCCTAACCTAATATAGGGTCCAAAAAACAAAATTTTCTGGGGTGCTACCCCAAACCCCATAGAGGGGGGTTACCTGCACCCCTTAAACCCCTTGTGACCCCCTCGCTATGCAATCGACACAACAAAGGGGGGCTTCCCCCCCCAACCCCCCGGTTAACTACGTGGGCTAGTCGTGGAAAGAATATAACACAACCCAACAATTCCAAACTTAGAGTTAATTTTCATGGAGGAAGGGATGAGAGGATAGGAGGTTACTTAAATCATTCCCTATCCAATTTCGAGCTCATAGGAGATTATAAGTGTGAGAATCTTTTAGAAGGCTACAGAAGATAAGAATATTCCCATAACCCTATGAGGATTTTTCTCAATCTCGCAAAGCGTAGGTCAAAGTGGACCTAAGTGCTCTGAAATGCACCCTGACATGGGCCTACCTATGCTGAAGCACACTTACCCCTGACCAAGGCCATGCTGGTCCGTCAATGAGGCATTTCTGGAGGGATTGAGTCCAAGAAACTCTCAGGGAAGGAGGCATTCGATGACTTGTCTAGGGCATGTAGCAACTAGATTAGGGTTTGATGAGCCCTAATAGTATTGATCTAAATGTTGGGAGTGATGTGCCCAAATGGATCTATAATAGCTGCCACCTAAAGCATGAAGTCAAAAATGATATTGTTGAGTGATATGCTTTACGATGTGATGAGGAGGTTCTGAAGCGGATGGTGAGCTGCATCAATTACAATACATAATATCATGATATTTTGATTTTTTCTCATGAATTGTTGAGGGAAGTGTTGAAGCCCTGAAAATCAGGTCTACAACAAGGGGGATACCCACCCAGTCCAGACCTTGGTTAGCAGCTCCTTTTCCGTTTGGTATAGTGGGTCCGACTGGGGATATGGGACCAGTTTCCCAATTTATGTGTGTGTGTGTGAAGAATTGATATTTCCCTTCTAAAAGTTCCTAAGTGAGATGCTATAATTCTAACTCTAATCTAATAACATGTAAATGGTATTCTAATAAGCATAAATATCTAAGTCTACACTAACCCAGGGTGTAATCCTTCTGTTATGCGATCTAAAATGATTTCAGATAACAATTGGTAATAAAGATCATTCAACTGTTATGAGAAAAGAATTCAATACAGATAAACCACTTCGTATAAAAAGTTAGACGAAACAATGGTGAAAGGCATATCGCATAATAAGCTATTCATACATTAAGCATAAATAAATAGCTATCACCATACAAAAGTGCCAAATGATAACTCAAGCATTCACACATCAATATATAAACAACTGAACTTGAATATAACTTTTAACACAAAGGCAGAAATAGTTAAGAGATACAAGTACCATTTATAACTAGTCCTACTCATGAGCTTCAAGAGATAATGATTTATCTCTTCGTAATCCAACATCCACTAAGAGTACAGAAGTGCAACATCAGTAACAGATATTAAATACAAATATCGATAAATCATGTTCCATTCATTCATCAAAACCTCCACAGAGGGTACAAAAGTGCATGTTCTAGGGATAAGTTTTTGACAAATTTCAGGACCCTTCTCTAAATGCATGAGAAGGGTTTAAATACTACTAACTAAATCTAAAAATAACTTATTACAAAAATGTAGGATGTGGTTTAAATGACCGTTCTCATTTTGGGAAAAAATAAAACTAAATTAAAACTAAAACTGAATCTAAAATTAAAATTACTAACTATTTCTGTATCTACTCCTTGAAGTCGCACGCGTTCAACATCTATTTGAGAAGAGTTGGCTGACTGATTTCCAATTTTAGTTGTGCTGCGAAAACAGAATCGGCAAGAGCTGGCGCCATCTTCTCGGCAAAATTGATGATACACTTGAGAGTCATCCACTGGTTTTCGGATTTAAGTTTTACTTCTTTTACCCCTAGCATTCTTTTTAACAAATTTCTGGGCTTACAGGTGACTGAGCACTCAGAAGCTTTCCTTTTCAAGAAGTTTTGCCCAGCGCATCGGAAACTGCCTCCGTTTCTTGATCCGGGCTTCCTTGGTGCGTTTTTCACCCTTTGCGCGTTTTCTTTTAGCGAATATAAAGCTCAAATTTTTGTGAAAATAATGAATTCGTAAGTTCTTGACCCTGAGTCTTAAACTGTTTGTTTCTAATATTAGCACTGTCCAGTGTCCATTTAACCATGTCTGTGTATGGAAGAATTCTGGGCCTCGCCACTATCCTGTGTAAGAATGAACAAGCCAGTTCTATTATGGACACCTCAGAAGAACTATGTGAGCTTGCAGTAGCCTCGACCTGCATTACTCTGGGATTCTCTTCCTCAAGTAGATTGTACATGCCTTCCCAGGTAGCAATATTAGCGTCTTTGTTACAGGCGGTGTTTGTAGACAAAGGCACCATTTCCTTCTCTTTAGATCTCGGGGCTTTGCCTTTCTTCCCCATGGTATCCTGCTTACTGCTTTGTATCGTTCTCTGTTTTTCGTTCCTACAATTTACAAGTGAAGTGAGAATAATGATATGGAAAGGTGACGGGAAAGTCTTAAATGCTGAAAACATATAAAATATACCACCTTACGTGAAATGACTTTTTGACAAGCACGAAACCATATTCCATTAATAACTAGTAACTAACTCATTAATTAGCATTAAAGCGCATAACCAGGTGTCGCTTTATGGAAACTACTTCTTTTTGAGCAATGAGCCCGCAAGATCTGCAATGAAGTGATTTTGTGATTTGCTTCGCAATATCGCAGATCGCAATATCGCAGATCGCAATATCGCAGATCGCAATATTGTAGATCGCAATATCGCAGATCGCAACATTGCATGGTTGCCTAGCTTGCTATATCGCATTGCCGCTCTATTGCAAAATCTCAATATCGCAATATCGCAATATCAGACATATGACAATTTTTGTTAATTTGTTTTCTACGAAATGCGATTTGCGATATGCGCCATCGCGTATCGGCGATTTTTTATTTTTTTTTATCATAAGCGGTCTTTGATGCATGCGATGTGACATATGTTTGTAGTCCCGTATCGCGATCTCGCAGTCTTAGAATTTGGCTTGCAAGGGGGTATCCTATTATCCTTTTGCGATGCGATATTTCCTAAGGAATAATTCTACTTTATCATAAAACTTAAGCTTTTTTATATTTTTCAAGGGTATTTTCTTAAGTTTATGATGGTAAGTTTTATTAAAAAGGAAATACAAGCACTAATTAATTTTTTAATTTTTTGACTAAGGGTCCCCACTTATTTGGTATTAGTAATAACACCAAATAAGAAGGGGGGTTGTTGTTGGCCACAACAATTGGTGATTCACTTGGAAGAACCAGTTATCTCTGCTTTTCTTTTGAATTTTCTAAACTTCCAAAACAGAAAATTTTCCAGAAAATTAAACTTTATTATAGAAAGACAAAGTACATCACGCTTTTACGTATCAATGATATTTTGTTTCTTCTATTTTTCAACTTTAATTATTTACTCTCTTAAGCTAGTCCTTGTATCTACACCAGTCATTACTTGGTTTATAAAGATAAAAACACAACCTTCTCTGTAAATCAGTTTTAAATATGCTCATTTGTCGTAGGTAGAGCCTTTGCTTCCAGCAGGTGTTTATAGCCTCGACAGGGTTACCTGTTATCCAGTAATGATCCTGTATCATACTTAGAGAAATTTACAATTTTCAAAGAGAAATCCATATACACACTTATTGCTTTCTTTTTTTTCTTTTTTTTTTTTTACCCTTAAAGAACAATGTCTTGGTTTGATAGCCAATTTATAACACAGTCATTCACTGATTTATAGCTTTGCTGAACAAGCTGGCTCGTGATGAGACCCCTGTCTTTTGATTGAAACAATCTTAAGTCATTGCCCTGTTGTGGTATGCAGTATTGGCAAAGTCAGCAAGGTATAATATCTATGATCATGATAAGCCGGCTCGTGATGAGACCTCTTACTCTTTAAGTTGAAGTGTATCTTTGGATCATTCTCTGAACATTGTAGTTTCCTAGGTGGGGAGGAAGTCATTATTTCCTTAAGATAGCTCTGGATGACAATAGTAGAGTTTTTGGAAAGAGCTTTTCTACAGAGAATATTTATTTTTGTTATTGATACCTTTCATTGGACTGATGCAAAACAATTTCCCACTAAAAGTCATTTTTTTATCAAAATTTACAAAGTCGAAGCTAGTATCATTTATAGGCCTAGAGCTTTTAACTGTATCTTTCAATAATAACGATCAATTTTCTAAAAATAATTCTGTTTATACAAGTGAAAAAACAAAATCTAAAAGAGAATTTGTGTCTTGTTCATAAATCTCAAATGTAACAATTTACAACTGGTTTTATTATGAAACTAAAACAACTATTCTACAAAATAGAAGAATGATCTAAAAAGAATTCTATGGAAAATATTTTTTGAGGATCTATCCATTAACAGGTAAAGAATCTCTTTTTCCTGTTAAATCATGTAACATAAAAGTTGACGGACCTATGACTTCTACGATTTGAAAAGGTTCATGCCACATTCTTTGAAATTTCGTATGTTTCCCTTTTTCTTCATGAGCCTTGTCCCATTTTAAAACTAGATCTCCCATCTGAAAATCTTTTCTGGATATCATGTTGGAATCAAAAGAGGCTTTTACTAAGGCTTGATGATGGGCGTGAGTTATCTTGGCCTGTTCTCGTTGTTCTTCTAACTTAATTATTTCCAGCTGCCTTAGTTGTAAGGAAGAAGTTGGTGCTTCATCAATATATTGAACTAAGGCTAAAGAGGGAATTGCCAAATGAGTTGGAAGAACCACTTCGTTCACATAAACTAAATTAAAGGGGGAAGTGCCGATGGAGGCTTTGTGAGTTAGCCGGTCTGCCCATAAAGCATATATTAAAGATTTGTGCCAATTTTTATGATTTTGGTCAATGGTTCGCTTAATAATCCTGATTAAGTTCTTATTTGTAGCTTCAGCTAATCCATTCCCCTGTGGGTAATAATTGGCAGAGTATTTAAGCTTGAAACCCCTTTTGGGTGCAAATTCAATCATTGCATTACTAGAAAAATATAATGCATTATCAAACATTAAAGCAGAGGGCAACCCAAACCTGGTGATGATGAACTAATCTATGAATTCAATGATATTTCCATCATTTGCCGTCTTGAGTGGAACTGCTTCTACCCATTTAGTAAAGTAATCTGTTGCTGTAAGAATATATCTATGCTGTTTAGAGGAGTGAGGAACGATCTCACCTATTACGTACAATCCCCATTGATCGAAAGGCTGGTCAATGTTAACTGGTTGTAGTGGCAAGGATGGTTTCTATTGTCTCCCAGCAGCAGTTTGACAAACTTGACATTTCCTCGCGTAGTTATGTGAGTCTTTGAATAATGTGGGCCAGTAATAGCCTGCGCGTAAGATTTTATGAGTAGTAGCGTTTCCAGCGTAGTGTCTGCCTGCTGGCCCATCGTGGAGTTCCTGCAAGATTTTTTCAGCTTCAAATTTCTCAAGACATCTAAGAAGAACATAATCATAATTCATTCTAAAAAGAACATCATTTACGAGCTGATATTGTTTGTCTTTCAACCTTAGAGCTCTTTTCTTGGTATGATCGAGGTTTGAAGGACAGGGAAAATTTTAAGAACCCCCCTAAATTTATAAATATAATAAATGGGCGAATCTCCATGGTATATAGGAAAAATGGAAGGCGATTTTATCAATAATATAATATGTATATATAATTTTTTGGCGAATCTCTCACCAGGCATGGCGAATATTTTACTCAATTATAAAATCTTGTAAGATCTTGGCGAGTCTTTCACTAAATAATATAACTTTGTAAAGTCCTAGTGAATCTTAGCATAGGCTACATGTTGGTTTAATTCCCCCATTTAAATAGGCTACATTCCAGGTGAATACCATGGGTCAATAAAATGTGCCATTTTGGTGAATACCATGGGTCAATACCATGTGCCATTTTTATTTTTATTAATTCTAATATTAGGGTTAATAATGGTTTTTTGCATGGTATTAATAACAATCTAGTCCATGGTATTTGTCCCATAGTATTTTGGCCATAGGTTTCACCTAAATATAACCCATTTTTTGAGTGTTCGTAAATATAAGGTGACTTATGGAGTAAATATAAAAAAATGTTTTATTTGTTTACCATACCTCTTGTTTATTTATATTTTTATTAATTTACCATACCTCTTTTACAAATATGGTATTTGGCCCATAGGATTCACTTAAATAAAACCTCTTCCTTGAGCCTTCATAAATAGAACGAGGGTTATGGACAAAATATAAAAAGAGGTTTTATTTATTTACGATACGTCTAGTTTATTTATATTTTTATTTATTTACCATACGTTTTGAGTAAGTATAAAAAGACGTTTTATTTATTTACCATACCTCCACTTTACTTATATTTTTATTTGTTTACACCCTTACATGTATATAAGGTGACTTATGGAGTAAATATAAAAAATGTTTTATTTATTTACCATACCTCTCATTCAAGGATAATTTTAGGGGTGAATGTTCGCCCTTTGGCGAAATTAAGGGGTTTTAAATTTTTAGTGGGCGAATATTTTGTATCATAGTACATTTTTACAAATCACCTCAAATAGCCCACCTTATTTTAAGGGAGAGGGTAAAAAGGGTAAATTTAGCCCTTGAAATTAGGACTTACAAGCTTCCATTCGCCCATTTTCAAGAATAGGTTTTATTTAAGTGAATCCTATGGGCCAAATACCATATTTATAAAAGAGGTATGGTAAATTAATAAAAATATAAATAAATTAGAGGTATGGTAAATAAATAAAACATTTTTTATATTCATTCCATAAGTCACTTTATATACATGTAAGGGTGTAAACAAATAAAAATATAAGTAAAGTGGAGGTATGGTAAATGAATAAAACGTCTTTTTATACTTACTCAAAAGGTATGGTAAATAAATAAAAATATAAATAAACTATACGTATCGTAAATAAATAAAACTTCTTTTTATATTTAGTCCATAACCCTCGTTCTATTTATGAAGGCTCAAGAAAGAGGTTTTATTTAAGTGAATCCTATGGGCCAAATACCATATTTGTAAAAGAGGTATGGTAAATTAATAAAAATATAAATAAACGAGAGGTATGGTAAACAAATAAAACATTTTTTTATATTTACTCCATAAGTCACCTTATATTTACGAACACTCAAAAAATGGGTTATATTTAGGTGAAACCTATGGCCAAAATACTATGGGACAAATACCATGGACTAGATTGTTATTAATACCATGCAAAAAACCATTATTAACCATAATATTAGAATTAATAAAAATAAAAAAGGCACATGGTATTGACCCATGGTATTCACCAAAATGGCACATGGTATTGACCCATGGTATTCACCAAAATGGAACATGGTATTGACCCATGGTATTCATCTGGAATGTAGCCTATTTAAATGGGGGAATTAAACCAGCATTTAGCCTATGCTAAGATTCACTAGGACTTTACAAAGTTTTATTATTTACTGAAAGACTCGCCAAGATCTTACAAGATTTTATAATTGAGTAAAGTATTTGCCATGCCTGGTGAGAGATTCGCCAAAAAATTATATATACATATTGTATTATTGATAAAATCGCCTTCCATTTTTCCTATATACCATGGAGATTCGCCCATTTATTATATTTATAAATTTAGGGGGGGGGGGTTCTTAAAATTTTCCCTGCTCTCATTTATTTATATTTTTATTAATTTACCATACCTCTTTTATAAATATGGTATTTGGCCCATATGATTCACTTAAATAAAACCTATTCTTGAAAATGGGCGAATGGATTCACTTAAATAAAACCTATTCTTGAAAATGGGCGAATGGAAGGTTGTAAGTCCTAATTTCAAGGGCTAAATTTACCTTTTTTGCCCTCTCCCTTAAAATAAGGTGGGCTATTTGAGGTGATTTGTAAAAATGTACTATGATACAAAATATTCGCCCACTAAAAATTTAAAACCCCTTAATTTCGCCAAAGGGCGAACATTCGCCCCTAAAATTATCCTTGTTGAAGGAGCATATCCATTCTTTAGATAATAAATGATATCAGCGTATAATGACTCAACATCATTTAGGCTTATCTCGTACATTTGTATCTTTGCAGATGGAATTTTGGATATAAGTGATGCTCTGGCTAGCATTTTGCAAAAGCCTTGACCTTTTACAATACTTGCTGGTTTGATTTCTACGTCATATTCCTGTAAGGTAGTAACCCAATTAGCTCTTTTCTCACCCACATCCTTCTGTACTAGAAGATTTCTTACCGCTGGAAACGGTACTATGATTTTTGTATGTGTTTTGAGTAGAAAAGGTCTGAAATACTTAATTGCTTTGAAAACAGCATAAGCTTGTTTCTCCACATCTGAATAATTCAACTCAGCCCCTTGTAAATTGGAACTGAAAAAAGCAATTGGGGCTTCTACCTTTTCTTGATTTACTTGAGTGAGTATCGCAACATATGATCTATCAGAGGCAAATGTATATAAAATAAAAGGATCAGAAAAATTTGGAGTTGCTAAAGATGGAGCATTAATGATTGCTTGTTTGATCAGATTGAATGCCTCATGTTCATCTTGGCCCCATTTAAAGTTTGAGTTCTTTTTAATCATTGCTTGTAAAGGAGACACAATTCTTGAAAAATCTGGAACAAATCTCTTTACAAAATTAATCTGGCCAAGAAAATATTGCATGGATTTCTTGTTCTGAGGTAAAGGAACTGCGGAAATCCCCTTGATTCTGTCAGGATCAATGTGAATTCCAGATTTTGACACTATGAATCCGAGAAGTTTTCCTTCACTTAATGCGAAAAAGGATTTTTTTGGGTTAAGTGAAATTCCATACCTTTGACAACGTTGGAAGATTTGTTTTAAATCTCTAAGATGATTGTTTTGTTTCTTGGAATATATAGTTATATCATCCAAATAGATTACCACTGATTTATTAACTAACCCTTTAAATGTGATGTCCATAGCTCTCTAAAATGTGGCACCAACATTAATCAAACCAAATGGCATCTTTTGATATGCGTATGTACCCCATTTATTTCTGAATGTGGCTTTTAATTGATCATCGGGATGTACCAACACTTGATTGTATCCTGAGAATCCATCCAAGAAGGACATCAATTCTGAGCCTGCGACTGCCTGCAATATTTGTTCCATGGGAGGCAAAGGAAAATTGTCCTTTTGGCAGACTTTGTTAAAATTTTGAAAGTCAATGCAGATTCTAATGTCTCCATTTTTCTTTCTAACAGGGACCATATTGGAAACCCATTTGGAATGTCGAACGGGAAAAATTATTTTGGCTTTCAATAACTTATTGAGTTCAGGTTTGATCTGGTTTTCTAGATTGGGATGGATCTTTCTCAACTTTTGTTGGACATGTTTTTCATTGTCTATCATTGGAATAGTATGTTGGATGATGGATGTGTCATACGTTTTGAGTTCATTGTAATTCCAAGCAAAGACACTTTTGTATTGTCTCAAGAGACGAATATACGCTAATTTTTCTTCAGGAGCTAGACCAAGGCCTAGATTGATATTCTGTGGTTTGGTATTAGTTCCTAGATTTACTAATTCATAATTCAAAGTTGAACTTTGGAGTTTTGAATTGGTAGATCTTTTAAACCGATCTTTCAAATCATAAAGATCTTCTAACTTGACTACTAACTTAGGTATGGCATTGTTAGTGCTATCCTGTTGCAATTGTTGGTCATGTTGGTCTTCGTCAATTATTTGATTGGTATAGGATCCCTCAGATGTGAGGAAACTCATGATATCAGGATCGTTGTTGAAAATCCTCCAATTGGTAATGTTATCAGGAATAGATGGTCTAAAAATTAATTCAATTGAAAATCGATCAGGGCTAAAATCTTCTGAAGGAATGAGTTTGGAAGCTATGTTGGCTAAGAGATCTATACTAGCATTCTGGAGTCTGGGAATTGATGAAATATTAAATGCTATAAAGTGTTCAGTCAAATCTTGAACTAAAGATTGGTAATGTTTTAAATGACCTGATAAACAATGTATAGTATTACGTACCTGTTTGATTACAATTTTAGAATCTCCGAAAACTTGAAGATATTTGACATCTAATCCGATTACTTTGTACAACCTTTGGACTAAAGCCTCGTATTCCGCTGTATTGTTGGTGCGATCAAATTCGAGTCTGCAAGTTAGCATAGTCTTATCTCCCTCTGGACTTATTAACATGCATCCTGCTCCTACTCCTTCGTTAGACTTAGAACCGTCAAAAAATAGTTTCCAAAATAAAGGTTATTTACAGGACTATCTATAAAATTGATACATCTAAAACTATCCGTTTGAGAAAAATTTTCCAATTGAGATAAAACAGAATTTTCTAAGTAAGGTGAGGTATGAGCTTTAAAATTTCCTAGGAAAGAATCTACTAAATAGTTGCCAATGATGTTATTGCTATATGCTACTGGTTCATTTTCTCCCTCCAGTTTTGTTACTATGTATTTCTGATGTCTTTCTCGCTCAACTCTTATTTGATTTGGTTTACCGTTGTAAGGGAGCCACATGTGCGACTAGTCAGTTGCAAAATATCCGTGAAGTTTTTCTGACCAATATCTGCTAAGAATCAAGCCATAAAATTCCGGAATATCAACAAATAAAATGTCGATAACTTGACATACCTTTGGGTTGGATGACAACCTTATGGTAACCTGATTTAATTCACCGATCACTTCAACTTGTGATCGATCTAGCTGAACTATGTCCACAGTGGATTTCTATGGTTGAACGTTCAATTTTGCACATATTGACTTTGGTAAAATATTCAATGAAGCTCTAGAATCCACTAAACAATTATGCAAATTTTTATTGAAAATTTCATAAGTAAGAAGAAATGGGGGAGTATGAGATCTCGATCTACCTCCAATTAAAGCGATATTGTTTGGATCAACTTTATTAATCGCATTAGTTGGAGGTCTTCTCGCATCATGGGAAGCTTGCGAGATTACAATGGCCGGTAAAGGTGCAACTGGTACAGCATGCAATTCTTTCAAAAGTATCTTTTGTTGGTGTTTTAACTTGCTCAATTCGTAAAGAGTGATATTGGCCCTAGTCTTTTTCATGTCTTCTATGATATTATACTCCATTTCATCTGAAACGATCAGCGTTTTAGATGGAGTTGATGAGTCTGTTTGGACTGGGCTGGTTTGAGTCGCTTTAGGTATAATTTTCTTGGCTACGACTTTATCCTTAGTCATTGAGCTTGCGCTCTTTGGCTTAGGTGTAGGTTGAGGAGGCTCAAGTTGATTTCTGCTGCGAGTACTAATCGGGAATGCCTCTTGATCTTCTTCATCTGGGAGAATGAAATCCCACATACCTTGTAACTCTACAACTTCTTCTTCATCGCTATGTTCTTTAGTAGCCATTTCCTCTTCTTCTTCTTCAGATTTAACGCTTGTAATAGTGTTAGGGGGTTTGGAATCGGTTGAGGGGTTCCTTTTAAAAGGTCTGTATGACTTTTTAGAAGAAGTTTCTGCCACTTGTTTCTTAATGTCGACCATCTCGTTAGACATGGTTTTCAAAACATTTTGCAATCCTTCTAAATCGAATGGATCTTTCGATTGTTTTTTCTTGGGATCTTCCTTGAAAGAAACCTTCTTGGATTTTCGTTCTTCTATTGTGTTTTTCTTTTCTAAGGCCATAATACGTTTCTCTACTACTATCGCTTCTTTCATATTTTCAACTAAAGTTGTTTTGTTGGCCCTATCAACAAAGATTGCTATGTTTGATGGTAAAGCAGTAATGTACCATTCACTTCGCACTTCTTCGCTAGGCTGGGAAGCAGTAAGAATTTTATTCAAGATTTTATTGAAACGTAAATTGAAATCTTTGATAGGTTCTTTTGACTCGGCCCTAAGGTTAGACAGGTTGTTGATCAATGTTGCCATAGACCTATCATCACCAAACTTACCCAAGAATTGTTCTTGGAAAATCTCCCAACTAGTAATAGATCCAAACGGTAATGAGAAATACCATGATCTGGCTATTCCTTGCAGAGTATAAGGAAAAAGTCGAACAACAACGTCTTCATTGGTAACTCCATTAAGATTTATGGATAACATAAAGTTATTTATATGTTCTTCTGCTAGCATGCCTGCCTCGGGATTAAACTTAGGCAGTCATTTTTCAGGATGGGCTGGTAACTAACTCAAGGGCGCAGGGATTAAGACTGCCCCTAGGTTATTCCATGGAGATTGGGCCATCGCTGAACTAATAATAGAGGAAAGTGCAGAAAATGATCCCTGTGGTTGAGAAGATGAGGATGTTACGATTCCAGATGATTGAGAAGGAGATGTGGGAGTGCCGGTGGACTGATGGACAATGATCTGAAGTGGAGGAGTGGATGGTTAACTTCACAGTGAAGAGGTTGAGATGGATGATGATGATGAAAGAGTCTCGCTATCAGACCCTTTAGGAGATTTCCTTGCTCTCTTCCTTGTAGGTAGAGGTAACTCGGTTGGTTAAACACCAAACTTTTCACTCTTTAATCTGGTAAGAGGATGAGCAGGGTTATATTGCGAAGTCACGCTGCCTTGAGATTTATTATATTTTTGAGGAGATATAGAAAATCGCTGAAGTTTGTGAATCAAAGATTCAACTTCAAGAGGTTCAATAGTAGATTGGTTTGAAATGTCAGGGTTTGTAGCAGCGGCTGTTACTCCTGCAACTTCTGGCTCTGGATTTAAAGATTCTAAATGTGATGGAGAAGCCAGGGAGATGGTGAGGGCGATTTACTCTCAGAATGGTATTTAGATTTGGATTTACTTTCCATTCGTAGTTCGAGGCCCTCCTTCTAGTGCCAAATATGTTGAAGCCCAGAAAATCGGGTCTACAACAAGGGGGATACCCACCCGGTCCGGACCTTGGTTAGCAGCTCCTTTTCCATTTGGTATAGTGGGTCTGACTAGGGATATGGGACCAGTTTCCCAATTTATGTGTGTGTGTGTGTGAAGAATTGGTATTTCCCTTCTAAAAGTTCCTAAGTGAGATGTTATAATTCTAACTCTAATCTAATAACATGTAAATGGTATTCTAATAAGAAGAAATATCTAAGTCTACACTAACCCCAGGTGTAATCCTTCTGTTATGCGATCTAAAATGATTTCAGATAACAATTGGTAATAAAGATCATTCAAATGTTATGAGAAAAGAATTCAATACAGATAAACCACTTCGTATAAAAAGTTAGACGAAACAGTTGTGAAAGGCATATCGCATAATAAGCTATTCATACATTAAGCATAAATAAATATCTATCACCGTACAAAAGTGCCAAATGATAACTCAAGCATTCACACATCAATATATAAACAACTGAACTTGAATATCACTTTTAACACAAAGGCAGAAATAGTTAAGAGATAGAAGTACCATTTATAACTATTCCTACTCATGAGCTTCAAGCGATAATGATTTATCTCTTCGTAATCCAACATCCACTAAGAGTACAGAAGTGCAACATCAGTAGTAGATATTAAATATAGATATCGATAAATCCTGTTCCATTCATTCATCAAAACCTCCACAGAGGGTACAAAAGTGCATGTTCTAGGGATAAGTTTTTGACAAATTTCAGGACCATTCTCTAAATGCATGAGAAGGGTTTAAATACTACTAACTAAATCTAAAAATAGCTTATTACAAAAATGTAGGATGTGGTTTAAATGACCGTTCTCATTTTGGGAAAAAATAAAACTAAATTAAAACTAAAACTGAATCTAAAATTAAAATTACTAACTATTTCTGTATCTACTCCTTGAAGTCGCACGCGTTCAACATCTATTTGAGAAGAGTTGGCTGACTGATTTCCGATTTTAGTTGTGCTGCGAAAACAGAATCGACAAGAGTTGGTGCCATCTTCTCGGCAGAATTGATGATACACTTGAGAGTCATCCACTGGTTTTCAAATTTAAGTTTTACTTCTTTTGCCCCTAACGTTCTTTTTAACAAATTTCTGGGCTTACAGGTGACTGAGCACTCAGAAGCTTTCCCTTTCAAGAAGTTTTGCCCAGCGAATCGCGCATTGGAAACCGCCTCCGTTTCTTGATCCGGGCTTCCTTGGTGCATTTTTCACCCTTTCCGCGTTTTCTTTTAGTGGATATAAAGCTCAAATTTTTGTGAAAATAATGAATTCATAAGTTCTTGACCCTGAGTCTTAAACTGTCTGTTTCTGATATCAACACTGTCCAGTATCCATTTAACCATGTTTGTGTATGGAAGAATTTTGGGCCTCGGCGCTATCCTGTGTAAGAATAAACAAGCCAGTTCTGTGATGGATGCCTCAGAAGAAATATGTGAGCCTGCAGTAGCCTCGACCTCCATTACTCTGGGATTCTCTTCCTCATGTAGATTGTACATGCCTTCCCAGGTAGCAATACCAGCGTCTCTGTTACAGGTAGTGTCTGCATACAAAGGTGCCATTTCCTTCTCTTCAGAGCTCGGGGCTTTGCCTTTCTTCCCCATGGTATCTTGTGTACTGCTTTGTATCGTTCTCTATTCTTCGTTCCTGCAATTTACAAGTGAAGTGAGAATAATGATATGGAAAGGTGATGGGAAAGTCTTAAATGTTGAAAACATATAAAATATACCACCTTATGTGAAATGACTTTTCGACAAGCACGAAACCATATTCCATTAATAACTGGTAACTAACTCATTAATTAACATTAAAGCGCATAACCAGGTGTCGCTTTATGGAAACTACTTCTTTTTGAGCAACGAGCCCGCAAGATCTGTGATGAAGTGATTTTGCGATTTGCTTCGCAATATCGCAGATCGCAATATTGTAGATCGCAACATCGCAGATCATAATATTGCAGATCGCAATATCGCAGATCGCAATATCGCAGATTGCAACATCTCATGGTTGCCTAGCTTGCTATATCACATTATTGCATTATCGCATTGCCGCTCTATTGCAAAATCGCAATATCGCAATATCGCAATATCGGAGAAACGTGACATATGACAATTTTTGTTAATCTGTTTTCTGCGAAATGCAATTTGAGATATGCGCCATCGCATATCAGCGGTTTAAAGTTTTTTTGAGCATAAGTAGTCTTTGATGCATGCGATGCGACATATTTTTGTAGTCCCATATTGCAATCTCGCAGTGTTAGAATTTGGCTTGCAAGGGGGTATCCTACTATCCTTTTGCGATGCGATATTTCCTAAGGAATAATTCTAATTTATCATAAAACTTAAGCTTTTTTAGATTTTTCAAGGGTATTTTCTTAAGTTTATGATGGTAAGTTTTATTAAAAAGGAAATACAAGCACTAATTAATTTTTTAATTTTTTGACTAAGGGTCCCCACTTATTTGGTATTAGTAATAACACCAAATAAGAAGGGGGGTTGTTGCTGGCCACAACAAGAAGACATACCCATTCTCAGCATATAAACTTTCATAACATGTACATAGATAATTGTCTATAGATATAGCCCCATGATGGGATGACCATCAGTGTAAATCCATTGTACGGATGATTTGTTACTTTCCCGAAATCGCAGCCCGGATGGATGAAACTAGATTTGGGGTCTTCTATCTCGTTCAATCGTTTGCTCAAGTACGAGTCTAATCATGTGAATATATGATCTGAAGTCGAACATGGGAAGACATCGTTTGATTACAAGCTAATGATGTAAGTCGTTAACAGACGTGAGAGAAATCACTGATAGTGATAATGATCCTCAAGGTACTACAGTACATTCTTCATGGTGTGAAAAGATGTTTTGATGTCGAACACCATACAAAGTCTTTCGGTTGAAGGCCAGTGATGTCAACCTATTGCCTGAAGCGAGAAACTTGACATTGATTTATGCAAGCCCCAAGGTACTGGAAGGGTGTTTATAAGTCAATTTCTTGGATAATATATTGATGTCAACAAGAAGCAACTCGTCGCAGGAGGGCCTTGATGTATCCCACATCAACGAAACGAAACGAGTGTGATAATTTTTGGAGTCAGAATGTGACTGGCGAGATAAGGTTCAGGAATGGCGGTCATGAAAAAGAAGGTTTATGAGTATTGCAAAGGATGAATTTTGACTGAGTGACTTCTCTTGAACATGTTAATGACACTGAATGAATTTGCAGCATTGACCCAAAATCAAAGTAATGGATGGTATGATAACCATTAAGAAGATAACCCAACCCAAATAGTCACAGTGATGAAGTGAAAGTGTCATGTTCAAGAGCAACTTGCTGCCATAAATTTGTTTACCCCTTTTCCAATTTTCCCTAGTCATTGCTGACCAGTACCTCTTTATTTCTTATCAAGCTTGAGGAGGATAACATATGCTTGTTGTATAATTCCACCCTTTGAGTGAATCCATCGCTATGTGATATTTTAATGAGTCTAGCAAAGGTGAAATTCGGTCTTGTCATGATGGACAAGTTTGTTGCTATTTGATGTTTTAATGAGTTTAACGACAATGATAACTCGATCCTTTTCATGTTTAGAGAGTTTGAAAATGGAAAAATAGAAAACTCCACAAGTTCTTTTTCATAAATTTGTCTCTCAAGTCTGAAAAAGTGTAAAATAATATGAGAGATAACCTATTGACCATGTTCAATCAACGTATTCATTTTTCGTAAATAATCTATCTCAGTTCGGAAAAGGGTTAAACTTATACTAAGTAGATGTTGTTTCCAATCCATTAACGAGCTGAAAAGGACAAGCGCTCGGCAATATTTTCATATTTCAAGAGTCTGAAAAGAGCTTAAAGAGGACTCCACTTAGAGGAACGAGTGGTGTCTAAGATAGCAAATGGTTCTGGTGATGTTGGGACTTCTCAAAGCATGTTGATTTATGTGAAGAGGCTGGCTAATAAGACCACTCATTTCAACTATTATTCAAAAGGGTAAAACAACCAAGTGAAAGCGTGTGATCGACCAAGCAGATAGTGACAATGGAAGGAGAAAAACCAAGGCTCATCTGATGGAAGAGGTTGATAGAATGGCAATAACGAGGGTTAAAATGGAGACGGGTTCATTTTTACACAAGCTTGAACCATAGAGAACTATGCTTGGATTCAATTTACATGCCCCCAGCATGATGACTTGATTCTAGGTGCATGCCCCCCAAGCTTCATTGCATCCACCTAAGTAGACTACTCGTGGCTATGAGATGGATGGAATGAAGGTTAATATACGAGATCAAGTGAAATAATTGACTGGGATTTTACGAGATCTAGTCAAATATTCGAATTGGAACTTTCCTCCAGGGGTCCTAGTTTCATTTTTTAATGAGCTTGACACAAGACAAGGAATTCTACTCAGATACCTTGTTTCATTTTTTAACGAGCTTGACACAAGACAAGGAACTATGCTCTAGAACCTGTTTCATTTTTTAATGAGGTTGACACGGTAAAAGAATTATCCTCATATTCCTTGTTTCATTTTTTAATGAACTTGACACAAGACAAGGAACTATGCTCATATTCCTTGTTTCATTTTTTAACGAGGTTGGCAAAAGACCAGGAACTATCCTCATATTCCTTGATCACCACCCATAAGAGGTCATGACTTCCAAGAGGTTCTCATCAGATGGGAGAACAATGCTCTGGAAGGGATCTGTATCAAGGAATCCATTAGAGAGATCTGGTTCCAATGCCCCCAATACATCATGTACAACATCATGGAATTGACCGTCAATTGATCTAGGCATCGAACGGGTTGCCACATAATTGATCTGTGGCGGGGAAGATACCATTGGGACAAAGGGACCATTTAGGGAAGATGGTTGACTGGAAGCCATATTTGGACCAGGAAATGAAAGCTGGTCAACAGTGACAATTATGCCTTCATGCGGGAAACACATCACTCGAAAGAGTGTTGAAACAATAGCTCCCATGTCATAAACATAGTCGCGCCCAAGAAGTAAATTGTAATCTAAAGGGCCTGGGACTACCATCACATTGAGATAAACAATTTTTCCTCCCAAAGTTATAGGCAACTGAGGAAGGATTCCTAATGGTTGACTAGTTCCTCTGTTAAAATCCAATAGATTCTAGGTAATAGGCACAAGCGGTGGTGAACCAAGCACTTGCCAAGTAGTGGAGGAAAGGATACTCGCAGATGCAACTTCATCTATAATAGTGCCTAGTACAATCATATTACAAACCTATACTATGATCTGGAAAGGCACATAAGAAGGAAGATGACATCCTGCCAGTTGATTCCAATCAAAGGAAGTGACCAGACTACTTGGAGAGGGTACCATAAGAATAGGAGAATTACCCCCTTAAGTTACGAGGATGAGAAGATTTTCCTCTTGTCCTAATGGAATAGGAGGGTTTCCTCCAAGCTCATTAGAATCTAAAGAAATGAAAAGAACCTGAGTGGTTTCATACTCACTCTATACGGGAAAGGTACGATTAACTGAAGGTGAAATCGGGTCAATTGTTTCCTCGACCTGTGATTGGCTAGGTATAGACTCATGGGATTCACATTCAGAGAGAGTGGGTTTGATTGACAGTTGATTTTTAGTCACATTATCAACTAGTGAAGGATTAAGGGAGAGTCTCCTGTTACCAGATGGAAGTCACTGCGGAGAAGCAGGATGATTATCCAATACATTTTTGGCTTCATCTAGATATGGACAAAGGTGAATGGGGTGATTCCATTCACATAAAATATAAGGAAACTTAACTTTACCCTTCTTTCCATGAACTTTACTACCACTGGTTGATGGTGTATCACCAACATGATCTCCAAAAGTTGATGACATAGGATGATGTGAACGAAAGGACCATTCTTCTAATATCTGAGGAATACCAGAGCAATTTCGAAGAAGATGGTCTATCGTACAAATTTTGCATGGATATCGAAATTCGTGAGGCTTATCAAATGGTTTCTCATCAGAAATTTCATCCAAAGAAATGGTTGCTTGGTTGCCCCCTACCTAATTTGCTTCTTCTTCTTCTTAGCCACCTGGTTACTAATAACAATAATTTCACTAGGCAAAGAGGAAGAAGGGGAGGAAGAAGTCAAAGGGTCAACTTTAGGATCAACTGGAGGTTGATTTTGTCCAGTTGTAGGAATATTCAGTTGCGGGGCCAAGGAGGTTGAGAACAACCATACTGGCAAGTCGATGGTAAGTCCCGAAAGGGACAATGTAGCCATATAAGGAGCACCAATATTTCTAAAAGGAGGAAAAGGGCTAGGATTCCCATCAAAAGGAATTCCTTGATCGGTGGACTCCAGAGTTGTTGCCATATGTCTCAACCTAAGATCAACTAAGGAGCGATGTGGAGGGTGCTACCCGTGGTCAATTAATTTTATTTTAATCGAAATAACATAACAAAAGAAAAGAGGGATAATATAGGCAAAACGATTACCAAGCAACTGCGAACTATAGAATACCACCCGGTGAACCGAGAAGTATGGGAAGGAAATCTACCCGAATGTTGTGTTCGGTGTATCACAATGTACAAGGCAATCGACTCAATTACCTAAGGATGGATAGAAACCTAATGTAGTCCTCCCATATATACCTGAAAGTACGTGGAGGCCCAATCTGTGTTAGTGTTGTCTAATGCAAAACCACACAGTGAGAGCATTCCTTTATACTTTACATACTGTAACATCGCCCTATATACCCGAAGGTACGTGGATGAGCTACAACATACTCATGTACATGGAATGAAGTATCACACTTGGAATGTATCGCAAACAAGTTAGTGACAACTACTATGTTTAACGACGTCGGAACACGTCTCTAGCTTAGACCTCTAAATGTTATGCGTTAAGTTACAATGCTCCATTAGGTTAATTAAGATAACTTTTAAGTTGATCTTGATTAAGAATTTGCCTTTCAAAGTTCACCACGTGATGTCTTTGAAATTCCTAGAATGCAACTAATATGATAAGCATTTTTTTCATTCAACTTGAACAATGAAAACCTTAGCTAGTAGGGATAGAGCTATTAGATTCTTTTAATCAAAGAACAAAGAGCACATCTAATGCAATTTCCCTAAACTACTCCTATGAGCACTCACAAACGTTTTCAATGAATGATGCAAGTTTTTCTTTTCAATTACCTTAATGTTGAAATGAACAAAAGGAAACTAATGCACATACAATCAATGAATCTTTTTGCAAGCATGAAGACTTTACGACAGTTCCTTTTCAAAAGAAATGAAGACTTTTATGACACTTTCTTTTGAGAAAAGCTTAATCGTCTATAAACTAACTTTGAAAATGAATTGGTAGTGATAAAGAAATCATTTAAGAAGCACTAAACAATCAAGGCCAAAGTAGGGCTAGGAGAGGAAACACAAATTGATTTCAGGGACACAACAATCATTGATCTTTCAGCAAGCAAAAACAGAATGAAATTTGGAAAAAATCAAGCCAAAGGTGGGATTTTTGACCCGAGGATCAACGCAGCCCTGAATGGGAGACAATGCACTTCAGAGCATTGTCCTCAAGCCAAGGGTTCTCTACAGTGCTCTGTTTCTTGACCAAACCCGCATTGGTGCCAGAGAGGCCATCCTAAGGGCTTTCAAGCATAATTTCAACCAAAAACTCTTCAAAAAGGTTGAAACACGATCAATGGAAGCAAGTAAAGTCTACCAGGGTGTACTAAGATGAAGGTAAACTACCCAGAATGATGATTGTTGCCTAGTGGAGTCGCCAATTTGTTATGTGGAATTTTGCATCTACGGATAAATACAACTTCCCTAGGTGGGTAGTTACACCTAGAACAACATAATTAAATTGCTTAACCTTTTTCTATAGAAGATAAATAAGACAAGGGACCTATTGTTATCTTTTTCTTTCCCTTTGTCTCCTTTTTATGGCTCTTGTCACTCCTTTTCGAACTTAATCCACTCGACAAGTACCAGCAATCATAAACAAAGGACAAAAACCAATCAAAGCAAGAGATCTATCTACTATAAGAAAATGGAATTGAAAGCATTTACACATATAATCATCATACATAAAGACAAGAATATGGGAAAAGGTGTAAACAACTTTATTAAGTAGAAGGAATAGTTACAACCATGAAGTCCGATCCAATGTCACTCCTCCAGCTTGGGTTCCAACCAACATCACATCAAAAGCACAACACTCTAGTAGCATAACAATACTTGCTTATAATATCAAACCTCACAACAACATTATGTCCTTACAAATTCTCAAATTCCAGCCCCTGATCACTTAGATGAGTGCTCAATTTATAGGAAAATGGAGGAGGTTTGGTCATAAATGAGGGTATTGAATGGCCTTCCAAACTTAGAGTTAGTTTCCATGGAGGAATGGATGAGAGGATAGGAGGTTACTTAACTCATTCCCTATCCAATTTCGAGCTCATAGGAGATTATACGTGTGGGAATATTCTAGAAGGCTCCAGAAGATAAGAATATTCCTAGAACCCTATGAGGATTTCGCTCAATCTCGCCAAGCGTAGGTCAAAGTGGGCCTAAGTGCTCTAAATGCACCTTAACATGGGCCTACCTGCACTAAAGTGCACTTACCCCTGACCAAAGCTGCGCTCGTCCCTCAAGGATGCATTTTTGGAGGGCTTTAGGCCAAGAAAATCTTAGGGAAGGAGGCATTCAAAGTGATGACTTGTCTAGGGAACGTAGCAACTGGATTAGGGTTTGATGAGCCCTAATAGTATTGATCTAAATGTTGGGATTTATGTGCCCAAATGGATCTGTAACAATGCTCCATGGCCTTCTGCCAGAATGGGTGAATAAGAATCCCCCCTTGTGAATCCACATTCATAGTGCCAACATGCTTCTTTTTATATGCATGCCTTCTTTCTACCACTTATTCGACCTTGGTTATTTACATGTGCACTTTTAATGATTATTAAATCATATTTGCCTCTTCTTACTCTCCAATGGAGTCTTGGCCCCCCACATTCATTTCGTGTTTTTTGATATGGTTTCATTATATTTTTATTAACATGTAAGTGTTATCATAATTACATTTCTAGTCCTTATAGCCTCAAAACACATTTAAATGTAAAACACATGCACATGGGCATAACATCCCAAAAGCACAAAATACCCATGCACATGAGCACAAAACCCCCTATAACACATTTTCGCACATGCACCTAGACACAACAACCCTCAAAATATGTCCTTATCTTACTACCCTAGTGTTGCATATAGATGTTATTTACATTCCAAGGGTCAAACAGGGGTGTTACATTTCCCTCCCCCTTATTTAGGGATTATCCTAAATGCTTATATATTCACATATATACAACATCTTCTCTAAAAATATGAGGGTATTTCTCCCTCATCACGTTCTCATGCTTCCATGTAGCATCTTCAAGACTGAAATGGGTCCACTGTACCTTTACCAAAATGACAACTCAATTCTAGAGCAATATTTGACTTTCTCACCAAAATCCATACTAGCTAGCCTAAAAAGTCTCCCTTGGGCTCCACCTAAATCATATTCTAATCAATTATATGATTATCATCTGGAAGACACTTTTTAAACAATGAAACGTGAAAAAAATTGTGAATGTTCATGGATGATGGTAATGCGATCCTATATGCAACCAGATCGATCCTTTCCAGGATATCAAACAATCCATAATATCTCGCTTTCAACTTTGCACAACTTCCTAATTTCAAGTAACTTTTCCTTCCCTTCACCCTTAGGATGACATGGTCCCCAATCTTGCATTCTCTTTTCAGTATGTTCTTATCTACATAACTTTTCTGTTTGTCCTTGGAATCCTTCAAATTCTATTTGATTTTTGCTACTTCCTCTTCCATTTCCCTAAGAAAATATGGAACAATAATGGACCTCTCAACTAGAATGTCCGAACTCACTAGTGTACAAAGCTTCAAACGAGCTCATCTTCAATGATTCTTGGTGTACCCATTATTATAAGCAAATTCCACTTAGTGCAAATATTCTTCCTATATATATGGTTTGTCCACGACATACATCCTTAGCATGTCTTAAATAACATAGTTAACTCTTTTTGTTTGACTATATGATTCTAGATGGTAGGTTTTACTAAAATTTAAATCAATTCCAAATCCCTTAAATAAGTTTGTCCAAAAATTGGTTGTAAACTTGGGCTTTTTGTTTGAAATAATTTCCTTGGGCATACCATGTAGCTTGGTAATTTCCTTCATGTAAATATCAACAACATTGGTTACGTTGTGTGTTAACTTCATTAGAATAAAGTGGGGAGCCTTGGTGATTTTATCCACCACAACCATTTTCTAATCATGTTGCTTCATTGTTTGGAGCAGATTTGTGATGAAATCCATGGAAATAATTTCATATTTCCACTCAAGAATGGGTATTGGATGTAGCAACCCCACTAGGTGCATATGCTCAGTTTTAACCTTTTCCATGCATCTAGTTGTATAATCAACCACTTATTTCTTCATACTTGGCCAAAATTATTGTCTTTTGACCATTAATATTGTCTTTTGGTACCCTAGGTTCCCAACATAAGGAACTATATTCATCCACTTAGAACTAAATTTTCCAATCCCTGAGAATTTGGCACATAAATATTTCCTTTATAAAAAATAACTCCATCTTCTTCCATTTGATAATCCCTATATTTGGGCTACATTTCACCTTGTTGTAGGTTACTTTTTATTTTCATGAATTACTGATCTAAATTCCCAGCCTCTATAATTTTGATTTGTAAATTAGGTTTACATATGCTTATGGTTTTAGCGTGCATTGCGTGCACCTTCCTGCTAAGTGCATTGGCCACTTTATTTTGCTTAATGTTTATGTGCTTAATTTAAAATTCATAATCAACCAAAAATTCTAGACATCTTATTTTTCTAGCATTTAAATGTGGTTGTCCAAATAAATGCTTTAACCCACTATGAGGAGTTCTTAGTGCAAATATCTTCCCCATGAGGTAATGCCTCCACATCTTCAAGGCATGTATAATCGCTGCCAACTCCAAATCATGAGTGGCATAATTATTTTCATGTTATTTGAACTTCTTGGATTCATATCATATCACATGCCCATTTTTTATGAGAACCCTTCCCATTCCTTCTTTACATGCATCTGTGCACACAAGAAAATATTCATTTGGGTTAGCTATCTTCAATATAGGTGCATTTTTTAACAATCTCTTTAAATGTTGAATGACCTCTTCACATCTATGAGACCAATCAATTTTTGCACCTTTCCTTTGCAAGGAAGTAACAATACGAGCTAACCTAGAGAATCCTTTAGTAGATATTTTGTAATAGCCTGTTAAACCAATGAAAGACCTAACATCTATCACATTTTTTGTTACATACCACTCTTTAATTACATTAATCTTTTCTAGGCCTATTGTTATCCCTTCTTTTTAAATAATATGATCCAAATAATGAATTTTTCTCTGATAAAATAAACACTTACTCAATTTGGAATATAAATGATGCTACCAAAGTACCTGTAGCATTATCCTTAAATGAAATTCATTCTCTTCCTTAGATTTGGAATATATGAGAATATCATCCAAAATCACAATAAGAAAACTATCTAAATAATTCAAGAAGAGACAATTCATGAGGCATATGAAAATACCAGGTGCATTCGATAAATCAAAAAACACCATTATAAACTCACAATGCATATATCTAGTTCAAAATTATCTTACTAATATCCTCTTCCTTAATCCTTACCTGATGATACCCTGACCTTAAATAAATTTTAGAAAACACCTTAGCTTCCATGAGTTGGTCAAACAAATCATCTATTATGGGAAATGAGTACTTACTCTTCATTGTGACCTTTTTCATTTGATGAAAGTCAATGCACAATCATAATGTACCATCCTTCCATTTAACAAATAAGATTAGGGCACCCCACAATCATACACTTGGGTGTATGTACCCTTTCTTACGAGCTCTTCTAGCTACATTTGTAATTATTTCAATTCTAGTTTTCTCATCATGTACCATGTTTTAGACACCGGTGTAGCTCTAGGTTCCAAATATATAGAGAAGTTAGTGTCTATTTTAGGAAACAACAACAAAATTTGGGTAAACACATCTTCAAATTCCTTAAGTATTGGGTGGTCCCAAAGACTTGGTACCTTATCGTCAACCATCTCCTCCATGTGGGCTACATAAATTTAGCACCTTTCCTGAAATTATTTTTCAGTTGTATAACTCATATGTCCCTAACATAAATCATCCTTAGTATTCCATGTACTTTCCTTTGTTTCCTTTCCTCATCCAAGAAAGTAAGTATTTTGTCGTAAAGGACTAATAATGCATGATGTTTTCTATCCAATCCATGTTGATTAGTCAATCATAAGATCCTAGTAGTATTATGTTTAAATCTACATTTGTATCTAGAACATTCATATTGATGGGACATTCCTTCACCAGTTCAGTTACTCTTCTTTTAGCTCCTATAAGTAACTGAACTAGTCAATTCCTACCATGCTTGATTTTATTCAATTTAAACTTTTCAGCCAACTCAGGATCAAGATAACTATGGCTAGCTCCATAATCAATCAAAATGGTAATGGGATAACTATTTAACTTACCTCTCACTTAACCATTTGTGTCTGGTGCTTGGCTTGTCTATTTTCCAATGTTGTGTAGATCCTAGGCATGCTTTTTCCAACATACTTTAATGTATCTCCTATTTTGATATGATGTACAATCCTGATTTTTCCTTTATGTAGGAGATCCCTATACCAATGGGTTGAAATTTTGGTCTCTTATTCAAGAAATCAACGACCTTTCATTCAATACGGGCTAGCCGAATTTGCCGATTCTTTTGAGAATTGTTCTTGAATAGTGAGGGTTGGAACCTCTTCTTCCTTTTATCATCT
Organism: Pinus tabuliformis; assembly: GCA_031772625.1. NCBI lineage: Eukaryota > Viridiplantae > Streptophyta > Pinopsida > Pinales > Pinaceae > Pinus > Pinus tabuliformis. The sequence continues at coordinate 737,521,758 of CM062805.1, read as the reverse complement.
TGTTTCTATTCTTTTCATCCCAAACCCTTTGGAAAGATAGTTTAATTTTTCACTGCTCATAGAGTTACTTTTCCTTCCTCATAGCTTAATCCATAGTATTTGGTTCATCAAATTTAATTTAATCATGTCACCATAGAATAGTGGTAATTCACTCACATATCTATGTATCTTCATGTTTTCATCTATGATAAAATTTACATACCTCGGTAACTTGGTGAACTTCTAATCATATTCCTCCATTGTCATGTTCCCTTATTTGAATTCGAAAAACTCCTACATTTTCTTCTAATAGTAATGTTCAACCAGGTACTTCCTTTGGAAGTACTTTTTAAACTTCTTCCATGAAATCTTCTTTTCATCTATATGTTTTCCCTCCTTAAGCTTCTCCCACCATAAATTTTCTCTCCCCTTCACGTGATAGATGGAAATTTGTGCCTCTAAATTAGAGGAATAATCATGTAATTGAAGGTACTTTCTCATTTCCAACAACCAAGTTATAGCCTCTTCTTCCTTCTTATTCTCACTTTTCAATGTAAGTGGCTTGATTTTTCTAAGTTCCCCTTGTAAGCTATCTAGGTATGCTCTCCTTCATGGTCGTCTTATTGGTGACATGCTTGAACTCCTTTGTAATAGTAAGGAAAAATGGGTCCTCTTAGTGGGATTTCTTGTCATATAATGATGATTCCCAACAACACTCCATAGTTCCCTAAACCCTCAACATATTGCCCCCCCTAATTCATGAGTCATGTTCCTCTTCCTATTGAGAATTATACCCCTGGTCCATTATCATTAGTAATTTGTTCAAGATATGTAAAATTTTGATATTAATATAATCTTGTTCTCTTATCACATTCTCATTATCTTCTTTTATGGTTTAACACCTCCCATTTGAGGCTCCTAACAGTGTTTGGAATATTCCCTTCATGCTCGTTCGACTATGTTCTAGCATTACCCATGTTCAAGTTCATGGTTTTGGGCTCTTCTTCATGGTTGTAGGACCCTTGAGTATCCCCCATACTCCTAGTCCTCATGTTGGTCCTACCACATTGCCCACCTTTTTACTTTCTTATGAAATTCTCAGGGAATTTCCTACCTCAATACGAAATTCTAGGTTGGTAGGAATATTCTTCTCCTTGATCGATTTATATTGAATTCTTTAGTGCTCCAATCTAAGCTTTGGTTGCCGAGTTATGCCTAGCTGAAGTGACTAAAATCTTTGTCCTTTAGTTGCACTATTCCAAATAGTCATAGTTCCTTCACATTAACCACCTAGAAAAATCCAATTTTCTTGTAATTGTATCCTGTAATAGTCTTCATATATACATACACCTTTGTGCACCTCTTGTTACCTTGATAAAATAACTAACTCAAGTGCTTTTAGGTTTTCCCTAGTTCTCAATGGCTTGAACTACCCTAGACATTTGGCATGCAAGTGGGCTTCAACTTTACATTTGAAAATGTCCCTTTGTTACTTTTCAGCGCCAATTTCAAAAGAAATCCCCTCCAAGTCCTTTCATTGGTGATGTTCTTGACTAGGATTCAACATCATATGTCCTTAGCTTCCCTTCTACTTAGTTGAAATAAACCCAATATCTGAAGGCTTGAGATCTAGTAGGTTCCTCTCCCATGCCACATTCATCTCAACATATTGGCTTCAGGGTTTCCTTGCTTGCATCATTTCAACCTTAATTAAAAGTGTCAATTTCTAAGGTCTGAGACCCAATGACATTAATCCATTGTACTATATGCTTAGGAGGAGCCCACCAATCCACATCATCTCAAAACCTCAACATTAATATTACTCACCTCACTTCCATTCCAACACCATTTTCAAACAAAAATGTTCCAAGATTTGAGACTTACAGTTTCTCTTCACTGTACTCTATGCTCAAGGTGGAGCCCATTGGTCCATGTAATCTGAGTGCCTTTCCCTCAAGGTTTTCCTTGCTTCCCCTACTCCAACCTTGGTTATAAGTACCGCGGTATGAGTTCTGAGATCTTATAGGGCCCACCTACTTTTTCACTCTAGCCCAACATGCATCATCTCAACATCTTAGCTTTAGGTGTATCGACCTACTCATCACCTGGCTCCTTTCAAATGTTATGAGATCCCAAAAAACCAAGAGATTGATATATGTCACATTATGATGACATCATTGTAACATCACGCTGATGTGGAATGCCACATTACTTATCCATGCAAGCTAGCATGTCAGCATCACCTATTCCCATGTGCCTATGTGGCTCCATAGTGGCTTCCTACCTATCATGTCGAGTGATCTAAATGTCATGCGCCTACTATAGTGCCTTGACAAAAACCACTACTAACACGAACCCCCTAGTAGTGGTTTCAAGTTTGGGGGAGGGGGACCCCACAATTAATCTCCATCACCAATCAATGCTAGATGGTTTGGTGCTAATCCCAATTCCCCCCCTCATTAAACATCGACCATGAGGACGAACCCTGCAATCACTCTGAATTGTCAATCTACGACGGTCATCCATTGATCTACAATGGTCAATCGACAAAAATTTCCACCACTCCCCCCACTCATTAAACTTTGACCATGAGGCGGGGGGCATGATTAACCTGAGAAGTTAGATCTCGATGGTGCAAAGTTCCTTAATCTAACAATTATTGTAAATTTTTCCTAGTCAACTTGCATGCAGTTTAACACAAAATTCATAGGTGAAAACATGATACTAGTCTCCACGTGAATAGGCCAATTAGAGTGATTTTTCCCTATTTAAAAGGAGTTCTAACCTGATTTAAATGTGAGGTCAACCCACTGGAATGATACCACCTGTAATGTTACCATTTTTACCAATTTACATTGAATTTTCAATGAAATCATTGGAAATTTGGGGATTTTTCCAAATTTCCCAAAATTATCCATAACCAACTATGTAATTTCATCATATTTACTAATTCCTGGATTGATTTCATTTAAGAAAAGGCTAAAATTGAAAATTTTAACACTTGGCTTCAATATCCCTAATTCCACTTGGGTATTCTGATAAAATTTTGGAAAGCATCCTCCTACCAACAGTTTATCAAATACTTCACCTGCAACTTATATATATACCCAATTCTATACTTGGCCCATACAAGCTCGGTGTTGCAACCTTGGCTCTAGTACCACCTCTGATGTCCCCCAACTCACTGCCATATTATTCTAACCTCTAGCTGAGGCCCAATTCTGTGCCATTTAACCAGAATAACCTGAAAATCCCCTCCTTATTCTAGGAATTATGACATGTATCCATACATAATTAAATACATACTAATATGTGATGCATATGCACAAATATATTTAAATTAAGATTCATAAGTGTTTCAAAACAATATATGAATTATTTGCAATGGAAAATGATTACACACAAAGTTATAATACATATCTTTTTGTTAATTGGTTGCAGAAATTCAATATTCCAACCAACCATAGACCATATTGTTCATTTTATTTCAACAACAAGTCATCCTTGAGCTAGGGTTTTGATACCATGGGCATCAACTTTCCCAAATCCTAGTACATGTGCAATGCCAACAACCAATCAAGGTATTAGGAAACCTATAACTAGAAGGATCACATCCCCTATCAACCTACACCCAAGTGGTGCATGCACTTCTCCACACCTACAATCCGTTGGGTTGTTCCACCACCTTCAACGGTATCTTACCCAACCAAATAGTAATGTTCCAGAACCCTACAACTTCTAGGAGTCCCACTTCCCGCACAGGTCTTCAAGGTACCCTCTAAGCCCTCACATAGCCAAGGTATAAACTTGTCAACCTCCAACCAACAAGTTCACATTCTATATCTGCCTACACCCAAGTGGTGCACACCCTTCTTTACATGTATACTCCCTCAGGTTATGTGACCACCTTCAAGGGTGTCTTACTCAGTGATACATGAATTTCCTAGATCTGTGTGGCTTCCAAGAATTCCATTTGCCTCGCGGGTCTTTGAAGTACCCTTACAACCTTTGATTACACAAGTGGTCTCCGTGATCCATGATCATTTTCCAAAATGGATGAACATTAATCCCCCTTCATAGTGCTAACACGCCTCTTTTCTTATGCATGCCCTCTTTTTTCCCCTTGGCACTTCCCTAAGTTACTTAATGGACATTGGTTATTTACATGTGTAATTTAATGCTTATTAAATCGTATATGTCTCTTCTACTATTCCATGGAGTCTTATCCCTCCATAATCATTTCGTCTTTTTCAGTCTGCAACTATTATATTTCTATTAACATATATAGGTTATCATAATTATATTTCTAGGCCTTCTAGCCTCAAAACACATATAAATGTAAAACAAATGCACACAGGCATACTAACCCCAAAACATAACACACTCGTGCACACAGGTACAATGGCCCCCATAACACTTTTACACATATGCACATAGGTAGAATGGCACTCAGAACTTGTCTTGATCTCACCAACCTAGTTCTGCATATACATGTTATTTACATTCCAAGGGTCAAACATGGGAGTTACATAAGGTCTGACACAACCAACCTATTTTTATAAATTTCTACTTATAAGATGCTCTGACCTCATAAATACTTTCTTCCACGAGAGAAAAAATGATATTTTGATCCCCCGTGAAGCGAGAAAGGTGTTTGTTAATGCAGAAAGAAGAAAAAGGAGAAATCTTCTCCCAATAGACGAGGTCTTAGCAACCTCAAGGCTCAGAAACCATGTCTTTAGTTTGGTTTCCCTTCAAGCAGACCAATAGCATAAATTTTTTGGTCTATGTAATCTTCATTTGACAAATGAAAACTAACTAACTTAAAAATAGGTAAATAAATAAAATAAACTAAAATTTCAACCTTTGATTTGTGTATACTACTATGAATATTCACAGGTTAACTCTCTACCATCCACCTAATAATTATTGACAATTAGATTAAAAATCTAGAAAATTTATTCTAAAATAAACACGTTCTTTTTTAAGTTTAGCCGGTGAGACATGTCTAGGGGATTGAACTTTTGATCACTTGAATACACAAGAGTTTGCCAATATGTTTTTTCCCAATTTTGCTACTACCCATGAACAAAATAAATACATTTATAAATATAATTTTTATTTTTATTTTTAAATCTCATTTCTTAAATGTTTGAAAGCAAGCTAACTTTTTCAAATATACTTTAAGGTAAATAATTAAAAAAAAAAGATATTTCAAAAGACATTTGATTTATGGCATGGTATTACGATGTAAATGAATTTGGGATTTTATGCTTCTTCTTCTTTTTTCTTACTAGTAACATCGCTAGACAACCCAAGGCCGCACAACTAGTTGACTCCACTAACTCCACTGACAGAGTCTAACTTTGATGGAACCAAGGAGAATTGAACTCGTGCTTCATGAGAGAGGACCAAAAACATGGCAAGGGGGCTTCAACTAATAAAGCTACCCATTAAGGTTATTTGGGAGTTTGTGCATTATGTTAATTGTCATTATTACGAGCTATTAACCACCCTAGTAAGTGATTTCCACTATCTATAGCAAGGTGTTATGATGTAAATGAATTTGGTAGTTTATGTTAATTGTGTTGTGATGTAAATGAATTTGAAATTTTATGCATTTTATTAACATGCTAGGATTGTGAGAATGTTAACGTTAATATTATTTTTTAAATAAAAAATAAACAAATTTTTAAAATATATAAATTTTTGCTAATTAATATATAGTTTTAAAAATATAGTCCATAAACATTTAAATTGTAAAAAATTATATAAAATTTATAATCACTTTAGAAAAGTATAGTCCATAAACGTTTAAATTATAAAAAATTATATGAAATTTATACTCAAGAAGGACCATACAAACCATACCAATTATTAATTTGGTTGGATTTTTTTAACACTTCATAAAAAACCTAAAAAGAAAACCTTAGAAATTGAATCACATTAACCCCCTATATATATATATATATATATATACAAGATTACAAAAATTAAATAAAATATTATAAATTTAGGAATTTTATTTTACTTTAGGAATTGTATAAGGAACACATTTTGAAAAAAGTATTTATTAGATAAAAATTCATTATTTATCACTTGATTTAATCTTTAAAATTATAGTTATTTATATAAATTAGTATTTTCACATATTTGTGAAAAGAAAAGTTTAAGCCTACTAGTATGGTTGGGAGTTGTATGAATGGCGAGATGTCAGGGTGCTCGTCCTTCGAGTGGGAGCCCTAATGTCCATACTTTTTTTTCAATACGAGAAAAACTCAATTTATATTAATATCATAGGAGAATTTACAAAAAATAGCAGTTGTTCCAGCAAAACAAATGCCAATTGTTATAGACAGTAAACATCATGCTGTAAATGCAGGTACCACCTACCTCTAAATAAGAAAAAAGCACAATGAGTCATTCATTGAGAAAAACTATGTATGGGTGGTTGAAAGATACAATAGAAAGCATAGATAACCATATTACAGCACGCAGTGGTACAATATAACCCTATTGAAGAAGAAAGACATCATCTACAAAGGAGAAAAAATCCCACCTTGCAGAGGACACTGTATTATGCGCAGTGTCCAGGCAATCGATTATCCATCAACAGGGACAAGACCAGAGCTCATTGTTGCCAAGAAGAAGTCTATATTCCTGGGAGAAGAAGGTCTTCCGTGACATAGGCGTTGTTTTCCCAGAAAATATCCATATGCCATTTGCCAAGTTCTTGGGACAAACCTTCTTTTGATAGACTAGTAGCGTGTTCGTTTTGGGATTTGTCTATATGCTGAATTGAGTATCCATTTTGAATTTGCCAGTAGATCTCAATTCTCTTCATCCATCCTAGTAGAAGAGGGTTTTTAATGGATTCCTTTCCTAATACATGATCAATTATGATCTTGGAAATATGTAAGACATGGATGTTTAAAAAAATGATGAACCATAATAGGCCCCAAAGAGCTATTGCTTCCGCTTTGTTGTTGGTGCCATTTCCTCCATTCCGGTAAAGGCTGTATTTTAATTGTTCATTTATGAATATCCAAAAACCACAAGCACATACATCTTTTTGTGCAGCGCTATCAAAAAAACCCATTGGATACTTTAGCAATGAGTCACTGTGCCCACAAGGATTACTACTTGGCTGTTTAGGTTGGGGCAGAAAGAAGCTGTAATTTGAAGTAATTTTGTGAGCGATTTGCTGAAACTCCTCTCTCTTGTTTTGGAACAAGAAGTTGTTCCTCCATTTCCAAATTGTCCATAAACAGATTAAGAGAATGGATCTCCAGGAGGGCTTCTGTGCACTCCACCATTCCAGTGAGTCCTTAATGGAAGAATGCATTATAAAACAGAAACCAAAAAAATTAGATAAGTTTTTCCATACCTGAGTGGTGAGCTTGCATTGCAGGAAGATGTGATCGTTGTTTTCAACTTCAGCTTTGCAGATAGAGCAAATGCCCGACCCTTGCCACTGTCTCTTCTGTAGAGTCTCCCAGATGAAGTTTTTGTTGTGAAAAACTAGCCAAGAGAAGATTATGATTTTGCTTGGAATTCCTGTTTTCCAGATAGCTGTGGGAAATTGCAGACTTGATTGGAGTGGTGATATACTAGATAAGGATAAATAAGTATCATCAACACTTATACTATCAGTCCTCATCTTCTCTTTCCATGTGAGATAATCTCGGGACTCCGTACGACAAATGCCTATAGTTTTTTATGTTTGTCAAGATCTTGTTCCATTGTAAGGCCATTTGGCCGTATAGGCCCATTCTGTGTGTTTCTTTCCGGATCGGTAAAGGCCTTGCCAGTGCGCAATGGCTTGGCCCCATACAAAGATGTCCATACCTTGTTTCTCTGCTCATCCCCAAAACTAGCTGAGCTGAAATTCTTCTCACTGCGGGGACTTTATGGCCATGTCCATGAGCAATTAGAGAAAATGAGAAGGCACCGTGGTTTTCTCGGGATGTGATTAGGAGGCAGGTCTAATTATGGATTCGACATCTTCACAGTCGAACTCCCTGCAAAGCTCTCACAATCACAGCCCAAATTTCTGAACCATCACACTCAGTGGAGCTCCCACAACTGGTAGGTAACGTGTGTGCAGCAGGAGAGTGTGTTTTCAAAGTTGCGTTTCCTATTGGAAGCTCCATAAACTTAACATCTGGTTTAGAATTAAGCTCTAGCCTCGACCCAAATGACAAACTCTGATTCATAACTATATTTTATCACCAATTCTGCATTTCTAGGCATTTAAGAGATGGATTTTCCCCCCGTTTCAAAAACTATAGGAAGCCCAAATTCCTTCAACATTCCCTTGACCTGCCAGACATTGGTTCTGTCCTAAAAATCCAACAGAAACAAATATTTTTCACATACCCTTTCCACCTTCCACGAATTAATCATTCTCATAAATTACAGTCTGTGTGTCAGGCATTCTTTTGGTTTATAGCATGGGTAACACCCTGAAAAATTCAATGGCCCAATTGAGAGATTTCATTGCACTTTGAACAGACAGACAGTTGAATCGAAGTTCTGTCGAAGTCCAATCCAAGTGTTGCTGAGAATGTTCATTTTTCTATACACCATCCAACCAAAATATCGCAAATCCAGGGCAAAATGTGCCATACTAACATGTGCAATTTCATCCAATCTGAACAGAAAAATACAATTTATTTTCTCTACAAAATGCATTCGTAAAAAACTGAACTAAACATAAAATTTATTGGAAGTTGCTCTCTTACCCATCAAAGAAGAGCTTGAGATCAGATACTCAGACGCAGCGTATGTCCTGCTGGAAATAAAAAAGCGATGTCAGCACCACCATCCATGTGCTTATTATAATCTTTCCAACTAGTATTTTAAAAAACATTTTGTTTATGGTAATGTGTTGTGATGTAAATAAATGTGGGAGATTATACATTTTATTAATATGTTAAAATTGTAATCATGTTAACTATTTTAATAAGTGGTTTTTTTAGTTGAAAGCTAATTTATTTTTTAAAATATAATTTTTAAAATTAATTATTTTTAAGATATAAATTAAATAAGATAAATGTTTTTTTTGGGAAGTATTTTGGTTATGCAATTTCTATTTTTAGTGTTTTTTTTAGTTTTTGCACTTTTTTTTAGCTAATGGTGTTTTTATGGCGGGTGGACTGAGGCCCCTCCTACAAAAATGTAGTTGTTGTTGATTTTTCTGTAGCATTGTGAGGTATTCCTACATGCCAATAAGTGTTTTAAGTTAACTTAAAGGAATTATGAAAATCAAAATCAAAATTTATATTTTTGGGCTTCAAGTAGGCTCCAACTGGTCAAATCAGCCCCACTATGAAAGGGTGTGACCCTTGCTCAAAACCCACCCATTTGAAAATATAAATATATAAAGGGATATCCTCATTTCGACCACTCTAACACATAAGGAATCTTCTGAAGTAGTTGTAGAAAGGAGCATAAAGAAGGAGGAATTGACCAAGTTTGACTAAATTTTATTTGAGCAAGTTTGATTGTTGATTGCAGTATAGATCTAACCACAAGACGAGTTGACCACAAATCGAGTTGATTGCATGCCTTTAACAATAGGTCCACGTTGACTCCGGGTTAAAATTTTAACTATTAATCATCGTTGACATTTGGTATTTCTTGTGGTTTGACCAATGCTTATTGGCTAATATTTAACCAGGTTTCGCTAGTGTCTTAGAATTGTATTTTGGAACAAATTTTGAGAAATTTTTTTGTAATTGTGAACCTTTCTGAAGAATAATTTCTCCTAAGAATAGTTGTTGGGTTTTTCCCAAGTTTAGGTTTTCCCAAGGAAAGATTGTACTTGTTGTTACAAATTTCTCTCATACAACTAGAAGGAAGCTACTACTCACTAATTTATTAGTTACAACTAAAAGGAGCTACAACGCCTAGTTTATTAGCTACCAATGAAAGGTGTTATAATGTTGGTTTATACAGAAGGTTAAATGTGTTAGAAACCAGAACAATACTGAAATGGTGGGGGTTGAATAGTTATTGTAGAAATTTTAAAACTTTCTTTCACTATCAAATAATACTAGGATACCAATAAACACTTCAACAACAGTTCATATGAGCATCACAAGAATCAACATAAGAAGCACAAATATCACACATAGATTCTTCAAACTTTTCTTCAATTTAATTCACAAAGGAAAGCTTTTACTTCTTGTTATAAATTTCTCTGGCTACAATTAGAAGGAAGCTACTACTCTCTAATTTATTATCTACAACTAAAAGGAGCTACAACCTCTAGTTTATTAGGTACCACTAAAAGGTGTTATAATGTTGGTTTAGTACAAAAGGTTAAAGGTGTTATAAACCATAACAATACTTAAATGGTGGGGGTTGAATAGTTATTATAGAAATTTTAAAACTTTCTTTCACCAACAAAGAATACTAGGATACTAATAAACACTTCAACAATAGTTCACATGAGCATCACAATAATCAACATAAGAAGCACAAATATCACACATAGATTCTTCAAACTTTTCTTCAATTTAATTCACAAAGGAAAGCTTCTACTTGTTATTATAAATTTATCTGGATACAACTAGAAAGAAGCTACTACTCCCTAATTTATTAGTTACAACTAAAAGGAGCTACAACCCCTAGTTTATTAGCTACCATTGAAAGGATCTCCAACCCCTAACCTTTTACTAGCCACTACTAGAAGGAGCTACAACCCCTAATTTGCAACATACTCGCTTACTTGACCTCAATGATTCATATTTTATTCCATTCTCAAACTCAAATCATGAAGGTCACTTCCTTTCACAAATAAATAAATTTATCTCCTTAATCACACATCCCAATCACCTTTAACAATTTTTTATCACTAACCAATCCACCATACACACCGGTAACATCAATCCCTAAACAATTATATTTCAACCACCATCTTACACAATCGATTTTACTTATAAATAATTTTGAATAATATTTTTAGTTCTTTGAGCTTTAGTCAACTTGAACTTGAATTTCACTTATCAAGGATTTTGATCTCATTAATTTCCATTTTTTCTATTTCTAAAATATCCTCTTGATGTGTGCAATAAGCCTTCAAACTCTGCTTATCTATCTCTGTGAGAAAATCTAAGTTTAACTATTGTTTTCCTCCATTCTTGTAAGTCATAGGTTCAGTAAAGCTTTTTCTAAATCTGGCGAATCACCAAATTTAGCTAATCTACTAAATTTTCCTCCAAAATATCCATTCCACCATTCTCGCTACCAACGCATTCATGTCATTTGATTTTAAGCTTTAGTCCTCTGCTAGTTAAACTTCAAAATACCAAATATGTCATAATTGCCAAATTTACCAAGTTGACAACTTGATTCATGCTTGAAGTGAAAAGGGGATTAACCTTTTAACACAAATCAACATTGTAGACCTGCTTTTAGCTCCAAGAGCTCACACATAAACCATGCATATAACCTTATTTTAACCTCTATTGGGCCTCTTTCTCATTATCCTCGAGGGCTTAACTATTGTTCACAAAATCTTGTTCATACATGCTCAATACCAAGTCCTCGTGCTTATCCTTGGCCCTCAGCCTTATATTTGTGCATTGTTTAAAAATATTTTGGAGTCGATGCTCTGAGATTAGAGGTCCCATGTGAACCCACCTTTCCATGTTCCTTCTCAATAATGGTCTTTGGCTCCAGCGCCATACACCACCCTGTCTCGGAGCCTTATTATATTGAATCTATATGCATGCGCTCACTTCAAAATCTCTGAGGCCCCTAGTTTGAGACAATGTGTCCCAGTGGTACCTTTACTCTGCACTTGGAGCAATCACCAAAATTTGGGGGTGAGATGCCACTGTCACATGGATTTCACCGTGCCTCAGATCCTAGTCAACCTTGATGTCTTCCTCTATGCACCTTTTAAACCTTTTAGGGTTTCCATTCTAGGGTTATGTATCTAGATGATGCCAAGCTTACGTTATCAAATTCATGTGGTGCCTCCTGGGTGGTGACACGTGTCACTCAGATTTGGCCAACTTAATCAGCTGAAAGTGTTGAAAACACATGCCATGTGTCACCCTATTTTTATTTCATCCGTCCCCATGGCTACCCACTTTTCCTTCCACTATTGATCCATGTTGTCGCTAGTATGGATAAAGAAGGGGTATCAGGCCTTTGTTTTCCAATGATTTCTTCATTAAAATTTAAAGGTTCCAGGCCAAATTAATTGTTGCATTGATTTCCATGACTGCCTAGTGCCTTGTCATCCTAGATCTTTCAAATGTGTTTGGCTCTAATTTTTCTTGGATCAAACCTTTCAATGTGACATGTTATAATTGGACCTGCTTCGTGCCAATCATAGCTCACCCGCTTACTGACATCTTTTTTCCACATACTCCTGGTTGTGCATCATCCTAGTGCCTCACCTTTGCACTTCTTTTTGGTTCTTCTGGGGAAGGCATCCCAGGATGATTTTTCCTGTGGGGACATCTCATTGCAAACTTCCACCAATATTTCTCCTATACTTTTTGACATCCTCTTCGAGTTACATCATCCTAGGACTATTACATTACATGTGACTTTGGTTATTTTTGGGAAAGTCTCCTTGGTGAGTTGTCTCATGGGTCCTCCCACTCTCAACTATGCACCAACCATTGCTTCCTCCACCCATTGTATTGTCCAGCCAAATTTTATAGGCTCTCCCTTAGCTACTCTATCAATGGCTCCAAAATTTTTAAACTTCCACCAATTTGACCCTATCACAAATTTTAGTTTTGCAACTTTGACCTTGGGGATTACCAACTTTGACTGACAATAACTTATGATCTATGAGGCCATTTTCAAGCTTCTATATACCACTGGAAATATATTTAAAACCTCTATCCATCTGAGTAGGTTATAAGAGCTAATGATATGATATCTTATACTAAAAATATCTTCAAAGTATTTGCACCCATCATTTCCTTTGCCATTGTCTTCTTTTCCTTTTGCATCAATGAAAAAATACATCTAACATTATCCCCATTTGGAATTGATGGCAACACCATAAAAAAAAAATCCAAAACCACAAAGCATGAGTATGAAAGAAAAAGGAAAGTGTACATATTACTCATCTTTCCTCTTACTTCTCTTTATTCTCCCCCTATGGATGCACTTCTCCTTTGGTGTACTTATCCTCTTGCATTTCGTTTGTTTTAGGTACTTCTCCCTTTTGTTTGATATACTTTCCCTTTTTGTTTGTTTGAGGTACTTCTCCCTTTTGTTTGAGATACTTCTCCCATTTTTTTTTGTTTGAGGTAATTCTCCCCCTTTGACATCAATTGCGAAAAAACTAACATGCTTCCCCTATTTGGTTGATCTTGTGGACCTGTAAAGTTGCTTTTGATATGCTAAGTGCTTGATGGCTTCTTTTCTTCCTCTTGAGGAGGATCTAGTGGAGGGAGTTAAGAGGAACTACTCCCAATCTCAACCTTAAATATTCAAACTAATATCTTGGGAGAGGTTTAGTGAATATATCACCTACCTTATATTTTGTAGCTACATACTCCAACTTGAAAATCTAATTTGCAACTTGATCTCTTAATAAATGGTACTTGATTTGAATATGATTTATCTTTGAATGGAAAACAAGGTTCTTGGACATGTTCATGGAACTTATATTATCATATATGGTATGGATAGGTTGATCATAGAATACTTGTACATCCTGTAAAGTATGCTTCATCCATAAGAGTTGAGTGCAACAAGAAGCTGCTACTATATATTCTACTTCAACAATAGAAAGAGAGATTGAAGCTTACTTCTTGTTCAACCATGAAACTAGACATTCACCAAGTAAGAAAGCACCAATGCTAGTTCTCTTTTGATCATCTACATCAGCTTCCCAATCAACATCAGTAAAAATAGTTAGTGTAAAGTATTTACCTCTAGGGTACCGAAGTCCATATTTCATTATGTCTCGAATATATCTGAGGATAGTCTTTGTTTCTATAAGGTGGATTTGTTTGGGTGTTGCTTGAAATATTCCAATAATACCAACTTTCTGCATGTTTTCTAGTCTCGAGGTTGTCAAATATAGGAGGCTTCCAATAATATATCTACATAAAGTCTCATCCACCTCTAGTGATTCATCAGTCTTGCTCAACTTGCATCTGGTAACTGTTGGGGTGCTTACCAAAGACATTCCTCCACGTCAAACTTCTTCAATAATTCCTTGATATACTTTCTTTGTGAGATAAAAATTCCTTTGGAAGACTATGCAATCTGTAAACCAAGGAAATAAGAAAGTTCTCCATTCATACAAATCTCAAATTTGACCTTCATAGCAACCACAAATTGGCACATTAGTTGATCTAAATCATTTGTGAATATATTATCATCAACATAGACAACCACTGCTAATATTTTTTCATCATTATTTTTCACATATAAATTACTATCATTTGTGCCTCTTTTAAAACCACACTTGAGAAAATAATTGTCCAACTTGAAATACCAAGCCCATGGGGTTTGCTTGAGATCATATAAGGCATTTTTTAGCATGCAAACATAATCAAGTTGATCTAGCAACTGAAAACCATATTGTTGTTCAATGTAAACTTCTTCCTGCAATTCTCCATTTAGAAAAGAAGATTTGACCTCCATCTACTATATCTTACATTTCTTGAAACAAGTAAATGCCAAAAACATTATAATCACCTCGAATCAAGTAACAGGAAAAAAGGCATTAGGGAATTTTGAGGTCTAAATGGACCTCCTAATAAAAATGTACAACCAAAATAAACTTTATAAGAACCAATAGGATTCAAGATGATGATGTCAACCATGGGGGATGATTCACTATTTTTGTATTAGTATTGTAGCACCTATAACCCTTGCTATTCTGAGAGTATCCAAGAAAAATACCTTCATCAACCCTTGCATCAAACTTACTAAGCTTTTCATTATTCCTTTTAATGTAGAAATTGCTTCCTAACATTTTGAAATGCTTGATTGTTGCAGGTTTTCCATACCAAATCTCATGTGGAGTCTTATTACTATTTTTCATGCAGTGTGCTTTGTTGCGAATCACCACTATTGTGTGAAAGGCTTCTGCCAAAAATATTTCTTTTACTCATCATGGCTCTAGCCAATTGTTGAACTAATCTTTTGGCTCCCTCTGCTACACCATTCTGCTGTGGGGTTTCTGTTATGGTAAACTGCCCTTTGATACCATGTTTCTTCCAAAAATAATTAAGTTATTTTGAAGTAAACTCAGCTCCATTATCAGACTTTATGCTCTTTATTTTACAATTAGTCCCATTTTCAACCATGGCTTTAAAGTCTTTAAACTTCTCAAAGGCCTATGATTTTTCCCTAAGGAATGCAAACCACATGATTTTGTTGAAATCATCAATAACAAGCATGTGATATAATTTACCTATGGGAGTCTAAGTTCTTGAAGGATCACATAAATCCATATGTACTAACTCTAATGGCCTGGTTGTTGAGTTCTCCTTGGACTTGAATGGTACTCGCACTTGTTTACCAATTTGACAGCACTTGCAAATAGTATTCTTGGGCTTTGAAAGCTTTCATAGTTCTTTAATCGCATTCTTTTTTATCTATTTGAAAATATGATCAAAATTTAGATGTCCAATTCTTTCATGCCACAACTATATCTTATCAATCTTTGACAAGAAACACCTCTCTGTCTTCTCTTTTAGGACATAAACATTATTTTTTGTTCTTACAGCTTCAACTATTATTTCTGCAATGCTTGCAAACTTGATTAAACAATTTTTAGCTCTGAACAACACATCATAGCCTTGGTCACACATCTGACACACTGAGCAAATTATGCTTCATCCCATCAATAAACAACACATTCTTAGCTTTACCTCTACCATTTTCTAGACTAACAACTCCTATACCAACTATCTTACTAGGTGTATTATTTCCAAAGGTCACATTACTTTTCTCAACTGGTTTCCATGATAAGAACTTACTTTTTTATCCTTAAATGTGCTTGGGACAACCATTGTCAACATACCAATGACTACCTTCGTTCTAAGCATAGAGGACAATATCACATTGCTTTGTATTTTCCTTTTCCTTCCAAACTTTAGGTTACTCACTGACCTTTTATTTCTAAGTCTGCAATCAGCTACTTTATGACCAAAATTCTAACATTTATAACATTGAATCAAATTATTCAAATGAGTGAATGGATTTTTATAACTACATCTATTTATCCTCTTTCTGATTGACTGACTATTTGGATGATAATATCTTCTTCATGGCTTGAGTTTTCTAAATGACAGATTCACCCTTTAATTTGTTGCTTTGTGCCCATAATTTGTGCATGTAAAGTAGTAACCTAGAAAAATTCCTTCATACCTAGGAGAAAATGATTTCTGAATTTTTGTTGGGTTTCCATCTAATAACTTTGATTTTGCTTACTAGCATTGCTCCTTCCTTGTTGTGTGGGATTTGTTCTGTTGTTTCAATTACCCATCTCTTTTGTCGTTGTTGATTTGTTTCTTGTTGAAAATTACCCTAAGTGCTTCCTTTGTCTCTTCTTAGTTGCATTAACCTATCTATGGTTGCTATGTTATCTTATTTTTTGGCTTCTTGCACAAAGGTAATCAGTTTGATTCCCTTTAAATCAATTATTGGGCTTGAATCAGCCTCAAATCCAAGACTGTCTTTGTTATTGGAGGCTATCTATGCACCAAGGAGCCCATCCATACTTTTAGTTCCCTTTCCAAACTTTTGATTAAAGCTCAACTAGGTTTTTTCCTTTTCCAAATCTTTCCTTAGCAAAACAATTTCTCCTTCAAGGCTTTCACATGCTTTATTTTTCTCGCTAAGCTGTTGATTTAGAGTTTCTTGAATCTTCTTACCTTCTTCCTCAACCTTTCAATCTCATCGAGAGCACTGACCAACTCTCATTTGAAGTCAACTTTAGCCTCTTCTTCATCATAATTAATATCTTCTACTTCTAGATTATCTATAGCCATGAGCATAAATTCCTTTGGAATTTCATTATCTATCATCTGAAGATTGGATAACTTCACTTTTATAGGAGTTAGAATCTTGGATATAAAGACTCTTATTCTTAGACTTATTTCTATCTATTTCCACTTTTCTAAACTTCTCTCTAGGATCATATTCCTTCTTCTTCTTTTCAAGACACTTGGAAGCATAGTGAACAACTTTACCATAGTTAAAGCACTTAAAAGGTAGTTTTCCTTTGTAATTTTCTAAGCTTCCTCACAATATTAGCTTCCTCACCATGAATCATCATGTCCTTCCTTTTATCTGCTTTGAAGGTTGACTCCTTTGTTGTAGGTTTTCCATTAGATATTCTCATCTCATAGGCAGTGAGAGTGCCAAGTAGTTAGTCCAAAGTGAGAGTATTCAACTTATTCATCTCCTTAATGGCTGAAACCCTGGGATTAAATCGCTCAGGATATATCTCAACACCTTTTGAACTACTACAGGCTCTTATAAATTTTCATCAAGGCCTCTTATAGTGTTAACAACCTCATCGACTCTTAATAATTATTTGTCAATATCTTTGTCATCATGCATCTTCAAATACTTTAATTGCATTCTAGAGGCTTGAAGTTTATCTTTCTTTACCTTGATTTCACCTTCATAGAAATTATGCATCTTATCGAAAATAATGTTTGCAATTCAACGATCCATAACCTTGACTAGTTGTTATTCAGGTAGGCTAGCAAGAAGGGAATTCATAGCTTTAGCATTACATGTGAATTCCATCTTATGATCTCTAATGAACAAGGCTAGAGGCTTTTGATATTCTTCTTCTTCTGCATCCAATACATCAGCTCCAAGTCATTGAATATAGGTCTTAATTCCAACTCTCCAAAACACATAGTTTATTTCATTAAACATCGATTCCCTATTAGTGTAGCCTACTTCCTAGTTTGTCATGGTCCTTGATATTTCTTCTAATTTTTAAATTATCTGAAGTAACATGGTGCTCAGATATGAATTGTTAGAAAGAAAGATAATGCTGAGAGGAGGGGGTGAATAACTATAGTAGAAATTTTAAAACTTTCTTTTACTAGCAAAGAATACTAGGACACCAATAAACACTTTAGCAATAGTTCATATGAACACCATGAGAATCAACATAAGAATCACAAATATCACACATAGATTCTTCCAAATTTTCTTCAATTTACTTCTCAAAGTAAATCTTCTACTTGTTGTTATAAAGTTCTTTGGCTATAACTAGAAGGAAGCTACCACTGCTTAATTTATCAACTACAACTAAAAGGAGATACAACCCCTAGTTTATCATCTACCACTAAAAGGATCTCCAACCACTACTGGAAGGAGCTATAACCACTAATTTGCAAGCTACTACTTGGTTGGCCTCAATGATTTGTCTTTCGTTCCATTTGCAAACTCAAATCATGAAGGTCACTTCCTTTCAAAAAAAAAAAAAATTTCTCGCCTCAATCACACACCCCAATCACCTTCAGTAATCTCTAATCATTAATACACAAAAAAAACATCAATCCATCAACAATTACGTTTCAACCACTATATTACACAATCGATTTCGCTTATAAAGAATTTTCACTGATATTTTTTATTTCTTTGAGCTTTACTCATATTGCACTTGAATTTCACTAATTAGGGGTTTTGATCTCATTAAATTCTTATTTTTCCATTTCTGTAATGTCCTCTTGATGTGCACAATAAGCCTCTAAAATCTCGTTATCTATCTCTATGAGAAAATATGAGTTTAATTATTGTTTTCCTCCATTATGGTAAGTTACAAGGTTTAGCAAATGTTTTTCTAAATCTGGCGAATCACCAAATTTAGCTAATTTTCTAAATTTGTCTCCAAAATGTCCATTCTTCCGTTCTTGCTTCCAACTCATTGATGCTTTTTGTTTTTAAGCTTTAGTGATTTTCTAGTTTAACTCCAAAACACCAAATATTTCGTAATTGCCAAATTTACCAAGATGTCGATTGGTTTCATGTGTGAAGTCAAAAGGGATTAACCTTGTAATATAAATCAATACTATAGACACACTTTTAGCTCTAAGAGAAGTCAAAAGGGGATTGAACTTGTAACATAAATCAATACTATAGATACACTTTTAGCTCTGAGAGCTCACACATAAACCATGCATATAACCTTGCTTTAACCTTTGCTGGGCCTCTTTCTCATTAACCTCCATGGCTTAATTCATAAAAGCTTACACACACATGGTTTTATCAAATGCTCGAAACCAAGTCCTAGTACTTAGCCTTGGCCCCTGTCCTTATTTTTGCGTGTTATTTAAAAAGCCTCTAGGGTCGATCCTCCAAGATTACATGTCTTGTGAGGACCCAACTTTCCATTTGCCCTCTCAATAGTGCTTTTCGACTCTAGCTCCATACACCACCATGTTCTGGAGGCTTATCATCTCGAAGTTATCTACATGTGCTCATTTTGAAACCCATGCGGTCCTTGATCTAGGATAATGTATCCCAGTGGGACCTCTGATGTGTACTTAGACCAATCACCAAACTATCAGGGTGAGACACCACTATCCCCATGATTCCACTATGTCTCAAATCCTAGTTAGCCTAGATGTCTTCGCCTATGCACCTCTTAAACATTTTGGCATTACATGTATAGATGATGTCATGCTTATGTTATCAATGCTACATGGTGCCTCTTCGGTGGTGACATGTGTCACCCAAATTTGGCCCACTTAGCCATTTGAAAGTATCGAAAACACATGCCATGTGTCACCCTATGTTGATATCATCAGTCCCCATGGCTTCCTACTTGTCCTTCCACTATTTATCCATGATGTGATGAGTATGAAGAAAGAAGGGGTCCCAGGCCCTTGTTTTTAAATGATTTCTTCATTAAAATTTAAATGGTCTACACCAAATTATCTGTTGCATTGATTGCCACAAAATTCTTGATGCCTTGTCATCCCGGATATTTCAACTATGCCTGCCTCTCGTTCTTCCAATAATGAACCTTCTAGGGTGATGTGATACATATGGACACACCTCATGCCAATCATAGCTCATCTGCTCATTGACTTCCTCTAGCCACGCACACCCGATTGTGCATCATCCTAGTGCCTCACCTTTGTACCTCTGTTTGGTTCTTTTGGGGAAGACCTCCCAAGATGAGTTGTCCCCTGGGGACCTCCCATTGCAAACTTCCACCAATAATGCACCTATACCGTCTGGCATACTCCCAGATTTATGTCATCTCGATACTATTCCATTGTGTGTGACTTTGGTTCTTCAAGGTAAAGTCTCCTTAGGTGAGTTATTTCGTGGGGACCTCCCGCTTTCAAGCATGCACAAATCCCGTCTTCCTCTATTTTTTGTATTTTCCAACCACATTTTCCCAACTCTCCTTTAGCTTCTCTGCTAATGGCTCCAAAAATGCTAAATTGTCACCAGTTTGACCCTACCACTAGTTTTAGTGTTGCAAGTTTGACCTTGGGGTTACCAAATTTGACTAACAATAACTTGTGATGCATGTGACCATTTGAAAACTTCTATATACCAATGGAAATATATTTGAAAGTTATATGCATCTGAGTAGGTTACAAGAGCTACTAAGATGATCTTCTATACTAGAAATGGCTTTGAAGTCTTTACACCCATTATTTCCTTTGACATCATCTTCTTTGTATTTTCCATCAATGACAAAATACTTGTAAGAAAAGGAAGGCAATTGAACACTAGAGGGAGCTGAGGAGAAAGCCTCCCTCACCCATTTTTATATAAAGAAACAAATTATGGTTCTAAGGATAGATAAGTCATCTAGTTTTAAGAGCTCAAAGCATGATGGAGTGCCCAGATCTTTAATGATGATGAGTATACCTCCTAGAGATATACTCGAGGTATTGATCATAATGTTACTCTTGTCTAGGGAGTTGACCTAGATCAAGTTGTTTCAATTGTTGCATAAATGGATTCTCATGCTCACAAATTGTTGGCAGTCCCACATGATTTGTTACCTATATCACGAGCTTGATATGATTATCCTTGCAGAATGTTTTGAATAACTCATTGTGTGATGTCCATAAATTTTGGTCATTGATGTTGAGGGATGTTGAAGTTTGGAAAGTTGCTATGACCCACAATTATGTTTCTTAAGATTCATAGGTGGTCAATGTTCTTCAAACTCGTGTAAATTTTCTCATGACAAGTTTAATGAAGTTGCAAAGGGTGTCAATAGATATATTTGTACAAAATTTGTAATATTTAGGGTTTGTAAACACTAAGACTTGAAGATAATGACTTGCATTGAAGTCTTGAATGAGAAATTCCTAAGATTTGCTACTTACTTGGTTTCTCCTTGATAACATGTGGTTTTCAAGTGGGAGATCTAAGGGTGGACTTGGTATTGATGTCAACTTGTTGTTGAGTCTTTGATGTGGCTAGATAGCTTGATAAATCCACAAGATGAAGAAACATGCATCAACAGTTGATGTTGAGTATGAGGATGAGAATCCACCTTAAAATAAGATAAAGGAATCCAATCTTGATAATATTGCAGATGGGCTTCATTGATTTCTGCAAGGAGACAAGAGGGAGTTGAAAATTTCCTACAAAATTTTAGTTGTTTAATGAAAAGATAAGTACTTCATATCTTTCTCCCTTGATTACTATTATTAATTTTATTCCGTAGTCAACCTCTTCTCTTTGTATTTTTTGCTTGATCATAATTATTTCTTCCATCGTATCCTAAATGAGATTTGCAGGTACATTGTGAAGGCTGCCAAGGTAATGATTTTGGTAGCATATGGAAGCATTGGGAAGAACAAAGAAAAATTTGTGGCAAGAGGATTCTCCCAGTAAGAGGGAGTTGACTATAAGGATTTCTCTTATCTATGATGGACAGGTTCTTGTATGACCTAAAGTATCGACCATAGAATCAATAGAGAGATTGGTGTTCGAAAGGAAGAAATTATACATATTGTTAGTACATCCAGTCTAACACACCCCTCCCACTATTATCCCTTACCAAAGCATAGGTTAGGAGGAGATGGGTACTATACTAACGGAATATCTATGGTGAAATTATGCAAATGGGGTCTAAAATTTTGATCCTTTAAACTCACTTAAAACCTTAGTTTGAAATCACTACTACATTTGTGTCATCAAGATGATTATGATGATATAACATTTTACCTCAATAGGATCCTCAGATCAAGAGATGTGACCATTACAATTCTTGTGAGTTAGAGAGTGCCACATCAACTTCTTGGACACATGGACATACCCACCTGTATTAATATTCCAACACCACTTGGTGATTAATGGTTGACTACTAGCCTATTCACAGGTTTGGGTTTCGAGACCCCATACTATGCGTCTAGGCATATCCGCTTCGTACATATAGGGAGTAACCTATGGTGCACCTCACTTTATATGTTTGGGGAGTAACCTATGGTGCTTCTGCTTCATTCATCCAAGAATGAGACCTCTGAGCTCTCCCACTTACCTCATATGGGAACAAGACCTTTGGGATCCCACTTCATTCATATAGGAGGAAGACCTTAGGTTATACCACTTCATTCGTATGGGAATAAGAGCTCGAATCCCACTTCAATCATTTGGGAATGAGTCCTATAGGTTCTCTTGCTTATTTCATTTGAGAAAAATACCTCTGGGCTTCTACTTCATTCATCTAGGAACAAGATGTATAGGCTCCTGCTTCATTCTTCTGGGAAAAATACCTCCATTGCTCTCACTTCATTCATCCAGGAACAAGATCTCAGACTTCTACTTCAATCATCCTATAACAATACCTCCACTACTTCCGCTTCATTCATCTAGGAATGAGACCTCCATCTCCCATTTCAATCATCAAGGAACAAGACCTCCAGGCTATAACCTCTAGGAATAACATCAGGAAATGCATACGAGAATAGAATCTTGCCTTCATTCAAATACACATCCTACTTGCACTCCCAAGAAATAACATCCAGGGAATATCATCCCGCCTTCATTCAAATATGCATCCTTCTTGCACTCTCAGGAAATCACATTCAGGGAATATCATCCCACCACAATCATGGAAAGTGGGTTTAAATTGGCTAAGGATAAGGCCTTCACTTGAGTCATTTATGAAGAGAATTGACCATGGCTCGACCACAGTAGTTATATAAGGGTTTGGGCCTATGGCAAAGTCCAATTCTCACCCTTGCGATCCTATGAAGCATGCACAATGCTATCCCTCCTAAGCTTCCCACAAGAACACCATCTCTAGTTTCTTGATGACAAATATACAAGACACGACACATGAAGTTTTATTTATAGGTAAAGGATTTTTCCATTTGGCCTCTTAGAGTTTTAAGAGTTTCAAAGAATACCACAAGAATATCAATATTCGAAGAAATGATAGGGAATCCTTTTTAACAGTCTTATAACACGCATAAAGCATATGAACATGTGCATAATCAACATCATTATAAGCCTATTAGAATTTTTCTCTTAAGGACGGGAATTTCAGGCATGAATCACATAGTTGCATTGCATGAGCTCATAAAAAGAACCATAAAATATTCAAGAAATATAGTCAGCAAGACCCACGCAAAAATATCAAGAAATAAATTATAGAGCATTTTATTTAAATTTGTAGCTTTCAACCTAGATATTTTTCATTTACAATTCAAAAAATAAAGGCAACTGAAAATGGGACTTCAATTTTCCTCCCAACCATAGACATACTATAGCCAGGATTACTTACAACAATCACCCCCAAGCCAGATCCATGATCAAAGGGGAGTTTCTTTTTGAGCAGCCTTGTAGAGAGCCTTCTTTAGGACACAGAGGATGGAAATTTATGACAATGGTTGGTTTATCAACTAGTCAAACACAACAAAATTTCATAATAAGGGTGGTTTATTAGTTGTGTCAAGCACTCTATGAGTAGTTTATCATCCCACAACAAGCACCCTTTTGCATGTGGTCTATAAACAAGTCAAGCACAAAAAAATTCACAGTAATGGGTGGTTTATCAGTTGTGTTAAGAACTCTATGAGTGGTTTATCATCCCACAACAAGCACCCCTTTGAATATGTTTTATCAGACCTAACAAGCACCCAATCCCCATATCTTCTTGCTCTTCTAGTCACAATTCTTTCTCTCAAGGAAATCCCATTGCCTCAACTCATAGCTTATTCTAAATTTTCTTACGATCCCCATCAAGAAGAGGTCCAACCCCATATTGTTGTGCATTCTCCTTTTCATCATTTTCCCAAGGGTCTCTTCATATTCCTCTTGGGTTGCCCTCTTCTTTTTCTCATTATTTACACCATTAAATTAATTTAAGGTGCCAATTAATGCCACTTGGGTTCGTGTTTCGTCTCTCCTCTTAGATCATGGATATGTGTTCCCATACTTCAGGCCATTACATTATTACATTACAAAAATCATGGGAACAAGTACCATGGGTGTCACAAACCCTTCCCCATTAAAATGAACATCATCCTCAGTGTTCTTGTTAGTATAACAAACAAAAAAGTTGGTACACACACACACACACACACACACATATATATTCAACAAAACAAATATGGGTATTGTGCCCTTATTTGCTCATCCATCTTCCAAGTGGCTTCATCAAGTTCAAAGCACCTTGATCTAGTCTATTGTTCTATTCCAGAGAGTGATATGCCTTCAGAGTAGGATGCATAATGGTTCTAGTTGGAACTATCACTATGGTTCCACTTGTATCACAGACAAGCCAATAACATGATTATCATCATGAACATACTTGTGAAGCAAGGAAACATGAAAAACATTATGAGATTTCACCTTGGCTAGCAAGGCCAATTTATAAGCCACTGGCCCTACTCTTTCCAAAATAAGGGAGGGGTCCACTATATATGGGTTCCAATTTGGAATATGAGCCCATTTTCAATGATCTTCTATTTATCTTAATACGGAGATAAACATGCTTTCCCACTTGAAACTCTTTTTGTATTCTATGCTGGCCCACATAGAGTTTTTGCCTATCCTGGGAAACCTTTAAATTTTGACTAATCATAATAATTTCCTACTCCATTTATTTTATAAAATTTGACCTGACAAGTAATCTATTCACTAGATCATCCCAACTGATAGGGGTGTTACATTTCCTTCAATAAATTGTCTCAAAAGGGTTCATTCCCAACGACTCTTGGTAGCCATTATCGTATGAAAATTCTACCAGTGGAATATAGTTTTCCCACTTTCTTAGTTGATGCATCACACACATCATGAGCATGTCCTCCAATATTTTGTTCACCCTTTTTGTTTGACCATTAGTTTGAGGATGGAAAGAAGTGTTGAAGGCTAACTGAGTTCCAAATGCATCAAACAATATCTTCAAAAATTCTAAAGTGAACTTGGCAAATCTGTTTGATATTATCTTCTTAGGAACTCCATGCAACCTCATTATCTCATTTATGAATATTTGGGCTATTTCTATTGCTTTATGAGTGGACTTAACAATGATAAAGTGAGCCACCTTGCTTAGCTAATCTACTAGCACCATGATAACATCATGTTGTCTAGTTGTTATGGAAAATCCTGTAATGAAGTCAATGGATATAATGTCCCATTTCCATTCCAGAATTGGAATTGGTTGCATCATTCCAACTAGGTTCCTACACTCCACCTTCACTTGTTCGTATTCCAAGAATTTCACAAGGTAAAATGCAATATTATTCTTCATTCCTGGCCAAAAGTATGTCCTCTTCATGGTTGTCATCATCTTTTGATATCCAGGGTGACTTGAGTAAGGTATTTTATGGAATTCATCCATGATGAGTTTCCTTAATTCCTTAACATTGGGCACATACCTCATGTTCTTAAATGTTCAGATCCCCACATCTTTGAGCTAATAGCTTCTATTGACTAATCCATCAGGTTGTTTTTGCCAACAATTTTTCATAAATTTATAATGCTCATCGTTCATTGACCCTTCTTTAGTTCTCTCTTTGAGGTCAAATGAGCAATTTCTTATGGCTACGAAGTGAACCTATTGAAAAATTTTGTTGAGTGCATTTGCCACATTTATTTTCCTTTAATGTACTTGATTTCAAAATCAAATTCATTTATCAAAGGAAACCACCTAGCCTATCTAGCATTCAGTTTGGGTTGGTCATACAAATATTTCAGACCATCATGATCAACCAACAATGTAAACCTTCTCCCCAACAGGTAATGTCTCCACATTTTTCATGTGTGGACAATGACTACTAGCTCTAAATCATGGGTGACATATTTCCTTTCTTTATCATTCAACTTCATAGATTCATAGCATATCACATGCCCTTCCTACATCAAGACTCCACCATTTCCTTCCTTACAAGCATCAGTGCAAAGAATAAAACCCTTTTTTGGTTTAGCTATTATTACTATAGGTGCATGGGTGCCTAAATTTTTCAGTTGTTCAAAAATAGTCGCACATTTAGATGTCCATTGGAATTTTACTCCTTTTCTTTGCAACGTAGTAAGGGGATGCCCAATTTTTGAGAAGGTTTGAATTAATCTTCGATAGTAACCGGCAAATCCCATAAATTATTTGACCTCTATCACATTTTAGGCTATGGTCCAATCTACTATTGCTTTGATATTCTATGGATCCACAATCGCTTCCTCCTTTGAGATTACATGACCCAAGTAGTTATGCTCTCCCACTTGAAACTCTTTTTGTATTCTGTGCTGGTCCACATAGAGTTTTTGCCTATCCTGGGAAACCTTTAAATTTTGACTAATCATAATCATTTCCTACTCCATTTATTTTATAAAATTTGACCCGACAAGTAATCTATTCACTAGATCATCGCAATCTGATAGGGGTGTTACATTTCCTTCCATAAATTGCCTCAAAAGGGCTCATTCCCAACGACTCTTGGTAGCCATTATTGTATGCAAATTCTACCAGTGGAAGATAGTTTTCCCACTTTCTTGGTTGATGCATCACATACATCCTGAGCATGTCCTCCAATATTTTGTTCACCCTTTTTGTTTGACCATTAGTTTGAGGATGGAAAGTAGTGTTGAAGGCTAACTGAGTTCCAAATGCATCAAACAATGTCTTCAAAAATTCTGAAGTGAAGTTGGAAAATCTGTTTGATATTATCTTTTTAGGAACTCCATGCAACCTCATTATCTCATTTATGAATATTTGGGCTATTTCTATTGCTTTATGAGTGGACTTAACAATGATAAAGTGAGCCACCTTGCTTAGCTAATCTACTAGCACCGTGATAACATCATGTTGTCTAGTTGTTATGGAAAATCCTGTAATGAAGTCAATGCATATAACATCCCATTTCCATTCCATAATTGGAATTGGTTGCATCATTCCAGCTGGGTTCCTACACTCCACCTTCACTTGTTCGCATTCCAAGCATTTCACAAGGTAAAATTCAATATCCTTCTTCATTCCTGGCCAACAGTATGTCCTCTTCATGGTTGTCATCATCTTTTGATATCTAGGGTGACCTGAGTAAGGTATTTTATGGAATTCATCCATGATGAGTTTCCTTAATTCCTTGACATTGGGCACATACCTGATGTTCTTAAATGTTCAGATCCCCTCATCTTTGAGCTAGTAGCTTCTACTCACTAATCCATCAGGTTGTTTTTGCCAACAATTCTTCACAAATTTATAATGCTCATCGTTCATTGACCATTCTTTAGTTATCTCTTTGAGGTCAAATGAGCAGGTTCTTATGGCTACGAAGTGAACCTGTTGCAAAATTTTGTTGAGTGGATTTTACACATTATTTTATTTTCCTTTAATTTACTTGATTTCAAAATCAAATTCATTGATCAAAGGAAACCACCTAGCCTATCTAGCATTCAATTTGGGTTGGTCATACAAATATTTCAGACCATTGTGATCATCGAGCAATGTAAACCTTCTCCCCAACAGGTAATGTCTCCACATTTTTCGTGCGTGGACAATGACTACTAGCTCTAAATCATGGGTGACATATTTCCTTTCATTATAATTCAACTTGATAGATTCATAGCATATCACATTCCCTTCCTACATCAGGACTCCACCATTTCCTTACAAGCATCAGTGCAAAGAATAAAACCCTTTTTTAATTTATCTATTATTAATATAGGTGCATGGGTGCCTAAATTTTTCAGTTGTTCAAAAATAGTTGCACATTTAGATGTCCATTGGAATTTTACTCCTTTTCTTTGCAATGCAGTAAGGGGATGCCCAATTTTTGAGAAGTTTTGAATTAATCTTCGATAGTAACCAGAAAATCCCATAAATGATTTGAACTCTATCACATTTTACGCTATGGTCCAATCCACTATTGCTTTGATCTTCTATGGATCCACAATCACTTCCTCCTTTGAGATTACATGACCCAAGTAGTTAACTTGGGTTCGGAAAAAATTGCACTTGCTAAGCTTGGAATATAATTTATGTTCTCTAAGCAATTGTAGCACATCCTTTAGGTGGTCCTCCTACTCCTTTTCATTCTTTGAATGCACCAGGATGTCATCCTCAAATACTAGAAAACAATATCCAAGAATGGCCTAAGCACATTGTTCATAAGGCACATAAAATTTGTTGGAGCATATGTGAGTTTGAATGGAACCAATGTGAATTCATAGTGGCCATACCTTGTTGTAAGCACAATCTTGTGAATGTTATCCTTCTTGATACTAACCTTGTGGTAACCTAACCTTAAATCAAACAAAATATTGCATCCCCTCTCAATTAATCAAACAAATCATCAATCCTCAGCAGTAGGTACTTATTCTTCACAGTGGCCTTATTTAATTTACTATAATCAATACATAGACATAGTGTTCCATCATTTTTCTTAATAAATAGTGCAGGGGATCCCCATGATGATACATTGGGATGAATATAACCTTTTTCCAAAAATCATTTCAACTACAATTTTAGTTCAACAAGCTCAGGTGTGCTCATGTAATATGGGGCATTTGCTATTGGTGTTGTTTCCAGGATCAATTTGATTATGAAGTCAACATCTCGACTTATCAGAAGTCCTAGAAATTATTCCAGAAATACATCATTGTATTGACTCAAATTCACATAATTTGAAAAGGTCTATGCATTATTTCTTTTTTTCTCTATAATTTGAATGGCATAAAGGGCACAACCCTTCCTACTACAGTGCTTCACCTATGCCATAGAGATCATTCTAAATGTTATTTGCCTTTTTATACCTTGTAGCATAATTGGGTCATGCTCATCACTAAGACATTCTAGCACCTTGTTGTAATAATCCACTTTTGTCCTGTGGGCTTCCAACCATTCCATACCTATTAGGACATCATATTATCCCAAGGACAATAAATTCAATTTGATTGATGTAGTAATTCTCTTGAGTCATATAGGGTGGGACTCAACCATCCTTGTTATTCTTCTCTTTGTTTTAGTGGCCAATTGAACAAGCCATGATTCCTCATGGATTTTCTTTGGCAATTCAAATTTTCCACAATCTTAGTATTGATATAACTAAAATTGGATCCTAGGTCAATTAAAAATTAGACTAGAGAGTTATTTATCATACCTTCCATTTGAATGCCTACTTCTTGCTATTTTACATGTCTATTATCTAATGTTTCATATATTTTGGGGATGTTCTAGGACACATCATTCATAGTTGATGCCTCATGTATGTTATGCATCTTTGTATAACACTTCAATAGTTTGGGGAAATTTCTCCTTAGCTAGATTTCTCCACATTCCCAACACTGATAGCCTCCTTTCATATTTTCATTCCCGATTTATGGGTCTCATTTATACTGATAGTGGAGTTTTATTGATGCTTACTTTTTGTGAAGTTACTAAACCTTCCACCTTTTCTTCCTTTTCATTTCTTCCACCAATCAACCCATACTTCAATCTTACACTCAGATTGTTCATAAAAGTGCTTAGTCTTTCGGTCGACCTCGTCCAGAGTCTTAGGATCATCAAATTACATTCTATCTCAATATTTTTGTGGTAGTTTGCTGACATACCTCTGGATCTTAGTCTTGTCATCCTTGATGTAAGGTACATACCTTAGTAGCTCCAATAATTTGTTGGTATATTTTTCAGGTGTCATTTGCCCCAATTTTTAGTCATAAAACTCCTTGGCTCTACTGCCATAATATTTATCAGGTAGGTATTTTTCTCGGAAGTACTTTTAAAAATTCCTCTAGGTTAGCTCCTTCTTCAAGACCATTGATATTCTTGAGATCCTCCCACCATATATCATATTTTCCCTTCAAGATGAAAATAACTACTCGGGCCTTCATGTTCTTGGTATAGTCATGCAGCCTAAAGTACTTCTTTATTCACAAAAGCTAAGATTTTTTATCCTCTATTTTCTTTACCTTTCCATTAAAGGTTGGGGGTTTTTCTTTCTTGAATTCCTATTACATGGGAGTCTTTCTACTCTTCCTTTGATGATGATATTTGGTAGTTGCACTATCCGAATATTGGCTAGGAATGCTTGATTCTCTATATGGGAAGGTGAGTAGTTATGTTCCTTCTTCTGCATGTCTTATCCTCTTTCTTAGTCGGTTGCCTTCTACTTTCTTATCATTCCATTTATTCTTGTAGATTTCTGATGGGTTATCCTTATTCTTGTTCTTGTCCTGACGGCTAGTGCCAACTTCTTGCAGTCTTTGTCTCTGTAATTTTGATCAACTTTGCAATAGTATGGCATTTATTTATGCTTCATCTCTAACAATATTTTCATTATCTTCCTTGTAGATTCTTATTTTAGCTCTTAGACTTCTAAGAGTGTATACTAGTTCAAGGGTTTCCTCTTTGATTTTACCAATTGATTCTTTTGCAGGTCCTTGTTGGTTTTCTTTCATACCATGTTGGCTAGCTCTACTACTCATCCTTTCCTCTTTCCTTATGATACCTAAATACCTATAAATATACCTTTACATGCATACCAATGTTAGCCATCATTAATCAATATGCATTTGATACAAATTACTTCTTCTCCTCGGTCTACATTAACATTTATCCATCACATATCAATCAACATGTAACCATGTTTAGTTAGTAAGCCTATAATCCATGCATTACAAAATTTTGTAGTCATCATAAAATAAAACTTAATGGATTGGGAATATTATGAATATCAATCAACCATCTAACATGTGCATATGAGCCTATACAGGCCTAGTGTCTAAAATTTTCACTCTAATACCACTTTGTAACACACCCCTCCCCCTCCTATCTCACCAAAACACAGGTTAGGAGGAGATGGTTACTATGCTGACCTAATATCAAAGGTGAAATTATGGAAATGGGGTCTAAAAATTTTGATCCTTTGAACTCACTTAGAGCCTTGGTTTGACATCACTATTGCATTCATGTCATTAGGACGATTTTGGTGATATAAAATTTTACCTCAATCTTATCCTTAGATCAAGAGATGTAACCCTTATAATCATGGAAAGTTAGATAGCACCACATCAACATATTGGCCACTTGGATTCCACATGGCCATACCCGCCTGGCTCAATCTTGCAATGCCACTTGGTGATTAATGGTTGGTTGCTGACATGTTCATGGGTTTGGGTTCCATGATCCCATGTTATGCATTTGGGAAGCTCCACTTCATACATCTAGAGAGTAACCTCTAGTGCACCCCACTTTATACATTTAGGGAGTAACCTCCAGTGCTTCCGCTTCATTCATCCTGGAATGATACCTTTAAGCTCTCCTGCTTCATTCATCCAAGAACAAGACCTTTGGGCTCCCACTTCATTAATTTGAGAACAAGAACTCTGATGCTCCCACTTCATTCATCTAGGAATGAGACCTATGACTCTCATTTCAATCATCCAAGAATGACACATTTGGGCTCTCCAAATTCATCCCTCCGGGAGATAAACCTCTGAGAACATGACCTCCAGGATCTTGCTTAATTAATTCGGGAACAAGACTTGTGGGCTTTCACTTCATTCATCCCCGAACAAGACCTCCAGTTCTCCTGCTTCATTTATATGGGAATGAGACCTTTAGATCATGCTTCAATCATGTAGGAACAAGACCCCCAATGTTCTTGCTTCATTCATAGAGGAATGAGACCTTTAGTGGTCGCTTCAATCATTTGGAATGGTACCCCCAGGCTATAGCATCTTAGAATAGCATCGGGAAAAAGCATTCCGGATTTGCATCCAGGAATAACATCTTGCCTTCATTCAAATACACATACGACTTGCACTCTCAAGAAATAACATCTAGGGAACTAACATCCATGGAATATCATCTTGCCTTCATTTAAATATGCATCTGAATTTCATTACCAGGAAATAACATATGAAGAATAAATTTCAAGGAGCCAACATCTATGGAATATCATCCTGCCGCAACCATGGAAAAAGGGTTAAATGGGCTAAGGATGAGGCCTCCACCTGAGTCATTGTGAAGAGAATAGAACATGGCTTGACCATGGTGGTTCTATAAGGGTTTGGACCTATGGTAGAGTCTCATTCTCGCCCTTGGGATCCCCTCAAGTATGCATGGTGCTATCCCTCTCGAGCTTCCCACAAGAAAATCATTTCGGATTTCTTAATGACAAATATACAAGACACAACACTATAGGTTGTCTTTATAGGACAAGTATTTGTCTATTTAGTCCCTTATAGTTTTATAGGTTTCCAATAAGACCACCAAAACATCAATATTCCATGAAATGACAAGGAATCCCTCTTAACAGTCCTATAACAGGCATAAACCATACAAACATGCACATAATCAACATCATTATAAGCCTACAAGAATTTTGTTCTTAAGGATGGGAATTCTAGGCATGAATCACACAACTGCATGGCATGAGATCATAAACATAATAAAAAAATATTGAAGAATTGTAGTCAACAAGATTCATTCAACAATATCAAGTAAGAAATTACATATAACTTTCTTTAAATTTACAACTTTCAACTCAGAGATTTTTCATTTACAATTTAGAAAATAAAGGCAACTAGAAATGAGACTTTGATTTTCCACCCAACCACAGACCTACTATAGCCAAGATTACTTACAAAAGTCATCCCCGAGCCATATTTGCAATCTAAGGGGAGTTTACTTTTTAGTAGCCTTGCTGAGAGCCTTCTTCAGGACAGAAAGTATGGAAATTTATGACAGTGGTTGGTTTATCAGCTAGTCAAGCACAACATAATTTTACAATAAGGGTGGTTTATCAACTATGTGAATCACTCTATGAGTGGTTTATCAACCCATATAAATCACTTTCGGTGCTTTATCAATTAGTCAAGCACAACAAAATTTCACAATAATTGGTAATTTATCAAATGAGTCAAGAACTTTATGAGTGGTTTATCAGCCCACAACAAGCACCCTTATGCCTATGGTTTATCAGCCCTAGAAAGAAAACTTATTGATATCGTTTATTATCCCTAGCAAGCACCAAATACCATCTCCTCTTGCTCTTCTAGTCATAATTATTTCTCTTAGGGAAATCCCATTCCCTTATATCATAGCTTATTCTAAATTTTCTTATGACCTCCACCAAGAGAAGCTCCAACCCCATATTTCTCTGCATTCTCCTTTTTATCATTTTCCCAACGGTCTATTTAGATTCCTCTTTGTTGAAAAATGCAACAAGAAATTCTCAATTTGATTTTGCCTTGATTAAATGGAGAAATTTAAAATTTCCACATCAACAAACAACTTGGATGTAGTTAAATTGTGTGACATGGCTCTTGTCATTCAGTTAGCTCAGTAAATTTGAGTTAGAGGAGATAGATTTCAATTAAGCATGTGTGATTGCTAATTTGTAGCAATCAAGGTGAGTTATTTCAAGTTGTTTTTAGTTAAACTAGTTCTAGTTGTTGGAGGAACTAGTGGAAGGTCAATTGTGGAGTGGGACAATAGTTTAACTCAGTGATCATCCAGTTAATCAATAAATCAACCCAAAATAGTTAGTGCATGCAGAGAATTCGAGTTCCCTAGCTGTGGTGGAGATTCCAAGGATGTGTAACATAAGTTGTAGGCTACTCTTGAGTGTACAAGTGTTGCATGCAGACATATGAGCAACCTTGGGAATTGCACAATGAGTTTCAAGGAATTTCCTAAATAATAGGGGCCTAATTTCTCAAGAATTACGCAAGGAAATAAGGGCTCAAGTAGAGGCATAAATTGAATAAGTCTGGGTCAGAGATTCTTAGTGAGAAGAGAGATAAGTTATTCATGTTTAGGTTGTGATTAGTTGAGCAAAGAAATTGTAATACATCTCTATTCATCATACAAATGCAAGCAAGAAAAGGGGATTTTAGAAGATTTCTTTCCCCTAGAAAAATACCATGTGCATGTGTGTTATTTATCATTGCATGTTTGTGATTGATGTTCTATATTGTGAATTGAATTCCGTAGAGCAGTAGAGTAGATTTATGTCTTATGATTTAGATCAAAATTTCACGAGCAGTTACAAATCTACACCATAATTTCTACATGGTATCAGAGTTTGATTCACATTAGAGAAATAATTTTGAAGTTTATTCTCAGGAGGATCGATTTTGTAGTTCAGTGTAGTAGGATCTCTTCAGAGTTGGGAAGATGACCTTCAATGGGATGAGACTAGTATATGCCTTCGAAGGAAGCTCTAATTTCATCACATGGAATGATCACATGGAGGTGGTATTGGATGACAATGGATTGCTATACTACATCAAGAATATGTTGCAAAAGCACAAGCATTTGTTGCCCAAAACCTAGCTCAATGGAAGAAAGATGTAGCCAACACAAGGAGAATAATCTTTGAGGGAGTGAAAGACAAAATTTTCTAAAATATCCATGGGAAAGTAACTCCTTTCGCAATGTGGAAACCAATGACATAATTGTTTGAGAATAGTAGCAACCATAGGAAACTGGTGCGCAAGGATAAAATTGATATTTTTTCATAGGGTCTATTGTTCTTTGCTTTGATAATTGCATTTTTTGATTAATACATTAAGTTCACCCCATAACTTCATAACATTATTCAGATATACATTATTATTAAGAAGCATATATTAAGAAGCATATGCAACTATGTAGAAATAAAAATATCATCATCATCAATATAGTGGAACATAAAGGAATAATAGAAGAAATGCATGCACACATAGAGACACTAGGATTGATCAGAGACTAGGGAAAAACTCACTATGGGGAAAACCCTTGCAAATTCTTCTTCTTAGATTGTCATCACATGATTTCACAAAAGAGAGTAAAATGATCTATATATTCATATATGCAACTATTCAACAAAATAATGACAACATCCATGAAATGAAACCAACAATGCTTATACTTAGAAATATGATTATGAAGATTGTATTGAACTTTGACTGTCTGTAGTCAACTTCCAAACCCTGCGGTCAATGAGCCAAATCTTTGAAACACTGATATTTCATATTTAAGTTCCTGGTCACACGAAGGATATGAAATGTGAGCGACTATGGATCCCCTATCACACCCTTAATCCTGGCAAGTGAGCAACTGGGGTTAGAACTGAACTGCAGAAACCCTAATCTCTTGGTTGCATGCACAATGAGATGTTCATGTGACTCGAAGGCTCCAATCACATGCACAAGCCTCTTTTGGATTGACTTTGGTTGAGATCCTCCTATTATGTGACTAAGACTGGGGCCCAAAACCATAAATCATAGATGCGAGCCTCGGACCCTGCAATTTCGCTAAAGAGCAAACCATATCCTCCGTGGATGGGCCTCAGAGCTTTGCGTACCAAAAACAAGATATAAGAGTGTCTCATGATGGTGTCCAGATGAGGTAGAGGGCACTTGTATTTATATCCTTTCAAGGTGGTCCACTTTTCTTTAGGATCGAACTTATCAAATGTGCACATGTGGGATTTTATTCATAAGTACACTTTCCCTTAGTTGATTTGAGGTATCTTTAGGTTGATTTTGGTCCTCTCGAAAAGAGGAATTCAATCATTAGGGGAATTTTTATGTCTAAAATGAGCCTCCTAAGTAAATTATAAAATAGTAATGGAAATAATAAAATAATATTATATTACATCATCAAATTTTAGAGGGAAAAAAGAAAAAAACTATTTTTCCAACTCATATTTTCACTTATTTCCCTATGGGTTTACTCAAGTTTTGAGCGGAAAAACTTGTTTGATGAAAAATTTGATTCCTCATCCAATATTTCCCATGTTGCATACTTTCAATGGACCATGCTACACGAAAAATGAGAAATACATGAAAAATGTGATTGCAATCACGTTTTTTCATGTATTTCTCATATTTCGTGTAGTAGGGTCCATCGAAAGTATGAAACATGGGTACTCATTGGATGAGAAATTAAATTTTGCATCCAACGAGTACTCTCTCTTGAAATTTTAGTAAAACCTTAGGGAGATAAGTTTAAAATACGAGTTGAAAAAAGTTTTATTATTTTATTAATTTTTAATCTTTTTACTTTTTTACTCCAAAAATGGTGAATCATCCCCATGGTTGACATCATCATCTTGAATCCTATTGTTTCTTATAAATTTTATTTTGGTTGTACATTTTTCTTAGGAGGCCCATTTTAGACCTCAAAATTACCCTAATGGAAATCATTATCTCCATCAATTGAGTTGTCCAAAGTGGAATTTGACACAGTTGCATATTTTAACACTCCCCGTCAACTAGGGAGAATTCCACCTGCATCATGTCTTGTGCATCTTATCATCAAATCATATCCAATGGAAAGTATCTCATCATCTCATATCATCACTGATCATCTCAATTCATCTCTTGCTCATTATTGATTATCTCTTGATTTTCCCTTCTCATATGTTGAATATTCTCAAATCTAGAAGAAGAATTCTTCATCTAAGGGGAGCCTAAGCTAATGCCCTCTATTCATCGGGATACTACCAGTAATCTATGTTAGTGGGCTACTACCTTGAATCTCTATCAATGGGCTACCACCAGAAAATATTGATGGGGATTCATATTTACGACTCGCATCAACATAGGAAAGCATATCATCAGGGAGCACATCTCAACTTGGAACTACATCGGGGAGATACTACTCAACCTGAAATATCATGGGGGAGCTACTACTCAACCCATCCTATTTCCTACTGATCTTCCCAACAATGACCCTCAATATTCATGTGTAGAACAAATGCATCATAATCTGAGCCTGAACGAGATACCCGACTTACCAAGAGGTAAGGATCACACACCTCCAAACCTCCTCAACCCATTTCCCAGATGGGGAGGGACAATCCCAACAAGACTTTCTTGTGGGTATGATTCCAACTGAGGTATACTGTACAAAGACCAAGATAGGGTGAGCTACTACTCCAACCCTATGGGTAATAGATAGGGGTGAAAAACTATTGTCTAGAGATCCCTCAACCCCCGGATCCCTCTATCTCAATTCCTCACCCTAGGAGCTCAGACAGGGGGGAAGAGTTGGCTAAAGGTTCTCGATCAATCCTGTTATCTATAGATCATAAACATATCATCATGCTCATATCTAGTAATCATCATGAATGAATAATAGATATCTCCATCTCATACAAGTCATCAAATAAAATATCATATTAGAACATAAACAAGCATATATATATCGCAAAAGGATATCATATTCATCCTCCCTCTCACTGATGTGCCAACCACAAGCTTAAGCCTATCTTGTACAACAACGTTATCTCAATATATGAAGGTAACTCAATCCCAGATATATGCAGGATTATCTACCAATCAAATCTCACTCTTTTTCATCACAATGTATCCATGTCATGTCCAGATCATGCTCAAACAACTCTCTAAGGAGCATCTTCATCCTGACTCATAGCTATTCATGCTAGCAACATTGTACTCAACCTCGATCGTGACATGGAAATCTTGTCCAAGATATCATGATAGATATCAAACTAAGGAAGCATCCAAATGTTCTCATCTCATCAATAATGATCTAATCATTAGTACGCCCAAGTAGTTACATATCATAGGAAGATCATCCCATGCAAGCATCTCAAAGGTTGCTCATTGGAAACTCAATGTGTATAAAGCAGATCAATCATGAATTGACTCAGGTTATATATATATATATATATATATATATATATATATATATATATATATATATATATATATATATGGATGGATGTTCAAAAAAGAATATCAATGCTTCAATCAATTGTCAGTTGCCAAGTAAAGTTCAACAATATCTCTTCACAACTTTTTAAAATTCAATCAGAGTGTCCAAGGATTTTCATTTGCACTTTCCAATACTTCTTTAGTAGTTTCGCAATATAGATTTTATTTTCCCAACTTCAGAAATTGATTCATCATGCCATGATTGGGTATTTCGGTCTTCATACGTCATATCCCTCTTACTTTGATCATCATAGGCTCATTACATGTCAAGATTATAACATTAGTATAAAACCAAAACCAAAATCAAAGTCATACCTTGGAACACTTCTGAAGTAGAGGTTTGGATCAACACATCTTCTTCTTGGCTTCACTAGATAACTGTCAATGTAGACATATCTGGATTGAGGAGCTTGCTTTATACAATGATATTTACAAGTATAACACTTTTCCAAAACAATATGCTCAAAATTATACAATCAAATCAACTAAGTCAACTTATCAAAGTTTATATGTCATATCAAAACCAATATCAAGATCATCAAAATATCACATTATTAATTCTTTAGACCAGGTGACAGGTAGAGCCCTCATTAAGTCATGAATTCATCTATTATCATGCCAACAAGTCAACTTATCAAAGTTTATATGTCAGATCCAAACCAATATCAAGATCATCAAAATATCAAAGTATTAATTCTTTAGACCAGGTGACAGGTAGAGCTCTCATTAAGTCATGAATTCATCTATTATCGTGCCAACAAGTTGTCATTTTCCAAATAGTATCAATTCATCCTCATGATCATAATGTAAGTCACTAGATGCAAATGCATACACCAAGAACAATTTATGTAGGTTCCATCCATTCATGGAGAGATAGCTTGACACTGAATCACAACTGCCAATACTTCAACCAATGTGCTAAGAATGATGAGGCCAATACAAAACCATTATCAAATAGCAATATTAGCCACTAAAGGTCACTATGCCCATATAGCATTGTTATAAATGCAAATCATCAATTGTCAATTCAAATCATTAGTCATAAGGTAAAATCAAAATTTGTTGTCATAGAGAAATCTATAGTCCATAACATATCTCAACATCAAGTTAAAGTTCTAAGTCATTATCAAGCATCATGTCAAAACTCCAAACAATGTTCATATATATCAAT
Source organism: Pinus tabuliformis (assembly GCA_031772625.1). NCBI lineage: Eukaryota > Viridiplantae > Streptophyta > Pinopsida > Pinales > Pinaceae > Pinus > Pinus tabuliformis. The sequence goes on along the minus strand of CM062805.1, from coordinate 737,482,490 downwards.
CAGCCAAGTCATGTCAAACTCTTGTAGCACAAAATTTAAACATAATGATATATATTTATGCATGTCCCAGTCACATGCAAACAGAATTTCAGTATATATATATTCATATTATAGTAAACATTCAAACTTTCCAACTCACATATATTTCTGACATCTACTTAATATCTGTAGGACTGGCATCCTTCAGGTGAACATCTGATTTCATGCACAAAACTTCATTTTTGTCTCATGTAGTCCTAGTCGCACCCATAGACCTTCCTCTGTGTGGTTGGGAGACTATAGTTGCACCCTTTACCTTACTTCTAGGCAGTTGAGAGGCTAGAGTCGCACCTGTGAACTTGCTTCCATGCAAATGAGGCTTACAGCAAAGGAAAACTCTCTCTCCTCAGATCATAACTTTTCTGTAGATCATCAATATCATATATTTAACTATCCATTCCCATAAATCATATTTCAACAATAAAGAGTCTATAATGCAAATGAAAATAGGAGAAGGGGTCTTATGGAAAGGTTCTCCCTCTGAATAGGAATCCACTTCAGTCATCTTCATTCATGCCATCAACTTGCCTATAATGCATCAGCAGATCTATTAGATCATAAAGCCAAACATATCACATATTCCTAATGATGTCATTATCAACTACTTCATCTAGCCCCATGACATCAATATTTCATTAAGGGTTAGTTTCAAAGAGATAATAGGAGTATACTTCAAGAATCATGATCACATGAATTACTTATTTGTCACATAACTCAATCCATCAAGTCAGGGCATTCAATTTTATCATATTCCATAATTACTAAACACATCAAAACATAACCATGGTAAAAAAAAAATCCTGAGTATCAGTATCATAGTTATACTTCTATCATCATGGCTGCCATGCATTTCACAAACAAATAGTGTCAAGTTACCATCTACTAGAATCAATGTGCTAACCTTCTTCATGGGATCAAGATATCCAAAATGACATATTTTAGCCAACATCAAGTATACCACTATATCAAAGATCAACACTAAGTAGCCTCATAGAATCAAGAAGTTCATCACGATCAAGAAGTAAGATACTTGTTGAATACCAAGTGCACCATTTCATCATAATAACCAAGAATCCAAATCACTTTCATATGCATGCATGATCCATTTGAGAAGGAGATTTTCTCATCATACCTTAGGGCTTACCTTTCCATAACATTGAAACAATATACCATGCATACCTTGTAGTATTCAAATACATGTGCATCCTTTTATTTGACACAGGCAGCATGTAGCACTTAGTCATCTTTTCATCAGGTGTCTCCTTACCTTTTCCAGCTCTAGATTTTCTTTTCTTCATCTCAAATTATCCTCAAGAAAGATTGTCTTATTACATTTCACCAAGGAGGTTAGAAACATCCAAATACTCAAATATACATGTAAGAAGTATAAGTAATGATCAAAACAATAATCATATGTATCAGTCTAGATAAAAGTAAGGACATAAAGGAGCATCATAAGTCAAGATATACTTATCTTCAATGTGAGGTGAGCCTCTCCCTGTTGAACCAACCTTCAAAAGCCATCACGGTCCATTATCCATATAACAATGTTTCCTTCAATAAATTTTATCAATAATCAAGCCTACTAGAGACTATCCCATCTAGGGCTTCATCAAATCTATCACAAGTACTTGAGCATCTTCACATTTCCCATTTTATATTTCATGTCTCATATATTTTCCATAAACCAGGGTTTCTCTCAAACCCTAACCTCATAATATCCATCAAAACCTAATACAAAAATTTCCTAAGGCTATCTTAAAACCCTATAATTATTTTAGGTCTCCTCCATCTTCTCTTTCTTCCATTAAAGGTGTCTCCATGGGGGTGATTTCCATGAATTTTCTTCAGCCCAACTTTGATACCATGTTAATTTTTCATAGAGCTATATTGTTATTTTATTTGATAATTGCATTTCTTCATTAATAAATTAATTTCACCCCATAACATCATAACATTATTCATATATACATCATTATTAAGTAGCATATGCAACTATGTAGAAAGAATAATATCATCATCATCAATGCGGTGAAACATAAAGGAAAAAGAGAAGAAAAGCATGCACACATAGAGAAACCAAGATTGGCTGGAGACCAAGGAAAAATACACTATGGGGAAAACCCTTGCAATTTCTTCTTCTTATATTGTCATCAAATGATTAAGCAAAAGACAATACAATGATCCATATCTTCATCTATGAAACTATGCAACAAAACAACTACAACATGCATGAAATGAACCCAACAATGCTTATACTCAGAAATTTGATTATGAAGACTGTACTAAATTGTCATTATCTGTAGTCAACTTCCGAAACCTTTGGTCACTGAGAAAAATATTTGAAAGAATGATATTTCATCTTTAAGGTCTTGGTCACATGGAGGAGATAACATGTGAGCGACCATGGCTCCCCAGTCACACCCTTAAACCTGACAAGCGAGCGACTCGGGTTAAAAATGAACTGCAAAAACCTTGATCTCTCATTTGCATGAATAGTGAGATGTTTGTGCGACTGGAAGGCTCCAATCACATGTATGAGCCTCTATGGGAGAGACTGTGGTCAATATCCTCTTTGTTTTGTGCAACTAAATCAGAGATGCGAGCCTCAGAATTTGCAATTTCACCTAAGAGTGAACCTTCTCCTTCGTGGATGAGCCTCACACCTATGAGAGACAAAAAAAGGATAGAAGAGTGTCTCATGATGGTGTCCAAATGAGGTAGAGGGAACTTGTATTTATAGCCTTTCAAGGTGATCCACTTTGCTTTAATGCCAACCTTATCAAATGTACACATGTGGTATTTTCTTTATAACTACACTTTCCCTTATTCGACTTGAGTGATATTTGGGTCAATTTTGGTACTCTTGAAAACAGGAATTCAATGAAATAATTATCTCCATAAATTGAGCAGTCCAAAGTGGAATTTTACCTCAGTTTCATATTTTAGCAAAAATCTGAAATATTAAGATGTAGAAGAGTGACACTATTCCGTAGTATCTAAGCAGGTTCACACAAGTTTGTGATGAATTTGGTGGGGTTGGTGTTAATGTTTCAGAAGATGACTTGGTACTCCTAGCCCTTATGGGCCTTCCCAAGAGATGGAATAACTACCAAGATTTAGGGAACGAGAGGGAGAAACTACCGAATTGGGAATGTTTATGGCCTGATTTGGTATAGGAGGAAATAAAGTAGAATACCAGAGATGGGACTTCATCCAAGGGAAAGGATGAAGAAAAAATTGTATCAGTTGGAAAGGGAAAGAAGGGAAAAGGGAAGAAATCCCAAACCAAACCAGAATCCAGCCAAGGGGGCAAGAAGAAATATTTGTCCAAAATTAAATGCTTCAAGTTTCATGAATTCAAACACTATGCCATGAAGTGCCCACACAAAATTTTGAGCAAGAAAACCTTAGGAGAAGCAGCAGGTGAATATTTTGTTTCACAATTCAAGCTTGACTTTAACCTTATCACATGCATGGACAACACAATGATGGGAACCATGTGGTACTTCGACTTAGGTGCATTGTTCCACATGATAGTGTGTAGAGACTTTTTCACTAACCTAGAAGAGAATTATATCTAGATACACATTGAGATGGTGGATGAAGGAAGGTATAGTGTGACTAGGAATGGCATAATCACATTTTATAGGGAGTTAGGCTCCCCTCTCAGGCTCAAGGATGTCATGTTTGTTTTGAGCCTAAAGAAAACTATCATCTTTGTTGCAGTTTTGGAAGACTGTGGTTATGATATGATCTTCAACAAAGGAAAGTAATTCGTGAGACACAAAGCCACAAGACAGGTGAAGAAAAGCAATTTTCTGGTAAAGAAATTGTATAAGCTAGATGCATAATATTATGTTGCATTAACCACTAAGGCGAAGAAAGTGAAGAACCTTGATTTCGGTGAACTTTGGCACAAAATAATTGGCCATTTGATCATGAGGCCTTGAAGATTATGCAGCAAATAACTACTAGCATCCCTAAAGGAGCACTTGAGTAGAATGATGTATGTAAAGGATGTACCTTAGGGAAGTACACAAAATCTTCATTTCATGATGAGGATAACAAAGCACATGTAGTCTTGGAAAGGGTCCACTCTAATGTCTATGGGCCTTTTTCAATAGCCTCCATTCCCATACACAAACATTTTCTCATTTTTATTGATTAATTCTCAAGGAAGTGTTGGATATTATTCATGTGGAAGAAGGATGATACATTCTCCAAGTTCGTAGAATTCAAAGAACTAGTTGAGAAAGAAATTAACAAGAAGGTGAAGGCTCTCAGAAGTGATAATGGAGGTGAGTATGTGTTGAATGACTTCAAAATTTCTATGTGAAAGAAGGCATCCAATTAGAGTTGACTAAGAGAAAAGGGTGGCTGAGAGAAAGAACCATAGCAATATGGGAGCCGTGAGGGATATTTTGCATGACCAAGGATTACCACTAATTTTGTGGGCAAAGGCATGCAATAAAATACTATACTTGTAGAACTAGAGTCCTCGTCAGATTATTGGTATGATTTCATTGGAGGATTCTTTCTTAGGGAGAAATTTAGATGTGTCACACTTCAAAATTTTTGGAGCCTTTGTTTACTGCCATGTCTCCAAAGATTCTAGGAAGAAGCTTGAGTTGATAGTAGATTTGTGTGTATATGTGGGTTACACAAAAAAAACTCACAACTACTACGTGTACTTACCTTCCCTTAGAACGAAATTTGTTCAAAGGAATGTAAAGTTTGATGAGGAGAAGTTGACGTGGTGCTCTCTTGAGAGGGAGATTTAGATACCACTAGAAGAGTTGTTTTTAGGTCCAAAAGAGGAGCCTCAGAAAGTTGTGGAGCAACCAAAAATTGAGGAGTAGAGAGTGGAGACAACCACTTGAGAAGAACCATCCAGAGCAGGCAGAAAAAGTACCAGGGAAGTTGATAGAATTGGGAAATATATGAGGGAGAATGTTGGATCTCCTTCAAATTTGCACAGGGAGAGGAGGTCACCTGATTGGTACACTAGCCACATGGCTCTAATGACTAAGATTGTATAGGCTGAGCCATCCTATTTCTAGGAAGTAGTAGACTAGCCTATTTTGGTTGATGCAAATTCGGAAGAGTACGAATCCATTGTAAAAAACAATGTTTGGGAAGTGATACCAAGACCAACAGATAAACCAGTTATGGGTTCAAGAGAGATATTCAAGGTAAAGCATGCAACAGATGAAAGCATAGAGAAGTGCAAGGCCAAATTTGTCACCAAGGGATACTCTCAAGTTGAGGGAATTCACTATGAGGAGACCTTTGCTCCTGTAGCAAGGTATTCATCCATTAGATCAATTCTTGCACTGGCTGCACAAATGGGGTGGAAGATCCACCATATGGATGTAAAAAAACATTTCTCAATGGGGTTATTGAGGAGGAGGTGCACATCAATCAACCAAAAGGTTTTGAGACATTTTATTGGGAGTCACATGTGTGTAGACTCAAGCGAGCATTGTATAGTGTCAAACAAGCACCCTGTGCTTGGTACACCAGGATCGACAACTATCTCACTAGTTTGGGCTTCACTAGAAGTGAAGTGGATGTAAACCTCTATCACATTTTTGTAGAAGGTAAATTGCTTATTATTTTATTATATGTTGATGATTTGATTTTAACTAGTGATGAGAAGTTGATCAACCTTTGCAAGAAGGACCTTGCAGGGGAATTTGAAATGAAGCACATGAGTGTCATGCACGACTTCCTCAGGTTGGAAGTATGGAAAAGTGATGGGGAACTATTTATGTCTCAAGGAAAGTATGCAATGACATACTATAGATATTCCGCATGGAGAGTTATAAATCAATGGAGATGTCTAACGACCAATTGGAGGAAGGAGGATGCCAAATCAGGTGAAGAAGTGGATGCTACCATTTATCAGAAGCTAGTGGGTTCACTGATGTAACTTGTGAACACACAATCAGTTATGTGTTTTGCTGTCAACTAGCTAAGCCAAGTTGTGGATAGGTAGACCAAATTATTTTGGAAGGTAACTAAGCATGTTTTACGATGTTGAATTTCCACGACCTTGGGTCTAGGTTAGAGTCTTAAAATCACTAACGCTACCAAACCAAGAATCTCAACCATAAACTACTTTTCACAATGGAAATATAAAGTAGTAAATCACATATGCACAAATATACATGTTTTTTAACAAAATTATACAATATTGTAGAATCTCAATCTTCATTATATTAAACCAAATCTGAATAATACAATAGTCTATGGTATACAAGATATAATAACAAACTTCGTTGCGCAACTTCGATGTTGTATCTTGTCCTATTGGTCCTTCCCTCCCATATTGCTCAGTAGTAGTGCCACAGTCCATCAAGACCACTCTACACATCAAGACTCCAAGAGGGCTGCCTCCGAACAATGCTACATGTCACTTCTGCTACAAGTACACGGGCTCATCAAAATTCCCTCTAGGTTTTCTAGTACCTGAGCTCCAGTCTACCTTCTAGTAGCCTCTTTCATCAATCATTGAGCTACTCGTTAGGCTGCAATAGTTCACCTAATCATGCACCAAAAATGTCCTTGTTTGTTGCTCTAGGGATACTTTGGGTAGCCAAAACACTTCCCTCTAATCATATCAATGGAACCCAATCACATTATTGTCAATTCTGCTCCTAGGAAGACTCTTCGCTCAACCCTCCATGTAGTCAGCAACTAAGCCCTTAAATGACTGCAATATTCCTTGGAGAGAGCCCTCCACTACCACAATGCCTTAAATAGGCCTTGTTAACCCCAATGATGCCCTTGAAACAACCTTAGCTACCTGCTATGGTGTGTGACCTAGCTAAAAAGCTAGTTGTAGCTACAACTCCCTCAAATACTAACACAAACATTCCCTACACAACACTGTCATGCTCCTTGGCTCCTCGTCTCACACTATCTATCAATCTAGCCTTGAAACAACTCTTAAAAAATCGTTGAAACATTATGTTGTCTCCTATAGCACTTGGCTTCAACCACATGCATCTCTACATTGTTTTAAGGAAGACTCCCTCACGTTGTCCATTAACTTCTTCTTGCTGTAGACTCCTGAAATTTTAGAGCTATTTTGTATGAGTGTTGCACACAAAATGGATGCCTAAAACACAAGTTCTCACCCTCTATTTATAGACGTAATGAGGGGATCCAATGGATTATGAAGAGACACACCTTTTGGAATTATTTACAACAGAACTACATGACTTGACAACCAATAATTAACTTGTCAACTTCAAAAGTTCATTCTCTCTAACGACAAATCAGAATTGGATGATTCTCATTTTGTTGAAATAATCTCACCGATCACTATCATCCTCATCCATCACATGTTGAAAATCCATCAAGGTTTTGGCCCAAACATCGATGGGTGCAAAACCCCACACTTGGGTTACAAGCCCACAAGCTGCCCTTATGGTGCTTTTCCCTCCAAACCCTGAACCCTAAGGCTTCAAGTACCTCCCAAGCTACAAAAATCAACATTCCCTCTTAGCAAGGGAGGTGTTTCCTAGGAAGTCTCTTGTCATCATCATCACTTATCGCAACACTTGTCCAACTCCTAGTGCTATCACAACAATCCCTGTGCGGTGAACTATGCCCTTCTCATAATTGTCATTGTTATCATTGGAAGCACCCTGCTTCTTCTTCTTATCTTGTAACGTCTTCCACTGCCTCCATGACTCCTTCTTGACAGTTGTAGGATCACTCTTTCTCCCCAATTACCATGCACTCTTCTTGGGCTGTAGAGTCTCCCTCTAAATCTGCAAGCTCCCTCTTGAACTAGAATCCCTCTAAGTCTCTAGAACCTGAACCTAATTAAGAAGTTGTACCTTCATCTCGGGAACATGTACTTGCTTCTATGAAGCCCGAACCTGCACCTGCACTTGCTCCTACTTCTTTGGAACCTACACCTGCTCCACATGATTCTTTCCATTATCCACAGGCTTTCCTGTCAACCTGTAGAGACCATGCTCTCTAGCTCCAAGTACAATCCCATCAGACTTAGAGCCTCTAGAAATGAGTCTTTCCTTCCCATCTTGGAACAAGACCTTAACCCCCTTCCTTTCGATCATCGAGATGGAAATCATGCTATATCTAAGTCTTTGTACAAACACTACATTCTGGACCTACATCATACATCCTGTCTCCATATTGAATGGCATAACTATCGATCCTTGGACCTCCAACTGACTCTTGTTACCCAAAACCATGTGCAACTTTGAGTCCCTTTCAGTTAGAGTCTCAAAAACCTCTTGTGACCTTGTCATATGCTTTGTCACACCACTTTCCATGTATCATCCATACTCAGTGATAGTACCCTGCGAGAAATGAGAAATCATAACAACTTCCTCCTCTTCCAATCTCCTGGAGAGATAATCTATCTTAGCTGAAGTGGTAACATCAACGACCTAATTCCCTTTCCTTTTCTCATCATCTCCCTTCTTCTTCATCGGACATCTTGACAAATAATGACCCATCTTTCTACAATTGAAACAATTGACTTTACTCAAGTCATTCTTTTGCTTACCCTTCATTTGTGATGCAAGTGTCATGTCATCATATGAAGCCTTCTTCTTCAAATGAAGATCCTTGTCTCGCAACTCTTCCTGAATGAAGTCATCCCATAGCCTATCCCAATATGGAAGCTTCTCTTTAGAAATGATCTGATGAAGGGATTCCAATCCTTAATGAACCCTTTCAAGGAAATCCTTACCATATCTGCATTTGAGGTAGACACATCGGTGGCAGCAAGCTCATATTTGACCCGAGACAGTCTCGTTATATACGAGGTCAATATTTCACCCTTTATCATCTTGGTGGACTTCAACTTATCCTCCAATACCAGTACCCAGTTCTTGTTCTTATTTTGGAACAAATTCTAAAGAGCCATCCACATCTCATGTGCATTATTCTTCCTAGACAAATGAGGTATTAGGGAATCATTCACACCATCAAGGATGATCAATCTCGTCCTTGCATCTAAATCTTCATATATTTCTAGCTTCATAGGGTCGGTTGGATTCTTGATCTCTTTCTTGGTGAACTCCCAGTGCATGTTGACCTGTAAGACCAACTTGATCCTTTTCTTCCAAGGACTATAGTTGGAAAACCCCTCCAAGATGTCCTCATACCGAAGACTCGCTTGCAAATTCAACATTATAGAGAGCCCTTAACTTACAATGTGACCGAATCCCTCTCATGTTGTACTTTGATGCACACAACTCTGATTTACTTAATTCCAAAGTAGCTCATACATGCTCTAATACCATGTTGAATTTCCATGACCTTGGGTCTAGGTTAGAGTCTTAAATCACTGATGCTACCAAACCAAGAATATCAACCATAAACTAATTTTCACAACGGAAATATAAAGAATTAAATCACATATGCACAAATATACACACTTTTTAGCAAAATTGTACAATATTTTACAATCCCAATCTTCATTATACTAAACCAAATCTGAATAATACAACAATCTATGGTATATAGGATACGATGACAAACTTTTTTGCCCAACTTTGATGTTGTATCTTGTCCTATCGGTCCTTCACTCTCGTACTTCTCATTAGTAGTGCCTCAGTCCATCAAGGCCACTACACATCGAGACTCTAAGAGGGCTACCTCCTAAAAATGTTTCATGTCACTTTTGCTGCAAGTACACGAGTTCATCAAATTGGTATCTAGGCTGGCCAATAACTGAGCTCCAATCTGCCTTCTAGTAGCCTCTTTCATCCATCAAAGAGATACTCATTAGGCTGCAATCATGCACCAAAACCATCCTTCTTGTCTGCTTCTCTAGGGCTACTTTGGGTAGCCAACACACTGCCCTCTAATCAGATCAATGGCACGCAATCATGTCACCTACAAGCTACTCCAAAACCCAGCCTAAACCACAGGCCTCAGAATGTTTTTTTAGGGCAGAATGCCTCATGTTGTCTCTTGACTTCTTGCTACAAACTCCTACAATTTCAGACCTCTTTTGTATGAGTGTTGCACACAAAATGGATGCCTAAAACAATTTTTCACCCTCTATTTATAGATATAGTGAGGGGCTCCAACAAATTATAAAGAGACATACCTATTGTAATTACTTACACCAAGCCTACATGACTTGACAACCAATAATTAACTTGTCAACTTCAAAAATTCATTTGTCTCTAACGACAACTCGAAATCAGATTATTATTATTGCGTTGGAATTGTTTCACCAAACACTATCATCCTCATCCATCACATGTCGAAAATTCATCAAGTTTTTATCCCAAACATTGATGGGTGAAAAACCCCACACGTGGGTTCCAAGCCTAGAAGTTTCCCTTATGGTGTTTTTCCCTCCAAACCCTAAACCCTAGGGCTTGGTACCTCCCAAGCTACATAAATCAACATATGGTACCTGAGAGGCACTACCTAGTTTGGACTATGGTACAAAGGAACAAACGGAGCGAATCTATGTGGCTTCATAGATGCATATTGGCTAGGGAGTCCATTAGACCAAAAGAGGACATCAGGTGCAATTTTTAGTGTTGGGTCCATAATAGTTTCCTAGTACATCAGGAAGCAAAGATCTGTGGTGCTTATCTCGGCAGAAGCATAATACATGGATGCAAGTCAAGCAACATGTGAGGTGATCTAGATGAGAAAGATACTGGTGGGACTATTTGGTCAGATGATGGATCCACCTGTGATCTATTGTAATAACTAGAGTTGCATCAGTTTCTCTGAGAATCTTGTATTTCATGATCGATCAAAGCATATAGATATCTAGTATCACCATTTACAAGATTGTGTGTATAGATGGATAATGTTGCTACAGTACATTCCAATAGAGGAATAAGAGGCTAACATTTTGAAAAAGGCCTTGTTAAGAATGAAGTTTGAGTTCAACATGTGTAGGATAGGGGTCATAGATAATCCCTTTCTTGCTGAGAGGGAGTGTTGAAAAATGCAACAAGAAATTTTCAATTTGATTTTGCCTTGATTAAATTGAGAAAATTAGAATTTCCACATCAACAGTAACTTGGATGCAGTTAACTTGTGTGACATGGGTCTTGTCACTCAAATAACTTAGTAAATTTGAGTTAGAGGAGCTAGAGTTCATTTAAGCATGTATGATTTCTAATTTTTAGAAATTAAGGTCAGTTGGTTCAAGTTGTTTTCAGTTAAACTAGTTCTAACTATTGGAGGAACTAGTGGAAGGTCAATTATGCGATGGGACAAAAGTCTAACTCAGTGATCAACCATTTAACTGATCAATCAACCCAAAATAACTAGTGCATGCAGAGAATTAGAGTTCCTCAACTGTGGTGGAGATTCAAAGGAAGTGTAACATCGGTTGTAGGCTAGTCTTGAGTGTACATGTGTTTCATGTAGTCAGATGTTCAACCTTTGGAATTGCGTAGTGATTTTGGAGGAATTTCCTAATTTCTCAGTAATTGCACAAGGAAATAGGGGCTCAAGCATAGGCATAAATTGACTAATTCTGGGTCATAACTTTTCAGTGAGAAAAGAGATAGGTTATTCACATGCATGTTGTGCTTAGTTGAGAAAATCAATTGTAATACAACTCTATTCATTAGATTAATGCAAGCAAGCAAAGGGGTTTTTAGCAGATTTCTTTATCTTGGAAAAATACTGTGTGCATGTGTGTTATTTCTCATTACATGTTTTTGATTGATGTTCTAAAATGTGAATTGAATTCTGAGAGTAAAAAGTAGGTTTGTGTCTTTTGATTTATATTAGAACTTCATGAGAAATTTCAAATCTGCACCATAATTTCTACATGGTATCAAAGTTAGATTCACATTAGAGCAGGAATTTCGAAGTTTTTTCACAAGAGGATCGATTTTTTCAGTTCAATGTAGCAAGATCTCTTTAGAGTTGGGAAGATGACCTTCAATGGGTTGAGAATAGAGTATGCCTTGGAAGGAAGCTCTAATTTCATTGCATGGAGGAAATATTGGATGACAATGGATTGTTAGAATACATCAAGAAAGATGTTGCAAAACCACAGGAATTTGATGCCCAAAACCTAGCTCAGTGGAAGAAAGATGTAGCCAAGGTGATGAGAATAATATTGGAGGGAGTCTAAGACCACATTGTCTCAAACATCAATGGGAAAGAAACTCCTTTTGCAATGTGGAAAGAATTTTTCAAAAATAACAACGACCACAGGAAACTTGTGGTCAAGGATAAACTTAGAAATATCAAGATGTAGAAGAATGGAATTATTCCACAGTATCTAAGTAGGTTCACATAAGTTCATGATAAAATTGGTGGGGTTGGTGTTAATGTCGCAGAAGATGACTTGGTAAACCTAGCCCTTCTAGGCCTTCCCAAGAGTTGGCATAGCTACCAAGGTTTAGTGAACAAGAGGGAGAAACTACCGATTGGGAATTCTTATGGTCTGATTTGGTATAGGAGGAAATAAAGTAGAATACTAGAGATGGGACTTAATCCAAGGGCGAGGATGAAGAAAAAATTGTGTTAGCTGTAAAGGGAAAGAAGGGAAAAGGGAAGAAATATCAAACCAAACTAGAATCCATCCAAGGGGACAAGAAGAAACATTTTTCCAAAATTAAATGCTTCAATTGTCACGAATTCAAGAACTATGCCATGAAGTGTCCACAAAAAAATTCGAGCAAGAATACCTTAGGAGGAGTAGCAGGTGAAGCTTTGGCTTCACAGTTCTATCCTGACTTTACCCTTATCACAAGCATGGCCAACATAGTGATAGGGAGAATGTGGTACTTGGACTCGGGAGCATTTTTCCAGATGATAGGGTGTAGAGAATTTTTCAGTGAGATGGAGGAGAAAGATCTCCAGATGCACATTGATATGGGTGATGATGGAAGGTATAGCATGAACGGGATTGGTATAGTCACCTTTTAGATGGAATCAAGCTCCCCTCTTAGGCTCAAGGATGTCATGTTTGTTTTAGGGCTAAAGAAAAATCTCATCTCTATTGCAGTTTTGGAAGACCATGGTTATGATGCGATCTTCAACAAAGGAAAGGAATTCCTAAGACACAGAACCACAATATAGATGAAGCAGATTGAGGTTCTGGTGAAGAGACTGAATAAGCTAGATGTCGAATATTGTTCTTCATTAAGCACTAAGGTGGAGAAAGTGTAGAGCTGCGATGTTGGTTAACTTTGGCATAGAAGACTTGGCCATTTGCATCATGGCACCTTGAAGATTACATGGAAAATAACCACTGGCCTCCCTAAAGGAGCACCTGGGTAGCAGTATGCATGCAAAGGATGTACCTTGTGGAAGTACACAAAATCCACATTCCATGATCGGGACAACAAAGCACATGCAGTCTTGGAAAGGATCTCCTATGATGTTTGTGGACCTTTCTCGATAGCCTCCACTACCAGAAACATATTTTTCATTTTTATTGATGACTTCTCAAAGAAGTGTTGGATCTTCTTCTTATAGAAGAAGGATGAGACATTCTCCAAGTTTGTAGAATTAATTAAGGCACTAGTTGAGAAATAAACTGACAAGAAGATGAAGGCTCTCAAGAGCTGTTAACACCCTATAATTGGACCTCTAGGCTAAGAAAAGGTTTACAGGGGTAACCACAAACCTCTTTTGGTTAGAAATTGGCCTTTTCCAACTAGAGGGGGTTTCTTCACTCGAAATAATGTTAAATTAAAAAGAAAAATAAAGCTTAAGGGCATAAAACAGAGGTCAGATTTGTAAAGTAAAAAATAGGGAAAAATAGGATTTATTGATGATGGTTGACAAACTTAAGAGGGAGGACCACTGGGAATGGAATCATAATTCACACTTTTACATGAAATTATTAGAGTGTATATGAGACACTTATGAAAACAAAGGAAAGGTAGGTATGAATCCAAGTCATTATGTTTGTCATAGTATAGTGGTAGAAAAAGCCTCTCATTACATTCAAAGCACCAAATTGTGAGAAAGTTTCAAACATAACTTCGGACTACACAAAAAGATATTCAATCACATTAAAAGGAGCATCAAATGAATTTTGAAACATATATACTTTGATAAAATATCGATAAAAAGAAATAGTTTACCATAAAGGAGCACCTAACCAAGGGTGAATTCGATCATAGTTTTAGAACAAAAATACAATCATTCAGAGCACCATCAAAGATGAACTATGAAAACTGGTCATATCCAAATTAGAGCTGAAAGATCTAACATTTAAGATAATGAAATACACATAAGGAAGGAAAACACTAAAACTAAAAAATCATACCACAAGAATCTTTGGTAAAGTGCCAAATACTCCGCACTAATAATTTTATTTGAGAAAATAAAACACATACACAAGTCTCTTTTCTCCCAAAGAAAACCATTTCTTCATATTTTGTTATTGTTTAAATACAAGTAGGAAGAAAGGAAAACAAAAAACTAGATACAATGTATCTTCTATCTACTAAGAGGATCGAAACAAACTTGAATTAGAAACATCATGTCTTAAGGCTAGGATAAAAACTCAGCAACATCAATTTTAGAAAATTAAGATTATCTACACCTTATCTATTTATTCAACGTTATATTGATCACTAAAACCTATCCTGATTACTAGCATAACTATAGAAAGGTCCAAAATAACTGAAATACAAAATAACCTGAGTGATGAGTTGCACAACAATTGTGCAGTAGACTTCCAGCTCAGCATAGTCATAGGTCATATAGGATGAAACTAAGTTGATGGGTATAATGACAATGCTGCTATGTTGGAGTAGGACCCACTGGATGCTTTCATCCAGACGTGAAAAACTTAGAAATGCTTAGTCACCACTTGCGCAAAAAATTCAAATTCTGAGTTTGCCTGTCATTTCTCGCTCCAAAAAAATGCAATGTCCATCAATTAATTACATATGCCTTATGACTCCTAGCATGCATAAAAAATCCAAAAAATTTCACAATTTTCCTAAAAAACAAATGACCCTTAGTAACTGCAAGATGAGCACTTAGCTACATAGATTTGATGGTACATAGTGTATGATCAAAATGAGTAAACTCACTCAAGATACCTCGTTACCTTCTCCTCTTCTTACTGGATGATAGTTTGGTATCTTTGTTGGAGGTTGTTTTGACTTCTTTAGCTGGCTGTAATACTTTAGGTTAACTGCCAGGTGGCTATTTGATTTTCTTGAGTTTCTTCCTAGCCCTTGCCAACTTCTGTTTCATTATCCTCAATCTTCTTCTCATATTTAGATTTCTCATGTAATAATTATTTAATTGTCTGCATAGGGGAAGAGTCCATTTCATGAATACTTTAGCTTTGTCAGTTGCATCAAAAGCTTCATCAACCTGAACATCAGCTTCCGAGATGGTATCATTAATGGCCCTCTTGTAGATTTCAGTATTCTATGTTATTTGATCAACTTGCCTTTGGCAGACCTCAATCTCCTCCAACAACCTCTAATACTCCTTCCATTCGTCAAAATATGGCTTCTCTATTGTTTGAAAGGTTTCTTTCATCTGGTCTTTCCATTTAGTTGTTGAACTCATCATAAGCTTCCTTAACTGCACACTGGGTTCTCTTACCTCCTCTACATCACTCGCATGGTTTCCTTTATCTTGGTGTTGTAGTGGCTACAATCACCCTCCAAAAAGTTTCCTTAGCTTCATTTTGGCGCCTCCCTACCAACCATCCTCAGAAGAATGTCTCGCACTATCAAGTACATTAGCTTCAATGGTTTTCTAGCAGCTTGCCAACCTGTGCATGATAGCTTGCTTCACTTCCCTCATAGACTTCCACTCTTGACTTGGTCTAGTTGCTGGAAGAGAAGCTCCCTCAAGAAATTGCACAATTTTGGAGGGGAACCAACCTTCCCTCCAGAAATTGTGCAAATATGACTGGCAACCTGTTGGGCCTAGAAACTATGCAATCCTGTCAAACAATCTTCCCAATAAAAACTACACAGTCTAGCCCAGTAGTGTTGCTCAGCCCATAAATTGTTCAATTCTGGGCTGAGCAGCACTAATGAGCTAGATTGCATAGTTTTCATTGGGAAGACTATTTGACAGGATTGCGTAGTTTCTGGGCCCAGAAGGCTGCCAGTCATATTTGTGCAATTTCTAGAGGGAAGGTTGGTTCTGCTCCAAAATTACACAATTCTAGGCAGCAGTCAGCTGCTCCTCCCATAAATTGCACAATCCCTCTAGACAACTAGACCAACTTCCTCCCAGAAATTGCACAAAAATCTCCCTCAGTTAAGCAGGTTGTTGCATGTGCCTTCAAGTTGACCGGTTCCACCCGGGACTGAGAAAAACTGACTTGCATGCATGGGCTTCTTTTTCCTGAAATAGAAAAAAGAAACATGCAAAAAGCATCCCTATATTTTATGGAGTTATTTTTAGCAGCCTGAGGTTACATGCAAAGATCATTTTAGAAACCTTCCTCCAAGTGTCGCTTTTTCCTAGATTTGTGGCATGCGCATCATGGGCCTCAAACTTATTTATTCAATGCTTCAGAGCTCATTCTTCACATCGATCTTGGAGTTCTAACATCCCACAACACATCCAAGAGTCCTTGACACATCCAACTCAACTATTTTTGGGTAACTCTGCTTAACTTGTATTTTGCAGCATTTCTGTCGCTCTTTGCATTTTGGCTTTTGTGAGTGTAATTTGCTTGATTTATGTGAACACTTGATGTCGTTTGCGTGCATGTTAGCTTGCACAAGCATCGTTTTAGTTTTTGTTAGAATCTCACTGTTGCTGCATGCATGACATTGTTTTGCACGAACAATCATCGATTTGATGACTCATTTCACACACATGCATGTTGTTCCATTTTTTGAATCTTGCATTCACTATTTGCATGCATGATCATTCACTCCTACTTACACTCAGTATCGCCATCCATTCACATATTCATTTGATTTCAGTTGCCCGTCGATGGGTCTAGGCAACCTTGGCCTAGACTCTGCCTCACCAAGACAACATTGCGGAATTCTAAGCGGGAAGGTTCTGCCTTCCTCCTAGAAAATGCACAATTCTAGCTAGTGACTGCCCTCCAATCTTGCCTTGCACAATTATGAGAGGCATTGACTGTTGGCCCAGAAAATTGTGCAATGCAGTTCTTGGCCTTGTAGCAGTTGCCAGCTAAAATTTCACATTGTGCAATTCCAAAACCCAAAAGGCTAGTTTTGATTGTGCATTGGGCAATTCCAGCAGTCAACCAACCTCTCAACAGTCTGGAATACCTTTTGCACAATTCCGGCAGTCAGTCTCCTAACCTCCCAGTGAAAATTGTGCAATCCTTTCTAGTGAATCCCTAGGTGTGTTGCATGTCATCCCTCAATTTTTCTTTGGTTTTAACTGACAGATTTATTGCCACGCATGTTGGCATGTCTCCAGATACAACAGGTGTTTGTTCGTCTCTCAACAGTTCAGGATCAATGGTCTCCAAGAGAGCAGGGTCAAAGGACATTGACAAAAGCGCAACTAGAGCAGCAGTTGAGCGAGTGCCTACGAGTTTACTGATCTATGAAGACACCAAGCAGATCATAGACAAAGACATCAAGCTAAAATGTCAAGACATCAATCATGCATTCTCAGGAACATTTGGGGAATATCTCAAAGACCGCCAAGTCTATGTGAACATTCACAAGTCAGGATTGTACCGGATTGCATGCAGGTATCTTGCATTCCCATGCACGGACATGATACATTGGATCATCTTGCACAATGATCCCGAGAAGATGAAATTAAGTAGCGTTAGTGGGATGGAGATTTCTACCTTCATGGAACAGGATTATCAACATATGTACCATTTTTTGAAGCCAGTGATCACCATGGAGGCACCCTTCATCATACCCAATAGCAATGCCAACTCCAGGGATATCTTCAAGAATTGGGTAAAGGAGCTAGCAAAATTCAAGATGACACCCAACCATATTTACAAGACAAAGATACTACAAAAGGCATATCAATACTTGGTCATCTTTTCATGTCGCTTGTATGGCTAAGAGAGCACGGAGACCTTCTCGCAGAGTTGGGTGATCGCGTTGGATCAACTGGCTAGTGAAGGCAAAGTATGCAACTGGTCTAACATGTTGGCTCATAGGTTGAAGGAACAAGTCACATGAGCTCGGAAGCCACCCAAAGGTCAGCAAGCAAAAATATACATGTTTTCTTACATTTTGGATGCAATCTATGCCCATCAGCGGTTCCCAGGAATGAAGTGGGCATGGACATCAACGGAAACCTCTGTGAATACTTATTATAAATTGTTTTCCGAATGCATCTTCAGAGGAGTTATCACATTGCTGTCAGATCATTTTGTCACCCGGATGTACAAGATGATATTTGAGCAGGATCCACTTTACATGTTGAAGGCAACAATGGAGGCACTGAACGACATAGCGGATTGGTATGCCTCACCGTCCGACACCTTCATATGAATGCACAACACGGAGAAGCCTCCACATGTTTTGCCAAAGTTTTCCATGGACAAGATCATCATGCGAGAAGTATCATACCACATCTTGGCAAGATTGTCACATAGGTTGCACCGGAAGAAGAAGGCACTTTGACCCACTCTTCCATTGCGGATTGGGTTGTACAAGATATGGAACCTCAAGCATGTGGATGTTGAAACAGAGGATATCAAGAAATATCCTTTCAATGTTCGAAGCTTCAATTCATACGACCCACATTGTATTGTGGAAGATCACTACGCGAGATACATTTTCAGTGGATTCATGTGGCATGTCATTGGGTAGAGGAAGACCCATGGAGACATTGTTACAAATTCTCCAGGCCCAATGAACTGGTCAGCATCGCTATGGAATGGTTAGCGAAGCAGCATCCAGGAGAGTGACAATAATAGAGATAAACATACCGGCACGTGACAAAGGCAAGAGAAAGATTGTTGACAGCGCAGAGGCAGAACAAAGCTGCAATTTCATAGAAGACCCACTTGTACAGAAAGCAGCTTTGGCAATAAAGGCAAAGAGGCAACAACGCGGCAGGGGGATCGCACAAAGCAGAGAGAAAAATAGAGGATGGAGGAAACCATTAAGGAGTTGCATGAGTTGAAGGAGCAACTCTGGAAGGAACAAGAGCTATGTAGACAGGAGAAGGAAGAGCAACAAGAACAGGTACAACAAGGGGCACAACATGTAAAAATAGATGAAACTGCACCCGTATAGGTAGTAGACTCATCCGAACAGCTGGCACCAAGAAAACAGGGTGACAAGTCATTGAAGTAGTGATCCAGGTGGATATTGGTGGTCACCCACCAATTCCACTTGGACCCCCACCATTGCTTCTTTTAGTTTTTCAGTTTCCTTAATTGTAGCACAACTTACTATTTTTTGCAGTTTTTTGGGTCCTAAACTTTTGGAGCCGTTTTGAGGCCCTAAACGATGTTTTTTTGGCAACCTATCACTAATGATGTTTTGCCTAAAATTGTCTTTTTTGTCATAGTCCTCGGAGAGATATTTCCAACGGGCTATCATGCCCGTCAAACAAAGATAATATGACCAAGTCACAACCCTAGGAAGTTGGCTATCCAACTCACCCCAACAGGGCCCATAAACTCTTGGTGTTACATCTCCTCGGGTTATGGTTTTGGTTGTTTAAGGTTTTCTCTTATTGTTCAATAATAAAAAAGGCCCTTGAGCCTCATTGTAGTTGAGTTCAGAGGCATGTAGCTGCCACATCTCTTCTTAGAGATAAGCTACCATCACCCTAGCTGGTGTATTTCCATTTCTGTTTATAAGCATATTTAAGTATTTTACATTAATGAAATGAAGTATTATTTCCACTGAATCTATGTGTTTATGGTTATCTCTATAATTTGTTGCGTTCCAGTTTAAATCCAGATCAGTGGTATCAAAGCGGTCTACTTTTTTTTCTCTATTTTTCTTTGCATGTCCCCAACGAGGACGAGATATAAGGAGATAGGGCTTGAATTGGTCAAACCTTTGCAAGACCAGTCGCGCAAATCCCGATGACCTCCCATGGCAGATGAAAAGAAAGATGAGGGGGTAGGAGATCCTATCAAAATCTTGCTTGAAGATTGCCTCAAGTGAAAAAGGAACGCGATGATGGAAAAATTTGCCCAGATCCTTCAGCGGCTACCCATGGGTGATGCATCGACTTCCAGCAGCTACTCTGGAAACACCACACTGTTTAAGGTACAAGTTAATTTTGAAATCCCCATATTCGGGAGTCAGATAGACGTAGATGTCATCGATAAATGGTTAAATCTGCTAGAGGGTTATTTTTCTGTTCATGATTTTTCCAGTCGGGAAAATATTATTTTTGCTCTTCTCAAAGCAACCCACCACATCAAGGACTGGTTGGAAACCTACTAAGAGCAGAAGGATGAAAGTACAAGCTCACTATTTTCAGCTGCACCCACATGGAATTCATTTCGGGATGCCATCAAGGAGTAGTACTACCCTGTCGGAAGCTATGAGGATCAATACATAAAGTGGACCACGTTGCGATAGGGAAGGGATCAAGACGTGCCGGAGTTTACCAATATTTTCCATACCCTTCGCACAAAGTTAGGTATTAAGGATTCGAAGCAGCATTTGGTACTCAAATACCATGGCTGCTTGCCCAAGTACATCCATGAAGAAATAGAATTCCTGAACATCTTCTCACTCAGCACGGCATACCAATATGCCGTCAAGGTCGAGAAAAATTTTAAACAGAAGAAGTGAAACTTTGGATCTGTGAATTCGAAGCAAGAGAATGGTACCTCCAAACTGCAGAACAAAGGACAAAGCCAAGGTGGGGTAGCCCAAGACAACCCACCAAAGCTGCAAGCAAAGAACAGTGCCACGAAGCTGAAAAAGGACGTGGGAAAGTGGTGTGAGTTCCATAAGAGCTCCACTGACAACACAAGTGAGTGTCAGGCCAAGCAGTCACTAGTGGCCGAGCTAAAGGTTTCAGAATCAGATGCATGTTCGGACTTTGAGTCAGAACCTGACAAGGGGAATGACAAAGGGAAGTAGATTATCGATGTGGATCCTAATGCCACCTTTGCCACCATAGAGATCAAAAAGGTGGAACCCGAAGATCCAGAGGAGGAGGAGCATCTCTTCCACTCCCAGATGTGGGTAATGGGATCCCCGCTACAAGAGCTAAAAGAACCTCATTTCGGTAGATGTCATGAAGCGGCTAGGTTTACTAGCCACAGCACATCCACAACCATACACCATTGGGTGGCTTCACCAAGGATGGGATCTTCACATGAGCCAGCAGTGTCGCCTTCCATACAACATCAAGCCCTTCACGGATGAGGTATTGTGTGACATTACTCCCCTTTAATTTTGTGATGTACTATTTGGACAACCATACTTGTGGAAGTGACATGTTGTGTATGAATCAAGGCCCCGTGCTGTTATTGTTACTTTGGGAAATAAGTTGTACAGGATACCAGAGGTAGCACCACCTACTACCATCTCTTTGGTTACTGCAAAACAATGCATTAAGCTCATTTCCAAAACTGGGATATTTGTTTTCTTGATGATACGCCCTCAAGGAAAGAAGAAGACGGTGGCCACGACCTCTAGAGAAGGTCCCTCCATAAGACAAATACATATGGACAAGGCCGTGGAGGAGTATGAGGACATATACTATCAGGTCATGCACTCCATCGATTTGACCGTAGGTGCATCGCTGCCCAATGGACCAATCTATCGGTGCTCCATTATGGAGAACGATGAAATCAAGAGGCAGATTCAGGAATTGCTATAGAAAGGTCACATTTGTCTGAGTTCATCACCCCGTGGGAACTCAAGCATGTTGGTACAGAAGAGGGATGGGACTTGGAGACTCTGTATTGACTATTGGGTGTTGAACAAGATCACTGTCCATAATAGGTACTCGATCCCATGATTGATGACCTCCTAGACCAACTGAAAGAAGTAATGGTGGGGGTCCAAGTGGAATTGGTGGGTGGCCACCAATATCCACCTGGATCAAGCAGGACTTTGATCAAGAGATTGAACAAGCACTTGAGTAGATGGATATGGATATGGAGCAACAAGAGTTAGAGAAAGACATTGAACTCATTCCTTAACACCAAGTTGTTGACCCACCAGCTTCACCAGATCTGGAAGCAGAGAAAGTCCCAAGTGACCAAAGAGATACTAAGATCCTTGAAGACAATCCGGAAGGAGAGATGCACAAAATATCATTTGACGAGTCGCAACATAGAGTGGTGAAATAGCGTAGAGTGTCTACTCTGGATCACAACACATCTCCTGCATAGTTTGATGAATGAGTGATCATGTTTGACATGCGTAAGCACCCAACAACATTGGCCGATGCTACAAGAGAATATGACAAAGCTAGTAGCTCGAGTGTTCGCTTCTTGATAGCTGAGAATGAGCGAATGGCTAAGGAGTTACAGACGGTTAAGCAAGGAGGAGAACTAGTTACAGCATCTGCCTAAGCAAAGTTGAATAAGGCTATACTAGATGAAGTATTGCCCCTTGAGACAGTCATGCAAGCATTGTATTCCAACTCTGGTACCATGCATAAGGCAATTGTCCATCTCAATGGTTGGCAGTAGTGATGTTCTAGGAGAGCACGTATCTTGTCAAACGTGCATACTGCTGTTGACTACATGTAAACATGGACAATGAGATACAAGGGAGCCCCATTACACTTGCCCAAGATGATGAAGCCCAGAGCGATCGAGCAGAAGGCATGCATCTAGAGTCAAATCTGGAATTATGAAGATCTCCCACAACTCATCACTAGTTTGGAGGCTTCCCATGCACGGGTATTCAAGAGTATGGATGATGTTGTGCATGCACATGCGATCCCATCTATTGGGACACTCACCGAGGCAAAGGCCAAGGCACAAGTCTGACTGGAGCTTGACTCATACTTTGATGAGTTGATGTGCATAGCCACCAGTGTAGACTTGGTGATAAGTGCAGACACCATGCATCAGTATGTCGCTGGTCCAGACGCACTCAAGACAATGATGGGCATGTTATTAGATGAGTTGGAAAAAGGATCTAGAGCAGTGTACCTAGATGCAACAGAGGCAAGAGTTCATTTCTAGAAAGATGTCACCATAGAGTACACAGACACCATTGCGGACTACCAAGCTTGGCATCAGTTTTCCACTGTCGATCATCGTGAGGATGTCAAAGAGCTGGTCTTCCCACAGTTGTCTAAATCATAGTGATGTCTTGCATGGCGTTCTAAAGATGATCTTGTCTCACATGGGTACATGTGCAGATTGTATGTAATGTCTTGTCAAATAGAAGTTCAAGTGTCGATAGTTGGATGCAATAGTCATAGAGTAGTTGAAGAGTCATGAGGATAGATCAATAGTCATAAAGGGGAATGTCAAGGGTCACCCCACCCTTTTCTATATATAGTCCCTTATAACTCATTGTAGAGGCTTTTGGTCAGCCAAGCTTTCGATAAGAGTATCTTAGAGAAATATTGGAGAGTACTGTAACAAGCCTTAGCTTCTCCACTGTGCAGAGATAGTATATCTCTTTGGAGGAGCAGGTGATAGTGATTGTAATGTTCCAATGTTGGAACTAGTGGTTGATCATGGTTGTATTGTATGACTGGAACTTTCACTTCTTAATATAATAGAGCCAACACATTTCATGCATATGTCATATTGTATTTCAACTATCTTGGTTACTCTAAATGATATATGTATCTATTTTCTTATGCATGTGTGTATAGACTCCTTCTGTATATGTACGTATGAATCTTATTGAAATGTGTTGTTGGTTTAACCAACACTTTGGATTGCTAGCTTACTCTCCTTCGAGTTTGTGATGCATCTTTGCTTGTGCTTGATATAGATTTAAATAGGAACAAAAAAATTACAGAGATAACCATAAACATAGAGATGCAGCGAAAATAATACTTCATTTCATTAATGTAAAATACTGAAATATGCTTACAAACAGAAATGGAAATAAACTAGCTAGGGCGATGGTAGCTTATCTCTGAGAAGAGATGTGGCGGCTACATGCCTCTCAACTGCCTTACAATGATGCTCAAGGGCCTTTTTATTAGTGAACAATAAGAGAAAACCCTAAACAACCAAAGCCTTAACATGAGGAGATGTAACACCAAGAGTTTATGGGCCCCGTTGGGGTGAGTTGCACAGCCAACTTCCTGGGGTCGCGACTTGGTCATATTATCTCCATTTGACATGCATGATAACCTACTGGAAATATCTCTCCGAGGACTATGATTAAAAAGGCAATTTCAGATAAAAAATTGCTGGTGGTAGATTTCCAAAACAAAGTTGTTTAGGGCCTCAAAATGGCTCTGAAAGTTTATGACCCGAAAAACTGCTAAAAATAGTAAATTGTGCTACAATTAAGGAAACTGAAAAATTGAAAGAAGTAATGGTGGGGTTCCAAGTGGAATTGGCGGGGCCACCAATATCCACCTGGATCATTCCTCCATCCTTAGGAAGAAACGTTCCCCATTGCGTTGAGTTCCTCCATGAGATGAGGAAATTTCTGTTGAACTTGGTCCCTGGTGAGCCACTTGCCCTGGTGAAGGAGTTGGCTTGCTTTGACAACTAGATACAGTTGGATATTCTGCTAATGAGTGTGCTTGATCTGTGTGTCCATGATCCGATCAGTTGCAACTTGTTCCATGCAATCTAGATTTAACTCTGTGGGTGTGAGTTGTTCTGCAATGTCGGATGTGTCTAGTAATGGTGGAAAGTATGGCCAAAGGCGGTCCACATTGAACAATGGGTGCAGGCCAAGGAATGGGGGAATGCTGAGCTCAAATACATTGTCTCACACAGCCTTGGTAATGGTGTAAGGACCATATCAGAGTGGTTTGAGTTTCCGATAGGCTCTGGTAAGGCATTCCTTTTGCAAATGCAACCAGACTTTGTCGCCCACCTGAAACTTGTGTGGCACCCGATGTTGATCATGTCGCTGCTTGCACTTGGCATTTGATTTCTCTAGAATGTCATGGACCTACTAGCGAATATGTTGGATGTGCTCAATGAAGTTGTTTGCTTTATCTGTTTCGGACTAGACATAAGCTGAATTTGCGTGAGTAGCTACAAATGGCATGGCCACATCAATGGGACATAGTGGCTGGAATCCCAAGCCCACCTGAAAAGGGATGTGGCCAGTTGAGTTGTGGAGAGCCTAGTTGTAGCTGTGCTGAACATAGGGGAGGCTCTCGTCCCATGTGTGTGGATGCTTTGAGTTGTACATGTGTAAAATGTGTATGATCATCTTGTTGACAACCTTCGCCTGGCCATCAGTTTGAGGATGGAAGGCTGTGGAATTAGTGAGTTTGGTGTCTAGAATTGACCAGATATTAGACCAAAATGTATTGAGGAACCTGCTATCCTGATCTAAGATGATAGATTGTGGGATCCCAAAGTGTACCAACACTCATTCAAAGAAGAGTTTAGCAGCGGCTTCGGCTGTGATATTCTTCTTGCAGGCCGCCATAATGGCCATATTCAATAAACTATCAATGACCACAAAAACATAGTCGTTTCAATGCTTAGTGGAAGGAAGGCCTGACATGTAATCCATGGAGATGGATTCCCAAGGATGACTAGGGGTAGGCAGCATGGTATAGAGGCCTTGCTTCTTGATGATCGGTTTGGCAATGGCGTAGGGAGTGCATGATATGATGAACTTCCTGACATCTTGTTGAAGATTCAGCGAATAGAAATACTTATGTAGTACTGCCACCATTTTCTCGACCCAAAAATGTGCAGCAATCTGAATGTAGTGTGCTTCCTAAATCATCTTGGCATGCTCGCTTGAAGGAACACAAAGGTGACCCAGGTGGCATAACAAGGCATCCTAAAGGTGAAAATTTGGAACATGCTAACCCTCCAAGAGTGTCTGGTATGTGTGGCCGAATTCTAGGTCACTTTTGTAAAGAAGTGGCCAATCAGAAGTCTCGTGCCCACAAGAGTTGAGCACGGTGGTTAACGCCATGATCGGTGGTCGACTGAGGCAATCTGCAACATTATTGGTGCTTCCCTTCTTATACTTGATATTCAAATGGAACTGTTGCAGATATGTGGACCACTTTTGATGGTGATCATTCTCCAATTTCCCTTGGGTATGTATGAACTACAGGGGTTGGTGATTTGTGTGGATGACCATTTCCTTCCCCAAAATGTAATGCTTCCATTGTCGGCAGGCTTGCACAATGGAATACATCTCTTTTTCATAAGTGGGATGCTTCCGGACTGTGTCTGAAAGTGTCTCACTATGATATGCCCCTGGATACCATTTTTGAGTAAGGATTACCCCAATAGCATAGTTAGAGGCATCTGTCTCGACCGCAAATGGTTGCTACAAGTCTGGTAATGCGAGTACTGGTGCTACGTAGAGGCGATCTTTCAGCTTTGTGAATGCCTTCTATTGAGATTCAAACTAAAATAATTTTGCTTTCACTCCTCCCTTGGTGACTTGACTCAAGGGCCAAGTGATATGAGAAAATCCTAGCACGAAGCTGCAGTAGAAGTTGGAAAGACCTAGAAAACTGTGGAGCTCTGTCAGAGTGGTTGGAGATGGAAAATCCCGAATGACTTGGATCTTGGCTAGATCCACATGTACCTCTTGTTCATCAATAATGTATCCTAGATACTGAACCTAGGTCATGCCAAAAGTGCATTTCTCCAAATTGGCACATAACTTGTGTTGCCGCAGTGTTTGGAGAACCTGTCGGATGTGGTGGAGGTTCTCTTCCCAACTTTGGTTGAAGATCAGGATACCATCCAAGTATACCACTACAAATGAGTTTTTGAATGGCCACAAGATGTCATCCATTGCCTCATGAAGTTTGCAGGATCATTCGTCAATCCGAAGGTCATAACCAACCATTCCAAAAGTCCCTCCTTAGCTTTGAAGGAAGTCTTCCACACATCAGAGGGTTCGATTGGTACCTGGTGATATCCAACTTCAAATCGGTCTTGTTGAAGTATTTTCCCCCCTTTAGTTGGTCTAGGATGTCATCAATCCCTAGGATCAGGTACCTATTATGGACAATGATCTTGTTCAGTGCCCGATAGTCAATACAGAGTCTCCAAGTCCCATCCTTCTTCTATACCAACACAATCAGGCTGCCACAGGGTGATGAACTCAGATGAATGTGACCTTTCTGTGGTAGCTCCTAAATTTGCCTCTTGATTTCATCATTCTCTAGAAAGGAGTGCCAATAGATTGGTCCATTGGACAACGGAGCACTTGTCGTCAGATCGATGGAGTGCTTGACCTGATAGTGTAGAGGAACCCCTATGGGGGAGGTGAAGATGTCCTCGTACTCCTCTACGACCTTGTCCATCTGTAGTTTTCATGCAGAGGGGCCCTATCGAGAGGTCATGGCTCCCCTAGACCTCTACCAAAATGAGGTTCTTTTGGCTCTCATTGTCGACAATGAACTGTAGCAGGGAGCCCTTTACCCACATCTAGGAGTGGAAGAGACGCTCCTCCTCCTCTAGATCTTCAGGTTCCTCCTTCTGGATCTTTGTTGTGGCAATGGTGGCATTGGGATCCGCATCGATAATATGCTTCCATTTGTCATTCCTCTTGTCGAGCTCTGACTCAGAGTTGAAAGATGCATCTGATTCTGAATCCTTTAGCTCGACCACCAGTGATTGCTTGGCCCGACACTCACTTGTGTTGTGAGTGGAGATCTTACGAAACTCACACCACTTTCCTGTGTCCTTTTTCGGCTTTGTGGTGTTGTTCTTTGCTTGTAGCTTTGGTGGGTTGTCTTGGGCCACCCTGCCTTGGCTTTGTCCTTTGTTTTGCGATTTGGGGGCACCTTTCCCTTGCTTCGAGTTCACAGATCCAAAGTCTCGCTTCTTATGTTTAAACTTTTGCTCGACTTTGATGGCATATTGGTATGCTGTGCCGAGTGAGGAGATGTTCAGGAATTCTATTTCTTCCTGAATGTACTTGTGCAGGAAATAGCGGTATTTGAGTACCAAATGCTGCTCTGAATCCTTGATACCCAACTTTGAGCAAAGGGTATGGAAAATATTGGTAAACTTTGGCACATCTTAGTCCCTTCCCTGCCGCAGCGTGGTCCACTTTATGTATTGATCCTCATAGCTTCCGACAGGGTAGTATTGCTCCTTGATGGCATCCTAGAATGAATTCCAAGTGGGTGTAGCTGAAAATAGTGATCCTGTACTTTCATCCTTTTGTTCGCAGTAGGTTTTCCACTTGTCCTTGACATGGGGGGCTACTTTGAGAAGAGCGAAAGTAATCTTTTCCTGACTGGAAAAATCATGAACAGAAAAATAACCCTCTAGTAGATTTAACCATTTATCGATGACATATATGTCTATCTGACCCTTGAATATGGGGATTTCAAAATTAACTTGTACCTTAAATGGTGTGACATTTCCAGAGTAGCTGTTGGAAGCCGATGTGTCGCCCCTAGGTAGATGCTGAAGGATTTGGGCAAAGCTGTCCATCATCGTGTTCCTTTGTCGCTCGAGGGCTTCTTCAAGCAAGATTTTGATAGGATCTCTTGCCCCCTCGTCTTTGTTTTCATCTGCCATGGGAGGCCGTCGGGATTTGCGCGGCTAGTCTTGCAAAGGTTCGAGCAGTTCAAGCCCTAGCTCCTTATATCCCAACCTCGTTGGGAACATGCAAAGAAAAACAGAGAAAAATAGCAGACCACTCTGATACCACTGATCCTGATTTAAATAGGAATGAAACAAATTATAGAAATAACCATAAACATAGAGATGCAGCAGAAATAATACTTCATTTCATTAATGTAAAATACTGAAATATGCTTACAAACAGAAATGGAAATAAACTAGCTAGGGCAATGGTAGCTTATCTCTGAGAAGAGATGTGGCCACTACATGCCTCTCAACAACCTTACAATGAGGCTCAAGGGCGTTTTTTATTATTGAACAATAAGAGCAAACCCTAAACAACCAAAACCCTAACCTGAGGAGATGTAACACCAAGGGTTTATGGGCCCCGTTGGGGTGAGTTGGACACCCAACTTCCCGGGGTCATGACTTGGTCATATTATCTCCATTTGACGTGGATGATAACCCATTGGAAAGATGTCTCTGAGGATTACGACGAAAAATACGATTTTAGACAAAAAATTGATGGCCGTAGATTTCCAAAAAAATGTCGTTTAGAGCCTCAAAACGGCTCCAGAAGTTTAGGACCCGAAAAATTGCTAAAAATAGTAAATTGTGCTACAATTAAGGAAACTGAAAAACTAAAACTTAACTCCACGCTTTCACAGGTTTCTAAGGGGAACACTCACCTCACCCTCCGTGTGTTAGAACTGTTCATGCACCTTGCTTGACCTGTTGCATATGCCACACCCTTGCTACCAACAGGGACATCTTGCTTTCCTCTAAGCTCAACCACGATCAAGGCGATACCGTATGACCCACTGTTGGGACTCCTACACCAAATAGTCTGAGGTCTAGTGGGACTTCTTACCGAGGAGATCCCCTTACATGTTGGTGGGTCCAACACCATCAACACCTGGGTTGTAGGCCTAGGAAGCCTCTTGGACAACTCACTTTCTTTATGTTGGGCTACTTCTTCTGTTGTGTTCCTGAGATCTCAGTTATCTTTATGCAAATAAGCAATCTTAAGATGGAATTTGGCAAGGTTGTCTTGTAATTTTGTGATTTCAAGATCTTTCTCCTCCATTTGAACATCGTGTTCATTCCCTATACCTTGTTCTGGAATATCCTCTAGGTTGTCAATGTTATTTTGATGAGTTGGCTCCTCAATCAACTGCTTTGTAGAAAATATAGTCCTCGATCTATTCCTTAGCTTGTGTAGAAATTGTGCTTCTTCCTATGCCACTTGGGTCTTGGCTTTCCCTTTACTAGCTGCTCCCTTATCCCTCACTGATTATTTCATTGTCTCTTCAACCTTAGGTTCTTCTTCATGTGCTTCCATTGGAGAAATTTCTACATGACCCAATAGACTTGAAGCTGGAAAGAAGTTATCCCAAGACATATTCCTTCTCTCTAACTCATGCAAAACTAGTAGTTTGATCAATGCAAAGTGGAATAAGCTAGGCAAGTGTTTATCTCCCTTGGATTGAACTCTTTCTGCCATCTTGCCCAAGATTTCGAATATATAATAGGGTAATTTCAATTTCCTCTTACCAGTGAAGTGCATAAGAAACCTAATGTGATACTGATATACCTTGTTGAAGCGGCCTTCACATGTAAAATATCTCTGTATTACCTTTAACAATTGACTGTAGTGATTCAACAAGTATCTCCTTGGAAATGCGGTGTCATATTTGTCCTGGTATTGAGGTCTTACAAATTCTTTTAAATAAGAGGCATCTAACTTCTTTCCTTTGAACCAACTCTCACCAGTAAACTAATCTATTTAGCTTGAGAAATAGTTTCTTCAGACATTGTAAACTCTAGATCACCGATTTTGACCTTGTCACCTTTAAAGTTTAGGGAAAACATGCTAGCAAGTTGGAAATGATGGCCATGTGTTTGAAATTTCTCACAAAAGGATATGCACCCTATCCTTTTGAATGCCACTTTGATTGCAGGGTCAGAGTTCACCATTTCCAAACTCCTAGGCTCAACACAAACTACCTCCCCTCCCTTTGCTTTGCCTCTGCTCCCTGGACTTTTCATCTAGTTTCTTGAAAATCTACAACACAGAGTTTCAACTATGTTTTTGTGGCACACACCAAGTCTATGGAGGATAGGTTAAATGACATCACATTGGACAATGGAAAGGATGAAAACATGATGTAAAGAGGTGACTAACAGGGTTTTCACAAGAGTCAAATGACTTTAGCTTTTGGTGCCCTAACAACCGTTTTTACATGCCATATATTTGCAAAGGAATCATGCCAATTAACAGGAGTTTTGACAAATGCGCTATGCATAGACACACATTCGACTTCATACAAACTGACACATAAGCCCCAAGCACTTCAAAACATCTCAATCATAGACTAATCAATATGCAGGGTTTACGCAACGATTGTGCAACAAACTCACACAAACTTTACTAATCACTATTTGAACAATTTTTAAAGGGAAAACTATGGATGGAAGGGTATATTTTCTACCTCTGACAACAATAAAACATGACTAGAAGATGTGGGAGACCACTGCAAGGAGATTGAAGTGGTTGTGCAACGACTGTGTAGATTAGAACTTTGTGCAGCTATTGCGCAACAACCTTCTCATAGTTGAAAAATCCTACTTTCGAACCCCTGCCAAGATAACTGATGAGGCTCATCATTTGGCAAAATATATGGACCTTAATACACCTCCAAGCTTACTAAAATCAGCTCTTCTCATAATTATTTACATGTTTCAATTATATTTTTCTTAATGAAATGAGTAAAAGTAAGATGTTATGTCTAGTGGTCTAATGTGCATTGATTGCAAGTTTTTGGGAGAAAATTATGTCTAATTAAGGTGCAGGAACTGGAATGAGACAAGAAGGAGAGATTATAGGAGATGGATCTCCCTCATTAAATCCTCACTCACTCGAAGATCCCTCAATCAAATCACACCAACTCAGAGTTGTAGGAGATCGAATCATGGGGATCATTCGCAGTCGAGCCAGTGATAGTTAAGAACTAGTTAATCTTCAGATTGGGAGCCAAGCCTTCCTAGATTTAAGGAAGTTATTGGAAAATTTAGTTGTATAAATAAAGAGGCCTAGAGCCTCATTAGGATTCAAAGTTTTTATTCAAAATAGCTAAGGACTTTCAAGTTGAAGGATTGTGACCAAACAGTGTTATGTATTTTTTATATGTTAATGAAAATGAGCATTCCCTTGATCCAACACTGAGTTGACTCATAGGGCTAAAGCTCTTGGGTTAGGGCCCAACCCTAGCAGTAGAGGTTCCTCTCACTATACTTGTATTCTTAGGTTATTTCATATATTACTTGCTAAATTGATTTTGGTATTGTTACATTGCAAGTATTGGTGAATTTGATTAGTTTGCTTCTATTTGTGCATAGCTTTAAAAGTAGCATTAGAGAGATAAGGAAATATAAAAAAATGCTGATAATAGGTGTAACTTACCTCATTCCTTCCTTTAGGGACCATGGTTTGAGGAAAAACTCCCATTTAGCCCAGAAAGACAGAATTCTGGTTTCTTATGAAATTTAGGGCTTTTCTTCTAATTAGGTCAGAATCTTTCAATTTTAGAAGATAGGTTGAAGTGGTAATTTAATATGTTAAATTGTAGTATATTTCATGTCACTTTCATAATAAGTTTCAAGAATTTCCATGCATGAACTTGGCAAATAAATGATGCAAATTTTGTTTTCCTTATATTGTTGTAAAACCATCTTGTTTTGAAATGATTTATGGATAAATTCCAATAATGGTGTGTATGTTGCAAGAGATTCAATATTGCAGGAAGAACTCATATCATTAGCCTCAGCCAAACCATACCCACCCATGATCGCTAAAGGCCACTAATTTCTCAATCCGAGTTATCATTTCACAAGGACAACTTGCCATGCTTGTGAGCAAATCCAACCATCATAGAGCTTCAATTGAGTTCTGAGTGAGTTCCAACCACTTCCTTGCCTTATTCCTTCCATCACTCACCTTCCCTAAGCTCCATACCACTGTCCAAATCAATCCTTATGCTTTCGGTCTATTCCTATAGGAAAACAGGGGACCCTGTAGGTGAACTAGGACATCCTGTAAGAAGACTTGTAGTGGCCTGTTTTGAGCATGATTTGTGAAAAATGCATCACAAAAGCTAGGATGAGACCCCTTATTGCCTCCCAAGACATTTGACCCATCACACTCATCTCTGTCTACACCTATCCCACTGCCATGGAGTCAAGAAGGATTAGCATTCATGTTTTCACAAAAAGATAAAAAGAAAAAGGTCGTTATGCTTATTCATGTGAACAACAATTAAGTACTTGTTTAGGTTAGATTTCATGCTTAGGTTAGTTAGGATTTCACATGTGTTAAATTAGAATTCTTTTGAAGCAAGGTATATTAACAAATAACTAGATGAGTTGTGTGTTTTAGGCCTTTATTTCAGTATTTCATTACTATAGTAGGTAGCATTGCAATCCTCTCAATTAGGGTAAGATTATCCATTTTCAATTGGTAATCAGACTTCTTCTAAATCAATAGAAGGATGGTTTGAGAATCCCTAGTGGTCTATCACCCCAGCTTAGCAGTGACAAAGAATGGATCCATTATATCTATTTATGTATACAACACTGTTACCTCCAAGTTTGTACGAACCCCGGGTTGATGAAGTAAAGTTGGTATCCCTAGGAGTTGCAACATTCTTGCTACAATACTGGTGCTCATCATTTTTTGGCTCTGTTGTTGGGGAGGTGTCTGAGTAGATGTGATTTCAACTTTCTTTCTTCCATTTCTTATCTCTTTTATTCTACTATTAGTTTCATTTTTGCAAAGTAGTTGTAAGTTGGTTTGCTTTCCTTTCTATTCTGCAAGTGATTTCATTCAGCAGTTAGTTGCAATTCAGTTTGTATTTTCAATTTTGCAATTAGTCGTAAATCTTGAAAAACACAACAAAAAACTCCTTTCATGCCTCGTAGGAATATGGATAACTTAGGAATATTTCTACCAAATACCCCCACCACTTCAAACAACCAACCTTCCCTCTTCTTCGGTGGCTATGAATTAGAGGACCCTTTAGGCGAACAACTAGATATTTTTGAAGAGCCTATAGGGGAAGAAGAAGAGCGCATTCCAATTGACATAATGGATGAAAATAGAAATGAAAGGGAAGATAGAGAAATAATTGAGGGAGCTTTTCCCATCAGAGAAACCAATGGGGTGCCAAGATGAAAAGTATAAGCCCCTCTACTCTTTCTCACTTCCATGGCTTGACCTCAGAAGATCCAGATACATTCTTGTTTGAATTTGTTGTCATATGCAGAAATTATGATTACACCACTGATGATTAGAAGTTGAAATTATTCCCATCCACTCTCAAGGATGCAACTCTACGTTGGTTCATGGGTTTACCTGGGGATAGTATCACCACCTAGGCCCAGATGCAATAAGATTTCAACCAAAGTATAGGGACTACTGCAGGTCCAAAGACACCATAGAAGAAATTTTTAGAATGACCTTGGGGCATGATGAGTCCTTAAAGGATTATGAGGAAAGATTCTAGCTCGGCTATAAAAGGGCCAGGTGCACACTTGATCCTAAGTCACTTAAAGCTAGTCCTACTCAGGGGGATAAGGGAAGATCTCCTGGATACCCTAAACCTGCTTTCAGGGGGGCACATCTACCAGCTACCCTATGAGGATATCAAGACCGTTTTTAAGAACCATTCTAGGGAAGCTAGAAAAAGAGGTAGGGTTAGTCAAACAATGGAAATCTCA
Organism: Pinus tabuliformis; assembly: GCA_031772625.1. Classification (NCBI taxonomy): domain Eukaryota; kingdom Viridiplantae; phylum Streptophyta; class Pinopsida; order Pinales; family Pinaceae; genus Pinus; species Pinus tabuliformis. The sequence continues at coordinate 737,448,082 of CM062805.1, read as the reverse complement.
TCCTCTTACAACACATCTATAAAAAGTGAAATTGGAAAAATGTTGGAAGATTTTAAGAGTGAAATGCCACAAACCCTTTCGCTGCAAATGGACACTATGAAAATCAAGAGAAATCAGGAGGAAGCAGAGAGAGCATTAGCCATATTCTGCCCTAGATGCATAAGGAGGCACCCTAGGAATGAATGTCCACTAAACCTTATAGAAATATGCTCAGTCTATGAAGAAAACAACTCCACAGACAAGTGCCCTTCTCTACCTAGACTAAAAGATGTGTATCAAGGAATTGAAGGCGTGAATGAACAACCCTACTACATAAATCAAAGGAGGCCTCATGTGCCTCTACCGTACCGACAAGGCATGCAAGGGTCATCCTATGCATATTACAATCCTAACCAAAACACATCCATTCCCTCTTGGGGCCCCCTCCTCATCCCTCCTAGTCTACACCTTCTCCTTGGTCTTTTTCACCTCAGTACCATTCCTAGTTGACCAACCAGCCATTTCAGCCATACAATCCTCCACAACCTCAATGGAATGCACCACCCCAGGGGTGGAGGCCCCCATACAAGAATGCTCTAGCTTTATTGCCTTCACCTCCATCTCAATCACAACTTTTACACCCTGCTCCATCTAAACAACCTCATATGCCTACCCAACCAAACCCAAACCCGAACAACAGACATGCAGAATAGGTCTACAGTGGAGAGACATCCTACCCTACTTATGCCATGGAAATTCAGGAAATAAACCTTAGGTCTGGGAGAGTTCTCCTGGATAACCAACCTCCATCTCCACCTAGGGAGAGTGAGGAGGAAAGAGAAGAAAGTATGCCCAGAGTGAATCCACCACACTTTCCTGAAATATTAACTCATCCAGTCCAACATACCCCAGAAGAGAATGAACTTCTGGGTGAATTGAAAAATCCGTGTCAAAATCCAACTTCTCCAAGCTATTAAGGATGTAACTATTTACAACAAACCGATTAAAGAGAAGTGTTTTAAACATCCATGGAGGTGAAAAAGAGACACCCCTACCATTAATGTCATTGGACAATTGTCTGACTTAATGCTTGGGTAGGTAATTTGCCCAAAGTATTTAGACCCTGGGAGCCCTGTAGTAGATTTACACATCAATGGCACCATTGTCCCCCATACCTTGATTGATCTTGGGGATGCCATTAATGTAATGAATAAGGACACCATACTCAAGCTAAATCTCCAAGGTTCATTAAGAAAGACCACAAAAGTCTCGCAGCTTGTAGATCGATCCACAGTAGCCCCTGAGGGGATTTTTGAGGATGTGATGGTCTCCATTGACTCCTGGGAGTACCCTGTGGACTTCTTGGTTCTCCATCCTAAGACCATATTTAATTTTTATCCTCTCATTCTTGGGAGGCCTTGGTTGGTCACTGTTGATTCCTACATAAGCTGCAGGGTTGGAAACATGAACATCAAAAATGGGCATCTATCCAAGAAGTTGGTCCTGTACCCTCCTACTCAACCATCATTATAACATGACTTAACTTTATGGCTAGAAGATGAGGAAGAAGATGAATTCTACTCCTCCCAACTCTATATCCTAGAAACTGCCACAGGAGGAGGACAACCTGATGAAGATGATTTGATTGAACACATGCTCCAAAATCCAACTCCCAACACCATGTATCTGGAGGAAGTAGTGAAGGAAACCAAGAAAAACCATTAGATGGATCTATGATTAGGTGAATCAAACCCTAACTGTGTCAAGACAATAGAATTTGGCCTAGAAAAAACACTAAAAATCAACCCCTCTCTCTATACAACAAGAAGAAGAGTTATGTAATATGCTAAAAGAGATTTTGGATGCCATTGCTTGGAATTACAAACAAATGAAGGGAGTGCACCCCTTGGTGTGTACTCACCACATTACATCAAAGAAGGTTGCAAACCAGTCCGACAACCCCAAAGGAGAATGAATCTTGCTCTCAATGATATAGTCAAAGAAGAGTTGCAAAAGCTGCTGGATGCAGGATTCATTTACCCTATCTCGGAAAGTGAGTGGGTGTATCCTTTGGTGTTGGTTCCAAAGAAAAATGGAAAGTGGAGGATTTGTGTTGATTACTGAGAGTTAAACAAAGCAACAAAGAAGGACCATTTTCCTCTACCTTTCATTGACCAAGTTTTAGATGGTCTGGCAGGGAAAAAGTTTTTCTCTTTCTTAGATGGGTTTAGTGGGTACAATCAAATCCATACTAGCCCAGAGGACTAGGATAAAACTACCTTCATCTGTCCTTGGGGTACTTTCACTTATATGGTCCTTTCTTTTGGTCTATGCAATGCCCTTGCCACTTTCTAGAGTGCAGTCCTGAGCATATTTGCAGAGCTAGTCTATGATGCAATAGAAATTTATATGGATGACTTTACACCTATGGGTGTGATTTCTAGGAGTCTCTCTCTAACCTGGGTAAGGTGCTTAATAAATGCATTTAAATGAACTTATCCCTTAGTCCCGAAAAATGTGAGTTCTTGATGACTACAGGGACTATTCCAGGGCACTCAATATCTGTTGGGTGTGGAGCCTGATTATCTTCTTTATTCAGAGGTATCACCGCATTGGACCCCAGTTCGTAATGTGGCAACAATGCCACCCATAATATTTGCACTGTAAGGGGGGTCCAGGGGGGCTGCTGTGATATTTGGGAAGCCCCCCCCCGCCGCCCCTGGTGGGGGATTGGGGGCAGCGCCCCCTAAGCTAAAAATAGATGTAAAATTACCTTGTAAAATTTTTTAATTTCGTAGTCAATATGGGTCATTCATTAGGTAGAGATTTGACGATAGAAGTTATGTTTAATTTAGGGTTTTTCTCCCTAGAAGGCAACCCCTCTCTATATATGAGGGAATTGTATTGCATCTATGTATATTTGTATTGTGAGTGAGAAAAAAAGAGGAGATTGTGTGAGAGCGAAGACGGTATTACAACAGATCTACTGTAGGTTGTATCTCTTAAGTTTGCTGGATAATATAAAATGAAGGATTGGTTTTTTCTCTGTGGACGTAGCCCAAATTGGGTGAACCACGTATATATGTGTCTCTCTTGTTTTATGTGTTTCCTGTGTTTATATTTTTGTAGTATTTTTTATGTGTTCCATTGCTCTATAATATATAATTTTCTAACAATATCCCAGGAAGGACTACAGGTAGACCCAAATAAGATAACCATCATCAAAAGGGTCCCGACTCCACAAGAACAGAGGGATGTTAGAAGTTTTTTAGGTTTAGCTGAATACTATAGGAGATTTATAAAATATTTCAGTAAGTTAGCTTCTCCTTTATTTGGGTAATTTTCCAAAGACTCCAAATTTTTATGGTCAGAAAGATGTCAAGAAGCATTGGACACCCTAAAGGACAAGTTGACTACTGCAACTATTCTCCAAGGCCCAAATTGGGCTCTTCCTTTTCATATCCATGCTGATGTCTCTCACAAAGCCATAGGAGCAGCACTAGGACAAATATATGACAAGCTACCTTATGCCATTTACTTCATCAATAAGAATATGTTGAAAGCCGAGCTGAACTACACAGTGACTGAAAAATAACTCCTAGCTATTGTGCATTCATTGAATGAATTTAGGCATTACATTACTAGTTACCAAACCTTTGTACACACCAACCATGCTGCAATTAAATACATGATGAATAAACCTGATGCAAATGCCCAGATTATTAGATTGTCACATTTATTGCAACAATTTTATTTAACTATTATTGATAAGCCTGGAAAGGAGAATGTTTTTGACATTTTTTATCCAAATTGACTTTTCTTGTAGGGGAGGAAGGAATGGTTGATGATTAGTTACTAGATGAACATTTATTCGCCATTTCAATTCTCTCTCCATGGTTTGCTTACATAGAAAACTACATGGTGTCTGCACAGTTTCCACCAAATTTGTCCTCCAAGGAAAAGAGAAGAATCATAAGAAAGAGCGCCCATTAACTTGGATTGGGGGCAATCTCTTCAAGCTAGGTCTGGATCAAATTCTAAGAAGATGTGTTAGGGAGGATGAAGTCTTCAACATCCTTCTAGCCTATCATGATGGGCCTTGTGGAGGTCACTTTACAGCCAAAATAACAATATTCAAGGTACTACAAGCTGGTTGTTACTGGCCCACTCTTCACCAAGATGTGAGAAGGTATACCAGCTAGTGTGATCAGTGCCAAAGGATAGGGAAACCTACCGCAAGGGATCAGATGCCTCTGCAACCTCAAGTGACTTTTGAGCCATTTGACAAGTGGGGCATGGATTTCATCAGCTCCATTGACCCTCCATCCAAACAGAAGCAATACATCATTGTGTGCATCGGCTACTTAACAAAAAGTAGGGAAGCCAAAGCCATCAAAGTAGAAAAAAAAGAAAAAGTGGTTGAATTCTTAAGGGAGAATGTGTTTTATAAGTTTGGGTACCCTAGAGAATTGGTCATTGATCAAGGAAGTCAATTTACATCTCACATGATTGAAAATCTATTAGCCCAACACAAGATCAAGCACAAAACATCTACCCCTTACCACCCATAGGATAATGGGCAAGTGGAAGTAACTAATAGAGCATTGGAAGGCATTCTAACCAAGGTGATTAGCAGTAATAGAAATGATTAGGCAAACAAATTAGTTGAGGCCACTTGGACCTACAATACCACCTGGAAGATCACCACTATCTTCACCCCTTATGAGCTAGTGTATGGGAAGAAAGCCCTGTTGTCCATTAAATTTGAATACAACACCTTAAGGATGGAAACACAACTAGATCTGGATATCACTAGGGCACAACAAGAAATATTTCTCTAGTTGAGTGAGTTAGATGAATTTAGGATGTAGGCCCTCCTGCACAAAGAGGTGACTCAAGTTCAAAGGAAAATTTGGCATGAAAAGAATATAAAATACAAACCATTTCAAGAAGGTGATTAGGGTTTACTATATGATTCCCGTACAAGGATTTTAAAGGCAAGTTAAGGACTAGATGGTTAGTGCCTTATGCAATATAAAAGTGTCATGATAATTGTGTTGTGTAGATAAGAACCATTGATGCAGGGGCTATCCCTTTTCTTGTCAATGGGTATAGATTAAAAATCTGCAAGAAGCCCTTATCAAGGCAAGAATTCATTAATAGCATCAGTAAGAGAATGATGGCAGTAAAGAAGGTCTCAGATTCCACCCCACCAAGTCCTTGAAGAAAAAGAAAAGAAAAAAGAAAAAAAAGAGAAAAAAAAGGACTCATGTGAAAACCTCCATGAGGCACCTGAGTCCCATTGTTGGGTTGAAAACGTCTTGAGGTGGCACAAGGGTGTTTAAAAATAAAAAAATAAATAAGAAAAAGAGAGAGAAAAAATATCTCTAGGTGAAAACCTCTTTTTAGGCACCTAAGGAAAGCAACTAGGATGAAAACCTCCTTGGGGGCAAACTAGTTGTTTTTCAAAAAATATATATAAAAAAATTATAAAAAAAAAAGAGAAAAAAGAGAAAAGATAAAAAAGATGACAATTCTTTTTTGTAGGTCTGCAAGAGGAGGATAAGCACATCATGAGGAGGACAATAGGACCTACAAGATCCATGTTTTAATTTCACCCATATTATATCCTCCATTATTCACCCCGTCTTCCATCTATAAACCACTCCAGCTCATTTCACACAAACTTTGTGTTTTCTACAAGATTCCCTATAATCCTACAAGAGTTTCATGTAGAAATGACACTAGACCTTGAAAACCACAAGAAGAGTAGTCCAAGAGAAAATTGATGACACAAGCCTATGTCTGGATGGAAAAAACCATTTACCTCACCACACCATAGCCAATACCTTGCATCACCATGTCGCCCCTGTATCCATAAGTGAAATTAGTTAAAAAAAAAAACAAAAAAAGGAAGAAAAAGGAAGGAGGAGGCATACCTAGAGGTAGCATCCTCACCTACCATTCCATACCCCCTTCTCCACTCATCTCAAAACCCCTTCTACTTTAGAGCTGAGAAAAATGTGAAAGTTTAAGGGAGAGGCAACTACATGGCATCCTGTAGACATCCTGTAAGAAATCCTATAGCATCCTATCCCACAAAAGAAACCACATGGACTACAAGGATGAGGAAGCTCCCCTAGAGCTCAGCAGTAGTAGGTAGATCACTCGCAACAAGGTCCAGCACCTGCACATAAAAGGGAACAAAGCATCAATAGAGGGAATACACGGTGAAAATATGCATCTTGAAAAGCACGATAAAGAGGCACCACTCTCTAGCAGGCATCATCAATGAAGCAAAATACCCACAGGTATGTCATATTACTCATGCTCTCTCATAAGTACGATATGATCAAAACTATAGGAATAATGCAAGAGTTTATTTTATAAGTAAAGGTGGCCATTTAACTTGGGCAACTACGGTTAGTCAACGAGAAGAAAAGAGTTAGACCACTCCACACGTGGCATAAGTCAAATCAAAGGAAAAAGGGAATGAATCCAAAAATGGTTAAGTTACAGAGGATAGGAGTGGGAGATGATTACGAGGTAAGGTAAAATGATGGACTAATAGTGGGACCAATGGTCTAAAAGGAGGTGCTCGTACTTGGCCATCCATCACACCACCCCACTAGAAATAAAACATTGATTCCTATACAAAGAAAGCAAAGGAAACTTTGAGGATTCATCAAACAAAGAGGTTTCTCTCAACATTCCTAAAATAACACCTATAGGAAACAGTCAGCATCTACAATAGCATGAAACCTACAGGAAGCCTATAGGATACAGAGGAATCAGCCTACAGAGCTATCAATGGGTAGTAAGGGAGGTCAAATCAAGGGTTAAAGTCACTAGAATGTAGAAATGTGAGGTAGGAGCCATACCTTCCATATTTTCCATTTAAAAAAAATAAAAAAAATCCTCAATTTGGTTAGGAATTTGCAGTGCATCTCAGGGTAGAAACATTGTATTACATGTCACTAAAAGTCAAATTCCAAAAATTCCTCACCTACCAGAATTCTTGAACTGCATCCACACAAGCCTCAAGAATTACCAAGAAAAGATGACAGGAGGTTTCAACAAGAGGGAACCCACCAACACAGCAAGGATCCACCAACATCCTCTTGTGGTGGAAATTTTTACAAGGTAGCAATGGATGGGGTTCTTTGAGAGGATAAGAGGATAGGATAATGATGTGGCCAGAGAATTTTCCCTCACACTCATACCCCTCACTAGGACTAGTACCACACTGCGGTGAAGGGTTTATCAGTAGCAATTACCCTTGAGGTTATAAGTAGAATCACTACACTCCCCCTAGGGTTACCATGGAGAAAATAAGACAAGGATAATGTTGGCATTATGATACATATGTTGTACTTGATGGCAACCCACTCATCTCAGATGATAAATTATAGTGCAGAAAAGTTCACGCACTTTTATGCAGAGAAAAGTTTATTTCATGTAGAGAAAAGTTCACGCACTTTTATGCAGAGAAAAGTTTATTTCATGTAGAGAAAAGTTCACGCACTTTTATGCGGAGAAAAGTTTATTTCATGTAGAGAAAAGTTCACGCACTTTTATGCAGAGAAAAGTTTATTTCATGTAGAGAAAAAGTTCACGCACTTTCATGCAGAGAAAAGTTTATTTCATGTAGAGAAAAAGTTCACGCACTTTCATGCAGAGAAAAGTTCCTTTCATGAAGAGAAAATTTCACGCACTTTCATGGTTGGCTCATGGTATTAGTCCGACAGTTTTTGATCCTATGGTTTTGGTCTGTGGTATTGCATCCAAAAGTGTTGATCTCACGCACTTTCATGGTTGGTTCATGGTATTAGTCCGACAGTTTTTGATCCTATGGTTTTAGTCCGTGGTATTGCATCCAAAAGTGTTGATCTCACGCAATTTCATGGTTGGTTCATGGTATTAGTCCTATAGTTTTTGATCCTATGGTTTTGGCTCGTGGTATTGCATCCAAAAGTGTTGATCTCACGCACTTTCATGGTTGGTTCATGGTATTAGCCCAACAGTTTTTTGATCCTATGGTTTTGGACCGTGGTATTGTGGAAGGCCTAAGACTATAAAAGAGGAAGGAGATCATTTGGCAAAGTATCATCGAATGAATTGAATATCTAATAAGTGCTAGATCTGAAATATTTGTGATTGGGTTATGGTGCAGATCTGGATCTGAATGAAGGAGGAACCTTAGCGCATAAAGAAGGATAAGTTCTTTTGATGGGTCATAATCTTTATGCTTGAATAATAGTATCTTTGCATGATTTTGATCAGTTATATGAGGCGCATGCTTGATCTATAAATCTGACAATCTAGGTTAATTAGTGTCTGAATATTTGAAAGAAGGAATTATCCTTTATAGATCTGCACGCAGGTTTCAGGTTGTTAAAGTAGCATATATCTTTAAATTATGATCTAGCTGCCTCTGTCTATTGCTGCAGTATTCTGGGTTCAGAATTTGGTGTGTGGTTACTGTTACTGTGTTCTGGGTACAACTGTCAGAGAAGTGTTTACTTGATTCAGTGCTAATTGGGAAAAGGAGATTATTTGATGCAAATATACTTGATGATTGATTGATGTTCATGGATCCAGTCTGAAAATTTATGAAACGCGGTCCCTGGAAGAAAGAGAAGGTTGTAGCCTTCAGTAGGCCAGCACCTATGTACTAGTATCTTGGTTAGTACAAGAGCTAAGGGGGTTGTAGCTCCCTTCCAGGAGAAGCTGGAGAACGAGAGAGGGTTGTAGCTCTCTGCAGGTTGTAGCCTGCGTACTGGTAAAGGACTGCACTAGTACAAAATCATTGTAAAAGGAGTTTCTAATTTAAAGAAGATAGAGACATATTGCAGCAGGTGGTTTTCACCCACATTGGGTTTCCACCTTATATCTGGTGTTCTTTTGTGTGACTATTTTCTTTTCTTGTTCCTGCTCATTATTTTATGATACTGACATACAAAGTAATGATCAATATTTGAAGAATTATTCAAAGTATAAATAAGGAAGATAGATTGATAAGAATTTGATAATACTGATTCACCCCCCCCCCCTCTCAGTATTATTTCCAACAATTGGTATCAGAGCCAAGTCCTTCTGAAGAAGCTTGATCGCTTGAAGGAAGATCTAACATCATGAGAAACTACGAGAGGGAAGCATCAATCAGGCCACCGATTTTTGATGGAACAAACTTCGTGTATTGGAAGGTAAGAGTTACTGCCTATCTTCAATCTTTGGGTACAGAAGTATGGGACATTATAGAAACAGGGTATACTTTTCCATCAGCTACTCCTACAGATTCAGCTGAGAAGAAGAAATATGAAACAAATGCAAAGGCGGTTAATACTCTTCTAGGATGTCTATCTCAATCTGAATTTGTGAAGGTTATGCAATATAAATCCGCAAAAGAAATATGGGACAAGATTGTTTTGAGCTATGAAGGAGATGAACAGGTAAAACTTGCAAAACTTCAAACCCTCAGGATTCAGTATGAGAATCTCAGAATGTATAATGATGAAAGTGTGGCTAACTATTTCCTTCAGGTAGATGAGATTGTTAATTGTATGAAAAACTTGGGTGAAGAAATAAAAGAGGCTGTTGTGGTTGAAAAAGTCCTAAGATCATTGTCCCCCAAGTTTGAATCTAAAGTGTCTGCAATAGAAGAAAAGGAAAATCTATGAACTCTTACTATGTCTCAGCTACACGGAATTCTAACTGCTTATGAAATGAGAAAAGGAGGACCATCAGACAGGAGAGAAGCTGCTTTTAAGGCTTCAGGCAAAGGAGACTACTATGAATCAAGTCACGTGCCAGAAGAAGAAGAAGAATCAAATTTTGTCAGAAATCTTCAACGGGGTACTGGAATGTTCAGAGGTAAGCTACCTTTTAAATGTTTTGCTTGTGGAAGAGTAGGTCATTATGCTGCCAAATGTCCTCATAAGGATAAGATTGACAAAGGAAAGGAACCTGCCAGATGGAACAAGAAACAGAATGCAAATAAGAAAAGCTACTACACTCATGAAGACAGTGATGGTCTATCAAATAGTGATGAAGATGAAAGAGGTAATGACTATAAACTTTTAATGGCATTTGAAGATGATGATTACATGGATGCTATATATGTGGATAGTTTTTATGAAGAGATTTCTAGACTTAAGACATGTATAGAAGAAAAGAATATGATCATTGATACTCTACAATTTCAAATTGATGAAAAAGAAAAATATCTTGAAAAGTTAGAAGGTGAAATTGTTGGCCTTAGAAAAGAAATTGAGAAAACAAAGGCTATTAATCTTAAGTTTGTCAAAGGATCTGAAACTCTGGATGAGATCATCAATGTACAGTGTTCTCTGCTAAACAAGACAGGTCTGGGGTATAATGGAGAAACATCTCAAGCATCCACCTCAAAGAGTTATCTTGATGCAGCAAGAAGGAATGAGCAAAAGCACAATGGAGATTACCAGGTAAAGCAGGGATGAATTACATCAAGAACGAACAAAGACTATCAGGTAAACCAGGGGCAATCTGTCTTAAGGATGAACAAAAGCTACAACCAGCCACAGGTAAAATCTTCTCAATTTGCTTCAAGAATGGATGACAATAGAAATTACAATCATTTGGCCGGTAGATTTGATAATCGCAGAAGTTTCTTCAATGGGCAATGTTTCTCTTGCCATAACTTTGGTCACAAAGCAGCTCAATGTGTTGCATATAAAACAATCATGACTAGAGAAGCTCAAAAACAAAGAAGTATGATCGGGATTACAAAAAGGACCTATAACAACTTTTCGGCTCTTGAAAATGAAGTTGAATGTTCTATTTGCAATAACTTTGGTCATGAAGATTCTGAATGCAGGAGCAGGTTTCAGCAGACAAAGGAACAAGCCTCAAGCACCAAAACATGGAGAATAAAGGAACCACAAACAGAAAGATGTGGGATAGCCTTTTATGCAGAGGGACAGGAAAATCTATGGTACATCGACAGTGGATGTTCGAAGCATATGATAGGTGATAAAGAAAAACTTGAATCATATTTTGATTTAGAAAAGGGAAAGAAAGTTTCTTTTGGAAATGATACTCTAGCAGCTATAAAAGGAAAAGGCACAGCTCAGTTAAAAGAAAAGGTCAAAGCTGGAAATGTTTTGTATGTTGATGGCTTGAAGCATAACCTTCTGAGTGTCAGTCAGATGTGCGATCAAGGAACCGAGGTAATATTTCGATCAAATGGATGTAGCGTTCGTGATCTTGATACAGGGAAAACAGTGATCAAAGGTAGAAGAACTCCAAATAATCTATACATATTTGAAGAAGGACAACAACAATGCTATTTGAGCAAGGATGATGAACATTGGTTATGGCACCGGAGGTTGGGGCATCTAAGCTTTTCACAAATAAGGAAGGCATGCAAATATCAGGCAGTTCATGGTCTTCCAGATATCAAAATTCCAGACAACACTATATGCAAATCATGTCAATTTGGTAAGCAAACCAGAACCAACTTCCCGGAGAAGGAAGGATCAGCCAGCAGGCCTCTTGAACTAGTCCATACAGATGTATGCGGTCCTTTCAGGACGAGGTCACCTCGAGGAGAAGAATACTTGATATTATTCATTGACGATTTCTCCAAGTTTTTTTGGTTAGGACTTTTGAAGCACAAAGACGAAGCATTCGAAAAATTCAAATCCTTCAAAGCCTTGGTTGAAAATGAATCAGGTTACAAAATTAAGTGCCTCAGGTCCGACAGAGGTGGGGAGTTTACCTCAAATGAATTTTTCGATTTCTGTGAAGAACATGGGATAAGGAGAGAATTCTCTACAGCTAGAACTCCTCAACAAAATGGAGTGGTGGAAAGGATGAACAGAACAGTCCAACAAATGGCTCGTGCTATGCTGGATGAGTCTGGAACTCCCGCAACTTTCTGGGGTGAAGCTGCATATGCTGCGGTTGTTATTCTCAATAAAACAAATGTCCGAGTGAGCAGCACTCAAACTCCTCATGAACTCTGGTATGGTGAGACTCCTTCGGTAAAACACTTCAAAATCTTTGGGAGCAAATGCTATATTAAGAATACTGATGAGAAACTTGGAAAACTTGAACCTAGAGCAGATGAAGGCATTCTTCTTGGTTATTCTCCACACAGCAAAGCATATAAGTGCTACAATAAAAGACTTGGAAGAATTGTTGACAGCATTGATGTAGTGGTTGATGAAAAAGGATACATTCCTAGGCAAGTAAATCATGAAAATATCGAAGAAGATGAAGACTACCCTCAAAGACAGAATGATGAAGATGAAGAACCTCAAGAATCACCAGAGGAACAGATAAGGGTAGAAGAGAAGACTCCATCCAGGTACGTTCAGAAGAATCATCTAGAATCTCAGATTTTGGGGCAAAAAGAAGCAGGTGTACAAACAAGAAGAACAATTGCAGAAGCTTCAAGCTATTTGGCATTACTCTCATCCACTGAACCACAAAATGTAAAAGAGGCATGAAAAGATGAATGTTGGGTCAAAGCAATGGATGAAGAACTTGAGCAGATCGAAAAGAACAACACTTGGGAGTTGGTTCCTAGACCAAAGGATAAGAATGTTATAGGGACAAAATGGGTCTTCAAAAATAAGTTGAATGAAAATGGGGAAGTAATTAGAAACAAGGCAAGACTTGTTTGTAAAGGGTATGCGCAGCAAGAAGGAATAGATTTTGAGGAAACTTTTGCTCCTGTTGCAAGACTTGAGGCCATCCGAATGTTCCTTGCTCTCTCAAGCTTTCAAAAGTTCAAAGTATTTCAAATGGACGTGAAATCAGCCTTTCTGAATGGAGACTTAGAAGAAGAAGTATACATTGAGCAGCCAGATGGTTTCATTCTTGGAAATGATCCAAATCTTGTATGCAGACTGAAAAAGGCTCTCTATGGTCTTAAACAAGCTCCAAGGGCTTGGTACTATCGTTTGGACAAATATCTTCATCAACAAGGTTTTTCAAAAGGATCAGCAGATAGCAATCTTTATATAAAAATTGAAAATGACAAATTGCTAATACTTGTTGTGTATGTAGATGACATTATCTTTGGTAGCAATGAAGAATCTATGAGTCAAAGCTTTGCCTTGGTGATGCAGAAAGAATTCGAAATGTCCTTGCTTGGAGAATTGACATATTTTCTTGGCCTGCAAATCCAACAAAAGGAAGGAGGGATCTTCTTGTCTCAAACCAAGTATCTCAAGTAGATTTTGAAGAAATATGGGATGGAAGATGCAAAACCAGTATGTACACCCATGGTCACAGGATGTAGCCTCAGTGCAAATGATGAATCAGCAGCAGTACATCAACCAACCTATAGATCTATGATTGGAAGTCTACTTTATTTGACAGGTACCCGACCAGACATCATGCATGCAGTGGGAATAGTTGGAAGATTTCAGGCAAATCCAAAGGAAACTCATCTTCAGGCAGTAAAGAGAATCTTCAAATATCTTCAAGGGACTCAAAATTATGGCTTATGGTATCCTAGAGATACAGATCTCACACTTCATGCTTATACTGATGCAGATTGGGCCGGAAGCGTGGATGACAGGAAGAGCACAAGTGGTGGTGCATTCTTTATGGGTTCCAGATTAGTATCTTGGTTCAGCAAGAAACAGAGTTCGATTGCCTTGTCTACAGCTGAAGCAGAATATGTTGCTGCTGCATCTTGCTGCACTCAACTCCTTTGGATGATGCAGACCTTGCAGGATTTTCAAATCACTTGTACACCACCCATCTCCATCTTATGTGATAATACAAGTGCAATCAGCATTTCAAAGAACCCAGTCATGCATTCAAAAACCAAGCACATACCAATCAAGTATCACTGTCTCCGGGAACAAGCGCTTGAACAAAAGGTCAAGTTGGAGTATGTTCCTTCTAAGGAACAGGTTGCTGATATACTCACCAAACCATTGCCTAGGGAGACCTTTGAATACCTTAGGCAAAAGCTAGGGGTTGTTGATGCATCATCTTGTTGTTGAATCTCTTCTGATTGTTGGTTGTATGCAAGGTTCATCTGAAGTATATGCGTACATGTGCTGGGTTGCGGATTGGTCAAAGATCGAATGGCATAGGTTCAGGGGGAGCATATCATGCATTGTTGGCATTATGGAGGAAGTACAGAAGGAGATCATGGATGCTGGTCTGAATATTGCTGCAATACGTCTCTATCTCTTTCATGGTCATTGATGGTGTTTGATGGATTATGGTTCTTCTTTGCAGATCTGGTTTATAGTCAGGGGGAGCATGTTCTTAGGGGGAGCATAACCCTTTGCCCTTGATGAAAAAGGGGGAGAGTGATTGGTTGTTGTTGCCATCAAGTCCAAAGGGGGAGATTGTTGGCATTATGATACATATGTTGTACTTGATGGAAACCCACTCATCTAAGATGATAAATTATAGTGCAGAAAAGTTCACGCACTTTTATGCAGAGAAAAGTTTATTTCATGTAGAGAAAAGTTCACTCACTTTTATGCAGAGAAAAGTTTATTTCATGTAGAGAAAAGTTCACGCACTTTTATGCAGAGAAAAGTTTATTTCATGTAGAGAAAAGTTCACGCACTTTTATGCAGAGAAAAGTTTATTTCATGTAGAGAAAAGTTCACGCACTTTTATGCAGAGAAAAGTTTATTTCATGTAGAGAAAAAGTTCACGCACTTTCATGCAGAGAAAAGTTCCTTTCATGAAGAGAAAATTTCATGCACTTTCATGGTTGGCTCATGGTATTAGTCTGACAGTTTTTGATCCTATGGTTTTGGTCTGTGGTATTGCATCCAAAAGTGTTGATCTCATGCACTTTCATGGTTGGTTCATGGTATTAGTCCGACAGTTTTTGATCCTATGGTTTTGGTCCGTGGTATTGCATCCAAAAGTGTTGATCTCACGCACTTTCATGGTTGGTTCATGGTATTAGTCCTATAGTTTTTGATCCTATGGTTTTGGCTCATGGTATTACATCCAAAAGTGTTGATCTCACACACTTTCATGGTTGGTTCATGGTATTAGCCCAACAGTTTTTTGATCCTATGGTTTTGGACTGTGGTATTGTGGAAGGCCTAAGACTATAAAAGAGGAAGGAGATCATTTGGCAAAGTATCATCGAATGAATTGAATATCTAATAAGTGCTAGATCTGAAGTATTTGTGATTGGGTTATGGTGCATATCTGGATCTGAATGAAGGAGGAACCTTAGCGCATAAAGAAGGATAAGTTCTTTTGATGGGTCATAATCTTTATGCTTGAATAATAGTATCTTTGCATGATTTTGATCGATTATATGAGGCGCATGCTTGATCTATAAATTTGACAATCTAGGTTAATTAGTGTCTGAATATTTGAAAGAAGGAATTATCCTTTATAGATCTACACGCAGGTTTCATGTTGTTAAAGTAGCGTATATATTTAAATTATGATCTAGCTGCCTCTGTCTATTGCTGCAGTATTCTGGGTTCAGAATTTGGTGTGTGGTTACTGTTACTGTGTTCTGGGTACAACTGTCAGAGAAGTGTTTACTTGATTCAGTGCTAATTGGGAAAAGGAGATTGTTTGATGCAGATATACTTGATGATTGATTGATATTCATGGATCCAGTCTGAAAATTTATGAAACGCGGTCCCTGGAAGAAAGAGAAGGTTGTAGCCTTCAGTAGGCCAGCACCTACGTACTAGTATCTTGGCTAGTACAAGAGCTAAGGGGGTTGTAGCTCCCTTCCAGGAGAAGCTGGAGAACGAGAGAGGGTTGTAGCTCTCTGCAGGTTGTAGCCTGCGTACTGGTAAAGGACTGCATCGGTACAAAATCATTGTAAAAGGAGTTTCTAATTGAAAGAAGATAGAGACATATTGCAGCAGGTGGTTTTCACCCACATTGGGTTTCCACCTTATATCTGGTGTTCTTTTGTGTGACTATTTGCTTTTCTTGTTCTTGCTCATTATTTTATGATACTAACATACAAAGTAATGATCAATATTTGAAGAATTATTCAAAGTATAAATAAGGAAGATAGATTGATAAGAATTTGATAATATTGATTCACCCCGCCCCCCTCTCAGTATTATTTCCAATAGATAATAACATCCTTGCAAAGAAAAGATTCTTTTTGGAAGGAGAAGAGCCAATAGAGGACAAAAATGGGGTTATAAGGGAGAGCATTCCATACCCTTGGAATGAATTCAATTACCACCTCATCAAATATATTTCATGTGAAGGGAGATACAATGTAGTGTATGGATACCATTTCACAATCCTCCAAGAACTGAGATTTGGAGAGAACACATCTCCTCATAACAGATTGAGTATACCTTATTTTCTTCTACAATCCATGATATACATGAGCATCAAAGTGCAAGAGGGAAAACATCAACAACTAGCCCATCATGGGTTGATCAAACTCATCCTTGAAGATGCTCTGAAAAACTTAGTATTCCCTATTGCATGGAGAACATTTGCAAACATGTAGGTAGAAGGATCAATTCAAGCTATTGAGTATGACATAAAACCTACTGCTAGTGAGGGAGAAGAAGAAACAAAGGAGGAAAATGAAGAAGAAACAAAGGAGGAAAATGAAGGAGACAAAAGTGGAAACAAAAGTGGAAACAAAAGAAGAAACAAATGAGCAGAGTGAAGAAAGAGAGGAAGAAAAATAAAAGGAAGGAGGAGACAGAGAAGAGGATGGGAAATAAAATGGAAAAGAGGAAAAAGGATAGAAGGATGAACATAATTTTGTAGCTCAAGGCAAAGAAGAAGAAGAATCACTAAGGGTGTCTCCGGAGCCTATAAATAAAGAGGCAGTAACTTCTTTTACTGCCCTAAGTACACCTGTAAAATCAAAGGGAAAGAGACAAAGACAAACCCCACTGTACTTCAAGACAATAAAGATCACTAGGATTAGATAAGGGAGACCTCCAACCCCCACCATAACTCCAATTATCGTTGAGGATTCACCAAAACAGCAAGAGAAGGCAATCCCTCTAAAGAAAAATGAAGGAGAACAAACATCAAAATAAGATTCTACCAAGTCTCCAATCACCTATGTTAGGAGGCCTATCATAAGGTCAGCCTCATCAAATGGAAAATGTCTCCTACAGGAGACATAGTCAGATCTACAGGAAGCAGAGACCATCCTACAGGAAACTATGTCAAACCTACAAGAAACAGAGAAAAGAGACCAGGAAGGAATTACTCAACAAGAAACAAAGGAAGAGGGCCAAGAACTGAAAGAACCTAGCCCACAACCAAACTTGAACTCCTACTACAGGTTCATTGAAGGAGGTAGGGTGATATCACATAATTTCTCCATTCCCCTATTCTTTGAACTTGAAAAAGAGAGGGAAAGGACACAAAGGTGGATGCAAATTGCTAAATCAAAATGGGTAGAGGATGTAGGCCACATGGAGGAGAAATTGTAGGAGATGGGTAGAGAACTAAGCAGCATAAGAGACATAGAAGCAGTGATGAAATATCAGTTAGAGGTTGAGAATGCATGGCTAAGGAAGAAGCTACAAGAAAGGGAAAGCCAATTGGAAACTATAGCCAATTTGTCCATGGAGGAAATCCAGTGCAGGATGCTGGCAAAGTCTTATGCCTTGTACCTCAAGGAAAAATGGCCATAATTCCAAATAAAGATGCTAGCACAAAGAGGAACTATGCCCTTCCAAGAATATAGACAATTCATTGATCTCTATGATGAAAGAACGTTGGAAGATAGAGCAAAGATATTTGAGTTTTACCTACACAATTTGGCCTTGATAGATTTAAATGTGTGGTACCCAAATATAAAGATATGGGACTTGCAATTCATGGCCTCAGCATCTTGGATGAATCATGAGGAATCAAGAGCTACAAAGATTAAAAAAGGTATTGGAAAAAGAAGAGGTAGAACCCCTTATGATCAGAGTAGAACAATCTAACCCAATGGCTGTCATCAGCACCCACAACCTCATTGCAAATGATCCCAAGCTTTCACCAAGGTACCTTGTTGTACAAGAACAGATAGTCACACACTTTGAAGACATGCTAAGATTGCTAGGAGATGACAACCAACAAGCCTGCCAAAGGAGATGGAACACCTTGCCTTACAACCTAAAAATCAGAGAATATCATTCTCCTGACAGAATGAGAGAGGCACTAAATAGAACCCCAATGTATAAGCAGGCACTACAAAGACTCAAATTCAATTGGATTTGCTTTAGGCTCAGTACACCATTTCTTTTGGGAATGTTGGAAGGAAGAAAAGAAGAAGAAGAAAGAAAGTAGTGGGAAGAGATAGAGAAAAATGCAGGGTTTTATTCACAGGAGGAAGAGACTACAACAGAAGCATGGGAGGTTAGAGAAGCCACCAAAGCAATGAAGGACATGGACATAGATTGATTTTCTCAGAGGATGAGCAACAATTTTAGTAGGGGGTGATGATGAAGCTCATTATTGGGTAAAATATATGGACCTTAATACACCTCCAAGCTTACTAAAATAAACTCTTCTCATAATTCTTTACATGTTTTAATTATATTTTTCTTAATGAGATGAGTAAAATTGTTATGAAACTAGCTCACAAAAATATAGAAAAGATAGATCAAGGCCTTAGAATTTAGCCTCTTTGAGGGGGCAACCTCCTTTACATTACACAAATGAATGATCCTTTGATGATTCAAATGACAAAACCTCCTTTCTATATATAGGAGTCTAAGGAGTCACAATATAACTCAGCTGACCTAACAATAATAATATAAAGGTACAAAAATAACAATAGAGGGATTCTATGGGGCACAGTAAAAACAATATGGGGACAATAGGGGCACAACAATATTAATAAGGGATACAACTACAATAGTAATGGGGTAATCACTAGTATTATAGGGACCTAACATGCCCCTCTCCTTCCAAAAAGTGTTGTCCTCAACGCTTGAGTAGTTCTGGATGCTTCTGTATAAAATTATTATCCTCCCATGTGGAATCTTTAGTGGATAAGTTCTTCCACTTGATGAGATACTCTGAAATTGATCGATTTTGTAGCTATCAAGTTCTTGTTTCTATGACTACTTTTGGTTCCAATATAATTTTTCCTTCCTCGTCAAGTTCTGGCAATATTGTTTGAACTGGGAGCTTGTCCCCTATAACCTTCTTTAAACATGAAACATGGAAAACTGGGTGCACTTAAGAAGCTGCAGGAAGCCCCAATTTGTATGCCATAGTACCAATCTTTTGCAACACCTTGTATGGACCATAATACTTTGGTGATAATTTATTATCCTTCTTAGCTTGCTTGAGGGACATTTTTTTATATGGTTGTAGCTGTAGGAATACCCAATCACCTACATCAAAACTTCTTTCGCTGCGATGTTGATCTGCCTGTTGTTTCATTCTATTCTACGCCAACTAGAGGTTATCCTTTAAGAGTTGGAGGACTTGTTGTTGATGCTCGATGTGATGTTACATTGCTTGAACCTTAGAATTTTCTCTTAAATATGATATGATGGATGGTGGTTGATATCCATAAAGTGCCATAAATGGGGTCATTTTTGTTGCTGTATGGAAGGAAGTGTTATACCACCATTCGGCCATAGGCAACCATTTGACCCATTGTGTTTGTTTATCATATACAAAGCAATGAAGTTATCCATCCAAACATTTGTTTACTATCTCACTTTTCCCATCAGATTAAGGATGATAAGATGAGCTATGAGCTAACCGAGTACCGAGACAAGAAAATAATTCTATCCAAAAATATCCAATGAAAATGGGATCTCTGTCACTTACTATAATCTTTGGGTTTCCATGTAGCTTTTGAATTGTTTCCATAAATGTAGTAGAAACTGTACTGGCTTTAAATGGATGTGATAATGCACAAAAGTGTGCATACTTGGTAAGTCTATCAACTACCACCATGATGACACTCTTTCCCTTAGAATTGGGTGAACCTGTGATAAAATCCATTGAAACCTCCTCCCAACATTGGCTTGGAATGGATAAAGGTTGTAATAGACCCGGGTCTTAATTGTTTCAACTTTATTTTTTTGGCAAACCAAACATTCCGCCACAAACTTTTGAATATTCGATTTAAGGCCATCCCAAAAAAATTCCTTCTTAACCCTGTGGTAAGTTTTTAAAAATCTTGAGTGCCCTCCTAAGGGAGAAGTGTGCAATTCCATAAGAATCTTTTGTTTGAGTTGGGAATTCTTATAGATGTATAAGCGATCTTTGTACCATAACGAATCATTTTTCCAGCTAAATGTATCAGATGTATTGGAATATTGTTGTAACTTTTGAATAAGTTCCCACACTTCTTCATCATTCTTCCATTCCTCCCACGCTTCGTTTATCCAATCTGGTTGGATAATAGAAATGGTGCACAACAATGCTTCCACATCCTCATCCTTTCTTGAGAGTGCATCTGCCACCGCATTTTGCTTCCCTTTTTTGTAGATTATTTCAAAGTCATAACCCAACATCTTTGTGACCCACTTTTGTTGCTCTTCAGAGGATAATCTTTGTTCTAAAAAGTATTTAAGGCTATCATGATCCGTTTTTACCTTGAAGTGTCTTCCCATTAGGTAGGGTTGCCATTTCTTAAGTGCATGTAGTATTGCCAACATTTCCTTCTCACAAATAGCTTTGTGTAAAAACTTTCCCTTGATTGGACGAATTTCAAAAGCAATGGGTCTTTCATCTTGCATTAAAAAAACACGAATTCCGTTTCCTGAATCATCACATTCCACAATAAAGGTTTTTGTGAAATTCGGTGTAGCTAAGACCAGTGCTTGGCACATTGCCTCTTTAAGATGTTCAAAGGCCTTTGTTGCTTCTAGAGTCCATGAAAATGCATATTTCTTCAATAATGTTGTTCGAGGTTCTGCTATTCTCCCATAATTCCTAACAAACTTGCGATAATACCTTGTCAACCCGAGAAATCCTCACAGATGCTTTATGGATGTGGGGATTTTCCATTCCTTAATGGCTTTTATTTTGCTAGGGCCTACCTTAACTCCTTTAGGAGATACAATATGACCCAGATATTCCACCTCTTGTACTCTAAAGAAACATTTGGATCTTTTTGCATATAATTGTTTCTCCTCCAATAGTTGTAGCACCCTGTTAACATGTTCAACATGATCCTTCCAAGACTTGCTGTAGATTAGTATATCATCAAAAAATACTAACACAAATTTTCTAAGGAAGGGTTTGAAAATGGAATTCATCAAACCTTGAAATGTAGAAGGTGCATTGGTAAGGCCAAAAGGCATGACCAAAAATTCATAATGACCCTCATGAGTTCTAAATATTGTTTTCAAAATGTCTTCAGTCTTCATTCTGATTTGATGATATCCTGAATGAAGATCCAACTTGGTGAAGTAAATTGATGCATGCAATTCATCCAGTAATTCATCAATGACAGGAATGGGAAACTTATCTTTAATAGTGAGCTTGTTGAGCTCCCTATAATTCAGACATATGTGCCATGATCCATCCTTCTTGTGAACCAATACTACTGGAGTAGAGAAAGAAATTTGACTAGGTTGAATTATACCAGCCTCTAGCATTTCTGCAACCATACGTTCAATTTCACTTTTTTGGGCATAGGGATATCTGTATGGCTTGATGTTTGGAGGAGCACTTCTTGGAATCAGATGAATAGCGTGATCATGATCACGAATAGGTGGGAGACCTTTGGGAGTCTCAAATACCTTGGAATGATTGTCCAAGACTTTTTGGAGATCTGGAGAAATATATGATTTCGATGTGGAAACATCTAGCGAACATAATTGTGAAATTACACCTCTTTTTTCCTTTTTTAGAAGATTTGTCATACTGTTAGAGCTGATTATCTTTCCCAGTTTCCCTGCAATACCCCTTAATTCAACTTCCTTTCCTCCCGCATAAAATTTCATGAAAATTTCTTTAAAATTAAAAGATATTGTACCCAAGGATTGTAGCCATTAGACTCCTAGTACAACATCAGCACCTCCCATTGGAATGGAAAGCATTGGGCTATTCAATACATATTCTCCCATGGATAGCTTGATAATATGGCACTCTCTAGAGCAATTTATCGTTCCTCCATTTGCAACCATCACTTGGCACTCTAGTGCTGGATATAGGAAGCAATTCAATTCATTTGCTATCTTACAATGAATAAAATTGTGGGTACTTCCTGAATCAATCAACACTATTACCTTTTCCTTCTTGATTTGTCCTTCTATCTTGATGGTTTGATGAGTGGTAATTCTAGCCAATGCATTACAAGATATGGTCAGATTCGTTTCTTCTCTATCTAGGCTTTATTCCTGGAGTATATCCTCTTCTTTTGACCTTTCTTGCTCCTTTTCTTCTTCCTTTTCACAATCTATGTAGAATAATTTCTTCTCAGCACACTTATGACCTTTAGTGTATTTTCTATCACAACTGTAACAAAGGCCTTTTGCTCTTTTTTCTTCCAATTGTTGTGGTGCCAACCTTATAAGTTGTGGAAGACTAGGGGCAACAACACTTCCATCTTTATAGTTGTGAGTGGTATGCTTCCTGGTTGCCATAATTTTTCTGTCCATTTTTCTTGCTAACCTGAATGCTTTCTCTAATGAATCAGGTTCCCAAAGGTGAACATCATGTTGGATATTATCCTTTAAATTCCATATGAACACATCAATCCTATGCTCCTCTGGAATATTTTTTACCCTTATGTTCAATTATTGGAACTCCTCGATGTGCTCCATTATTAAACCCTTTTGTTTGAGACTTATCAATTGGCTAAAAAAGGTGTTGTTTTTTGTATCCTCATAATGTGCTGTCAATTCTTCCGTAAAAATTTCCCAAGTGATAATTTGTTTACAAGAGCAAAGCCATTGATACCATACAAACTGATTTGGTTCCAAATATAAAGTTGCAATACGTACCTTTTGTGTGTTTTGCACATTATTGAGATTGAAAAATTGCTCCATCTGTAATATCCATGTTGCGGGATCCTTGCCATCAAACTTCCTCATATCGATTTTTGGAATATGGTGGGTATTCAATCCAACATTAGAGTCTATGAAATCATGATTAACATTTCTTTTGTTCGCATCATGAGTTTCCTTTACTACCCTTTCACCATTAGTAAGTATTTATTGTAGAAAATTTTTCAAATCTGTCTTCAAATTTTCCATGCCTATCTTCAAATCTGTCTTCAAATCTATCTTCAAATCATCCATCTTAGCTTCCATGTCATTCATCTTAGCTTCTATGCCCTTTATCTTAGATTCCACGCCATTTATCTTAGCTTATGTTAGCTTTTTTGAGAGTGGCATTTGTTGCACTTGGTCTTGTAATTTTGATATATCATGTAGCATTTCTTCCTCTTCTTCATGAGTCATGCTAGAGCTTTCAGGTCGCTTACTAGGTGTTTTCATTTTCTTTCCTCGGGGCATCAGTTACTGATAATAATGCTATACTATGCCCTCTGTGTCCTCTTTCCAATGCCACCAGTCTGATCCAAATTGGATTCTCCAAGGAAGAGTTATGCCAAATCTCCCATAGTGACCTGATTATAGATTAGTTTAGTAGAGCGAACTTGTATGACGTGCCACGTGTCCCTATTTCAACCTTTGGCTCTGAAAATATATAAAAGAAACTACAATCTGTCCTCTTTCTTTACCTTCTTACGAAATTTCAATACGATGCTCAGAGAGAAAGTTATGATGATTTTCCTGAGGTCACCTATTTGGAATGTAATTCAGGAGTCTGCAAAAAGTCCAACTTCCTTAGATCATATCTCCGTAAATATAGCGCGAAAAGCTCTGAAATTCAGATATGAGGTTCCGTGCGATTTCGCCTCGAATGGATTTTTTTTTTCGCTTCTGAAATGTCGCAGAAAAAAAGTTATAGCGAAAATGCCACTATGACCTATTTGGAGCAGCGAAACCCTAGAATTCAATGCTCTGATACCAAATGTTATGAAACTAGCTCACAAAAAGATAGAAAAGATAGATCAACGCCTTAGAATTCAGCCTCTTCAAGGGGGAAACCTCCTTTACATTACACAAATGAATGATTCTTTGATGATTCAAATGACAAAACCTCCTTTCTATATATAGGAGTCTAAGGAGTCACAATATAACCCAACCGACCTAACAATAGTAATATAAAGGCACAATATAAAAATAGAGGGATTCTATGGGGTACAATAATAAAAATATGGGGACAATAGGGGAATAAAAATATTAATAAGGGATACAACTACAATAGTAATTGGGTAATCACTAGTATTATAGGGACCTAACAAAAACTAAGAGGTTATGTCTAGTGGTCTAATGTGCATCCATTGTAGGTTTTTTGGAGCAAATTATGGCTAATTAAGGTGCAAGAACTTGGATGAGACAAGAAGGAGATATTATAGGAGATGGATATTTCTCATTAAATCCTCACTCACTCAAAGATCCCTTAATCAAATCACCCCAGCTCGGAGTTGCAAGAAACTGAGTCATGGGGATTATTAGCAGTCGAGCTAGTGATAGTTAAGAACTAGTTAATCTTAAGATTGGGAGCCAAGCCTCCCTATATTTAAGGAAGTTGTTGGAAAATTCAGTTGTATAAATAAAGAGGCCTAGAGCCTCATTAGGATTCATATTTTTTATGCAAAATAGCTAAGCACTTTCGAGTTGAAGGATTGTGACCAAACACTATTATGTATTTTTTGATATGTTAATGAAAATGAGCATTCCCTTGATCCAGCATTGAGTTGACTCAGAGGGCTGAAGCTCTTGGGTTAGGGCCCAACCCTAGTAGTATAGGTTCCTCTTACTGTACTTGTATGCTTAGGTTATTTCATAGATTACTTGTTAAATTGATTTTGGCATTGTTACATTGCAAGTATTGGTGAATTTGATTAGTTTGCTTCCATTTATGCATAGCTTTAACAATAGCATTAGAAAGATAAGAAATATAAAAAAGCGCTGATAATAGGTGGCACTTACCTCATTCCTCCCTTTAGGGACCATGGTTTGAGGAAAAACTCCCATTCGGCCCAAAAATACATAATTCTGGTTTCTTATGAAATTTAGGGTTTTTCTGCTAATTAGGTCAGCATATTTCAGTTTTAGAAGATAGGTTGCAGTGGTCATTTATGATATATTAAGTTGTAGTAGATTTCATGTCAATTTCATCATAAATTTCAAGCATTTCCATGCATGAACTTGGCAAATAAATGATGCAAATTCTGTTTTCCTTATATTGTTGTAAACCCTTCTTGTTTTGAAATGATTTATGGATAAATGCCAACAATGATGTGTATGTTGTAGGAGTTTCAATATTGCAGGAATACCTCATATCATCAGCCTTAGCCAAACCATAACCACCCATGATCACCAAAGGCCACTAATTTCTCAATCTGAGTTATCATTTCACAAGGACAACTTACCATGCTTGTTGAGAAAATCCAACCATCACAGAGCTTCAACTTGAGTTCTGAGTGAGTTCCAACTACTTCCTTGCCTTATTCCTTCTATCACTCACCTTCCCTAAGCTCCATACCACTATCCAAATCAATCCTTATGCCTTTGTTATGTTCGTGTAGGAAAACAGGGGATCCTATAGTTGAACTAGGACATCCTGTAGGCATCCTATAGGAAGACGCGTAGTGGCCTGTTTTGAGCCTAATCTATGAAAAATGCATCACAAAAGCTAGGAGAAGACCCATGTCTGCCTCCCAATCCATTTGACCCATCACACTCATCATTCTCTACACCTATCCCACCTACCATGCAATCAAGAAGGATTAGCATTCATGTTTTCACAAAAAGACAAAAAGAAAAAGGTTGTTATGCTTATTCATGTGCACAACAATTAAGTACTTGTTTCGATCACATTTCATGCTTAGGTTAGTTAGGATTTCACATGAGTTAAATTAGAATTCTTTTGAAGCAATGTTTCTTAATAAAGAACTAGATGAGTTGTGTGTTTTAGGCCTCTATTTCAGTCTTTCATTACTGTAGTAGGTAGCATTTCAATCTTCTCAATTAGGGTAAGATTCTCCTTTTTCAATTGGTAATCAAACTTCTTCTAAATCAATAGAAGTCTGGTTTGAGAAACCCTAGTGGTCTATCACCCCAGCTTAATAGTGACAAAGAGTGGAACCATTACATATATTTGTTTATACAACACTGTCACCTCCAAGTTTGTATGAACCCCGAGTTGATGAAGTAAAGTCGGTAGCCCCAAGAGTTGCACCATTGTTGCTGCAATACTGGTGCTCATTAATAACATTAGACTTGTGCTATGCAAACTATCAAATTCTCTCAGGGAAGAGTGTGAACTAAAGATTGGAGAGAGAATTAAGGCAACATGAATAGAAATTTGAAAATGTGTGCCTCATATTTTTTGTTTTGTCATGGGTATAAACTTTGGGTAAAGGGTTATTATGAACATGAAATATGAATGATGGTAATCAGTTGTGGATGAATGTTGTAGAAATGATAATGAGAGGTAAGTTGGGGGGGGGGGGGTGTATATGATGTTAAATGTAAATGAAGGGGGTCTATGGAATGTGAGTTATGAATAGAAGGGGTATATGAAAGGAGTTATGAATATTAAATGGTGAAATGTGAATAATAAATCATGAATGGTAGAATGGGGGCATGATGGATACCATTAACAACAAACCTGCATAACTTTAATCAATTAAACTTGACTTGTTCTATCCATGCTTATGACTTGTGATACATACCCCTTGAACATTAAATAGCTTTTCATGAAAAAATGACTTTATGACCTTTATCATTGACTTAGACTCTCTCAAATTCAATCTTGACTTTAAGGACCCTCTCTAAAAAACTTGTAGCGACCTCAAAAAATGATTCTTTAGACTATGAAAGTAGTAGTTCATAAGCTAAACTGACATAAAAAATCTTAAAATGAATAAAAGAGGGAAATACATTTGATACGTAAAACCTAGGACCCTAAGAGGAGTAATAATGGAGGCGAGTACATGTTGAATGAATTCAAAACTCTCTGCTCAAAAGAAGGCATATGACAAGAGTTGACAACACCCCACAACCCAAAACAAAATGGGATGTTTGAGAGAAAGAGCCATAGCATTGTGGGCGCTGCGAGGGCTATGTTACATGACCAAATCTTACCATTGCATTTGTGGGCAGAGGCATGAAACACAACATTCTACTTGTAGAACCAGAGTCCTCATTGGATTGTTGGTATGATTACACTAGAGGAGGCTTTCTTGGGAAGAAATACAGATGTTTCACACTTCAAGATTTTTTGAGCCTCTGTTTATTTCCATGTCTCCAAATATTCTAGGAAGAATCTTGAGCCGACAATAGAGTTGGGGGTATTTGTGGGTTATGAAAAAACTCCTCACAACTACCATGTGTAGAAACATTCCCTCAGAAAGATAGTTGTTCGAAGGGATGTAAAGTTTGATGAGGAGAAGGAGCTTCATATCCCACAAGAAGAGGAGATTTTAGATCTAAAGGAGGAGCCTCAACAAGTTGTGGAGAAAAAATAAAATGGAGCAACAGAGAGTGGAGACAACCACTCAAGTAGAACCATCCAGAGAAGGAAGAAAAGGGACCAGGGATGTTGATATACTTTTGTAGGATCTGAGGGAGTATGTGGGAGCTCCTTCAAATTTATGCGGGAAGAAGAGGTCACCTGTTCGGTACACTGGATACATGGCTCTAATGACTAATATTGTAGATACCGAGCCATCCTCTTTCAAGGAATCAGTAGACCAACCTATTTGGATTGATGCAAAGGTGGAAGAGTATGAATCTAATGCAAAGAACCATGTTTGGTAAGTGTTCCCAAGACCAACAGACAAATCAATTGTGGGTTCGATATGGATATTCAAGGTAAAGCATGCAATATATGAAAGCATAAAGAATTATGAGGCCATATTTGTGGCCAAGGGATACTATCATGTTGAGGGAATTGATTACGAGCATACATTGTCTCTTGTAGCAAGGTATTCATCCATTATATCAATTCTTGCACTGGTTGTGCAAATGGGGTGGAATATCCACCAATTGGAGTAAAAACAACATTTCTCAATGGATTTATTGAATAGGAGGTGCACATCAAGCAAACATAAGGTTTTGAGAGATTTGATAAAGAGTCACATGTGTGTAGACTCAAGCGATCATTGTATAGTCTCAAATAAGCACCTCGTGCTTGGTAAACTAGGATCAACAACTATCTCACTGGTTTGGGCTTCATCAAAAGTGAAGTGGATGAAAACCTCTATCACCTTTTGGTAAAAGGTAAATTTAATATTAATTTCTTATATGTTTATGATTTTATTTTAATTGGTGATGAGCAGCTGATCATATCTTGCAAGGAGGACCTTTCAAGGGAATTTGAAATGAAGGACACAGGTCTCATGCACTACTTCCTTAGGTTGGAAGTATGGCAAGGAGATGGGGAACTATTTGTGTCTCAAGGGAAGTATACAAATGAGATACTATAAATATTCCACATGGAGAGTTGTAAACCCATGGAGACACCTCTAGAGACCAACTGTAGGAAGGGGGATGCCACTTGAGGTGAAGAAGTGGATGCTACCATTTATCGGTAGCTAGTGGGTTCACTGATGTATCTTGTGAACACATGACCAGATATGTCTTATGCTACCAACTAGTTATCCAAGCTATGGTTAGACTTACCAAATTATTTTGGAAGGAAGCTAAACATGTTTTGTGGTACCTTAGAGGAAGTACCAAGTTTTGACTATGGTACAAATAAACAAAGGGAGTGAAGCAGTGTGGCTTAATAGATGCAAATTTGGCAAGGAGTCCATAAGACTGAAAGAGTACATTAGGTGGAATTTTTACTGTTGGGTCCACAATGGTTTTCTAGTACAGTAGGAAGCAAAGATTTTTGGTCCTCAGCTTAGCAGAAGAAGAATACATGGCTGCAAGTCAAGCAACATGTGAGGCGATCCAGATGAGAAAGATACTTGTGGGACTCCTTGGTCAATTGATGGATCCAGTTGTGATTTATTTTGATAATTATAATTGCATCAAGATCTATGAGAATCCTGTATTTGACGATCGATCCAAGCATATAGATAGCTGGTATCACCATTTACAGGACTGTGTGCAGAGGAGGATAATGTTACTACAATACATTCCAAAAGAGGAACAAGATGCTAAAATTTTGACGAAGGAATTTTCAAGAGGGAAGTTCGAGTTCCACAGGTGTAGGATAAGGGTCATTGATAATCCATTTCTTGTTGAGAGGGAGTGTTGAAAAATGAAGTGAGAAATTCTCAATTTGATTTTGCCTTGATTAAATTGAGAAAATTCGAATTTCCACATCAATAGACAACTTGGATGTAATTAACTTGTGTGACATGACTCTTGTCACTCATTTAGCTAAGTAAATTCAAGTTATAGGAGTTAGAGTTCAGTTAAGAATGTGTGATTGCTAATTTGTAACAATCAAGGTAAGTTATTTCAAGTTTTTTTCAATTAAACTAGTTCTAACTATTGGAGGAACTAGTGGAAAGTCAATTGTGTAGTGGGACAACAGTCTAACTCAATGATTAGCTATTTAACTGATCAATCAACCCAAAATAGATAGTGCATGTATAGAATTTGAGTTCCCCAATTGTGGTGGATATTCCAAGGCAGTGTAACATCAGTTGTAGAATAGTCTTAATCACATGAGTGTTTCATGTAGTCAGATGATTAACCTTGGGAATTGCACAATGATTTTGGAGGAATTTCCTAAATAATAGGGGCATAATTTCTCAATAAATGCACAAGGAAATAGGGGCTCAACTAGAGGCATAAATTGAATAAGTCTAGGTTAGAGCTTCTCAGTGAGTAGAGAGATAGGTTATTCACTTATAGGTTGTGCTCAGTTGAGCAAAGAAATTATAATACATCTCTATTAATCATATTAATGCAAGCAGGAAAAGGGGTTTTTAGCAAATTGATTTCCCCTAGAAAAATATTGTGTGCATGTGTTTTATTTCTCATTTCATGTTTGTGATTGATGTTCTAAATTGTGAATTGAATTCCATGGAGTAGTAGAGTAGGTTTGTGTATGATGATTTAGATTAAAATTTCATGAGCAATTGAAAATCTACACCATAATATCTACACTCTTGGTCTCTTACTCTTATTTTTCTCATTATTTACATCATAAAATTAATTTAAGGTGCCAACTAACCCCAATTGGGTCTATATTTCTTCTCCTCTCTTAAATCATGGATCTATGGTCCCATACTTCAGTCCATTACATTATTACATTATAAAAACAGAGGAACAAGTACCAAGGGTGTCACATCCAAGATTATGTTGGATGACTACAAGAACTTCTAGTTTCGAGAAGCAAACAATCAGTCAGAGTGGAATGATAATCTTTCCAAGAGGATGTCATGATTTTAGATTTTCAATATGTTCAGAGACAAAAGGTCTGTAGTAGAAGTATGACTTCTTTGAGGATACTGTATCAAGTAGTAGAAGGAATTGATTATGTAACTGAAGGAGTAATAATAGAAAAAGGACTTTCTTATATGATAGGAGTATAAATAGAAGGAGTTGCGTACGTGATAAAAGGAATAATAACAATAGAAGAAATTTCTTACACGATAGAGGGAGCAACAGTGATAGTAGAATTTTCTTTTGTGACAAAGGGAGCAGCCAAGATTACCACAGGAAGACCTTCTTTAGTGTCAAAGGAAGTTGGCCTCAAATATTGAAATTATGTATGTCAGTCATATATACTACTTCTTGGGATTGGAGAATCATATTTGGTGGACCCAAAAATGTACAAGTAGGTGATTGGATCCTTGATGTACCTTGTTAATAGTAGGCCATATATTTTATTTATAGTGATCACCCTGAACCAATTTATGGTTGAGTTGAGGAATGTATAATGGATGGAATCAAAGAATGTGGTACCTATGTTGTATAGTTCGATTTGGTTTGAGATATATCTTAGGAATATACAAATTTAGGTAGAGGCAGCATATATAATAGCTAATATCACAACTCATGAAGTAATGTAGCTCCAAAATCCAAAAGTACATGGGGTCACTTAATCCAAGACATGATGAGGAGAGCAACAATAGAGCTCTAGTACATATCCATAAATGAAAATATTGTGGACTTAATTCAAAGATGAGCTTAGTATGATGATGAATGTCTCCCTCATTGAAAGGTAATGATAAGGTCTTTGCAGGATTTGACAAACCATCTCCTGAAGCTATAAAATAATTTGGCTGGGTCATAAAGAGCTTTAACCAGGGGAGGCAGATACATTCACCTTTGAAGTGAGAAGGACTTGGCTAGGTCATAAAGGACTTTGAATAGAAAGGTGAATGGACCAAGGAAATTACATGTGAAATTATAGAATACAATAACCTCAGAAGTTAGAAGGACTTGTTTGGGTCATAAAATACTTCACTATAAGGAAAAGACCTTCTAACAGAGGCTTTTGCGTGATCCCTTATAAAAATAGCCCAAAAAATTGTTTGTAGTGGAGGTCACTAGCAGAGGTGAGTGGGGGGATGCTTTAGAGGATGTTATTTTTTACAATGCATCTACAATACACAAACACATCAGTGCTTTACTATCCATATAAGCACTAGTAGCGAATAGAACATCACTGGGCAATTTTTAATTTTTGAAAAAAACACAGTGCTATAGTAAAAAAAAACACCGGTGCGGTACATGTATTAGAATTCCCTAGGGGGTTTTAACAAAAGCACCACTGTAGGTTAAAAAAAAAAAGAGTGATCTTGGATATTTTAAGCACTAGTGTGGTTAAAATAACCTACCAGAGGAGGGTTAAATAAAAAAAGTGTCTCGACCATAAATTTCACTTTTACCATCTACATAGATGGAGAGCTCTAAAGCACTGGTTCCAATCTTGCCTCATTCAAGAACCTTGACATCAATGCTTTTCTTTCTCACCTTCTTTTCGTACTATGCTCAATGCGTGGATTTCCAATTTTCTCAAACGATGGTGAAACTTGTTTTTCTCAGTTACGTGTCAACAATGCCTCCCCTATGAGAAAATGTATAGGTAATTTCTTTGTTTCTCTCTAGTTTAATTTTATAACGAATTAGAATTGAAAATTAGCTAAAAAATTCCACTTTTTTGGAAAAAAAAAATCCTGCACTGTGTGCTCGACAACTTCAGCTCACACCCATAGTGGTGCACCCTATAAATTTACAGGGCACATTGTCATTCAATGTGTGAACCTAACGCACCGCCATTTTTGCGGTGAGTTTTGTAAATGAAAATGTAACAGGAAAAAATATAAATTGTTTGTTGCTATGTACATTTTAAGGTTATGCTCGGTGCATTTATATTTACCAAAAACACCACAAAAATAAGATTAATAAATATAGCTCGGTGTATTCAATAACCTGAACGTTTCGTATGAGTGTGAATAGGTTATACATGTGAACTGGTGCATAATTTTGAGATGCATCGTGATGAAAATTTAAATATTTGAACCAATTGGGGTGCGTCATATGTATTTGCGCACTGTATCCAGTGTGGTTGTGTTTTATAGTGCAATACAACAGATGAATTGCTATTTTTTGGGCATAATGGGTTTTTTTTTAATTGAAAGTTATGATTCCATATTTATAAATAATTTTTCATTTAATAAAAAAATATGTTTTATGTATGAGGCTAATGTATTTTATATGTCAATGATGTAGTAGACACATCAACATAGGTAGCGGGAGCAGGAGTAGGAGCAGGAGAAAATGGTAGACCAATATAATGTGGTCCGACCATGGGAGGCCCAAGAGACGACAAGTGATTTATACCCTTTCCTTATAAGCGTAGCGACCTGAGAGCTCTTGAGGAATGTATGCCTCCTAAAGTACTATGAGGAGGCTACATCCCTGAAGGTGCACCCTTTCTTGGTTGTGCATGTGATCTGGTGGTGGAGTGTCTAGGAGAAGGGTTTGCATGTTGGTTATGAGGTGTGGTATAGGCCCTATAAGGAGGACATATATTTTATCATTGGCCTATCAAGGACAAGGAAGAATTTTCTTTAGTTCCTTGATTTCCTCCATGGGGTTGTAGTAGAGAGTCAGCTTTCCTACTCTCAAAAATATGTTGGGCCTCATGCAATCCATCCAACAACTTTTTAGGCGCATGGTGGAAAACTACAAATTTCTTCTTTTTTTGCACATGGGGTTAGGTGCCTCTAATTATTAGTCACCACCATTACACACTTTACTAGTGATGGGAAATGCATTAGTTTCCTTATTGTGTATTATGTTGATTCTTTGATTCAGGCACCACGATGTATCAGATGGTCTGCCATTTTTTTGAGGCATTTTTATATGGCTTTAGATAGATTTCGTGTGATGATACATGGGAGGAAGAGCTTCCGCTTCGCTTCAAAGCTTTTTTGTTTATTTTTTGAGAGGTTTCCAAAGACGAGGTCTAAATTTGACTGTCACCTTCCTAGGGTGACGACTGAGGTCTAGATGTGCATGTTGTGGCAGATGATGCCCAAGAGGGGCCTGTAAGAGTATCTGGCTAGGATTTCCACCCAGGCACTGGCGCTACTGGCTAATGAGGATGACCATGCGTTTCTCTTGTTGTTTCTTCCAAACATGGGTATTGATTGGAGATAGTGTCCTAAAATCCTCTTCACAACGGATGAGTGTGAAAATGATAGTGGTAATATTAATATTTCCTTTAAATTAGTCTAGTTTAATTTTATTGTTTTAATTAATTAGAATAAAATTTATTTTAGCATGTTCTTGAACTTGTTTTATTAAATTTTTAATGAAATTATCTAATAATTGTTGTGTACTATATATTTTGTAGAAATCGACACATTCCTTGGGGACATGCCTCCTCCTCCACTAGATGGAGCAGATGAGGAGATGGGTGAGGCCCAAGAGGGTGAGGCACATCCTCAAGGGGGCATGGGAGTCTGTGCCTGTAGGGTTGGTTTGAGATTTTGGATGGACTATTGCGACAAATTCTCGAAAGTTTTGGTTGAGGAGGGAGTCTTCCCTACAAGGTCTCAAGACAACAATGCAAATCCTAGGTTAATGGATATTTATATGGAATGTATGCACAAGATGATAATTTTTATGTGTCATATCATCAGATCTAGTAGGCTACTACTAGCAATGAAGGATGTAGGGCATGTAACCCAAAATATTCAAATGAGCCTTCACACAGTTCTACCCCATCAAATCATGATGATGAGGGCAGTGATCATGATGCTTTTGGTATTACTACCCCATCAGATCATGGTCAGGGTGTCAGTGATCCTTGTAGTAGTATACCTCCCCCTCATTATCCTAATGATTAGATGCCAGAGCTAAAGGATGTGCCTTATGTTTCTCCTAATAGAGAAAACTAGGCACCTCCTCCTCTACCTCATAGTTTGACAGAAGTTGAGGAAATAGTTGACCATCCATCATTTTTTGTTGCAGACCAGGCCGACACTACTATGTCTATTGTATCAGATATTTGATTGCAGTTATTTGACTTGTTTTTGTGTGTGTGTGTGTGTGTATTGCATTTTTTTTTTCATTTTTATGTACTTAATTTATATGTTGGTGTTGATGTGTATATTGTTAGGTCATTTTAGATATGTTCATTTAATGTGCTTGCAAATAGATGTGTATGTGATAGCAATTATTTGACATGAGATGTATATTAATTTGAGGATGTGTGTGGTGATGATGTTAGATTACAATGTTTGTGTTTTGTTAGATGTGATCACGATGATGATGCTCTGTTAGATTATTAGATTTGTGTGCTAGCTAATGACGTTTATATGTGTTAGAGGTGTATATAATTAGATGACGGTAGTGAATTTGAATGTGTATCTTAGATTATGTTTATGTTTGCTAGATGGTTATCATCATGATGTTTATTTTTATGAAATAATATTTATTATAGAGTATGTATTTGTAAACTTGTTTTGAAATTTTGTATATGAAATTGCATGTAAAACAACTTACTATAAAACAATTCAAAGACATTTTTATAAATTACAAAGTTTAGTATGGTTGAAACTATGATTGTAAAATTACGATAAATATTTTTCTATTTCTTAGATAGTTAATTCATATTCATTCTAACTTAATTAGTAAAATATTTCAATGCTCACAAGGAAATAATAATTAAAGGTAAAATAATTTATTTAGTTTTTAAGAAGACAAAAACGAGTAACTCATTCAATTTTTAATATAAAATAATAATCATAACAAATTATTAAAAAATACAATTTAACCAATTCAATATTGGTTTATAAAATTCAATCTATTGTTAAATTTAAGAAACTTAATTTTTTATAATTAATTTAGATTTAATATAACTTAAAAAATTATATTTTTATAAAATTATATTTATCGCTAAAATTATGAGATTTTCAAGCAATTTAAATTTAATATTTATAGCAACTCTTACCAATTTAAATTAAAAATTTCTCTCTCTAAAGATGAGGTTCAAGGAATGTAAAATAAGGCTTGTGAAGTTACTTGTAGTTGGGGATTTTCCCTATTAGAAGTTCTCCCTTAAAGAGGCAAGTGAAATTTTCTCTATTTATAAAAATATAACATTTTGGTGCTATTTTGGTTATTTATTTACTATTGTACTGGTTTAAATTTAACTATTTTTAATAAAAATACGAGTTAAATAATACATAATTCATACTATATTAGATTTAAACTTTTATTGATTATTTCTTAATGAACAACTCAAGAAATATTATTTTTTCCATATACTTATCATGCGATAGCCACTAAAATTTATGTTTTAACAGTTCTCCTGGCTAATATTACATCGTGTTCATAATCATAAAGACATGTCTACTTTAAATAATTTACTTATAAATAAATAAAAATAGATATTTATTTTACATAATCTAAATAGGAAAGAAAAATGTATGGTCAACTGTATTAGAAAGTCAAAGAAATGCCTCCTAATCACCATTAGATTATTTATCATTTAATTGTTAGCCATAAAATATTTATTAATTCAACTTTTATTTATAATTAACATTGAAATGAAAAGTAAAAATTGTTCCATTATCCATGCAG
Organism: Pinus tabuliformis; assembly: GCA_031772625.1. NCBI lineage: Eukaryota > Viridiplantae > Streptophyta > Pinopsida > Pinales > Pinaceae > Pinus > Pinus tabuliformis. The sequence goes on along the minus strand of CM062805.1, from coordinate 737,412,059 downwards.
AAAAAATTAAAACCTCTCATGCATCCATGTAAGCTCATTTGTTTATCTTATGGTCCATAAAATGATGTAATCAACATTTTATACATGCATAAGACATCCTTTTAGTTTACAAAATGTTGCAAGAACTATAATTTAAATATAGTAAACATGACTTTACCTCTCATGTCAAGAATTTAATCTTACATATTAAAAGACACATTTTTCATTGTTAAAGTCCTCATAGAGTTATCACTAAATGATTTATATTGATTTTGAACTAAACAAGATGAAAAAACATGTGAACTGATTAATAAACCAATAAGTATCTAAATCGAGAATAAATCTTCAATGTTGTTTCTAAATTCACTATTTTCTCATTTTGGTTATATTCTTCTCATTTGAATATTTGAGAAGGATTGTGACCTTCAATCCTTATTATCATAGATATTAGACACAATTGGAAATACATAGTTTTAAGTGTAAACTTGTTTCCATTGCAAAAACATGTGTAAAAATGTTTATGAATCATACCAATTATATAAATGCCAAAAAGATGAATAAAAAACAATATAATTAGTGAAATAAGGAAAACAAAAACATACAAAAATAGTATAAATGATGAAATAACACAAGTACATATCACTCTTTGTTGTCATCACCTTGATTATCTTCCTTGCTTGGCATGATAACACTGTTGTTCTAAAAAAATGGTTTTCATCTAGAGTCTTGTACTAATATGAATGACCAATTCTTATCCAACACATCTGGGTAAAAGAACCCTTGGTTGTAGTGTTTTTGGAAAACATAAGGGTCCCTAGCTTCATGCCACATCTTTCTATAGTTGATAGATATCAACCGACTATCACAATATTCCTTTACATTATTCTGATCAAAGGTGTCCCGCCACTTGCATCTAAAAATAACACATTCGAACAAAGAGAAGTCCACTTGAATGATCTCTTATATCTTTCCAATGTAACCTAACATCCCATGCATTAGGTTTTGATCATGGTGGCTAGCATGAATAGAATGGTCGAACTCGACTTCCACTCCACAGTCTTGTGTCATGCATCTATCATCGACATCCTCCAAGCAAAAATGATGCCCACATGCCTACATAGATGAGAACAAACGCACCTATAAAAAAATGAAAAAAAATCATAGTGTCACATGTCTAAAAACCCAAACATAATTAAAAATATAAAATATATATAGATTCTACAATTCAAAGGTGCAGTATGAAATTAAAAAGTACAGAAATATATTATAATTACCAATCTGTTGCAACCAACCCCTATGTTTAGTGAATCCTCTTCAGCATGTGGGTAACAACCAGATGCACCGTATTTATCTATGAGTTGATCAAGAACCCAATTGTTAGGGCATGTCATTGACATATTTTTTGTTAAATGATTAGGATAAGGCATGCTTCTACCATTCAACTATTTGAATTCTTTCCTATCACTATCCCATTTACTTCTTTTCTTCTCGTACAATGTGACCCATGATTGTGTCACTTCCATATTGTAAAGAATGAATTTGTTGATGGCTTCATTTTCTGAATTCACTAATGAAATAAGACCAACATATATAGTACATATGAGATCAAAATATGCATTAATATGAAGTTTAGTGTGAATAGTTACTATACAGAAATTTGACAAATGATAAGCCACTTACTCTTTATCATTTGCCTCTTTCCATTCGTTTCAAGAAGCTCACCTTCTCTTTTGTCTTCATCCCTTTTGTCATCCAAAATCGCCACACCTAGTGTGTTCTCGATCTGTTTTTTGTACTAGCTAGCATAATAGAAAGACTCATACAATATATACCCCTCTACCATAGACCCCTCAGGTTTTTCCATTTTTCAAATAAAAGATTTCAATTTCTTCATGTACTTCTCTAAGAAGAACATTCAATGATAAGAAACCACCCGAACTAATTCAACCTCATCTACTAGGTCAATTAGAAGATGAAACTGCAAGTCCATAAAAATCGTTGGCAGTTCCTTCTCAAGCATACAAATAATCCCAGCTATCTCTTGATGCCATTGTGGAACACTAATCATATGAATCTCCTTTGATGTGATCCAATGTATAAAATAAAATAATTTAGATATGGCACATCGTAGGTTTTGGGGGAAGTCATGGTTCACACATCTGTGAACAAGTAGAGGATAATGACATTGCATAGTAAATAGTACATTATACAAAAATTAAAAATAACATATCTCATTGCATAAAAATAAAAATAAAAATAAAAATAAACAAATCATGCTTTTGATATACGTACTCTTAGAAGGTTCAAATGGTCATGCAATTTCAACCCTGAAAAATGGCCTTCTGCAGTGAAGCAGTGTCATAGTGAAGACCCATATAAAGAAGGCACCCTCACACTCATTATAACTTCTTTTTCCAAGGAAAGATCATATTTCTTTAACATCCGTGGGGCATCACCTTCTTTGAAAGACCAAGAGGGACCAACCTCTCCTCTAGTTTGTTGTCTTGGCCAATTTTTCTTTTTAGTTTTAGAAGAAATAAGATCTCTCCTAATAGTCAATGTGTCACTTTCATTCGATGATATGTGCCTCCATAAATAAGATGAAACATTTGTATATGCATGGGGTCTAGTAAGTGGGAAATCTTAAGATGCTCCCAATATGGGAGCTCATAAAATAAAAGTATCCTTTTCATCCGAACGGGAAATTTCTTGACATAGGTGTCGAAGAATTATGGATCATCGAACATATGCTCCCCATTTAAATCAAACATTTATGCAAACTCCTTCTCCTTCACTCTCTCATATGCTCTAAGTCATTCAACTGGTGTCATTATTGCAGGCCTTTGGGTTCTCTTTGGTTTATCATTAAAAGCAAATGTTTCTCTTCTATAAGGGTGCTCTTATGGGAGGAATATCCTATGTTAGTGTCTGTCAGTCCTACTAGTCACCAATGATCAAATGTGCTCTTTCAAAGTTTTTATTAGGGTCCTAGGTCAATTTTTTATGTTTCAGTAGATATTCAAATAAAATTTGGTCACTAATTAGGTTGTCTAGGTCTGTTACTATTCCCTACGTCTCATGGTCAAATTTCCATTTTGGTTGTGTCATACTCATTATGATTAGTCATCAGTAAATTTCTTGATCTCAGTCTCATCTCATGGATAGTCATGTTTCAAGGTCCAAGTCATCAGTTTCATATTCCATTAGGTGTCATTATTGGGGTTAAATCATAAAAAATGATCAAAAGAGTCATGATGTCACTTGTGGCAAAACATAAAGGAAGTAGTAACTAGGGAAAGTGATGTTCAAGGATATTTTTACATAACTATGTTTAGATCAGATTAGCATGCATATGTTTTCATCAGAAAGTTCCTAGGAGCATCTTTCCAATGGTACCTCCCGCGCTCAAATCAGATTCCTCGATTGAAAGATATGCCAAGATGAAGTTTGGACTTCAAAACAGATAAAAGCAATATTTCCTTGTTTTATCACAAACTCTACTCTCATTTCCATTTTCCTTTTGTTATTCCAAACTCTAGCCTTAACCCATTATTTCATCACACCCCATTCCATGTTATGTCATAACTCTAGCAGTTGTTCCACTTTTGCTTTAAAGTATTTCAAAAACATTCAAAAACCATATTAATAGGTCCCTTTATATCGCATCACATTGTTTTAATGAAATCAGCCTTGACCCACCTTGCCATGTATTGTGATTTCGCATAGGCCCTTTTGCAATAAATTACATTGCAATGTATTACAACTAAATACATTACATCCCACTACCCCAAGGCATAAGCTAGTCCCGCTATCACATATCCTGCATCAGCGTATGTTATATGACATAAAGAATAGCCCCTCACCCCTTCCCGATTGCTATATGCAATCATCCCACAAACAAATCCCGCATCGCATCCTACATAAGTCCCGCAATAACCCTCCAACTTTATATCTCAAACGTCGATATCCTGCAGAGTTAAGTCCCGACCCATGCAATCAACAATTGCATTAACGTATATGGTCCCTTTCCCGCATGTACCCCTTCCCCGATGTGATTGCGATAGTCCTCCACTACAGTTACCCAGCTCAGATATCACAATCCATCCCAATTTTGATTGCGATAACCTTTCCAGTTCCAATTATGATAACTTCCCGGTCCTCAATTGCGATATCACAGTCGGCGATCGCGCCCATCCAAAGTTCCTCCTCCACAGTGTCTCTCTCCTAGTTGTGATTGTTCTTAGCTAGGTTGGATGTGATAAATCATAAAATGGTTTTTTATAAAGTCTCACGTCCATTCCATCAGTGAAACACTATGAAATAGGGTAACATCCTCCATCTGACCTCCGATTACGATTAGCCTACAGATGCGATAATTCTATGCATCATAGTGTTAAGGTTTTTAGGTTTGCCCTTTTGGAAAAACAAAGGGAAATCAATGTATAGTCCTTTTCTGCATTGCAAATGTGGTAATAACATCGGGCCGCCTTAGATGTGATTGCGATGAAGATAAATGGCTTAGATTTGGTCAGACAATCCATATCAACTGCTCCTGTGTCATCCTGATATTTAAATACAGTTAAGTCTTTCATGACCTCGACCATGTTTTGCTTGTTGTTTGTTGTGTAATCTCCCAATTGAAAGAAAATACACCCCCATTCACAAGCCTCTAGATCACTCTTTCATCACTATTAGAAAGACGATGGAGACCCTCTCAGTGTTGTTCTAGCCACGGTTATAGAGACATTCTTACACTTGCAACAATTTAGAGAAGATTGCAGGAATAGTGGAATAGCAGCCATTTAGGAAATAGTGGGAGTAACATCAGGTCAAACAAAATGTTTATTGAAGTCCTCCAGTTGGATCAGCAAACCTAGAACAATGCTAGAACTTAGCCAAATCACTTCATCAATAGTTTTGAACTATTTTTAATATTTTTTGTAACAATTTTTTCATTTCTGTTTCAATTTTTTTTTGTAAATAATTATAAATACTTCAAATTGAGAAGTATGGAGGAGTTTTACATCAGAGGTGAGAACACTTGTAGCTTGCATTTCAACTCTTTATTTAGGAAATCAAAGGAGCAATTTGCAGCTATTATCTAGGAATTCATGTGCATTGAGTTTGTGGTGAAGTATTTTCTTTGTTACAGTTTTTTATGAATGATATACATCTCTCATTTCCATATCTTATTTCTTTAGTGATTTTCCTTAAAGGTTATAAACATAATTCTTTCATTAAATCTATGATTTTATGGGAACATCATTTTGTGTAACTTCCTTCTTACTTAATGAATTCATGGTGCACATGCTCATTAAGACATTTTTCTTCTTTCAAACACTACACTACACTGACAAACCCTAAAGCCATAAAAAAAAACATTTCTACCTTGCTCCCCTATATATTTGCTTCTCTAACCCTTTGATACTTTGACTTGGCTACCTGACTTTCATCCCTAATCCAGAATAAAAACCTAAAAAATTTAAACCCTACATGAGCCTAGTATATCTAGCTAAAATATTTTCCCATTCTAGTCTTCATTGGCTATGAATTTATAGAGAGATACTCTCTAGTTTAGCAGGGCTAACTGCTGAACCCAAGTGGTCTGAGGTTACCTCCTTCGATCTCCCTTCTCAGCCTTGGGATATTGTGGAGGATAACACCATGAAGCAGTCATACACTGGCTTTCATAGGTGGTCGGACCACCTAGCCTTTAAGAAGGTCACAAACATTTACATCCATGATACCCTTTTGTTACAAGACATGCGGAATTATTGTATATGGGTCGACACGTTAGTGACCATGAATATGATAACAATTGCAGTGAAATAAAATAATATGTGAAACAATATTGTTATGGATATAAACAAATCAATAAACATGTAATGTACCAAAGAAAACTCCTAAGCCTAGATAATCATGTATGGTGTAAGCACGTATGCCATACAATGTAAAACTCCTCTCCATTATGATGGGTCTTGATACATTGCACACATGTATACCTTCCCATAATTCCTTCAATTCGTCTATCAATGGTTGTAAGTAGACATCCATATTCTTCACTTGTCTTCTACCAGGGACTATGAGATCCAATATGTGATGTTCATTCTTCATAAACAACCATGGTGGGATATTGTTATTGATCACTACTACAAGCCAAAAAAATAGTTGGTGTTTTGGAGGTAATATGGGTCGATGCCATCCATGGTTGTGTTGAGTCGTAGACTTCATACTTCATTGTTGAATTTTTCAAGCCATGTATCTTCTATATGCTTCATGGCTATTGAATCTGTTGGGATTCAGATAACTCCTGACTCACTTCTGTGTGAGGCATGCCATCCCTACAACATAGTTAATTCTTTGCAACGAAAGAGCCTTTGAAACCTTGGGATTATAGTCATGTGCCTCAACATATTATGAGGAGGACCATGTAATTTACCCATTTTTTTGAATTGCAGTACCTGTCATGCCCACGTGTTGGACATATCTCTTTGTCTTCTTATTCTCCTCTATATAGAATAAAGTCATTTAGACATGCATGATATGATATGTACTCAACACCCAACATTTTCAACTTCTTTACCTCTTCGTAGCTACTTGAAAATACATTATCACTTGGAAGAACCTTATCTTTGAATAACTTGTAGGTTGTGGGGAATGTAATTGTACAATGCCAATATTTAACGTTCGTATAATTGATCATTTTTAATGTTGATTGTGTGACAATATTTCTCAAAATATAAGGGACTTGATCGATCATGTAGGTGAATTACCTCAATATTGCTGAGAAACATGCATTTGACATGCCAAACTTTGCTCTCAATTTGTAAATAATCATCATTGTCCCCATCTAATTAGACTTTGACTTCTTGCTAGGTCCAAAGAGAGGAGTGGTGGAATCAGATTTCAGGATTTCGAATAAGGTATCGGTGATATGAGCATCATCCCCTAGCTCATCATTCTGGAATCCATCTAACAACATTGCCTCTATGAAAGTCACATTTGTATGTAATTATCCATACCAACCTACATTTGATTGCCTCCATTGCCAACTTGTGATGAAGAATTACTATTGTTGTAGTCATTCCTAATTGGTGAATTTGGATGTAGTGGGAATTGGATATATGGTTGATTCAACCATTCTTTGTATGTTTCCTCTCTGATTATTTCTCTTAATGGAACCTTCTCTCAAGTTGACGTTGTAGTGGGGTGCACCAAAAGATGGTAGGTGGGTCCCTCATCATCACTATAATCCTAATTTCAAAAAATGTTGAACGACATAGTATAATATCAATGATATTAGTAAGAATGTTAATGCAATTGGTTTGTTAAAATTACATTATACCAAACAATTATTACCGTCATTGATTCAATATTGCCACTAGAAGATGCCATGTTCCAATTGGAATGGTGAAGAGGCTTTCCATTTTCGTCTACCAACTACTTGTGATATATTGCTTCTGCTAAGAACTTCCAATGTTTTTTAAATGGAGGAATATTTTATACATATGAACTTGATTCTCAATCAGGATCCTGCAAATTTGGATACACTTTATTCCTTTTTTTCAATGAAGTAAGAGTGGATCCTTCCATTAATCTAAACAAAATACATATTGTACACTCCTTTAACAGAGGCGAGCCAGGCAACACTAGCTCTGTGAAACTTCAACAGACAACTAGGATGGTAGAACCTAGCACTGAATTTCAAACAAGACTACAAAGGAACTAGGACAAGACAAACCATCCTGCAAAGAGTGCAAAGATTCCTAAAAGCAAACCTAAATAGTTCGCTCTGTAAGACCAATGGATTGAACAACCTAATTATCAACCCTTGATGGCGAGTCCACTGATCTGAAGGCCCAAAACTATGCCACAAATGACCCAAGCACCAACCTTAACTTTCGCTTAACTATCAAACCTAAAGACAGTGTGATCCTGTCCTTGAAGATCTAACATCCTTGATTTGATTTCGGGCCTAAACCTCGCCCACACTTTAACCTTTCTTGCGGACCTGAAGATAATATAAGCTGTTGAACTAAACTATTTCGGGTCTGAATGACGAATTAATTGTTGATCATTTTCTCCGCCCAAAATCCATAGGATGGGGGAGTTCCAAAGCGATTACGCCAACAAGCCTGATTTTTAACCTATCTTATGGACCTGAAGAGTTTATAAACCACCATACAATAATTTTTTGGGTCTTTTTGGACAATTATTTCTCGTGCAGCTTTCCGCCCGATATCCATGGGATGAGGGATTTCTTACAAGATCTCGTCAACTTGCCCACTCTTTACCGTTTCTTACGGACCCAAAAATTAGATAGGCCACCGCTTTATAATAATTTTGGTCTCTTTGGAAGATTAACCTTCGTGCATTTTTCTGCCCGAAATGCATAGAATGAAGGATTTCAGGGCAATCTTTGGTTAGCCACCTACCAACCTGCCCACAATTTATCACTTGCTTCTGCCCTATTATTTGTTTGTTCCTTGCTGTTTCCATTGGTCTTCTCTCTATTCATTTCTCATTCTTTGAAAGTGCTCCTTGTCTTCGATAGCCTCCCTATGGCAGTCCTCATGCAATTTCCCTAATGGCATCCTCATCCAGGCATATATTCTGTTGTTTTTTGCCCATAGTACTCCTTCGTTCGCCGGACGATCCACTAACCTATTAGCTGTTCTATGAATGTGAACAAATTGGAGTGTTCTTAGGGCTCTTAGGTGGGATTGAATGCATTGATAGACCTGCAATAACCGCTAGTGTTTTTGCACTTTTTTTGGTGCTTTCACATTGCATATCTTCTTGACTGAGTTGATTATCAATTTAGAGTCTGCTTCTACAATAACATTGTGTAAATTTGACTCAATCAATATTTCTAGGAATTTCTCGAAGGCCATGAGTTCTGCCATATTGTTAGTGGCATTCCCCAAATGACTGTGAAAGATAATTTGAATGTATCCCTGCTCATCTCTTATGACTCTGCCATAACCAGATACTCCAGTGTTTCCTTTAGAGGCTCCATCTATATTGGATTTCAGAAAAACATGTGGACGAGGTTGTTAGAAATCCTTACCCGCTGTTGTATAGCTTGTGTACTTGCTTATGCCCTGGGGGATCAGCAGCTGGAGACCCAATTGCATAAGTATATGTGCATCCTTTTTTAGAGTAGGGTTTTCGAGGGCTTGCTTAAGACAGGTACTTACAGTTTCTTTGAGTTGTCTTATAATCTGATCTATGATGCTCTGTTTTGAGCCAATTTTGAGCCAATTTTGTTCTTGAAAATCTTGTTATTGCATTCTTTCCAGAAATTCCAGATCAAAAAACTTGGAATTAGAGTCCATTCTTTGTTAACTATTTCATTTTCTAAGAAATCTTTCTGCGAATTCTTTAAAGTACCAATAATGTTGGATGCATCCCTGTCAATTTGCCTAAAGATTGAGGCTACCCATTTCCACAATGTAGAGATAAATGAGCAAAGTTTGAGTAAGTGATCCATTGTTTCCTCTTGCAGACCACACAACTGGCATCTAGATGGACCAACTAGACCACTTTTCCGAAGATTCTCCCAAGTAAGAATCTTTTTATGATGCACCAACCACATGAACAGTTTAATTTTCATCAAGTGTGATTTCTACCATAGGTCCTTCAATATCTTATCAGGGTTTGGAAAGTCAAGCCCAATGACAATTCTTTTGGCTTCTTTAAGGTTGAAGTTGCCTTCATTATTTCTTCCCCATCTTAGTTGGTCAGAAAATGTTGATGTTAATATTTCTCTTTGTTCCAACATGATAGCGAGAGCTTCTGCTTGGGTCTTCAAAGAGGTTTCTTCACTATATGACAGGTTCTTCCATGTTCTCCATTTATCCTTGCGTCTTGTTTGATCCCAGAATTCACTTACCCTGAGTAAACCTTTACTGTCAGTGTCATCCTTAAGATTGGTTAATTCTTCTCTACACAGGTTAGGTTCCTGCTGCCAGTTATCCTCCCAAAACCATGCTAGGTTTCCATCTCTGATCTCCCAGAAACTGTGCTTCTAAACTATGTCTCTATTCTCCCAAGAATTGTTCCAAATGTGGGAGCCTTTGATGTGCCCAAACATCCGAACATGATCCCTTTCTTTCCAATTGTTTGCATACTTATATTTCCAATGCCTGGCCCATGGGGTTGCCAACTCCTTTAGCCATCTCCACCAAAGTTTTTCCCCCAAGACTTTGCTAAGGGTTTCAGGGTCATGAAGTCCCAAACCCCCATGGTTCTTAGGTTTACATAGCTTATCCCAAGCTACCAAAGCCCATTTCTTTTTCTCTTCCCCTTTGCCCCAAAGAAAATTTCTTTGAATATTTCTAATGAGTTTCAAAACTCCTTTAGGAGTAGGAAGAGTTGAAAACATGAAGGTGGGAATAGTTTGCAGGACACCCTTTTTAAGAACTAGTTGTCCAACTAAATTCAAAGACCTGCTTGTCCATTTCTTGATTTTATCCTGCATTCTATTAGTCACTGGTTCCCAAACTTCCTTGCTCAGAGGTTTATTAGTGAGAGGTATTCCCAGATATTTGGATGGTAACTGATCTCTTTGAAAGCTGAGAATTCTAGAGAGGTTTCTCTGAATGGCAATGTCAATATTAAAAAATAAAATTTTTGATTTGGTGAGGCTTACCTCTGTACCAGAGGCCATAGCAAAGTCATTCAGGATTTGTTTGAACTCTTTAGCTTCCTTGACCGTGGGTGTACCCTGTAGCATAGTGTCATCCACAAATTGTTGATGAGTCCAGGCATCCCCATTCGAGGTGAGTTTGAGACCCTGGATTCTTCCTTCTATGTTGGCGGATTTAATGGCTCTGCCTAATCCTTCCATCATGAGAATAAAGAGGAAGGGGGAGAGTGGATCTCATTGTCGAAGGCCTCTTGAAGGCCTAAAGGTTCTGGATGGAGAGCCATTAAGAAGGATTGAAAAGTTAACTGTAGTAACCAGGGCCATTATCCATCTTATCTAGTTGTGGTCGAAGTCGTATGCTATTAGTACTTCCCTTATGTACGACTAGTTGAGCTTGTCATAAGCTTTCACTAGGTTAAGTTGTATGATCATCCTCGCTTTCTTATTTCTCTTAAGAGAATGAACCACCTCTTGAGCTTGAATTATGTTGTTTAGAATCTGCCTTCCTTCCACATAACCAGTTTGCTCTTCTGACAGAAGCATTGGAAGTAGGGGCTTGAGTCTTTTTGAAATTACTTTGGAAATAATTTTGTACACCACATTGCATAAAGCTGTGGGTCTAAATCTTTCTGGTGTCATAGCTTTTTCCTCCTTTGGAATCAAAGCTATGAAAGAAGTATTAAATGCCCTCAAATTGTTTTTGGATCTTCTCGAGTCCTCCACAACTTCAAGGATATCTTGTTTGACTATTTCCCAGCATGCTTTGAAGAAGTCAACATTGAACCCATTCTGTCTAGGAGCTTTCCCATTTTACATTTCTTTAATAACTTAACTTCCTCTTCAGTTGCTGGCCCGTTAAGATTGTAATTTTCTTCCTTGGTTACAAGATTTGGAATATACTTTGTGAATTTTTTGATAAATTGTGATCTGTCTCCAAGAGGCTCCTCTACTATGCTTTGGAAATGATGACTAGAGCACATTCCATTTCTTTTTGGGTGCTAAGCTCTTTTCCTTGAGTGTCTCTAAGTTTTTAAATCCTGCTATGTTCCCTGTGATCCATGGTTGACTTGTGAAAAAACTTGGTGTTTAGGTCCCCTCCTTTAACCCATTGCACTATTTATTTTTGCCTCCAAAAGATCTCCTCTTACTGGCATCTGTCATCGCATTCCTGTTGAAGAGTGTCGGCTTGCATTTTCCTTTCCTTGGTGAAGCCATCTGTGATAAGGATCTGATTGATTCCTTGAAGTTTCTGTTCAACCTCTGTTTTAGCTTTGAAAATATTCCCAAACTTCTTTTTGTTCCATTCTTTAAGCCTGAGTTTGATTTGCTTCTATCTCTGTTGTAGGAGAAACATATTGGTTCCTTGAACGGGAAAAACATTCATCCACCATTTACCAATATTATTAATGAAGTTAGGGTGAGTGAGCCAAACATTTTCAAACCTGAAATGTCTATTTCTTGTAGTACCTATAAAAGAAGCTTCAAGTTGGATAGGCCAGTGATCTGAGCCTTCAAAAGGAAGGATTGATGCAGTCAAGTCAGGGCCAGTGAGAAAGAGGTCCTCCGAGATTATAAATCTATCTAGTTTAGAGGCAACTTGAGAAGCCCCTCCCCTCTTATTATTCCATGTGAAAGTACCATTTATTGTCTCCGTGTCCACTAGCCTCATGTCAATTAGGAAGTTTTGGAAGGCAATGGAGTCTCTACCTAGTATTCTGGTCCCACATTTTTTTTCTGTAAGAGATCTGATCATATTAAAATCCACTCCCAAAATCCATGGCATAATAGGATGTCTCCCTCTCAACTCCTCCAGTGAGATGAGAAGCCTGAGTTTGTCTTCTAGTTTTTGAGTACCATAGACATTTGTGATCATATATATTTCCTTATCAGCCAAAGGTTGGATCACCATTGAAAGGTGGTTCCTGGATGCCTCAACATCCAGGATTCCAAGTTTCTGGGGGTTCCAAAGAGTGAGAATCCTGCCTACCATGTTGTCTGCTTTCACTTCTAGATACTCATACTTAATGAGCCATTTGCTATGTATCTCTCTAATTTTATCTATTGAACATTTTGTCTCCTAGATAAACACCATGTCTGGTTTTTCTTCTTTTATTCTATTCCTAAGATTTTTTTGTTTCCTTTTTCTTCCTAAACTCATAATGTTCCAAGTTGTAAGCTTCATTATAAAAGATTTGTAAATGAGTAACTAGTAAGATTTTTCATCTTACCTGAGTCAATCATGAGTGTCCCACACTCTGTCAACAACTCATTCTGTCTTTTCCTTCCTCTTTTCCTGCCTGGGTTCTTGTAAGAGTGTCTTGATGTTGCCTCCATCGTTTTAACCCCTCTATTTTCCAGGCTGTCATGGTTTCTTTTGATTCTAGAACCCTTTGCTTGGGATCTCTAGAGGTAGAGCTATTGTACTCTGTCAAACTCCTCTTGTGGTAGAGAATCAACCCCTTTGGTGGTTCCCTGCTCCAAGAATTTTTCTAGATATAGATTCTCCCTCTCAAGAATCTCCTGTAGTTCATGGTCCTCTGTTCCAACTTCACTTGGGGTCATCTCATGGTCCCTACCAAGTTCCATGTTTTTTAGCATATCTTCCTTTAGTTTGTTGTTCTTAGGTACATCCTCCATGCTAGCATCCTTTTCCCTCTCCGCAAGATTATCCTCCGATGCTTGGTTCATCGCATTGTTCTCGTCTTCTTCTTCTAAAATCTTGAAACTGTTAAGACTTGGGTGTTTTTCCTTGCTAGTTTTCCTTTGGTACTTTTTTCCTCCTTTTCCTTTGCCTCCCATCTTGGTAAAGCCTTTGGGGTCTTTGCCTTTGTTGGTTTTCATATTGTCCTCTAGTTTGTTTAAAGGGAAATCTCCGATGAGGTGCTTGTGCTCATGACATTTGCGGCATCTGAATGGGACATGTTCATAGTCCACCGCCTGCACCCATTCTTAATCATAAACTTCTAGAATGATTTCATCCAAAAGTGCTCTTGATAGGTCCATTTCTACACATATGCGTGCAAAGGAGGTGTATTTTCCTCACAAAGTCGCCTTTGATATTTTAAAAAAATGACCTAATTTATTGCCTATGGCCTTTAAGGATTCAGGCAACCAATAATATAAAGGTAGGGAGTAGATTCATATCCATACCGGTACTGATGTGAATGTTTCTCGTTCCGAGATGAAATTCATCACCCATGGTCACATGTAGAGGCCAACCGCAGCATAAAAGTATGGTCCTCCTTCAAACACTTTGTCTTTGTCCTCTAGGTTTGTGAATACCACTGTGAAGAAACCCTTGGACCCAAGGTGGAGGGTTATTTCCCACTTAGGTTTCCATTGGTTTCTTATCCACACCTGCAACACCTTCTCCGTTGGCCATATCCCCATGAATTTATGTATAACTGCATAAGTTGCCATGTGATCCTTGTGCTCTTATAGCACCATATTATTTAAAATAACCCGGGGTTTAATGGCTGACCTAGGTTTGCAGAGTCCTGTCACACTCCTGTTCTCAGCTTTCTGACTATTGTCTTCTGTTCTCTTTCCTCCTCTAACCTCCTCATGGTTCTTTTCCTGCTCATGAGAACTATTGTTTTCTATATTTTTTGTACTGATCCTCTCCGTTCCTGCCTACATTGGCTTTTTGAAGCGATTCGAACCCGCTTCATTGTTTCTGTTTGCCACTACCTGGCTGTAGGAGGGAGTAGAACTCCCCCCTCCTCGCCCTTCCATGGTTACCAGCAATCCCCTATTGGTCCAAACCCTTGTTTTGTGTTTTCCCCCGCAACCTTGGATACACTTTTATTCAAATTGACATGGATTAAAAAAAAAATCTAGTTAGATAATCAAAATATAAATAAAATCTAAACTTACTAGAGATGTAAAGGGAGAACTCTGCAGAGGACTTTGATCAACAATATGGAATGAGATGGAATTCAAAGAATTGGTCATTTGATATTATTGAGATTTTGTCCCTACATTTGAGAAAAATAAGAAATAAAATTTTGTGTGCATATCTAAAATTAATTTCAAGGACCATATAACCACAATCTAAATTTCAATATAGTTTTCAAACCATTTTTCAAGAATAAGGCAACTTTAACCGGAAAAAGTATACTATGAACTAATGTAATTCATGTGGATGTGTCCTAAAGGGCAATTTCATATTAATATGTCATTTTATGTGAAAATAAAATTTCAAATAGCTTGTAAACCCTACTCGCGTGCTTATAAAAAAAAATCGCACCAATGTGTATAAGAAATAACAACACCAGGGCGTTTAAATAATACCCACACCAATTTTTGGAATTTCGAAAAATAGAAAATATGTTATCATATCGATGCTGTTGTACAAAACCCCACTCATACATTTAAATAAAAACAACACCGATACACACCTTTTTTCGAGATTTTCAAAATAAAAACAAATTCTATCATCTCGGCACTCTTATAAAATTTACAGCACTTATGCATTTAAATACAAACCGCATTGTTGTGTTAAAATATTAATTGCACTGTTTCAGGATTTCAACAATAAAAAAAAATTGTATCATGTTGGTGTGTTGAAAAAAATTGGTTTTTCGGCAATGTCACTGAACTTTTATTATAAACGCACCAATTCTCTTTGCTATCGAACGCAATGATGTTTGGATAAAGTGAAAAAAAAAATGTAATTTTTTTTTTCTTTTTTTTTTTAATTCAAAAATGAGCAGCAATTGATTTTTTGAAATCTAAATTTATAAAGTCTTTTAAATAGTAAAAATGTATTCACTATTTCATTATTTTTCCTAAAATTTCAAGGGATTTATTTGCAAGAGAAACATACCAGGAGCACTGCGCAACAACATAATACTTTGGAACAACAAAATATTCAAAAGACTATAAGCTAAAAGGTATGGTGATTCACTCAAAACCCTACATACTAGAATTTTTAAATTTTATCGTTAATTTTAGTAACAATTTTTTTTACAAATTTTGTTAAGATTTAATTAAAAGAGGGATCATTTGCAAGAGAGACATACTGGGAGCATTCAGGAGCAGGGAAATATTTTGGAACCGTAGAAAGATCAGAATTTGAAAGGTATGGTGATTCAATCAAAACCTTGCATAGCAAAACTTTTAACTTTTACAGTTGATTTTATTGTTAATTTTTTTTACAATTTTTGTTAGATTTATTCACGAATTAAAAAAATAAAATAAAACAAAACAAAATAAAATAAAATAAAAATAAAAAATAAATAAAAAATAAAAATTTGTATAATAAAGAATTTACTAGTACAAATTTTTATGATGCCTGTTCCTATTTAAATTTAACTAAAATTCAGAAGAAAAAAAAAAGGAAGAAAAAAAATGAATACTTACCTTGAACCCTTGCTTCTTCCATTGGAAACTATGTTAATACTGAGAGGGGGGTGAATCAGTATTAAGGCTAATTTTCAATTCTTTATGCCAATTTACTTTTCTTATTCAAACTTGGCAACCATCCATATCAACAACAACATATAATATGGAAACAATATGAAATCAACATACAAGCACACACCATGAGTATCATATACATGAGAAACCCTTTCGAGAAAAAAACACCAAAGCTTGTTGTTGTTATTGATGTAAAAGAAGAACACATACTTTATTACATCAATATGTTTTGTGAGCCACCACTCACAGGAAGCACCACCTCCCTTTGATTGTTTGCTAGCACCCACTAGCAAGACGCAGCAACTCCCTAATTTTGTAGACACCTGTCCAACTTACTAGAAGCACCGTGTGTTGGGTCACCCAAATACCATCTTTTTACCAAGCTTTCACTTCACTTTCACTTCACTTTTAAACCATATTTCTCTTTCCCATACCCTTACATAAACTATTTTCATGATTACATTAGGTTAAGACCTATTATTTTCCAATGCATATGTCTTAGTGTTTTTGAGTGAATTTATGATTAAATTTTGGAAAACTAACATGTTTTCACTTATAAATGGAAGTGGGATGAGTTTCATGATGTTTGTATGATCCAGGTGGATGTTGGTGGCCACCCACCTATCCCATTTGGACCCCCACAACTGTCTCTTTCAGCTTTTTCAGTTTCCTAAATTGTAGCATAGTTTACTATTTTTAGCAGTTTTTCGGGTCCTGAACTTCCGGAGCCGTTTTGAGGCCCTAAACGACATTTTTTTGGGAAATCTTGGGCAACATGGGTCCATGGACCGATGTTGCCTCCCAAAGTGGTAGTGCTCGGATAGATCTTTCTAACGAGCTATTGTACGCGTCAAACGAAGATCATATACCAAAGTTACGACCCCGGGAAATTGGTGTACCAATTTACCCAAACGGGGCCCAAAATTTGGCGTTTCATCTTCTAGGGTTAGGTTTTGGAATATTAAGAGTTTTCCATTGTTTCTCAACAATAAATAGGCCTTCGAGCCTCATTGTAACACAGTTTTAGAACAGTTCAGAGGATAGTTCAGAACAGTTCAGAGGCATGTAGCCACAAATCTCTTCTCAGAGATAAGCTACCATCGCCCTAGTTGGTTTATTTCCATTTCTGGTTGTAAGCATATTTCAGTATTTTCCATTAATGAAATGAAGTATTATTTCCGCTGCATCTTTGTGTATATGGTTATCTCTGTAATTTGTTGCGTTCCTGTTTAAATCCGGATCAGTGGATATCTTGGAGAAGCAGAATTTTAACACATAGATTTTTCAACTCACCTAGAAGTTCAATTTCTTTCTGGACTGAATGTTTTAACCTTTCAGTCTCCCATGAGTAGTGATTCATCTCCCAACAGCTTGGGTATTACCTCCCCCAACCTTCCTCTAGTACTTTATAACAACCCTGGTCAATTTTTTTCTAAGCTAGTTAAATTTATTAAGGTTCACAATGTACACTCTTCCTACTAGGCTACTCCCTCTATTTGTAGAAGTAGTAATTGTAGTTTGGGTCCCCAAGGATTGTCACAGCCTGGTTCCCAAGGATTTGTACTCATTATGTCAGTTCAACTGTGTTTGGCTGGTAAATGGCGGGATCCTTTACTAGATACCCTGAATTCCCTAGGAAAGTGCATGAAGATGTTGAACAACATTGGTATTTATTCGAGGTCATCTAGAGAGATCTCTAAACTCCAGATGCCTTGAATCTTACTTAATTCCAAACCACTCTTCAAGACATTTTTCTTTGCATGTCCTCAACGAGGTCGGGATATAAGGAGTTAGGGCTTGAACTGGTCAAACCTTTGCAAGACCAGCCTCGCAAATCCCCACGGCCTCCCATGACGGATGAGAAGAAAGACGAGGGGGCAGGAGATCCTATCAAAACCTTGCTCGAAGAAGCCCTCGAGCGACAAAGGAATGCGATGATGGATAGCTTTGCGCAGATCCTTCAGCGGCTACCCAGAAGCGACGCATCGACTTCCAGCAGCTACTCTGGAAATGCCACACCGTTTAAGGTACAAGTTAATTTTGAAATCCCCATCTTCGAGGGTCAAATAGATGCAGATGCCGTAGATAAATGGTTAAATTTGCTAGATGGGTAATTTTTTCTGTTCATGAATTTTCAAGTCAGGAAAAGATTGTTTTCGCTCTTCTCAAAGCAGCCCCCCATGTCAAGGATTGGTGGGAAACCTACTGCGAGCAAAAGGATGAAAGTACAGGCTCACTATTTTCAGCCGCACCCACTTGGAATGACTTCCGGGATGCCATCAAGGAGCAGTACTACCCTGTCGGAAGCTATGAGGACAAATACATCAAATGGACCACACTGCGGTAGGGACGAGACCAAGATGTGCCAGAGTTCACAAACATTTTTCATACCCTTCGCACACAGTTGGGTATCAAAGATTCTGAGCTGCATCTGGTACTCAAATACCGCGGCTGCCTACATAGATACATCCAGGAAGAGATGGGGTTCTTGAACATCTCCTCACTCGGCACAACATACCGATACGCTGTCAAAATTGAGCAAAAGTTCAAACAAAAGAAGCAAGACTTTGGATCTGCAAATTCGAAGCCCAAAGGACAAAGCCAAGGCAGGGTGACGCAAGACAACCCGTCGAAGCCACAAGAAAAGAACAACACATGAAGCCAAAGAAGGACACAGGAAAGTGGTGTGAGTTCCACAAGAGTCCCACTCATAACACAAATGAGTGTTAGACCAAGCAGTCGCTGGTGGCCGAGTTGAAGGCTTTCGAATCAGATGCATGTTCTATCCCTGAGCCAGAACCTGACAAGGGGAATGGCAAAGGGAAGCAAATCATTGATGCGGATCCCAGCACCACTGTTTCCACTACCAAGATCCAGAAGAATGAACCTATAGATCCAGAAGAGGGGGAGCATCTTTTCCACTCACAGATGTGGGTGAAGGGTTCGCCGCTGGAATTCATTGTCGACAGTGGCAGCCAAAAGAACCTCATTTCAGCAGAGGTCGTGAAGCGGTTGGGCCTACTGACTACACCGCACCCGTAGCCATACAGTATCGGGTGGCTTCACGAAGGATGAGATCTAAAAGTTCGCCAGCAGTGCCGCCTTCCCTACAACATCAAACCATTCACAGACGAGGTGTTGTGTGATGTTACACCTCTGGATGTTTGTGATGTATTATTAGGCCAGCCATACTTGTGGAGGCGACATGCTGTGTATGAGTCCAGGCCTCGTGCTGTCATTATTTCTTTTAATAATTCATTATACAGGATACCAGAGGTAGCCCCACCTACCACCACATCTTTGATCACCGCTAAGAAAGGCATCAAGCTCATCTCCCAGACCAGGAAATTCATCTGTCTGGTTCACTCCCAAAGTAAGGGGAAGATTGTCATCACATCCATGACCCCCGTGAAGGGTTCCTCCATGCAGTAGCAACAGCAAAGGGATATAGTCATGACAAGACACAGGAACAACTTCTCCTCACCCACAGGGGTACCACACAAGTTTCAGGTGGGTGACAAAGTTTGGTTGCATCTGCAGAGAGAACACCTTACCAGAACCCACCAGAAACTCAGACCACTCCGACATGGTCCTTACACCAGTACCAAGGCTACGGGTAACAATGCTTTGAAGCATAGCATTCCTCCATTCCTTCGCTTGCACCAAGTGATCAATGTGGACCGTCGTCGACCATGCTTCCCACAATTTCTGAACACATGAGAGATTGCAGAATAGCTCACCAGGGACCAAATTCAGCAGATGGAGGAACTCAACGCAATGGGGACCATTGCTTCCTAGGGGGGAGGAATGATCCAGATGGATGTTGGTGGCCACCCACCTATCCCATTTGGACCCCCACAACTGTCTCTTTCATCTTTTTCAGTTTCCTAAATTGTAGCACAGTTTACTATTTTTAGCAGTTTTTCGGGTCCTGAACTTCCGGAGCCGTTTTGAGGCCCTAAACGACTTTTTTTGGGAAATCTGGGGCAACATGGGTCCATGGGCTGATGTTGCCTCCCAAAGTGGTAGTGCTCGGATAGATCTTTCTAACGAGCTATTGTACGCATCAAACGGAGATCATATGCCAAAGTTACGACCCCAGGAAATTGATGTACCAATTTACCCAAACGGGGCCCACAATTTGGTGTTTCATCTTCTAGGGTTAGGTTTTGGAATGTTAAGGGTTTTCCATTGTTTCTCAACAATAAATAGGCCTTAGAGCCTCATTGTAACACAGTTTTAGAACAGTTCAGAGGATAGTTCAGAACAGTTCAGAGGCATGTAGCCACAAATCTCCTCTCAGAGATAAGCTACCATCGCCCTAGCTGGTTTATTTCCATTTCTGGTTGTAAGCATATTTCAGTATTTTCCATTAATGAAATGAAGTATTATTTCCGCTGCATATTTGTGTATATGGTTATCTCTGTAATTTGTTGCGTTCCTGTTTAAATCCGGATCATTGTAGGTGTATTTGAAGACTTCAACAAAGTCATATTTGACCACCAAGCCTCAAATTCGAATTTCTTCTTCAATCCCTTGAATATTTGATGAAGATTTGGGAGATTCCTTCAAGCATACTTTATGGAGAAGAATTATGGAACTTTTGATAAGATTTCTTATCAAAGATATTAGATATTTGTGAGAGGATTTGTATAGATATTACTTGTTAAGTGTTAGCACATGGTTGTAACCACATGAAACATTTGTGGATTTAGGAGAGATTTGTGGATCTCAAATCTTTGTTAGTTATCTCAATTTTATGTATAAATAGGAGTTCCTCCTCCATCCTGAGAGGAGGACTCTTGGAGCACATATCCAATTTATGATGGAGTAGAATAAAGCTTCATTTTACATAAATTTCCATTCTATAGTTACTTAGATGTGTTATGATTTATGTATGATTTTTTGGATGATTTTGGTTTAAAATCTAATTTGTGTATGAAAGGACAACTAAGGATTTAAGTTAACTTCTATTTCTATCAAATTATGAATCACAACTAAAAAATCATCCTTTTGCATTTCTTGAATTCCAATTTATGATTTGATGCAATGGTAATGTTGTTGAAGTAGAATTGTGAGGAAGGACAACCAAGACCTCCTAAGTTAGGAGCCTCTTCTCTTGCATTCTACACGTCACAAAATTTTGCTCTGTAGTTTCTCTTCTTGAGGACAACACTATGAGGAAGGAAAACCAATAGCTCCTAACTTAGGAGCCTCTTCTTTCAGTTACTGCATCTTGAATCAGAGACTCTGCTTATTTATGCATGTAGATCAAGTTTTTATGAATTTACGGAATAATTTGTCACTTTGATCTTAGGAGAATTATGATCACTCCAAATGGATAAATGAAGCATTTTATTTCATAATGACCAAGATTTCTTAGCTTAGAGACAATTTCCTACTCTTGCATATATTTTGTTGGCATCATCACAAGCTTACGAGTATCCCTGGTTGATAATTTAATGAAAGAAATTTAAGCAATTGAATTGCCCAACACCATGTGAAGCACCAACTTCTTGAATTTTTTGCAAGCACCAACTTTCAAGGGGCACCAACCCCCAAGCCTTCTCAAGCACCCACTAGAGATGGAAGCACCAACTTCTTGTATGCAAGCTCCAACCCACACTGAATAGGGAACTAGATGTTCTTTGTAATTGGTAGCCACTATGCCTGATATCACCTCTATTCTCTGCTCACTCTACACACTCTACAATAGCCCATTGACCTGCTCAACAAAAGTCAGTCATCACAGCCTCTCACTGCACTCTCTCTTCTACTCTTCAAAAATATGCACTTCAACTCTTGACCTTCTATTCCACAAGCTCTCTTGGCCTCTTACACTGCAACACAGGCTCTCTCGGCCTTCTTCATACAATAGAAGCACTTTCAACCTTTCTCATAGTGCAACATAGACTCTTTAAGGGTCTTTTCTCTACATAGGCACTCTTGAATTCCCATTTAGGACATTCTCGCTCAACCTTCTTCCTCTGCACAAGCACCTTTGACCTTTCGCACAATAGAACAGGCTCTCTATCTCGAGGTCTCTTGCTTCTTCTTAGGCACTCAATAATGTTTTTCTGCAGAACTGGCTCACTATGCCTTACAAACAACATCGCACCAACACACAGAGCTCTCCTCACAAGTCACTCAATAATGTTACATCTCCACTCCCTTTGCTCAACTAGGCTCTTTTGTTTTGTTCCTTTGCTACTCACAAGTCAATTCTGCCACTATTGTCCTATATCCACACTTCCCGAGGGTACTTAAGCATGGCTTTTCAATTGTGTTGTTGCATCTAACTTGGTCTCTACCACTTCATTAAACATGAGAATGGCCACTTGACTATTTCTCCATACTGAGAATTAATTCTCAGTCCACCTCAATATTTCAACCAGGAACTATCCTCTCCGTGAATAAATCTCCTATCACTGAGGCTCTTCATGCTTATTCATGTTTTCACACAGCTTGACTGTAGTTTGGCATGGCCTCTCTAATATTCATTTAATTCACTGAGGCGTTCCTGAGAGCACAGAGATGGCTTGTCTCACCTCAAGGAAGGCCCAACACTCTTTTATGAAAAATCATGGTCCTTGCTGCCTTGACCCACCAATCTTTGACAATCGCTATTACTCCTTAGGCCAACTCCTCTAAGCCATTATGGTCCTTGCTGCTGACTCACCTATTTTCCAGACACATTTGTACTTTTATATCAGTGCCACAACATATCGTAACTTATGCAAGAGGAATGTTATGATATCACTAAGTTCTGATACCCTTAACTGCTTTACATATAACTCCATGGACGCTTTATTTCTCATAAGACTGAGATTGTGACCATAGGCTTAACATAACATTGTAGTGCTATATCAGATCCCCTGCATATCTTAACTTTTGCAAAGTCTTTATTGCGCTTTAGCTCTTTCTTATCCCTCATCTCTTTTCACATCATAGGACCCTACTTGTGACTGCCAGTATAACACATAGTTTCCAAGCCTTCAGACTCCTGCTCGGGGTCTATCTCCCTGTGTTATAGCTCTTCGCATTTGGTTCTTTTAAATTCCCAACTAAACACCAACACATACAACAAAGCTCCCTAGGCATCATAACTTTTTTCAAATATGAATTTACATAGGAGATACAAGATCTCCATCTTACGATATACTCCATAGCACTTAGGTACTAGCCTCGCTCTGCACCCTTGGTTCTTTGGGTCTCTACATAATGATGTGATAGTTAATATCAGAGCCCCCTTTATCGTAACCTTTTTGAATTCCATTTTCATAGGATTTATGAGGTCCTTAGCCTCTGATATGCTGACCTTTGGGATAACATCATTTCTCCACGTGGCGCCTCCTAATTGGTGACATGTGTCCCCTGATTTTCCCCATTGGGCAACCAAAGTGCCAAAATCATATGCCATGTGCCCAGCATACGGTCACGTCATGCTAATGTTAGTTGCCACTTCATCTCTTCATAGCCAATCACATGCCCCTATGTGTCCTACCAGAGGAAAGAGAAGGGGTGCCAACTTGTTTTTCCAACAAAAACCGTTGTATTTCTACACCTTTTCAAACCTCGACACTTTCAAAGAGTTGCAATTGATGGGGACTTACAAGGTTTTGATATTCTGATATGCTCCGACCTCCGATATTTCAATATTTCCTGCTTTGATAGTAGCCCTTCAATGCTCCTATGGCCTTATGCTCTAGGGTTATGATATTCTCCAATCTCTAATTCAACCTTCTATGATGTTCTGATATCAGGTCCCGATGTGCTCTAAGGTTTCAGTATTGTGATCTCTTATATAGCCTACTCTGATGTCTTGACCTTTGATATTTCAACCTGCTTAGGACTTCAAGTCCCTGACTTCAACAGTCCATAACTTTTGATCCAGGAGGCCATTTTTAGACTTCCTCACACCATTGGAATGCTCTTTTAGAGAACTTTCCAATGAAGAGGGTATGATGTAGACCCTTAGCCAAATTCTACCTATAAAACAACTGAAATCTCTTTGTCATTCTTTGCTCATGGAGTCCTGAGCTCCCAACCACCATAGTTATTATTTTATTTCTTCTCTAGTAAGCCTGCTACTATGATGATTCTCTACAGAGCACTGTAGAAACCAAGGGATTCCTCCTGAATTTCCAATCACCATAGTCATCATTTTATGAAATTTCCAATAAGCTTGCTACTGTGATGATTCTCTATAAGGTACTGCAGCAACCACAAAACTGCACTTGAGCTCGATAAAGCATATCAATGCTAGCCCAATTACCATCATAGTTCAGCCATGGAACATAAAATCCAACATCAGCTGTGACAAACATCCATGACATTCTGGTTGACATCAATGCCAACTCTCCTGCTAACATTTAGAAAATGCCAACTGCCCCACACATCTCCCAGCATGATTGTTGACATCAATGCCAATAGACTTGCAGGTACTAGTTATCCATTGCCAACTGTCCAACATCTTCTTTCTTATGTGATTGCACAATTTCACCTTAGGGTTTAACTCCCTTTACCAGTTCACAATTATGGTTTTTCATTTTAGGAATTTTAGATTTAATGGGGTTGTGTACTTACTATATATAGGGTGTTTTACATGTAAAGTAGTGGGGTCACTTATTGAATTAGATCCAAACCTTATCGTTCCTATCCATTTGTTTTAAAAACGACGTATGTTTCACGGTGTGCTAATTCAACATAATGCACCAGTGTGCCCTGTGTAATAAAATGCACTAGTGTATTATAACACTATCAATTTTCTTAAGTATGTTCATCAACGATCCAAGTGTAATATAATGCATCAGCGCGCCTCTTCCAAATAGCACTGTTAAGTCATTGTGGTGTGTTTATTGTTACAAATCACATTGTCATAATTTAAATTATTTTAAAAAATTAATTTTTGTTGATGGTGTCGATCAATTAAACGCTCGATGCATTTAATGGCATAAATGTGTTGGTGCATTTCTTCAAATAAACACATCGGATGCTAGAGCTCTTTTTGGCTTGAAAATATTTCATTTATGCATAAAGTATATTTGATGGCGTCTGTATTGAATTGCACAGGTTGTATATTGATGAAATTTGTTTAAGAAGGTGTAAAGTAATAAAAATATTGATCAACACAATGATAACACATTGAAAAAAGAAGAGAATGCAAGTTGTTTGTAAATTATTTACAAAATTAATATGTTTGAATTATATGCAAGTTTAAATAATAGAGCAACAAAATGAAGAAGACATTTAATATTATTTCTAATCTAAGTGCAGAAAAGCGTAAAATTATGATAGAAAAATTGCAGAAGGATGAATCAAGTGAATGAAAAAATACTATTCAATATGAGTTTTTATTTTAATTTTTTATTAATAATATACTTAAGAATATTAGATAACATGTTTCAAACAATATATTAATTCATATATGTTTAATGTTCTAGAGGGAGAAACAACGAAGGAAAATATCAAAGTTGTTCTAAGAAAAGAAAAATTATAGAACATGTAAATTATGTTGAATTGGTCATTACCTAATCTAGAGGGGTGCTCGAGGTTAGTAATGAAAGGGAGGAATTTTTTTACAAAACTATGAGTGATCTAGTGGAACGAATGTATAGACATAATTTCCACTTATAATACAAAAAACAATCAATTGATTTTAAGAATC
Source organism: Pinus tabuliformis (assembly GCA_031772625.1). NCBI lineage: Eukaryota > Viridiplantae > Streptophyta > Pinopsida > Pinales > Pinaceae > Pinus > Pinus tabuliformis. The sequence goes on along the minus strand of CM062805.1, from coordinate 737,386,341 downwards.
AAATTATGTCTAAACTACAAAAAGTGTTTCTAGAACAATGGTCAATCAGACATGTTAGACTTGCAATAGCAAAAACATACAATAACAAAAAATAATCATTCAAAAGGTAATATTCCTAATTAAAATGATTTTCTAGAATTATATGTATATATTACTACAAACCATTCATGTATTAATATCAATTTTTTCATATTTAGTTTTCATATATCAATATAAAAATAGTTTATTAATTTTTTCAGGAAGATTATGAAAATATCAAATGATCAACAAGCTAATATGTGAAACATGCCAGTGGGAATGTCCAAAAAAGTGTACAAGGAGATGGTCAAATAAATGGACATAATTGCATAACAGGGGGACCAAATAAACAACAACATGCTTCAAATGTATTTTATCATGATTGAAAATTTGTACATATAAAAAATAATTTAGCATTAAATATTAATTTTCAAGTATTTTCTTGTAGAAAACAAAACAAAATGTACTCATTCAGCACATAAAATTGGATGATAGGGAAGAAAAAGGTTGATATCAAAGTTTGTGAGTAATTGTTAATATTTACTTATAACAACTCAAGGTTTCATTTTTGTATATTTTAAGTTGTTTTACAAAAACCATCCTTGAATGTCTTCAAATAGGTGCTAACATACAAAGAAGAGTCATTAAAAAAATTGATTGACATTGGGTTAAATATGCGTTATGAGTATATGTTGGCATATCAAAATTTAATTGTGGAATTTGTAAGTATCTATGTTGTTTTAAGTCTTTGAGTTTATAATTAATAGAACAAAAAAATCCTTTGTATTAAATCTAAGATTTAGAATGGGGTTTAAAACATGCAAGAAACGAAGTATGGAACTATGCCAGCAAAAGACTTGTTGCACCAAGGCATGAGACTTGGTTTTGAAACCAAGTGTACAATTTATGAGTCACTTTTTGCTATGATACATTACTATTCAATTTACATTGATTTATATTACTTATTTATATTTTCATTATTCTCACCAATGTAGATACACTCATTACACTTTATTTTTATGTTTTCAAATGGAACAAGATCAAGAAGACGAAAACAATCGATGAAATCAACAAAATGTTCGTCCAAATAACCTGTTGTAGCTCCTAGAGACAACCCCTAGGTTGAGCAGAGGTTAGTGCCTAGGACATCTTAGTGTCTCTTGAAGATAATTCATTGCTGCTCAAGAGATAAATGTAAAATGATTTTAAATCTAGCTCACTTACCTTTCACATAGGAATTCATTGTTGTTCAAGAGATAAATGTAACATGATTTTAAATCTGGTTCAATTACATTTCACAAAGGTAGATTCAAACATACACATAAACAATATATATCATCCCAAGAGTTAATGTCCAAGTCTGGTGGCCTACACAGTAAATGCAGCTTAATTTATCATTGTAGTAAAGATGGGAAGGAGAAAAATAAGGAAGGAACTTAGCACAGAGGGTTGGACAAACTCAAAATCCTAAGCAGTAAATCCCAATAGAATCATGAAATAATAAGGAAAGGAAGTGCAGAAATTATGGAGCGCATTTTAAGGTTTCCAACTCAATATTTCACAGGTACTTTCTGCTACAATATAACATAGTAAATCTGCAATCTCATAGGTATTGTCTGCTACAACATAACATAAGTAAATCTATGATTTATGAGTGAATCTAGTAGCTACAACTTACACAATTTTTTATGAAGAAAAACACACATGAAGTGACATACAAAGGAAGAACACATAATACACATTCTTATGCTTGGAATCACTAGATCTTCTTCATTAATCTTAAAAATTGAGTCCATATTACAGGCTCAAACTGTTGAAATTTGTAGAACAATTATCACCTCAAGAACAAGAAATTGACCAAAACTTGGAAACTCTCTATGAAAATAGAATTTAGAATCACTGAAAAGACAAAATTAGGAACCTATGAGTACAAAATTTTGGAACCCTTACTACTGAGTTCGTCTTCCATTTTATAGAGAGAGAGAAATCAAAAAAAAAGTTACAAAATATCTTCAAATTGCTACAACTATTTGAACTACTGGTTTTCTGAGCATGCAGATGTTCTAATTGTCCAAATGATTATATAACAAATCTGATTCTTTTCTTCAAAATGAAAAAATTAACAAAATAACAAAACATGAGAAATGGGAGGTGTCATGATTGACACAAAAAAATATCTCCATGCCAATTACTCTGATTCCTTAGGCGGACTTAGGTTCTGATGTCTAGATTTGTGGTGGGATGATGACCTGGCCACACTTTTATTATGACATTCCTTCATGGCTACCGGCCAATTCACCTGTCGCTTTCTTTCTCTAACTGTTTAATTTCCCCTTTTAGAGTTGTTCATGATAAGGTGGTAGAATTGAAGGTGCTCTATGACCTCGCTGTTGACCCATCCACCCCTTTATTACCTCTATGGTACATTATCAAAGCCCAATACATATCTTAACATTTCCATAGTGCAATTTCAGAGCTAAAATGCATCGTATCTTTATTTAAAATGATGTTACAAAAACAAAAAGTCTCGATGCCTTTAGCTCTTATGTGCTTATATCCTTTATCATTTATCCACCATAGGACCATTTCCTGTGACCATCGGTATTGTGCTTAGGGGTATAGGTATTAGATCCTTCATCCATCGTAAATCTATTTAAAATAAAAATTACGAAATCAAAAAGTTCTGATGCCCCTAGCTCCTTTTTGCTTAGCCCTCTTATCGTGATTTTTCCATAGAACTGGGTGTCATGACTAGCAGCTTGGCGCTTGGGTGCTAAAGCCTTCAGGATCCTATCAGGGACCTATCTCCCTTTATATTTTCTCTTCCTCCCTTGGTTCCTTTAAGTCTCCCACAACCATGAGCCATCAACGCATCAGAGCTCTTTTCATTGGAAGTTCTTCGAATTGAAATTAAAACAAAGTTATGATGTCTCCCTCTCCTGATGATCTTTATAGCACTTAGGTGCTCAGCCCTAGTATATGCCCTTGGTCCTCTGAGTCCTCATAACTAAATGCAAACAACACATCATAAGCCCCTCTAATCAGAACTTTTCAAAAATAAATTATGTAGGAGTTTCGATATTCACATCTTGATATGGTTCATAGCACTTAAGTGCTAAATTTTCTCTTCGCTTTAGGTTCTTTGGATCTCTCACGACCATGTGACAGTCCACATCAAAAGCCCTTATCATTAGGACCCTTTTCAAAATTAAATTTCGAAGGGGTTCCAAAAACTCTGACCTTTGATATTCTCCATAGCACCTAGGTGCTCTGCCCTTTCTATGACCTTGGTCCTCTGAGTCCTCATGACAAAATTCCACTTAACATCGAAGCCCCTTCTTTGGATCGACACTTTTTATAAAAGAAAATTGATAGGAGTTACGAAAACTCCATCCTCCGAAAAACAACCTCTAAAATGATGTCATGTTGACGTCATCATCTCCATGTGGTGCCTCATTAGCAGTGACACGTGTCACCTAGATTTTCCCCATTGGGCCCTCAAAAATTCCAAAATTGACTACCACATGTTCACCACATGGCCACATCATGCTAATGTCATCTACCTCTTAAGCTTATTGACTCCATTTATATGTTTTCATGTGTCTTCTCGAAGGAGAGAGAAAGAGTCCTTGGGGTTCTTGGTTTTACAATGATTTCCTTTGCATTTCTATTCTCCTCACACTTCGGTGCTTATAACAAAATTCCAATTTTTAAATAATTACAAGGTTCTGAGGGCCCGAAGTTCCAAAATGATTGACCCTATGAGATTTAGGCTCCGACGTGCCTTCCTTCTTATTGCTTGCTCCGACATTCAATTTCGGGTCTGCCATTTAAATAGAACATCGAGGTTCCTAATGCCTCGACCTCCGATATCCTGAAGTATCAATATGTTTCCTGTCAGTCATTTTGATATTGAGGTTTGATATGATCAACTCTTGAATTTCAGCCCTACCATTTATTTTCCACTCCAGATTAAATATCACCCCCCCTTCTTATTTCGGCCTTTGATATTTTGGCATTCCTTTTCATTTCCCTTTAGCATATTTATATGGAACTTGTCCTTCTCTATACTAGGGATAAAAATAGGAACATTTGACACAAATAGAATATGGTATGATAGGCAACAACATTGGCTCCAACTGGGGAAAATGTATTGCAAGCAATGCATTGATAACCTGCAGATTAGTGCCTTCTATCCATTGGGCATGGAGTAATTTTATTCAATTTCATACAAATAAAAAATAGAAGCAGTAAGAACTTAAAGCATTACTGGTATGTACAATGGCTCATTGGTATATACAATGCATGAAAATGGACCTCCTTAATGCTGAAAATAGAGTTCAAGAAACTTCCCATTCATAGGTAGTTCACGTAGCTCACCATCCAAGTTTTCTAGTAAGAAGGTGTTGTTTCTTTTTTCTTTAGATATCTTGAAAGGTCCAAACCAAAAGTGATAAAACTTCCCATTCTTTCCTTTTTCCTCTCTCCTAACATCCCATCTAAGCATCAAATCTCCTAGCTATAAGGATCTGTCTCTTGCCATTTTGTGAAAAAGAGCATTCATTTTTTCCTGATATTTAATCATATTTTGAGTTACCTCCCACCTCTTTTATTGTAGTTCTACTAGTTGATTTATTCTCTTGGTCATAGAATTTAGCTCCTCCGCAACATCCTATAGAATTTTAGCCATTGCCTTGGCTAGCTGGACAAGGAAAATGACAACCTTTCCATATACCAATTCAAAGGGAGACTTCCCAATTGACCTCTTTGTAGTGACTCTGTTGGCCCATAAAGAAAACTTTAGTTGTGAGTCATAGTTCTTCTGATTTTATGACATGGTATTTTTTAGAATCCTTAATAATGTTTTATTTGAAGACTTGGTCAATCCATTCCCTTGTGGGTGGTAGGTGGTGGAGTTGCCTACCACCTTTGGAATAAACTTAAAAACTTGGCCGACTTAAAAACCTAAGAATTGTTAGAGATAATACTCCTTGGAAAACCAAATTTGGCAAGGATATTATCCTCCATAAACTTAATGACCATTGTATTGGTTTCATTTCTAGCTGGGATGGTCTCCACCCATTTCGTGAAATAATCAATGGCTATAAGAATCCACTTGTGTTGGTTGTTAGATGGTGGATGAATTTCTCGTATGAAATCTATCCCCATTGCCTGAACGACTCCTCTACAAAAACAAGGATCAATGGGAGGGTTGTCAACTTCTGCTTCTATGCAAAAACATGGAATTTCTCACAGTCTTGAAGATATTAATTCACCTTGCTAAATAGTTTGGGACAATAGAAACTAGTTGTGGATTTAATCAATCACCTTGTGAATCTCCTCGTTTACTAGTCATAATAAAAAAAATTCCCATTTTGTCCTTCCAATACAACTAGCCATTTGAGATAAAAAACTTCTGCACTTGTAGCCTCAAGACCCTATATTTAACTTTTTCAAAATTGAATAGGAATTTAAGAAAAAGTAAATAATGCACCAGATACTTATAACACTGTGGGACAAGGTACTTCATCTGAATTCTTGGTGTTGAGGTCTTGATATTATTTAGCTCCTCTTCTCTTCCACTTCCTCCTTCCTTATGTGTTAGCAAATTTATACCCGGGGCTTGGAAGTTAGCCTCAGACAATATTTTAGCCAATCGATACCCCTTGATCAACTTAGCGGGTTTGATATCCATGTCACTCTTGAATCTTGGAAATCCACTTGCCCCTCTTACCTTCACTATCTCTTTGCACGACAATTGCTTTCACAGTAGATGTAGGAACATAAGCTATTATATTGGATTTCCTGACATAAATTTGGAATACCTTCAAGGATTTGACCAAGGCATAAGCATGTTTATCTAATATATTATACCTCATCTTAGCATCTCGTAACACCTGGATGAAAAATGCAATGGGTTGTTCCTACCCTTCGCTATTTTTCTGCAATAAAATAGTTTCCACCATGTTAGGAGAGGTAAAATAGAAAATAAGGAAATTCCTCTAATAATCTAGGTTGGCTAAGACTAGGGCCTCTGGAAAATATTTTTTAATACTAGAGAATGACTCCTATGGTTCTATGGTTCAGTTGACTTCCCTATACTTCTTCAATATTTCTATGATTTATTTAAAAATTTCAGCATAGTTTAGAATGAATCTCCTCAGAAAAATTAGTTTTCCCAAGAAAACCTAAATTTATTTTCTATTCCTTGGTAAGGGAATATTATTAATAGCCTCCAACATTTTGGGATCAATATTCACTCTTTCCTTTGCTACAATGTGGCCCAAAAAATTCCCTTCACTTAAAGCAAACTATGATTTCTTAGGATTTAAGGATAGATTGTACCTTCTACCTTTTGCAAATGTGTACTGCAAGTGATTGAGGTGCTCTTCATATGATTTAGAGAATACAATTATGTCATCAAGATAGATTACTACAAATTTATCTTGCTCTCCAACAAATGTTATATCAATCTTTCTTTGGAAAGTAACTCTAGCATTTATGAGGCCAAAAGGAATTCTGGCATAGATAAAAGTTCCCCAAGGTATAGTAAAAGTTGTCTTCTTCTGATCCCTAAGGTGTACAGTGACTTAGTTGTATCTAGAGAAGCCATCCATCATGGAAATTCAGGAAGACCCTACAACTTTCTACATAATATAATCCATTTTAGGTAGAGGACAATTATCTTTCAACGAGGCCTTATTCCAATTTATGAAATCTACACAAAACCTTACTTCCCCATTCTTCTTCCTGACAAGAACCAAATTTTCTACCCAATATGAGTACCTAAAAGGCACAATTATCTTAGCTTGTAATTGTTTCTTCACCTCCTTTTCAATTGATGGAAGTAATAGGGATTAATCTTCCTGAGCTCCTGTTTATATGGATTAACCCTAGTTTTTAGAGGAATTTTGTGTTGTATGAAACCAGGATCAAAAGTCTTCAAATCATCATATGACCAAGACAACACATCCATGTACTCTTTGAAAGGTCAAGGTACCTTTGTTTGTATTCTTTAGGAACTCCCTTAGCTATCTTGATGATTCTCACATCTTCTCCTGTGCCAATATTACAATATTCCACCTCCTCCTCAAGCTCTTGTTCAGTTGTCTTAGTAGCCACATCATTTGAGTTGAAAAGCCTTTCCAATGGGACCAACCCTCTGGGGATGGTATTCCCCTTTAGCTACAATATCTTGTGACCAACAAGAATTTTCTCCCAACTAGCCTGTTGTTCACATGTCATCTCCTCATCCTCCTGATCAGTCACCGAGTTCAAAAATTCCCCAATGACCTCCATGAAGCGCTTGATTTGTTCTTCATCTTCAAACACTTTCTAGTACTTCACATTGTCTGGTACAAAAAGCGTGTACCTGACCTCGACTTCATATCAAAGCAAGGGAGTTTGGGGAGGTTTAAAATTTCTAGCCGTGATAGCCAAGGAGTCCACCATCCTATTATGATCCCTAGGAAGAAAATGAATATTGAAAGCTAAGAAAAAAATTTCAATCAAGTCCGATACTTCATTTTTGTAGGCCTTCAATATTGGGTGATTCGTTTGACAAGGATTTTTTATTTGCCTCACCACTAGTTATGAATCCCCAAACACATTCAAGCACCCGATGTTAAGGTTTTTAGTAGCTTGTAGCCCCAACAATAAAGCTTCATATTCATCAACATTGTTTGTGGCTTCAAACTCCAGCTTGAACGAGAGAGGGATCAAGCTACCTCCTGGAGATACCAATAACACACCTGCCCCATTTCCTTCCCTAGAATAAGCACCATCGAAATATAATTTCCATACCTTGTCATGCTCCAATGATTGTTGACTCAGTTGATCTGTAAATTCCACTTATGTATCTCCCATGATTTGATCATCCTCTTCTAATAATAGACAAGAAAAATCCTTCTCTTTACCATACACAGGAGCATTGTTTAAACAATCTTCTTTTGTAACTATCTTCACGAATCTAAACTCCATATATAATTGTCGCTCCTCTCCACTAAACACAATAATGGTAGCATATGTTAAATCAACTTTAATGGAATCCCCAAGTTTCCTCCCCCATGACCTAGACAAAAGCATACAAAATCTTGCAGGGATGTCAGCAATTACAATGTCCATTACTACACTCTTTATTGGGATTTGAGCCAAATTGACCACCATATACTTGATCATGCCCGAGCATTTTACTCTTTTGGAATCAAAGGAGTATATATCTTTGTATGGATTTGTTATATACAGTCCCAACTATTCCATCATAAATAATGGCATTAAGTTGTGCTATGCTATTGAGTCAAACATATAATTATCTAGTAGCATGTCATGAATTACCAAGGTGAAATAGAACATAGGAGTGGAAGGGTCATTCTCCTCCACATGGGGTCCAAACACAACCATAGGCCTCTCTTCTTAAAGGTTAAGGTTATCTTGCAAGGGGACAATGGTTGGTGAACTCATAAACTATGACACTTGAGCTTTATACTGGGATTGTTTCAATAATTCAGTCAAAGGGACAACTATCTTGACTTTCTCTAACTCTTTTTGGAGACTGGATGAAGAAGTATTCTTATCAATTTTAGCAAACTTGATAGGTTCTTTGTCCTCATTCCAGATTGGCTTCATCTATGGGGGAAATTTCTCTGTTTTCGAGACTCCAAACTCATTTTAGATGGGATGGGAGGATTATTTCTTGGTTGGTGGGATAGGGTTGAGTTGTTTCTTCCCTTTATCTATTGGCTTAGGGGAACTTCGATGAAGAGTTTATTTATTCTGATCTTGCCCCCTGGACCTTTTACTAGACGACCTGAGATCATATTTCATATGCAACTAGGCTTGCATGAAGTGAGAAAACTACTTACAATAATTGTTTATCTCATCATCATCCAGTGGAGCCTTTATATCATCCCATTCTCCTTTATTGGATTCTATTTCATTTTTTCCCTCTAAGAGAGAAGATAACTGATTTTATGGAACTTCTATGGTTTCTTAAATGTTCTCTCCATAATCATATTCTAGGTATAGAGGAGGCTAAATATGATCCTATTTATCTTGTCTCTCTCTTTTCAAGAGCTGCAAAGATGGCCTTATTTATTGAGGATTAAAATTTTCGTTAGGAGTTTCCTGACTTTGTTGAGGGGGATTTTTGTTCTCCAACTCCAGTTTTACAAAATTTTTAGACAAAATCCTTATCAACTTGTTCATCTCCTCTAAATTTTGTTCTTGGGTTTCCTTTACATGGCCTGAAGATTTGGCTTCTTCCTTTCCTCTCCTCCTGTCACCATATTCAACTTTCCCTTTCCACTTTCCAGTAGAGGCGAAATTTGCTTCAACTTCTAGGGCATCTATTTGGATTTGGTCTAGAGTATGAGACTTTATTTCTCTAAGGGTAAACCCAAAATTTGGTTCAAAGGCTCTAATAAAAAAAATTTGGTAGCAGCCTATGGAGGTTTAATTTCTACATAAATACTATTATATAATTTATTAAACCTCCTTATAAATTCTGAAACATCTTCATCATGCTTTTTCTTCATTGCATTAAATTTTGTAAGGATATAGCCATGGTCTCTTTTCTCCCCCCATTTTTGCATGAAAGAGTTCTCCATCTCCTCCCAAGTATTAATAGAAGAATTAGGTAGGTTCTTAAACCATTTCCTGGCCTCTCCATCCAAATACTGAACAAAGGGTCTTAGGACAACATCTAGATGTTTGAAATTTAGATTCTCAAGTGAATGCACAAAAAGTATCTATATGCTTTTGGGCCAAAATATCATCTTCTCCAGTGAACATTGGCATGAGTTTAAGGTAATCTTGTGGCATCTCATTCAGGGGTTGTGGAAAGTTGAGTGGAGCATATCTATTGAGTATAAAACCAAGGACAACCATGTTTTGCAATGGAGGTGGTAGAAGATTTACAAGAGGGCCTTGTTGAGGAGTTGTATGGGTTGTATCTATATGGAGCTGAGATGGAGTACTATCAATACTATGAGTGGGACTATTTATGAGGATATATTTGACTTCTTCAGGGTATGGGAAGGTAGGGAATATGAGAGGAGTAAAATTGACAAAATATTCTTCAGATTTAACTTTAGAGGGAAATGAGCCAAACAGTTGGAAACATTCTTCTGAATATCCCAAGGATAAAGAGGACTAAGAGGATTTTATCTCAGCTTTCTGAGAGATGGAATTTGAAAATTTAGGAAAAGAGAATGAAATATCTGGAATAATAGGGGTCCTCTCTTTCCAAACCCTTCAAAATATGATTTTTTCATATTCGAATACAGGGGGAGTTTCTGCTGAGAAGTGTCAAAACGAGTATGAGGCCTTTTGAAAGCCAGGGTGATGAAACAAAAAATTAAACAGTAGAGTTGCCAAGGTGAGATATATTCAATCCAAGCCCCCTTATGCTCACCTAGCCAAGGGGTGTAAAAGTGTTATACCTAGGGAAAATATTTTGATTCGTTCCCTGACAACGATGCCTAAAGATGTTGTAGCTCCCAGAGACAACCCCCAGATTGAGGAGAGGTTAGTGCGTAGGACAACTTAGTGTCTCTTAAAGATAATTCATTGTTTCTCAAGAGATAAACATAAAATTATTCTAAATCTAGTTCAATTAACTTTCACAGAGGTAGATTCAAACATACATGTCAACAATATAGATAATCCCAAGAGTTAATGTCCAAGTATGGTGGCCTACACACAGTAAATGAAACTTAATTTATCATTGCAATAAATATGGGAAGGAGAAAAAAAAGGAAGGAACTTAGCACAAAGGGCTTAACAAACCTAGAATTCTATGCAGTAAATACCAGTAGAATTGTGAAAAAATAAGGAAAGGAAGTGTAGAAATTATGGAGCACATTTTAAGGTTTCCAACTCAATATTTCACAGGTAATTTATGCTATAATATAACATAGTAAATCTACAATCTCATAGGTATTGTCTACTACAACATAACATAAGTAAATCTATTATTATGAGTGAATCCCACAGCTACAACATAACCCAAGTCATGGAAGTAGCTCGAGCACTAACAATAGTTCCAATGAGGAATCATGATCTATTTGGATATGAATGCAACTTGTTGTATTTTTTGAAATAATTCTCTATGAAAATGAGACATTTTGTTTAATGTAATGGGCATAATGTCCTAATTGAAAGACAAGGGGTTACTAGTAACAATCCCATTTTCTATGAAAAGAGCCTTTTATTGGTATATAATAAAATACATTTTAATTTATTCTATTGTTTTATCTAATGTTGCCGTGAGATGTTACACCACTGATTAAATATATGGATGATTAAATATTATAATGAAGAGATGTGAAATTTGATAATATAACAAATTAATCCAAACATCACATACAAATGCACTAATCAAATTTTAATTTATACAAATATTGTTATAAGATATATGTCAATTTTTTGATGAATAACAAATTTAAAAAATTACAATAATTGCAATGTCATAGGTTGATGTTTCTAGAAAAGAGAAAATCTCATCCAAAAAATCGGTGCGTCCATAGCATAGAAAGGCATCGGTGCATTATGTTATATAAAAGTGTCGTGATGGAATATTTTTTGCATAACCAGTGCCTTTTTAGAAAATGACAACACCGAGGCATTTAGTTCTTCAAGAACCAATTTTTTTTGCAATTAATGCCCTGGTGCATTGTAATTCTTAACGCACCAATTCTTTCATAGAACTAGCACCCCGGTCCTACAAAATATTATTTCAAGCCTTGGTGCATCATTAAAATTAAAAGCATCGGTCCTTTTATATCCTTAGGGAACCAATGCATTTATACAAAGAATACACATTGACACTACGAGTTTAAATAAAAACACCAGGTTTACAGTATTTTTTTTGCGTGCACTAGTGTTGTTTCGTAAAAGAACACCTTGAGGCGTTTTTTTTATATATACACGCCACGACAGTATACATTTCAGGCACCGATGTTCTTTGCAGTCAATGCCTCAGTTCTTTTAGTTATGTATGCAACCTCAGTGGTTTTAGATATGTAGCATGTCGGTGCTACTTCCATGAAGTGCACCACAAAAAAAAACATCCGCTAAAACTTCTAGCAAGCCATATGTTTTTAGTTGTGATGAATTTCTGTTACAATTTCCACTAAAACATCCTCTATAGCAAATGGATGTTTCAAAAAATGTTTTTTTTACATTTTTTGCAATTTTATAATACTAAAAACCTCCATTATAACCTCCACTTGAAGGTATTTTCTTTGTAGTTCTTTGACCTAAGGCGAATGACCCAAGGAAATTATTGGATTGGATGGATCTTCTCTTGAGAATCCAAAAGGGCTTGGCTACCTTAACGAGTTGGCTTGGTCCTAAAGGACTTTGACCAGAGGAGATAAATGTAATTCACCCTTTAATCTAGAAGGACTTGGTTGCCAAAAGGACATAGTTAGGTCATAAAAGACTTTGACCAGAAGGGTGAATGGTTTAAGGGAAAATTATCTCCTAAGAAGACAAAAGGACTTAGCTACCAAATGGACTTGGCTAGGTTTTAAAGGACTTTGAACACTAAAGATTGATACATTTTCCTAAGGGGCAATAAATGAATTTGGCGAAAACCCCTGGATACTTATATTTCCCACTCCAAGATGGATTTATATAGTTATAGACATGCATCAATATGACAAGCTCGTAAGATTTTCTTATGAAGGAGAGATTTCAGTTAAGCGGAAATCTATTGCATATAATACTTCCCTCACTCAGAGGGAGTGTTGATTTTTTTGTAGCATTGGGAGGTATTCGTGCATGCACAAAATTATTCCAAGCCAAATTAAAGGAATTATGAAAATAAAAATAAAAATTTATATTTTTGGGCTTCACCTAGGCTCCATCTAGTCAATTCATCCCTACCATGAAAGGGTGTGACCCTTGGTAAAAAGCCACCCATTTGACAAGTATAAATACAAAAATAGATCCTTGTTTTGACCACTCAACATACAAGATATATTATAAAGCAACCATAAAAAGAAGGATGAATTGAGCAAGTTTGACTGAATTTGATTTGACCAAGTTTGAGTATTAACTACAAGATGGATGACTACAGGCCAAGTTAACTGTAGGCCTTTGACCAAAGGTATGAGTTGATTGCAGGTTGCAATTTTTATTGTTGCATAGTGTTGACTTTTGGTATTCCTCGTGGTTTGACCAGTCACATTGAATGGATGGTATTTGAGCAGGTTTGAATGGTATCTTGGACTTGGATTTTGGCACAAATTTCTAGAACTTTTTTGTAATTGTGAACCTCGTTGAAGAATAATTTCTCCTAAGAAGAAAAGTTGTTGATTTTTTCCCAAGTTTAGGTTTTCCCATGATAAATTTGTTTTCTCTGTTGTGCATGGTTGTCTCTTTATGATCTTACTACTTTCATTATTGTTGAGATTCTCTATGCATAATTGTTCAATAATATCAATGATATAATATAAATTAATTGAAGGTCATTAGAAAGTAGTTATCATATCATAGAATCAATTTCTATTGTGCATCATATAGAAAATTCAACAATTTCTTCCAAAGCTAATCATGCTACCTCACACAATTTAGCAATTCGTCAGCTCAAAAACCATACTCAAAGGAAAACCCATCTAATACGACCAACAATGAAACTACGATTGCTACCTCTGCTACCACAAATTTGAGCAATCCAAAAGTTAATGGTCCATTTCTCCCTCAAACAGTTAAATATCCCCTCTTGGAAATCCTATCAGAAAACATAGGGGGAAAATTGAATATATGAGATAACACGTGGTAGTATGAAAATTTATAGCACGTGGTAGTATGCAAATTTACAGGTCTTTGAACCTTATAAAAATCCCTCCTCAATTGGATTCAGAGGAAGTAGATGTTGGAATAGGTTATCTCGACCTCAAGTTGGGATCGAATTATTTTTTCATAGCTATATTCAAGAATACAAAGGATAGAGATCACATATTTTAGGGAGGACCATATTTCATGAATTCTACTAGCTTATTCATGAAGCCATGGATTCAGAGGTTCCACCCTAACAAATAAGACTTTTTCATGGTCCTAATCCATACCCATCTATATTCTCTCCTTCAAGAGTTTTGGGACACCGATGTACATAACATTGGTAATTCCACAGGGAATTTTTTTATAATCTCATATACAAGGTTGATACACTTCATATGTTCACATTTATTCTTATTTAGACATATTCAATCCCCTCCCAGTAAACATTCAGCTTAGTAGTGACTACGAATTATGGGAACAACCAATACATTATGATAAAATCCTCTTTAGGTTCAAAAAGTGCCATGAATATGGCCATCTATTCCAAGAATTCCCAACAGATCAACTCCAAAAAAAATACAAGTAAATATCTCCTCAAATCAAGATGGGTTTATGGGTCACTAGTAAAAGGAAGAAAACCAAAAAAGGAATGGAGATTCCAACCTATGAAAATGCAATGGGCCATAATTGGTACATGATCCTACAATAGCTAGAATAAAATGAGACAACTATCAAAGTACAAAATCCCAAATAGGAGTGAATAGGGAAGCAAGAAAACAAACACCCAAACTAACAAAATATGCACATCCACAACTGATTGAAAAATATTACCAAGACGATCTAGAAATGAAGTATAACACCCAAAAATTTTCTAATGCAGAAGAATCGAGGTAATTGACTTGCAAAACATTGATTTGAAATCTCTGTTACACAATATTTTGTCACACCACCTGCACTTACTTGTGGCATACTTCGAAGTGCTAGAAACATGACCATTATGTAGTGTACTCATTCATATATGAAGTTCAAATCCTTCCTAAGACATTGATTGGAAAATGCCTCGAGCTTCCCCTGAAGGAAATAGCTCTAGAAACCTAATTTGAGAATCATCACCCTTATGAAACTAAAAACAACAATGATCACCTTTTGGACTATACTCGACCCATGATGGCATCACTTTGTTCACTTGTATACTCGTGATGATCCCAAAAAGGAAATTTTCCCAAAGAGGATGAGAACCTTCATGATCTAGAAGCTTCTAGAGCTGTGAGCTGGAGGTTGTTTGGCATAGATGAGGTCGAATTCTCCCAACTTTGCCTCTTGGTCTTATCCCTATGAGCTATATCCTTATGATGAGGACCTAATCCTACCTTTGGAGAGATCCTAACTCCCTTTCCTAGCCTATATATTCATCATCTCTCATTCCCAAATGGTTGGTCTACGTCTATTTTCACTCTTATGCTAAGATTGTACCTATATGCTACTCATTTGGCTTGGAGAAGGAGTGCTTGGAGAGCTTAGCTTGGACATGGATATTCATTCAAGGAGATCCTATCAACATCAAGGCTTGGTTCTATTCTTCCCCTTATTTTCTATTAATATACAACTGCTGGTTCATTTTCCATTGATGTGTATGCTCATGTATTCACATCTATATTAACATTCCTTGATCAGTTAAGTAGCTTGCTTTTGAATATGCTATTTGTATTTGTATGCCTTCTTGTGTATTGATCTCTTGTGTAGGTGCATAAACACTGCAAGAAGCAAGAACGAGCATGTGATGCAAGTGATTCAAGGTCTTCAACAAAGGAGATCAAGATAGAATTAGAACAAGGTAGGCCATCTTCTTCATCTATATTTTCAATTGTAACTTAGGAAAGTGTCTAGTAGATTGTCACGTATGTTGCTAGTCCCACTCATTGGGCTAGATGGATTGTCTCTGTTCAAAGAGAGGATTTACCTAGACAAAAAAATGGAGACTCTACTAGGGAGACTATGATCCTTTCCATTGAATCCTTCATCTTGATTTTTTGTTGTGTTTGACCATCCGTTCGTTTTCAGGCTTGTTTGTTTTTCTGTAACTATTTTGACTTATTGATGATTGCTTGAAGGTTCTTAGTTGTTGCCAATCTTGAAGATTTTTTTGGTTTTATCTCATCTTTCTCGACCATCGTGATTTTCTCCCTAATAGTTGTAATGACATCATGGATGTTTTAATTGCAGTCACGATTATCGTTGTTTTTCCTATGACAGGTGCGATGATCCCAGAGGTTAAAGAAAATTAGGATTTTTCTTCTTGATTTCGGTATTTTTCCTTCTACTAGTGGTTTGTTAGTGTGATTATAGTGTCATTGACTTGGTTGACATGATTTTCTGACTACAATTGCCTCTTGTTTTGGTTTAAGTGTGTTTGAAACTTGATTTGCTTTCTAGGGTTCCTAAGGTTTCTAGGTCACCCTTCATTCACTCATTGGTCTGTTATTTAGAGATCAATTACCTTTTTTCAAAGAGTGTTTTTGCGTGTGGACACCCTCTGCAAGCCACTTTTGGTTCTTTGGTATAAAGTTGTTTTCATTAGTGTCGAATCAAGTAGATGCTTTGAAAGTCACTTTAGTCCCACTAGCAAGCAATCGATTACAAAATTGTTTGTTCTTGAATGAATTGAAAGGAAGTGCTTATTGTTTTTCTTGTGTTTCAGAAAGTGAAAGTGTATATCATTGAAGTATTTTCGAAAAAATTCTTGCATTAAAATCATAAAGTGAAAGAGATTATCATGATTAGTGAATTGTTTGCATTTTCTTTTGCTCTTTTGCACTAGTTTACATTGATTGCATTAAAGTGAAAGGAAGATCATTATTGAATCTTTAGTGAAATGAAAAAGATTTTCATTTCTATCGCATTGCATTTGTTAGTAGAATGAAATATTAGATTTCATTTTTACTTATTGCATTGAAAAAATTGTATTTATGCCTTTTGGATTGATTGATGCATTTTATTGGTTGTTTCTCTTCCTTTTTTAGAATAGCCTTCATCGAATGAAAAGTTTCATTTTCATCATTTAGTTTCATTCTAGGAACATGTGATATTGTTGAGCCCTCGAAACAGAAACTTAATTCAAGATTAAACTTAAACTTTACCTCAATTAATCTAAGAAGCATTTGAAACATTAACACTCATACTTAGTGGTCTAGGATAGAGACGTGTTCCAGTGTCTATAAAACTCAGCAGTTGTCATTCACAATACTCTTGTATTAGACGATGCTAGCACGAACTTGTGCTCCCTATACCATTGAGTATGTAAAGGGAGACCCTCATAGGTTTCAAACCTTCATTCATAGGAAGCTGAGTCTTCGACCCTATAAATGTGATACACCGAACACAACATTCGAGGAGATTGCCTGCATGTACATCAAGTCATTAGTAAATTTATTTGCTAAGGTGTATATTACAATTCATGGTTACTTGGTAATCCCTTTTTCCTAGAATATCCTGAGTAGTCATTTCGATCTTTTCTGACTCCTTAAATTTGAAAATATCATTGAGCACTTGTACTTTCAATTTCACTAAACCAACAAAAGCAACTAGAGTCACATTTTCATCCTTTCATCGACTATTAAAACATGAAAAGGCAATTTTTTTGTTTCAAATTCTAAAATAAGCTGCCCACGATAACATGTCGAACTCATGCAATTGCTTCTTGGCCTAATATTGAGTAAATCCTTGTAAATTTTATTGATAATCAGTCCCCAACAAATCTCCTCTCCTTTTCTTCTCTTGAGGGAAAGTCATCATGGCTGAACCATTAAGTTCACCCCAAAGTTCCCCTTCATTGTTTAATACTGAAGGGTCTTCACAAGGAATTCACCTAGAACTTCCTCAGTCACTTGAAGCTCAAGGTTTTGAACTTGGGATTGTCCCGAGCATTCAATCCCTTTCTTCTCATCCACCACCTTCAGATTCCTTGTCACCTCAAGAACCTGATCGAGAAACGCATGAGAGTCCACAGAGGTTTGTCTTATATCCGACGAATCCATTATTTGATCTTGTTGTGATATCTCCTCGGCATCCTTACAGTCCTTATAATCGACCTAGTGTTCCTTTAGAGTTATCTCCTCGTACGTCTTGGATTCCTCCTCGCCAATTGTTCCAGCCATGGATTTAGAAGTTGAGATCCCATCCTCTTATCTGGGTCATTCAGAAGCTTTCGCTACTCATACTCCTCATGTCGATGATGAACAAGGGTAAAATTTCCTCCAGAAGGTTTTCCTTTTACAGGAAGAGTCCCATCTCACTTACTTCTGGAAACCAGTGGGCCTATGTTTCCACCTGGTTATACAACCCTCGCCCAAATAGTTTCAGGGAATCCTAGTGCTTCATCCCTGTATCAAAATCCTATTTGGTCTTGAAATTCCATGCCTACTATTGGTCCATTCATTCCAAATGTGACCTCTCAAATTTCTGTACAAATTGTTGTTACGTCTGTTATCCCCCCACAACGTCCCAGGCTAAGAGGAATCGATGGAGGTAACCACAGACCAAGATTTTAGTTTGGTAGCTAGACCTACCAAACCAGAGAAGGATCTCTCTATGAAATTACAGTCAAAATATGACTGAGATATAAAGGATTTTAGGCTAGATATGTTTAGATCAAGGTTTGATTTGATTTTGATTGTTTGTTGGATGATGGCTTAGGTCTAGGGAGATAGGTCTAAGCTTTGAGAATCGGATTTGCAGAGATGTAATGGGGAAAGGTAGGCACACACTTTAGCACTTTAGGGTTGTCATTGTCTATATGGAAGATAGGTAGGGTTTCTAAATGATCATGAGTATCACGAATTCATTTATATGCGAAGAAAAATGAACAATAAAAGCTTCTCAAAAATAGAGCATTACATGAATGAATTTTGTTTATTATCTTAGGAAACAAGCACATGAAACATGGAAATGGAAATTAAAGATACAATACATTAAAACTTATGATCATAGAAGGAAGAACACTGCTAAAACACATACCAAAAGAATACCACTATAATAGCTACAAACTCTATCTATTAGTTCTTGCCAAATTTTCAATTACACTAGCATTCAAGGCTTAATTCCACTGCATCCAACCCTTGAAAAAGATTACAAAAGGCATCATATAGGCTATGAATTTGAAATCCTCCCTAGGAGGTCAAATTTCCAGTAAATAAATTTAAATACATGCACCTATCTGATCACTTCTACATACTAGGGAGGTTACTCAACCATTTCCTCTTTTATCTAACTATCACAAGATATTTATCCAAAGCATTAAATGGAGGATAAGACGCCTATTTACCCATATAGTAACCCATTTAAATTTACATTTGACCATTTACAGTCATCCACTTTCACCTTTTGACCTTTACAAAAGTCAAACTAGAAACTCTGAAAAATTGCACAGTGAAAATTTTAATTAAAATCTCATAAAATTGTAGTAGCATAGTGCCAAGTTTGAGGCCACCTTTAGGTGCCTTCCTGAAGTTATAATTAAAATTTGAAAGAATAATAAACTATCCTTGTCTATCTAGTTTCTAGAACATCTTGAATTTTTTAAAATGACCCATGGGAAGGCCTCCAAACACTCATTCTCCAAAGCTATCTCCAGAAGGGTCATGCCAAGTTTGAGGCCACTTTTAGGTACCTTTGTGAAGTCAAAATTGAAATATGAAAGAACAGTAAAATAGCCTTATCTATCTAGTTTCTATAACATCTTGAATGTTCGAAAATGAACCATGGGAAGGCCTTCAAAAACTTATTCTTCCAAGGTGTCTTCAGATGGGTCGCACCAAGACCAAAAGGGTCACACAAGGCAACAAAAAGGTCTCACCAACATGCACCAAAATAGGAATTTTTGCAAAAGGGTCACGCTAGTTGAGAGCTAATTTTGGTAGATTTTTAGGAGTCCATTCAACATTCTGAAATCTGGGTCAATTATCCTCACATGTCTACTTTCTAATAAGCCATCAAGCTCCAAAAATTACCCATGGGAAGGCCTCCAAAACTTGGTTCTTCCAACCTTACTTATAAGTGTCGCACCAGTCCAGATTTAATGGAAGAAGCATTAAAAAGGTGAGGTTTGTTTTAGTTTTTGATCAAAATAGGAAGAATTCACGAAAAGCTAAAGTAAGATTTGGCATGTACTCATCATTATGCTCTCACCCATGTAGGAAAGATCTCATTTGGATGAATAGGGAAAAAGGGTCGCGCCTCTCCATGGCGCTTCCATGTGCCATTTCGTGCAAAATTTAAGAAAATTTTCAAATTGCTCCAAAATTTTCTCCTTGGCTACTATAATGATGGGCTAAACATCCAAGGATTTTTTTAGCCACCAATTTCACTCTTTTACCCCTTTTTCTTGACTCCCTTATCTTGTCTTGGACTTCTTTCAGTCTTGTTTTCAATTTCTCAATTTGATTTGTGCAATTTGATTGCTTGTTTGATAGTGGGAAACCATGAGTTTATATATCTTGTTATCTATATTGGCCTTTTCAAGGATTTTATCCACATGATCATTCAGTCTTCTTAGACAATATTTCTTCTCTTCATTTATCTCTTTGTCAATGAGCTTTGATGTAGGGTTGGTAGAATTAGGCATCCAACTCTTGAGTTTTGAACCACTTTTCACCAATCTTGGGTATCCCAGTAGGTGCTTCTACGATATCAGCTGAGGTAGAGAATGTGACCCCTGCAATTGTGACTTGATCCTTCTTAAGATGTGTGGAAAAAAAACTAGTCAACTTAGCATGATATTTGACTTTTTTCAACTTGCTCACAAAACTCAAGACACCCTACATGTTGAAAACATTGCTTGGAGAGTGGTGAGGACATCAACTCCTCTATATTGAGGATTTCATACCTTGCCATTTTCCCACCCTTGTTGTAAGGCTTCCTTTCCTTCTCCATAGTAAACTTGTGAGTGCAAACCTTAGAGGGAAAAATAGGGGAAGGAAATGAGGGAATAGAATGAAGGGGTTAGGGAGTAAGAATGGGTGTAGGACAAATTTATGAGATGGGGAGGGATGTTAGGGAACTTAGGAAAGTTTAGGGAAGTGAAAAGAGTGAGGTAATAGAGCTAGGGAATTTATACACAGTCCCGACTATGAAGGCTGCCAAAAACGCAGTGTAGGGCTAGGTTTTAGGTATAGAAGGCTTTAGGATTAAGAGTGAGGGGGTGTGAGGGTTTTAGGGGTGTGTTTGAGTGTGATGGAGGATAAAATGTATAGGATTATGGTTTAGAGGCTTTCAAACATTAAAATGAGGGCTTCCCACAGAAAACACAGCGAGGTATCTTGAGACCAATGTTTTGGAATATCTTTGGCCATAAAAATGTTGAGGAAGTGGTTGATGATGAATTTAATCTCTTTAGATATGAAATGAGTGAGGAAATGAGTTATGATGGATGGAAGCTCCCTTGACAATGTGATGAATGAGAGGAATGTGAGAAAAATGGTCTTTATAGGCCATAGAACTTAGGTTTGTAATGGTAGGGTGGCCCACCATAATTTTCATTTTTCTTTTTGATATAAACTATGTAGCTTGCAACTTTTTCATGCAGCTTTGAAACATAACTTATTACATAATTATGAAGTGAAGTACACTTAGAAACAAAACGTTTTTATCAAACTCTACCACTACTCCTTCATTTCTTGGTTTATTGAATGAAATGAAAACCTTGATGACTCAAACCCTAATGACCTAGTGGATACACTAAGTTGAATGAAGACCATGGTGACATGACTGAAATGATGATGATGATTTGTTCAATGATGGCACATCCAACTAAGTGATGGTAGTGACTGGACATGGAAATCTTGAAGGAGCAATAGTAGACCTAGACACACTAGCGAGTGGCCAAATTTTATTCTGAAAACCTAGTGACATGATAAAATTTGACTTTGAGACTCCTAACAAAACTTTGTAAAAGCATATTTGATCACCAGTGATAGGCAGAACTAACTGACACTAACAATGGCTCCAGGTGGGAATGACAACTCCTTGGAGGTTTCAAGAACACTGTAGACCTAGTAGCCTTGTTCATTGGATATGGAGTCAAAATACAAAGACTAAACTCAAATACAAAACTTACTGACTTAACTATAAAAAACATACTGACTGAAAAACTAACGTTACAAATTTTTTAACAAAAAGAAAACAGAAGCTGATCATAGAAGCCTTATGGCCTTCTCGTCAGGCTTCAAACTTCTGATGATAACTGCCAACTTGCTGATGATGTATATACAATCGTGTGTAATAATCCCTCCAATGTAACCAATCCAGAAAATGGCTACTTATTTGAATTCTTCTCGTACTTTCTTTGAGTAGGCAAAAAAAACAAAAGCTAGGCCACTCCAAGTGTCCACTGAACATGTGCACATGATCCATAAATATAACAAAACTCATATTACTTGATGACTATAGCAACTTAACAAAAGGTTCCTGAAACTCATGAATTACTACCTTTTATTGATGATCAACAACGAGACAAGAATCTTCTTCCTTTTTAGACATTGGTTGTTTTATAAAATTAAATTTTTCATTCCCAAGAAAAATAGATGTAGACTACAAATTTTTGGATGAACTTTGTAATGATATTTTTGCTGAACAAGACAATGAAATTAGATGCCTAGTCAAATTTGCGTCTTCTTTGTTACGATGCTCATAGTTAACTAATGGAGAAGGACTTTGACTACAAATACCCTCCACAACATTAGCTATTGGATCAAGAAGAACATGAGAGGACTGCTGCAACTTGTCACACATTGGTTCCAATGAGGCTACTTGATTTTCTACAAACTCTTCATGTTCCAAACTTTGGGCTGCATTTTCAAACTGAATATTGCTTGATAACGATGATTGTGGACTGAAAAAGGGTTCTATATTTCAAACAACATTCTCAACAACTTCAGGAGAAGGTTTCCAATTGGTATAAACTTGCTTATTTGCTTCCTTGGTTACCTTATAGTTTTTTCTTATTATTTCGAAAGAAGAGAAACACAAAGGTAAGGAATATTGGTCAAGAATTTCATGGTCTTTTTCGTGCTGAACATCAAAACTGAAAGACTACTGAATTAAAACCTCCTCACCCTTGTTTTCAATTTCAAAAACAACTAAAGGAGGATCACTATGGCTACAGAACCCATCCAAATAATAAAATACCAAATCATTAAAAATCAAAGAAGGTTGTTTCCATTTTAAACTGGCTTTAGACTGCTTCTCTGCTTTTGTGAGTTTATGATATTCCTTTATTAATTAAAATGAAGCATAACATAAAGGTAAAGAGTTACCGTCATCAATTTCATTACTCTCTTTGTCTTCACTATCCAAGCTGTAAAAATGCTTTCCTAATTTAGAGTTTTAATCAAACTCCTCCTCTTTGTCATAAACCACATGTGCAAGTTGATTGTCTTCCTTAAAGTGCTGAAAACATGTTGTTGGTTGCTCATTGAAATCATCATCAGTACTTAGGCAAATCAGGTTCAGGAGAGACATCATCAACCATGAACATTGATAAGAACACTATTTTCCTTCATGTTGATCTATAAATCCAGTTTTAGGACTATCCTCAAGAAAATACATAAAACAATCATTTTCTGATCTATGGTAACTGAGATTAGCAGCAAAATATTTAGGGTCAGCAACCTCATCTTCTTATGCAATAAGTGGGACATGGTGTCTGTGAATAACAAGTTCATCTCTCATGGTGACGTTTTGCATCATTTCTTCCATTGTGCTTACCAAAATGTCGAGCTTCACTTCTGAAGATGTTAGATGTTCCTTCTCTATGTTCTCCCTCACTTCTTCTTTCAACTTTGACCTTTTGACCAACAAATTTGCTTCCACAGCTATTGCACTGTCCTACATTTCTTCGAGTGTGGTAGGATCCCCTTCTCTCAATTGAAATAATATTTTTGGGTCAAAGGCATCTGGGTAGTGTAACAAGCTAAACCAGGAGGCAGTTTTATATCAATAGGCCTTTAATGGTATACTTGATTGAACCTCACTGAAAAGTGTTGCATTGTTTCTCTTGGTTGTCTTTTCCAATTGATTATATTCTTGTAAAATCATAAATGGATTCCTCTTGGTCATCGATCTATCAAAGAATACTTTCAAAAACTAGTGAAAATAAAAAATTCTTGCAATCGGTAACTTCTTAAACCATTTCTTAGCTTCACCTTGCAAAGATAAAGAAAAAATTCTGATACTGACATCATCTTTTTCAACCTCAAAAAGGTCGAGAAAATTTTCAAAATTCTAAATGTGTTTCTCAGCAGTGATGTTACCATATTCTCCATCAAACCTAGGAAGATATTTGTATTAATTTTCAGGGAAATCATGGAGTATAGGAAGTAGATGAGTGGCTTGTATCTATCTGGAATTTTACAAGGTGTAGGAGTATGTACAAAAGCTATAGGATTAGTCTTAATCTCTTGAGGCTCATCAAGTTGAAGATGGTCATCATAAGATTCAGAAGAAGGGTCTTGATCAAAATCAAAATTTGAATTCACAATTTTCAAAGGAAAGGAATCAAATGCAAGTCTTGGATCTTTTCTCAAACATAATATACTATGGAAAACCTTCTTGACATTCTCAAGAAAAGAAAAGAAATATTTTACAACAAAGAACATGAAGTCTTGGATGAAAATCCAACTTAACTACCTAATCATCCCATATTTTCCTTTCATTTTTCTGTTGGTAAGTTTCATCCTCTAGTGGAGTCTTCGAATTAAATTTGAAACTGATTTGGAGTCGCCAGGTGAATGATTTCAGCCTTCATGTGTGTCTGATCATTGTCCACCATCAGAAAATCAGATATGATCCTTTTCATTCTTTACCAGGGGAGATATGATCTCTTGTGTCCCCCGCAAAGATGCCAAAATGTTAACCCCCACAATGTTCCAGGCTGAGAGGAATCGACTAGGGTAACCATAGACCAAGATTTTAGTTTGGTAGCTAGCCCTACCAAACCATAGAGGGTTATCTCCATGAAATTACAGTCAAAATATGACTGAGATATAAAGGATTTTAGGCTAGATATGTTTATATTAGGGTTTTATTTGATTTTGATTGTTTGTTGGATGATGGCTTAGGTATAGGGAGTTAGGTCTAGGCTTTGAGAATCAGATTTGCAAAGATGTAATGGGGCAAGGTAGGAACACACTTTAGCACTTTATGGTTGTCATTCTGTATATGGGAGATAGGTAGGGTTTCTAAACAAGCATGAGTCTCATGAATTTGTTTATATCAGAAGAGAAATGAACAATAATGTGAGAGCTTCTCCAAAATAGAGCATTACATGATTGAATTTTGTTTATTATCTTAGGAAACAAGCACATGAAACATGGAAATGGAAATCAAGGATACAATGCATTAAAACTTATGATCATAGAAGGAAAAACACTGATAAAACACATACCATAGGAATCCCGCTATAATAGTTACAAACTCTGTCTATTAGTTCTTGCCAAATTCTCAATTACACTAGCATTCAAGGCGTAATTCCATTGCATCCAACTATTGAAAATGATTACAAAAGGCCTCATATAGGCTATGAAGCCAAAATCCTAAGCCAAAATCCTCCCTAGGATGTCGAATTTCTAGCAAAGAAAGTCAAATACATGCACCTATTTGATCACTGCTACATACTAGGGAGGTTACTCAACCATTTCCTCTTTTATCTAACTATCACAAGATATTTATCCAAAGCATTAAATGGAGGATAAGGCACCTATTTACCCATATAGTAACCCATTTACATTTATATTGACCATTTAAAGTCATCCACTTTCACCTTTTGACCTTTACAAAAGTCAAACTAGAAACTTTGAAAAATTACACTGCAAAAATTTTAATTAAAATATCATAAAATTGCAGAAGCTTAGCGCGAAGTCCACTTTTAGGTGTCTTTCTGAAGTCAAAATGAAAATCTGAAAGAATGGTAAACTATAATTATCTATGTAGTTTCTAGAACATCTTGAGTTTTTTAAAATGACCCATGGAAAGGGCTCCAAAAACTCATTCTCCCAGGGTGTCTCCAGAAGGGTCGCACCAAAACCAGAAGGGTTGCACCAAGCTTGAGGCCACTTTTAGGTTCCTTCCTGAAGTCAAAATTGAAATATGAAAGAATGGTAAAATAGCATTATTGGTATAATTTCCAAAACATCTTGAATGTTTTAAAATGACCCATGAGAAGGCCTCCAAAAAATCATTCTCCCAAGGTGTCTCTAGATGGGTCACGCCAAGACCAGAAGGGTCGCACCAGCATGCACCAAAATAGGAATTTTTGCAGAATGGTTGCCCTAGTTGAGAGATGATTTTGGAAGATTTTTAGGAGTCCAGTTTGCATTCTGAAAGCTAGGTCAATTATTCCCACGTGTCTACTTTCCAATGAGCCATCAAGCTCCAACAAATACCGATGGGAAGGCCTCCAAAACATGGTTTTTCCAACCTTACTCAGAAGCACTGCGCTAGTCTAGATTTAATGGTAGAAGCATGAAAAAGGTGAGGTTTTTTTGAGTTTTTGATAAAAATAGGAAGACTTCATGAAACGCTAAGCTAATATTTGGCATGTACTCATCATTATGCACTCATCCATGTAGGAAATATCTCATTTGGATGTCCAGGGAAAAAGGGTTGTGCCTCTGCGTGGCGCTTCTATGTGCCATTTCCTGCAAAATTTAAGAAAAAATTCAAATTGCTCCAAAATTTTCAAATTTTTCTCCTTGGCTACTAATGATGGGCTAAACATCCAAGGATGTTTTAGCCACCAATTTCACTCTTTTACCCCTTTTTATTGACTCCCTTAGCTTGTCTTGGACTTCTTTCAGTCTTGTTTTCAATTTCTCAATTTGATTTGTGCAATCTAATTCCTTGTTTGATAGTGGGAAGCCATGGGTTTATGTATATAGTTATCTTTGTTGGCCTTTCCAAGGAGTTTCTCCAAATGATCATTGACTCTACCTAGGCAATATTCCTTGTCTTCATTGATTTCTTTGTCAATGAGATTTGATGTAGGGTTGGTAGAATTGGGCATCCAACTCTTGAGTTTTGAACCACTACCAACTCTTGAGTTGGTAGATTTGTTGGCATTATGATACAGGTGTTGTCCTTGATGGAAACTTATTAAAATGACAGATCACAGTTCAGGCTCTCAATATAGTAGAAAATGAGGTTCGCAGGTTCCTGGTCACAAAGCTGCGGTCATCGACAGGTTCCACAGGTGCCCAGAATAAAAGGTGTGACATGTTCGTAGGTGTATCGAACAAAAAGTGTGGTCCTAAAGTACACGCACTTTCATGCAGAGAAATTCACGCACACGTGAGAAATCTTATGGATGGTCCATGGTATTTTTTGATCCTATGGTTTTGGTCCATGGTTTTGCTTCTAAAGTATTGAACCCCGGTTTTTGTGTCCCTTGTATTAGGTTTCTATGGTTTTGGTCCATGGTTTGTGTAAAGGATTGTCTATAAAAAGGAAAGGAGATCATTTGGCTGAACAGACATGGGTTGAATATCTTAAGAAGAGAAAGATCGGAAATTCTGGTGATTGGTTGGTGAGTGATAGCTGGATCTGAATCAAGGAGAAACCTGAGCTTTATAAGACGGATCTACTGATGGGTCGAGTTCTCCTTGGCGCATGATCAGATCTGTAGATTTGATAGTCTGGGGTATGCTTGAAGTCTGAAAATTTGTCTATTCCAGCAGGACCGTAGGTGCAGACAAGGCACAGGTGCGGAGACCCGCATGCTATACACGGCCGCAGGTGCAGATACTCGCAGGTCAGAAGACTACACAGGTGCAGATACCCTCAAATCAGAAGACTCAGAAGTTGCGGATACCCGCAAATCAGAAGACTCAGAAGTTGTGGATACCCGCAGATCAGACGACTCAGAAGTTGCAGATACCCGCAGATCAGAAGACTCAGAAGTTGCGGATACCCGCAGATCAGCAGCGTGTGCAGGTGCGGATACCCATAGATCAGAAGAAAGAGCAGGCACGGATACTCGCAGTTTTCTATTGGTGAAGTTGTGCACCTGTTATTGAAATATGTTTTTGCAGTGTTCTGGGTATTATGTTCTGATAATAGCATTCTAAAGTGATTGATTGAATGATTATGTTTAGCTTTAGTAGTGATGGATCAGGTTCATAATGATTTATCTTTATGTGATCTGATGGACTAGATCTGGTTGCTAACACACATATTAATCCTTGTATATGTAATGATCTGGTGAGTGGGTGATTCAGAGATTGATGATGCAGGTGTAGTTGATGGGTGTATTGCTGTGATGATTAATTTTGTGCTTCAATGTTGTTAATGGGTCTAGTATGAAAATTGGATGAAACGTGGCCTTCAGATTATGATGATGTGTTCCATGAGTATCCAGTCTAAAAATGTATGAAATGTGGTACCTGGAGGTCATAGCCTTCTGTAGATCGACACCTACGTACTAGTATATCGGCTAGTACAAGAGCTAAGGGGGTGGTAGCTCCCTTCCAGTAGAAGTTGGAAAAAAAGTAAAGGTTGGATAATTTCAGTAGGTCTGCACCTACGTACTAGTAAATGGATCGGCTAGTACAAGAGCTAAGGGGGTTGTAGCTCCCTTCCAGGAGCGTTTGGAGAATGAGAGAAGGTTGTAGCCTTCTGCAGGTAGAAGCCTGTGTACTGGTATAAGATTGCACCAGTACAAAATATTGTAAAAGGAAGTTTCTCATTAAAAGAAGATAGAGACGACTTGCAGCAGGTGGTTTTCACCCACATTGGGTTTCCACCTTATATCACGGTGTTCATGTGTGCTTCTTGTGTGTGATGATCTGTTCTGTTTTACTGCTTTGGTTTACTGTTCATATGGTTAATAATGTTATAATGCACTCATTAAGGATCAACTAACTGAATCATAAGTTTACTGGATATACACTGGTTGCATTAATCATAGTTGTGGAAGTAGCAATGAAAAAGTAGATTGATTTGATAATACTGATTCACCCCCCCCTCTGAGTATTATTTCCTACAATTGGTATCAGAGCGGGTCCTTTGGTTGAAGCTTGATCGCTTGAAGGAGATTCGTAGAACAATGGGAAAGAAGCTCAAGAAGAAATCACCTAAGAAGAAGAAGACATCCCAGAAATATTATGACAGTGGGAGAATTGATTGGGGAATATGTGGAAGAAGCACTTCAGATTCAGAATCATTTCAGAATGAAGATGAACAAGACCTATCAAGCATGAATTTGTTATCCTCTGGTGATACAATTATCTATCCATTTGAAGATGATGAAAGTGGTAACGAAACATCTGAATTTTCTCTTATGGGTGAGCAAGAAAGGTATCAAATAGAGATAGAATTTAAAAGGCTTACAGAAAAAATCAGAGATCAACAAGATTTGTTGAACAAAAGGGAATGTTCCTTCAAAGAAGAATCTACCAAACAAAAAGTTCAAATAGAGGAAGGAAACAAGGTAAGGAAGGTATTCAAGGACAAGGTAGTTCAATGTCAAAAGTTGCAAGATGAAGTGACATCATTAAGAAATGAAGTCAATGAAAGGAACACAACAATCAAGAAACTCAAAGAAAGATCCAGTTACTATGAAAAGATTGAAGCTACGATCCTCTCGCTAAAGGAAGATCTTGAAGAATCAAAGAAGCAAAATAAAGATCTACTCCAAGCTCTTGAAAAACAAGAAAATGAAGTTCTTGAACTAAGACATCAGTTGGAAGAAGGAAGAAAAGCTGAAGCATGAAGAAGCTATATCATGAAAAGGAAGAGCATCTCCAGGTTGAGGTAAATATTCTAAAAGAAAAATTAGAAGAAAGGATAAGCTCCTACGATTTCAAGATAGTACTAAGATCTTGGATGATATTCTTAGTAGTCAAAGGTCTCCTGCTATCAAAGTTGGTCTTGGTTTTCATGGATCTGTTGAAGGAGAATCTAGTTCACAAAGTAAGATAAGGGACTCCAATGCAAAATCTAAAATGCTCAACAAGGAGATGAGAGGTCAACCCCATCAACAGCCAAGGAAAAAAATTCTTCAAAGAAAATCTTTTACTCCTCCAATGAATAATGTTGAATGTTATGTATGTCATATTCTTGGACATGTTGCAGCTACATGCAGAAGAAGAATGGTTCAAGACCATCACACAGAAAGATCATCACGTTCCAGGTACTTTAAGGGATATTGTTTTTCTTGCAATATGTTTGGTCACAAAGCTGTTGACTGCTACAGAAGGAATATGAAACATATGAGATGTTATGCATGTAACAAGCTTGGACATATAGCAAAGGAATGCAGGAACAAGGTACGAGCTCCACACCAAAAGGAGAAAACATCATCACTCTTAAAGATATGGAAGAAGAAGGAAGTACAGTCAAAGAGATGTGGCATAGCACCATATACAGACATAACAGACTCAGGGGGAGCTGAAAGTGTAAAGCTTCAGTGTCCTAAACCACATACGCAAGTTTCATAAATGGAAGTCGGGTATATACGTGAGTTAGACACTGCACAGTCACATATATGTCAATCTGAGGAAAAGCAGTGGGACAGGCTCAGGAAAAGGGTCTGATATGATTCAGTCCATTACTTTCTCTATTTGATAATGGGTACAATCTGCTGATGATGTGTGGAAATGTCTTGATACTTGTTTAGAAGTGTTTGATCCTAACTTGTTGATAATGATGCCTTGATACTTCTTGTTGATATATGCATGATTAGATCTGACAGTGAACAGATGGCACAGGTTCAAGGGGAGCATATGCTTTTAATAATGCATTGTTGGCATTATGATTAGTAGTCCTTGGTGATGATGCTTATATATATTGTCATATGATTCTTGGGGTTACATAGTTGATGTTCAGATCAGATTTGTGGTTGATTCTCTGATGATGCATATATGGTGCATGGTGATCTTCATAAGGATAAGGAGAAGTACAAATCTTGAATACACATCTTCATTACTTGATGATGAGTCTTCATATGATGTTGTCGTCATATGCATAAAGATCAGTTATGATGCAGGATTCCTATAGTTCTTGGCGCTCATATGGATGAGGATTGTTGCAGTTGATGATATCAAGAAGTATTGACAAATGACCTTGAGCTCAAGATACATAGTGCTGGATACATGGATGGTTACTCAAGGTTGCATTGTTGGAGTCATGATGATATAATGATACTTACATATGTTGATTGATGCAGATGTTCCCAAGTGATGATACTTAGATCATGTAGATCTTGATGTTGATGAGATGGCTGTGGTATTTATTACATATGATATAATGTGAATGAAGTTGATGATGACATATCTTGTCATTGGTTGATGCTATCTACACTAATGGATGTATACAGGTTTCTGGTCTAGATGTTGCTAACAGATGCTTCATCATACACTATGGATGATAGTTGCTGATGACTATCATGGTCTTATTTAGATGTGTGGTCTCTGTTATAAATGTCATGAATAACATTGTGTCTCTATCTTTTATAGTCATTTGATGAGATCTTTTCTGGTCATTTGTACCTCCACTATGCATAGGAAGAATGATGAAATATTTCAGTCATGTATTTCTTGTTTTATCAAGGTCATGTAACAGCCTATGCTGGTTTCCCCACTATGCCTGGGATGAATGATGTTATACTCTTGTGTTATCATGTGTAAACTTTTGGTATATCCCCATTTTGATGGGAGATGGATGTATGAGTCTTTTGTGATAGGAAGGTCATTTATGATAGAGTCATGTTCTTCTTGCAGAACATATTTTTGCAGACCTTGCTTACAGTCAAGGGGAGCAGGAACATCACACTTCAACAGAGCAGAGATTTCAACATGTACTCAGAGGGAGCGTGGACAGATTGGTACACCTTGGCATATACAAAGGGGATCTCATTCAAAGATTTCAGCAGGTTCTCAGGGGGAGTATGGACAGCAGAATGTTTATCAAGGAAAGAGAATATCTTGGTCCACCTTGATGTCAAAGGGGGAGAGTGATTTAGTGTTGTTGCCATCAAGTCCAAAGGGGGATATTGTTGGCATTATGATACAGATGTTGTCCTTGATGGCAACTTATTAAAATGACAGATCACAATTCAGGCTCTCAATATAGTAGAAAATGAGGTTCGCAGGTTCCTGGTCACAAAGCTGCGGTCATCGGTAGGTTCCGCAGGCACCCAGAATAAAAGGTACAGACATGTTCGCAGGTGTATCGAACAAAAAGTGCGGTCCTAAAGTACACTCACTTTCATGCAGAGAAAATCGCTTGCACGTGAGAAATCTTATGGATGGTCCATGGTATTTTTTGATCCTATGGTTTTGGTCTGCGGTTTTGCTTCTAAAGTATTGAACCCCAGTTTTTGGGTCCCTTATATTGGGTTTCTATGGTTTTGGTCCATGGTTTGTGTAAAGGATTGTCCATAAAAAGGAAAGGAGATCATTTGGCTGAACATACATGGGTTGAATATCTTAAGAAGGGAAAGATCTGAAATTGTGGTGATCAGTTGGTGAGTGATAGCTGGATTTGAATCAAGGAGAAACCTGAGCATTATAAGATGGATCTACTGATGGGTCGAGTTCTCCTTGGCGCATGATCAGATCTGTAGATCTGATAGTCTGGGGTATGCTTGAAGTCTGAAAAATTGTCTATTCCCGCAGGACTGCAAGTGCAGACAAGGCGTAGGTGCGGAGACCGGCATGCCAGACACGGCCGTAGGTGCGGATACCCACAGGTCAGAAGAATACGCAGGTGTGGATACCCACAGATCAGAAGACTCAGAAGTTGTGGATACCCGCAGATTAGAAGACTTAGAAGTTGCAGAGACTCGCAGATCAGACGACTCAGAAGTTGCAGATACCCACAAATTAGAAGACTCAGAAATTGCGGATACCCGCAGATTAGAAGACTCAGAAGTTGCGGATACTCGCAGATCAGACGACTCAGAAGTTGCAAATACCCACAAATTAGAAGACTCAGAAGTTGCAGATACCCGCAGATAAGAAGAAAGAGCAGGCGCGGATACCCGCAATTTTCTATTGGTGAAGTTGCGTACCTGTTATTGAAATATGTTTTTGCAGTGTTTTGGGTATTATGTTCTGATAACATCATTCTGAAGTGATTTATTGAATGATTATGTTTAGCTTTAGTAGTGATGGATCAGGTTCATAATGATTTATCTTTATGTGATCTGATGGACTAGATCTGGTTGCTAACACACATATTAATCCTTGTATATGTAATGATCTGGTGAGTGGGTGATTCAGAGATTGATGATGCAGGTGTAGTTGATGGGTGTATTGCTGCGATGATTAATTTTGTGCTTCAATGTTGTTAATGGGTCCAGTATGAAAATTGGATGAAACGTGGCCTTCAGATTATGATGATGTGTTCCATGAGTATCCAGTCTGAAAATGTATGAAATGTGGTACCTGGAGGTCGTAGCCTTCTGTAGATCGGCACCTACATACTAGTATATCGGCTAGTACAAGAGATAAGGGGGTGGTAGCTCCTTTCCAGTAGCAGTTGGAAAACAAGTAAAGGTTGGAGCATTTCAGTAGGTCTGCACCTACGTACTAGTAAATGGATTGGCTAGTACAAGAGCTAAGGGGGTTGTAGCTCCCTTCCAGGAGTGTCTGGAGAATGAGAGAAGGTTGTAGCCTTCTGCAGGTAGAAGCCTGTGTACTGGTATAAGACTGCACCAGTACAAAATATTGTAAAATGAAGTTTCTCATTAAAAGAAGATAGAGACGACTTGCAGCAGGTGGTTTTCATCCACATTGGGTTTCCACCTTATATCATGGTGTTCATGTGTGATTATTGTGTGTGATGATCTGTTCTATTTTACTACTTCGGTTTACTGTTCATATGGTTAATAATGTTCTAATGCACTCATTAAGGATCAACTAACTAAATCATAAGTTTACTGGATATACACTAGTTGAATTAATCATAGTTGTGGAAGTAGCAATGAAAAAGTAGATTGATTTGATAATACTGATTCACCCCCCCCAGTATTATTTCCTACACTTTTCACCAATGTTGGGCATCCCAATAGTTTCTCCTATGATATTAGCTAAGATAGATAATGTGACCCCTGCAATCATGAGTTGATCCTTCTTAAGATGTGTGGCAAACAAACTAGTCAACTTAGCATGATATTTGACTTTTTTCAACTTGGTCACAAAACTCAAGACATCCTACATGTTGAAAACATTGCTTGGAGAGTGGTGATGACATCAATTCCTATGTATTTATGAGTTCATACCTTTCCATTTGCCCACCCTTGTTGTAAGCCCTCCTTTCCTTCAACATAGTAAACTTGTGAGTGTAAACCCTAGAGGGAAAAACAGGGGAAGGGAATGATGGAATAGGATGAAAGGGTTAGGGAGTAGGAATGGGTGTAGGAAAAATTTATGAGATGGGGAGGGATGTTATGGAACTTAGGGATGTGGACGGAAGTGAAAAGAGTGAGGGAATATAGCTCGGGAATTTATACAAAGTCTCAGCTATGAAGGCTACCAAAAATGCATTGTAGGCCTAGGTTTTAGGTATAGAAGGCTTTAGGATTGAGAGTGAGGGGGTGTGAGGGTTTTAGGGGTGTGTTTTAGTGTGTGGGAGGATAAAATGTATAGGAATAGGGTTTAGAGGCTTGCAAACATGAAAGGGAGGGCCTCCCATTGAAAACGCAGCGAGGTAGCTTGAGACCAATGTTTTGGAATATCTTTGGCCATAAAAATGTTGAGGAAGTGGTTGATGATGAATGAGATCTATTTAGAAATGAAATGAGTGAGGAAATGAGTTATGATGGATGAGATCTCCCTTGAAAATGTGATGAATGAGAGGAATGAGAGAAAAATGGTCTTTATAGGCCATATAACTCAACTTTGTAATGGTAGGGTGGCCCACCATAATTTTCATTTTGCTTTTTGATATAAACTATGTAGCTTGGAAATTTTTCATGCAGCTTTGAAACATAAATTATTACATCATTTTGAAGTGAATTACACTTAGAAACAAATTTTTTTGATCAAACCCTACCACTACTCCTTCATTTCTCGATTTATTGAATGAAATAAAAACCTTGATGACTATAACCCTAATGACGTAATGGATACACTGAGCTGAATGAAGACCATGGTGACATGATTGAAATGATGATGATGATTTTTTTAATGATGGCACATCCAACTGAGTGATGGTAGTGATTGGACATGGAAATATTGAAGGTGCAATAGTATACCTAGACACACTAGCGAGTGGCCAAATTGTATTCTGAAAACCTAGTGACATGATAAAATTTGAATTTGAGACTCCTAACAAAACTTGGTAAAAGAATATTTGGTCACCGGTGATAGGAAAAATTGACTGACACTAACAAAGTCAGTTCCTATTCAACCTACGTTCCCATCAAAAATTGTGTCGTCGTTTCAACCATCCATTCTGATACAACCCACTGTTTCAGGACAGGTTTTAGTCAGTTCTTCCACTCCTCCGTCAAGTGGACAGAATGTGCCACCACCCGGGGGGGAATCCGATCGTTCCTCTTTTGTCAGGTGAAACCCATGTGAGCAGATTACAATCTCACATGGTCAGAGTAAATCAACCTTATTATGGTGGTATTCCTAACCCAGCTGGTCCATCCGGGTTGGGTCATATCCAATATCAATAGCCTTATATGGCCTAGATTCCACTCCAACAAGCTTATGTCCCATATGGTTCGCAAGACTTGGTCAATCCATCTTACACTCCACAAGTAGTAGCTTATGTCCAACCTGGTCAATCCACTATTCCTGGTGGATATGGTCAGATTGATTTCAGAAATTACCAATACCCACAAGGTATATCCCAAGGAACTGTCCAACAAGCCTTGCAGTAGCAAGGGAAACCTTTACAGCAGCAAGGGAAACCGTTATGGTAGAAATGGAAACCTTTGCAACAATACAGAAAACCTTTGCAGCAGTGTCAATAGCCTTTGCAGTAGAAAACTAAGTTTTTTCAGCAGCCTACTCAACCTTTGTATTCGCAAGGCCAACCTTCGCAGCAGCAAGGTCAACCTTTACAACAGCAAAGTCAAACTTTGCAGCAGCAAGGTCAACCTCTAAAACAGGCTCAATATGTATATCAACAAGGTCAACCCTTGCAAACACAAGGTCAACCCTACAACAAAAGGGCCAATCTCTTCAAGTCTAGGGTCAAAAAGGTCCAACAACCTTATATGTATGCCATGTATAATGCTTATCAATAGCCTATGGTAGGTCAATATCAAACCTACCTTGGAAAAAAATCCACCTTATTGTCAAGGTACCCCTTAGTGGGGGCAAAATAAAATCCCGTATGGTCAAAATCTTCCACTGTGGGGGCAGAACCCTTACCAGCAAGGTTGGAACCCACAGTTTGGGCCTCTTCAAAGGCCCTACATACCACTCAATCCACAATTTCCTATTTTGGCTATGTTGGAACTGCCTAATGGCTTGAGGCTCACAAATGATCCTATTCTTCATTCATCTTATTGACCTCGGGTTCCAACTAAAATTACAAGCAATTGCCCTGAATTCAAAGGAAAGACTAAAGAGGACCCGCAAGCCGGTGTGAAGACATATCACTTATGGTGCTCTTCAAATTCATATGTTGACAATTCTATCCATCTCCACCTCTTTCAGAGAACCATAACAAGTTCTGCCCCAAAATGGTATATCAAGTTACCTCGAGCTATCTATGCTGAATTAACTCTTTGGATATGTCCTTTCTCATCCACTTCCAATTGTCAGTTTGATATGAAACTAGCACTCATTTTCTCACATCCTTGAATCAAGATACATCAACCCACATTTCTGATCATATCCATGAATGGAGACATCGGCGTCGCCTCATCAAATTCGATATTCCTAATGAGTTGTTAACTGAATGGTTCACGAAATCATTTGTAAACAAAATTGTTGCAAATATAGCAATGGGTGGATGTATTACTGAGGACCAAGCTATTGCCCGTGCTCAGTATCTAGACTTAGTCTATTCTCAATATGGCACATTATATGAGATTTTTCCTGATGCTCCAAGACCATATTTGGATCCAGAAGCTTAAAGTCTCCTGATATACCACCTATTGATGGTGTAATTGGTTTAGTGTCTTAGACTTCCACTAAGACTTCTTCGAAAAAAAAATCTATTTTAGAAACTGGTTCCAAAAATCCTTCGAAAAATTCGTCAAATCCTAGTAAAAACTCTGAGGTACATGTTGTTCAGTCTACTGCAATAGATAAGGCCTCAAAAGGTAAGAAAAAGGGTAAAGGTAAAACTAAAACCAATACCTCAAAATAGGATCCACCCAAATAATTTGTTGATGATGATTCTAAGCGAAAGTCGAAATATCCTTTCCTCATCTGTGACGAAGACCATTATACCAAGGATTTTTCTCAAGGTGCTGAAGTTAACCATTTATTGAAAGGGACTCTGACTATTTTTAAAGAACCATTTCCATCTCGGTAGATGCATTTGTTAGACCAAATACAATCCTCTGCCTCCTCTGGTTCCCAAGTTTTCATGATGCAAGGTTCATCGCCTATTTCGATCGCTACTCAAACAAAGGACTATCAAACCCTGCAAAAGAAGATGATGGAGAAAGAAGTCACTGATATACCCTCTACTTCCACTCCATCCAGTTCTAGTCCACTCCATATTGAGTGTCCTAACAATGAATTTTTAATCCGACCACCTCCCAAAGGTGTAGTTCGGAAATCATCTTATAATCTGAATGTTAGAGTTGCACAACATTATAATATTTTTTAAGATTTAGCTCAAGCACCTTCGGTGATGTCTACTTTGGAGGTTCTCAAAACATGTCCAACGTAGTGGAAATAATTGTTGTCTCCTATAGGCACCATTGATCCTATCGATTCGAGTTTAATTACCTTTGATCATGAAAACCACATTCCTCATCTTCCTCATCAAATTTTTTTTCTGATTCAAGTTATCATTAAAGAAAATAAGATCCATTGGATTGTTATTGATGAAGGTGCTTCCACCTGCATCATGTTGGTTTCATGTTGTAAGACTATTGGCTCCCCTCCTCTCAATCAGTCCCTGAACACTTTGGAGGCCTTTGATGGCAGAGGCTCCCGTCCATATGGTATTCTCACAAACTTGCCTATCACATTGGAAGGAAATATTGTTGAGCTAGAAGTGGAAGTTGTAGACGCGATTCTCAATTACAACATTCTTCTCGGGTGAAGTTGTGCCCACGCTATGTTTTGTGTGGTTTCTTCTTTGTTCTAGGTGCTTCGTTTTCCTCACAAAGGAAAATAATCACCGTCGACCAACTATATTTTTTCTCTTCTGGTTCATCGAACGACAATGTCCCATATGTGTAAAATACCAAAATTCCTTATGAGAATGTGGGGGCAGGTATTTTCAAAGATTTTGCTTTAATGGGAACTTTTTCCCTCACACCTTCAAATGTCACTTCGATTAATATGATCTTTGTTTCCACCGATCCTTGGATTATTCCAACTCCAGATCAAATTGATTCGTTTGGTGATTCTATGCCATTAAGTCCACCAGAACAAGCTTATCAAGAAGTTGTCTTAGCTTCAACGGATGCTTTATAAATTCATGTTGTTTTTAGTATGAACGTGGATACTTATTTGCCATCTCCTTGGTTTGGTTCATGGGATTCTTCGGATCCTTTGAATGAGACATTCCCCATTGACGAGAATATCGTCGAGGTTATATCTCTGGACGAAACTCCTTAGAATGATTTCTGTCATCATTCTTCATTT
Organism: Pinus tabuliformis; assembly: GCA_031772625.1. NCBI lineage: Eukaryota > Viridiplantae > Streptophyta > Pinopsida > Pinales > Pinaceae > Pinus > Pinus tabuliformis. The sequence goes on along the minus strand of CM062805.1, from coordinate 737,347,759 downwards.
CTTCCCAGCCTCGATGAGATGCCTTTGTGTCTTGAAGCATTCGTTTCTCATAGCCCAACACATCTACTTCAGACACCTATTTTGGTGCACAAAGTCCTATCTGAGGGTAATATAGGAAACAATACTACAACCCTACCCATTGAAATTTTAGTCCAACCTGAAATCATCAAAATCTTTCAACTGGGGGCACCTTTTCCTCGTCATGAGATTAAGTTTTTCATGCCTCCTTTCACGAGATTGTTTCATCGAGTCTCTACCTTTTGCCCATTATCATAATGGGGTTTTCATATTATTACTCGTAACCCTCACTTGCCTGGGGGGCATGGGGGCATAGCCTTCTCTGAGTTTTATTCTATTATTTGGTCAAGTCGATGCTTACACATCATGTCAATGGTGAAACTCCATTTTGATTCTTTGTTGATCGATTACCCAAGTCCAAAAATGGACTCCATCTGAACTTTCTACACAAGGTAATTTGTGTAATTACTTTTTGTACATTAGTGTGTGAATTCATTGGTGTGCACTTTTGATTTTTGGTGCGTCTGTTTTCTTTGTAGACATGTGTTTTTTGCTTACCTTATGTTCCACTCAGTTTGCAGATGTCGTCAAATCATTATGTCGGTTTTTTTGATGGTGCTTGTCGTAGCACACAGAATTTTTCTTCCGCACCTTGGGCACTCTTTGCCCCTGATGGTGAGTTGAGTCACTTACAAGGTATATGCCTCGGTGAACAACTAACAATATTGCTAAATACAATGTAGTTATTGAGATATTGTCAGAAGAAACTGCTCTTTACATTAGGTATTTATTTTTCAAGATAGATTCAAAACTCGTTGTGTTACAGTGAATTAATGATTATTCAGTAATAAATCCGTAGATATTACGTATGTATCTACGTGTTCGATTACTGGAAAGAAATTTTGATTTTATCACATATCAATATATTCCATGCAATTTGAATACATTAACAAATGCATTAGCAAACTATGTTCTTGATAGACATTTGCATAATTTATAAAACCAATCACACGAATCTGCCAGAGTGTTTACATCAAAATATCAAAAAATAAAGTGTTCTAAGACACTTGGATTTCAAAGCCTACAAAATGTGTAAAAGCAACTAGAAAGGCTATCAGCCCGCACGATGCTCATGGAAGCATGAGACTGCTTTGATCACTCAGCCTAATAGCTAACGAAGTCTCGTTGATACTCCTATGGTGTGCCTTTTCCATCGCAGTGGCACCTCATCTATGGTGGCATATTCTGGTATCCCTCAAGTGATCACATCCAGGTTGCGCTCCATCTCTACTAAAGGGTTCGCTCCTTCCTCATAATCAACACATACTATTTGATGGGCTCCTTGGCATGCTATTGGCGAAATGCTAGGTGGTCTTTTCGGTCCAACATCTGCACATTTATCAAAAGTTAAATCTCAGTTACACTTTTACAAAAAAATCATAAAACTTGAAAAAATAAAAAATAAAAATAAGTTTTACCTACGTCAATCCATTGTTCTCCTGGTGGCAAAGGTAGATCTAGATCCTATCTTAAATCCATGTTGGCATAAGCATAATCGTCCACAAAAAGTAATTGGCGATGTAGCAAACCAAACAAATGTGGAGGGAAATGCATCTGTTGGGCGCCTCCTCCTCGGGGCATGAGTTGACTCCACTGCACTAGCCTCGGATCCTGGGGGGTAGGATATGGTACCTCTGCAAATTGGTTCAAAAAAAAAGGCACCCACTTTAGGAAGAAAGTAACCAGTATTGAATCGAAATCAATTTACTTCACGTTCCCTCATTTACCCTTGGTTAGTTGTCTCTTCATATTATCCAATATTCCTCCACACTAGTTGAAAACTGTGGGAGTCAGACAATCTACTACATCTCAGAATTGTGATTGTGAGTATTCATGAAGAGCTTGCATCCTAGATATGCAACCTATGGTGAACTAGATATTTCTCAAGGGATGATTAGTGACTGTGGCTGTCTTCACTTTCCCACCCATGGGTCATCTCTGAACCTAGGCAATGTCTCCTGACTAGACTACTAGTACTCTCACCTCTTGGATGAGACCTAAAGAGTTGGACTCTCTCTCCCCTCTCAGACAATCCAGTGATGAAATAAATGTTTGTTTCTTCCAACACTAGCTCCTAGTCTTTGATTATGAAGAGCTCCCTATCAACATCCCATAAGCTGATAAAAAACAGTAGCAACTCCATTTGATCTCTTAGTCACGTAGTTCTAAAGAACTTAAGCAATCCACAGTTCCTTAGAGAATTAATACATTCATAATCTTGGGTTGCCTGGTGTTCTTCGGCCTCATGGCCTCTTTCTTTCCATTCTATAACCATGATTTCCTAAAAAACATCATTAAACATAAATTAGAAACTTTTCCTTCAAAAAATTCCGCACCAGAACCATCATGCCTATTTTTATTAATAGAGCGATGTCATTGCAAGGGCCTTTAGGAACATCCTAATGGAAACCAAAAAACTGCATGAAAGAACATTAAAATACAATGAATTGCAAGAGTACAGGTAGAGCTCTTACCTATTGAAGATGATTTAAGGAATGATGCACCGAATCTCCTGCACTGGTTGGTTGAAAATCAAGAAAAATAAAGCACAAATGAACTCTCAAAACTTACTTTGGTGAAATGGTAAGACTATTTTTACTTATGGCCTATTTATAATTTTTGAGTTCATTTTTGTCAATATTTTCTTAATATTTTATATTATTTCTCAATATTAGTGATGGGTGAATTTCCTTGTGCATTTATAGGTACTTTCTAATGAACATGTGATTATTATTGACTGATACAAATGAGTTTTTGTTTTATCTCCTTTTCAGACTTGTTAAAGATAAGTGAAAAAGGAACCCCCCTGGAGTTATCTTTAAGCTCTTTTCTGACTCTCAAAACATGAAAAGATCGTCGATTAATTTTCATTTCAAATTCATTAAATTAAATAAATTGATGTCGTCTTAGTATACATTTGCCCCTTTTCGGGCTGAGATTGACTATTTAAGAAAAAGGTACACCTTGGTCGACATGGTTAAGAGGTTCTCTCGAATATTGTGTTCTACCTTTTCGGGTTCAAGGGACAAATTGCAAAAAGGGACATGATGGAGTTTTCTTTTTCATCTCTTTTTAAAACTCTCTAGATGTGAAAAAGATACCTATTTATTCTTATGTCAGACTCATTAAAATTTTATGACAAAAGACTGGTCACCATGATGAGATCGAGTTTCTCCTTCCTAGGACTCGTTAAATTTACTAGCATGGATTCATTTGAAGAATGAACTTACATGACAAGCATATGCTATCCCCTTCAAGCTTGTGATAAAAAAAATTGGGGTACTTGGGGTACTCGCTAGAAATAGTGGGGAAAAATGAAAATGCAACATGTCACTCTTGAACATGACACTCTTCAACTTTTGTGTCGGGTTTGGGATATCCTCACTCAGTCACTTGTCCTCTCGAGTTTGGGTTATCCATTTTTGCCTCTCATATGACTACTCCAGTTGTCATCATGACCTTTAGTCCTATTTTGAGTCAAATGCTACCACACTCTGAAGTCATGTCACCAATGTTCAAGAGAAGTCCTATCTATAGTTATTTACCTATACATTGTCTGACCCATTGTTACAGTCTTGGATCTTATTCATTTCATTCCACTTTATTCCTTGTTTCGTGTCGATGATGGGGGATTCATCATTGCCCTCCTTCGACGGGTCGCTTCCTGTTGACTTCAGCTCATTATCCAGGAAGATGATTTAGAAACTCCCTTCCAAAACCTTAGAGCTTGCATGCCTTAATGGCAAGTTCTTCACATTTCACGACAGGTTTTCTTCATCGGCCTTCGATCAGATGATTCCATGAGTGTTTGAATTCAGCTTCATTTTCACATTCATGGATTGTACTGTCGTACCTTGAGAACCATTGTCTTTATTGGTGGTTTCTCTCGTGCCTATTAACAGTCCACCTCATTGGATGGTAATCAGGTGGTTTTCTAGCATGGTCGAATTCAACACATTCATTCACATGTTAGGAATCATACTTTGATCGGGTTGGGATGGAGCACAAGTGTTATGAAACCAGCTCACGAAAAGATAGAAAATATAGATCAATGCCTTAGAACTCAGCCTCTTCGAGGGGGAAGCCTCCTTTACATTACATAAATGAACAATTCGTGGATGATACAAATGAGAAAACCTCCTTTCTATATATAGGAGTCTAAGGAGTCACAATATAACCCAGCCGACCTAACAATAATAATATAAAGCCACAAAAATAACAATAGAGGGATTCTATGGGGCATAGTAATAACAATATGGGGACAATAGGGGCACAACAATATTAATAAGGGATACAACTACAAAAGTAATGGGGTAATCACTAGTATTATAGGGACCTAACATGCTCCTCTCCTTCAAAAAAGTGCTATCCTCAATGCTTGAGTAGTTCTAGATGCTTCTGTATAAAATTCTCATCCTCCCATATGGAATCTTCAGCAGATAAGTTCTTCCACTTGATGAGATACTCTGAAATTGATCGATTTTGTAGCTGTCGAGTTCCTGTCTCTGTGATTGCTTCCGGTTCCAATATAATTTTTACTTCCTCGTCAAGTTCTAGCAATATTGTTTGAACTGGGAGCTTGTCGCCTATAACCTTATTTAAACATGAAACATGGAAAACTGGGTGCACTCGAGAAGCTGTAGGAAGCTCCAATTTGTATGCCATAGTACCAATCTTTTGCAACACCTTGTATGGACCATAATACTTTGGTGATAATTTATTATCCTTCTTAGCTTGCTTCAGGGACATTTTTTTATATGGTTGTAACTGTAGGAATACCCAATCACCTACATCAAAACTTCTTTCGCTGCGATGTTGATCTGCCTATTGTTTCATTCTATTTTGTGCCAACACGAGGTTATCCTTTAAGAGTTGGAGGACTTGTTGTTGATGTTCGATGTGATGTTCCACTACTTGAACCTTAGATTTTCTCTTAAATATGATGTGATGGATGGTGGATGATATCCATAAAGTGCCATAAATGGGGTCATTTTTGTTGTTGTATGGAAGGATGTGTTATACCACCATTCAGCCAGAGGCAACCATTTGACCCATTGTGTCTATTTATCAGAGACAAAGCAACGAAGATATCCTTCCAAACATTTGTTTACTATCTCAGTTTGCCCATCAGATTGAGGATGATAAGATGAGCTATGAGCTAATTGAGTACCAAGACAGGAAAATAATTCTGTCCAAAAATTTCTAGTGAAGATGGGATCTCTGTCACTTACAATATTCTTTGGATTTCCATGTAGCTTTTGAATTGTTTCCATAAATGCAGTAGAAACTATACTGGCTTTAAATGGATGTGATAATGCACAAAAGTGTGAATACTTGGTAAGTTTGCCAACTACCACCATGATGACATTATTTCCCTCAGACTTGGGTAAACCTGTGATAAAATCCATTGAAACCTCCTCCCAACGTTGGCTTGGAATGGATAAAGGTTGTAATAGACCTGGGTCTTAATTGTTTCAACTTTATTTTGTTGGCAAACCAAACATTCCGCCACAAACTTTTGAATATCCGATTTAAGGCCATCCCAAAAAAATTCCTTCTTAACCCTGTGGTAAGTTTTTAAAAATCCCGAGTGCCCTCCTAAGGGGGAAGTGTGCAATTCCATAAGAATCTTTTGTTTGATTTGGGAATTCTTATAGAGGTATAAGCGATCTTTGTACCATAATGAATCATTTTGCCAGCTAAATGTATCAGATATACTGGAATCTTGTTGTAACTTTTGAATAAGTGCCCACACTTCTCCATCATTCTTCCATTCCTCCCTTGCTTCGTTTATCCAATCTGGTTGGATAATAGAAATGGTGCACAACAATGCTTCCACATCCTCATCCTTTCTTGAGAGTGCATCTGCCACCACATTTTGCTTACCTTTTTTGCAGATGATTTCAAAGTCATAACCCAACATTTTTGTGACCCACTTTTGTTTCTCTTCAGAGGATAATCTTTGTTCTAAAAATTATTTAAGGCTATCATGATCCATTTTTACGTTGAAGTGTCTTCCCATTAGGTAGGGTCACCATTTCTTAAGTGCATGTAGTATTGCCAACATTTCCTTCTCATAAATAGCTTTGTGTAAAAACTTTCCCTTGATTGGATGACTTTCAAAAGCAATGGGCCTTTCATCTTGCATTAAAACAACACCAATTCCATTTCCTGAAGCATCAATTTCCACAATAAAGGTTTGTGTGAAGTCCGGTGTAGCTAAGACCGGTGCTTGGCACATTGCCTCTTTACGATGTTCAAAGGCCTTTGTTGCTTCTGGGGTCCATGAAAATGCATCTTTCTTCAATAATGTTGTTAGAGGTACTGTTATTCTCCCATAATTCTTAACAAACTTGCAATAATACCCTGTCAACCCCAGAAATCCTCGTAGATGCTTTATGGATGTGGGGATTTTCCATTCCTTAATGGCTTTAATTTGCTAGGGTCTACCTTAACTCCTTCATGAGATACAATATGACCCAGATATTCCACCTATTGTACTCCAAAGAAACATTTGGATCTTTTTACATATAATTGTTTCTCCTCCAACAGTTGTAGCACCCTGTCAACATGTTCAACATGATCCTTCCAAGACTTGCTATAGATTAGTATATCATCAAAAAATACTAACACAAATTTTATAAGGAAGGGTTTGAAAATGGAATTCATCAAACCTTGAAATGTAGAAGGTGCATTGGTACGGCCAAAAGGCATGACCAAAAATTCATAATGACCCTCATGAGTTCTAAATGTTGTTTTCGGAATGTCTTCAGTATTCATTCTGATTTGATGATATCCTGAACGAAGATCCAACTTGGTGAAGTAAATTGATCCGTGCAATTTATCCAGTAATTCATCAATGACAGGAATGGGAAACTTATCTTTAATAGTGAGTTTTTTGAGCTCCCTATAATCCAGACACATGCACCATGATCCATCCTTCTTATGCACCAATACTACTGGAGCAGAGAAAGAACTTTGACTAGGTTGAATTATACCAGCCTCTAGCATTTTTGCAACCATACGTTCAATTTCACTCTTTTGGGCATAGGGATATCTATATGGCTTGATGTTTGGAGGAACACTTCTTGGATTCAGATGAATAGCATGATCATGATCACGAATAGGTGGGAGACCTTTGGGAGTCTCAAATATCTTGGAATGATTGTCCAAGACTTTTTGGAGATCTAGAGAAATATATGATTCCAATGTGGAAACATCTAGCAAACATAATTGTGCAATTACACCTCTTTGTTCCTTTTTTAGAAGCTTTGTCATACCATTAGAGCTAATTATCTTTCTCAGTTTCCCTGAAATACCCCTTAATTCAACTTCCTTTCCTTCCGAATAAAATTTCATGAAAAGTTATTGAAAATTAAAAGAGATTGTACCCAAGGATTGTAACCATTGGACTCCTAGTATAACATCAACACCTCCCATTGGAATGGAAAGAATTGGGCTAGTCAATACATATTCTCCCATGGATAGCTTGATATTATGGCACTTTCCAGAGAAATTTATCGTTCCTCCATTTGAAACCATCACTTGACACTCTGGTGCTAGATATAGGAAGCAATTCAATTCTTTTTCTACCTTACAATGAATAAAATTATGGGTACTTCCTGAATCAATCAACACTATTACCTTTTTCTTCTTGATTTGTCCTTCTATCTTGATGGTTTGAGGAGTGGTAATTCCAGCCAATGCATTACAAGATATGGTCGGATTCATTTCTTATTTATCTAGGCTTTGTTCCTGGAGTATATCCTCTTCTTTTGACCTTTCTTGCTCCTTTTCTTCTTCCTCTTCACAGTCTATGTAGAATAATTTCTTCTTAGCACACTTATGACCCTTAGTGTATTTGCTATCACAACTGTAAAAAAGCCCTTTTGCTCCTTTTTCTTCCAATTGTTGTGGTGTCAACCTTATAGGTTGTGGAAGACTAGGGGCAACAACACTTCCATCTTTATAGTTGTGAGTGGTATGCTTCCTGGTTGCCATAATTTTGCTTTCCATTTTTCTTGCTAACCTGAATGCCTTTTCTAATGAATTAGGTTCCCAAAGGCGAACATCATGCTGGATATTATCCTTTAAAGTCCCTATGAACACATCAATCCTATGCTCCTCTGGAATATTTTTTTACCCTTATGTTCAATTTTTGGAACTCCTCAATGTGCTCCATTATTGAACCCTTTTGTTTGAGACTTATCAATTGGCTAAAAAAAGTTTTGCTTTTTGTATCCTCATAATGTGTTGTCAATTCTTCCATAAAAATTGCCCAAGTGATAATTTGTTTACTAGAGCAAAGCCATTGATACCATACAAATTGATTTGGTTCCAAATATAAAGTTGCAATACGTACCTTTTGTGTGTTTTGCACATTATTGAGATTGAAAAATTGCTCCATCTGTAATATCCATGTTGCCGGATCCTTGCCATCAAACTTCCTCATATCGATTTTTGGAATATGGTGGGTCTTCGATCCAACATTAGAGTCTATGAAATCATGATTAACATTTCTTTTGTTCTCATCATGAGTTTCCTTTACTACCCTTTCACCATTAGTAAGCATTTCTTGTAGAAACTTTGTCAAATCTGTCTTCAAATCTGTCTTCAAATCTTCCATGCCTGTCTTCAAATCTTCCATGCTTGTCTTTAAACAATCCATCTTAGCTTCTACACCTTTCTTTAAACCATCCATCTTAGCTTCTACATCTTTCTTTAAACCATCCATCTTAGATTCTATTGCTTTTTGTGCAAGTGACACTTGTTGCACTTGGTCTCATAATTTTGATATATCATGTTGCATTTCTTCCTCTTCTTCATCAGTCATGTTAGAGCTTTTAGGTTTCCTACTAGGTGTTTTCATTTTCTTTCCTCGAGGCATCAATTACCGATAATAATGCTTTACTATGCCCTTTGAATTCCTTCAAACTAATTTTTCAAACCAAGCTTATACAAAAAATTAAAAAAAACTACACACCTTTTTCACTTTGTAGGAGCTTGATATTGAATCTGATGTATCTCTGTAATTTCAGATCATCTAGTTTTAAAATTGCGATCTCCGGTAGACCTCTGCATCCTCTTTCCAATTCCACTAGTCTGATCCAAATTGGATTCTCCAGGGAAGAGTTATTCCAAATCTCCCACAGTGACTTGATTATAGACTAGTTCAGTAGAGCGAACTTGTACGACATGCCACGAGTCACTGTTTTGGCCTTTGACTCTGAAAAATATATACAAGAAACTACAATCCGTCCTCTTTCTATACCTTTTTACGAAATTTCAATCCGATGTTCAGAGAGAAAGTTATGACGATTTTACCTATGTCACCTATTTGGAATGTACTTCAGGAGTCTGCACAAAGACCAACTTCCTCAGATCATATCTCCGCAAATATAGCGAAAAAAGCTCTAAAATTCGGACCCGAGGTTCAGTGTAATTTCGTCTCAAATGGGTTTTTTTTTTTTTTTAGCTTCTGAAACGTCGCAAAAAAAAGTTATAGCAAAAATTCCACGATGACCTATTTGGAGCAGCGAAACCCTAGAATCCAAAGCTCTGATACCAAATGTTATGAAACTAGCTCGCAAAAAGATAGAAAAGATAGATCAACGCCTTATAATTCAGCCTCTTCGAGGGGGAAACCTCCTTTACATTACATAAATGAACAATTCTTGGATGATACAAATTACAAAACATCCTTTCTATATATAGGAGTCTAAGGAGTCACAATATAACCCAGCCGACCTAACAATAATAATATAAAGCCACAAAAATAACAATAGAGGGATTCTATGGGGCACAGTAATAACAATATGGGGACAATAGGGACACAACAATATTAATAAGGGATACAACTACAATAGTAATGGGGTAATCACTAGTATTATAGGGACCTAACAGCAAGACCCTAAGTCTTGAATGATATGACTCAGGCTGCGTGGAGTTATGTGTTATTCATGATTGTACACATGTTTCTGCTATATGGATGGATATGACCATAGCGTGGGAATTTACATTTATAATGATCCTCCTATATTGGATGGTTGCGTCCATACCTTAGATCTTAGATTTACAGATGATCCTTTTCATTTGGATGGTTGCGCCCATGCCATGGATCCTTCCATATAGTCCTTATTATCCAGATGGATGTGTCCATACCATGGATTCTTGTTTTTATATCAGATATGTATATGTATATGTGTCCTTGATTTGTAGGTCTCCTCACAGTGTTTATCTTCATCCTTGCAAAATATCGTAAAGCATCTCAGCCATCACTCCTTGTTCTGCCTTCATGCTTTAGGGGGCATCTATTACACAATATTTTTTCACACCTCCTGCACTTCCCTGTGACATACCTCGAAGTGCCTGAAACATGACCATTATGCAGTGTACTCATTCATATATGTAGTTCATATCCTTCCTAAGACATTGACTGGAAAATTCCTTGAGCTTCCTGTTAAGGAAATAGCTCTAAAACCCTAATTTGAGAATCATCACCCTTATGACACTAAAAACAATGATTATCACCTGTTGCACTATACTTGACCCAGATGGCATTGCTATGTTCACCTGTATACCTGCAATGATCCCGAAAAGGCAATTTTCCCAAAGAGGATGAGAAGCTTCATGATCTAGAAGCTTGCAGAGTAGCGAGCTGGAGGTTGTTCGGCATAGATGAGGTCGAATTCTCCCAACTTGGCCTCTTTTTCTTATCCCTATGAGCTACCTCCTTGAGATGAGGGCCTAATCCTATTTTTGGAGAGATCCTAACTCCCTTTCCCAACCTATATGTTCATCCTCTCCCATTCCAAAATGGTTTGTCTATGCCTATTTGCACCCTTATGCTAATATTGTTCCTATATGCTACTCATTTGGCTTGGAGAAGGAGTACTTGGAGAGCTTAGCTTGGACTTGGATATTCATTCAAGGAGAGCCTATCAAAATCAAGGCTTGGTTGTATGCTTCCCATTATTTTCTATTACTATACAATTGCTGGTTCACTTTCCATTGATGTGTATGCTCATGTATCATCTATCTTAACATTCCTTGATTAGTTAAGTAGGTTGATTTTGAATATGATATTTGTTTTTGCATGCCTTGTTGTGTCTTGATCTCTTGTGCAGGTTCATAAACGATGTAAGAAGCAGGAATGAGCCCATGACGCTAGTGATTCAAGGTCTTCAACAAAGGAGATTGAGATAGAATTAGAACGAGGTAGGCCATCTTCTTCGTCTCTCTTTTCAATTATAACTTAGGAAAGTGTCTAGTAGATTGTCATGTAGGTTGCTAGTCCCACTCATTGGGCTAGAGGGATTGTCTCTGTCCGCAGAGAGGATTTTCCTAGACAAAAAACTCTTATAGAGGAATGGAGAAACAAAAACCCAAGAACCATTCCTAACAAGCAAGTTCAAATCATCACTAGTGTATACATCGACAATCAAGATCTAATTATCCATGAAGCTCCTAAACCAGGTAATACCCCTAACCACAACTCTTATTTTCCTCTCATGGAATCAAAAGAAATGATCTCAAAGATAAATTGAGTATTTCAAAAGAACCAAAGAGAAAATGGAGGAAAATCAATAGTTAATTACTATAGGACATGGGGATTACATGGTGAATACTGGTAGTGTCACCAATGGATACCATCTTTTAATCCTCCTATATCATAAATTAAAATAATTTCATGAAACACGAGGAGTATTTATGGGAAATCTAATCAAAGACTCCTAAAAAATAAAATCCTGTAAGAACACATTAACATTATGATGATTCATGAAATAAACTACTCTTCTAAGTCTTTGAATAAGCTTTTAAAGAATGTCTAGAGAAATTGTGATTATATAGTTGAGGATGACCAAGGAGCATCAAGAGGTATTGCTATCACATGGATTCCATAGATCCATGATCAACCATAGGAAAAGTAACAGAATATCAAGCATCAAAACATCCAATCACAAAAGGTTGAAATACATGATGCAATAGGCCAAGAACTCAATCATTTCCAAGGCACACTCATGGCAATGGTTCTAGAAAAAAATGCTACTATCAAGAAAATTACAAATCATGTTCCCAAACTTGTAACAAGGGGATAAAATGATATCTTTTTAAAGGAAATAACCTTGAAATAATTGGAAGTAGCTATCATAGAAATCCCTAATTGCAATTCCTCAAGTCTTGATGGTTTTACCACTAATTTCTAATATGCATGCTATAAAATTCTTGGGTATGATGTTTGGAAAGTAGTAGAATATTTTGGACACTCCTTTATCTTAAAAATGTTATTCCTTAAAAAATACCATATTTGTTCTCATTAGTATTACAAACCTATTTCCCTATGTAATGTTATCTATAGAATCATCTCCAAAGTTATCACAAATGAAATAAAAGTCATTCTCCCCTCACTTATCTCTCCTAAGAAAATTGGTTTTGTGGAAGGAAAAAAAACTGTGGACATCACAGTACTAGCCCATGAACATTTTCACTCACTTGATTCTAATAAGTTTCCATGTATGCTCATAAAACTTGATATGTCAAAATCATTTGACAAATTGAGTTGGAAAATTATTTTTCATATGCTCACTGATTTTGGGTTTTCTAAAAGATGGATTCATTAATTTCTTTCCCTCATTTCCAAAACTTTATTCTCCATATTAGTTAATGGGTCTCCCTTTCCCACTTTTTCCCCTCAAGGGGCATTAGGAATGGAGACCCCATTTCCCCTTACATATTTTCCCTCATGGAAAAAGGGTTTGGCAGATCATAAACTTATACATACAGTTTGACCAACTAAAAGGTATTACTCTTAGTTCCCATGATCTCTCTTATTCACACCAATAGTTTGTGGATGAAAATCTTCTCTTAGGCGTCCCCAGTATCAAAGAATCCACCACCCTTAAAAAAAAACCCTTTAAAAATTTTTTGATACTTTGAGAACATCCATTAACATGGAAAATCCCAAATATTATTTTTTAATACCCTATAGTTGTACAAATTCACATATATTATTTACTTGGTTTTTAAAGGATCTCTCTTCCATATAAATACTTGGGAGCCCCTTTAACAGGAAATCCTCTTAGACAAAAGGTATGGAAAATATTCTTCCGAAATTTGAATCCAAACTTTCTTGTTGGACTTTTAGAGTGCTCAATCTAGCTAGTCACTTAATATTTCTGAAATATGTCCTTCAATCCCTCCCCATTTATCTTCTCTTGGAAATGTAAACCCCTAAATCAATTCTAAACAAGATTTGAAATATTCAGCATAACTTCCTAGAGGGGGCACTAAAAGAGACAAAAAATGGGTTCTAGTTTCATGGGAAAAAAACTTAGTGGACATGGATAAAAAACCCAAAGACTTTAAGGAGAAAAATGTGGAAGAATAAATATACCCCCAACACCAAAGAATCTCATATCATCATAATTATAGGAAACATCAGTTGTTATTATATCTAGAATACTTCTTGGAGCAATAAACATCTTATCCAAGAGCATAGTTTTTGGGAAATGTAAAATTAGAACCATGCACTATTTTGGGATTACTTGTGGCATCAATGGCCAAAATTTGCCTATAATGAACAAATTTTCCCAACTAGGGAGTCCCTCATCTCCAGGGGCTAATAATAGTTGCTCCTTAGTGGGAGTCATCCCCAATGGCACAATTGGTTGTAATGAGAGGAATGGATTGAACCTCTCTCCCAAAAAGAAAGCACAATTATCAAGTAAGAATTAGTAAACAAAAGAATTGTAGTTCAAGAGGGAAATGATATTCTTTGTTGGTGTTATCATCCTTTAAGAAATATTACCCAATTCAAGCTTGTAGTATTCTCACAAGAAACAACAATAAGGATGATCAAATCAAATGGCATAAAATATGGAATCTCAAATACTAGCCCAAAATCACTCTTTTTATGTGGCTTCTATTGTGGAACAAAACTTTGACATGGGACTAGCTTCAAAGTCACATTTTTCAGAACTCCTCAATTAGTCTCCTCTATTTCTCCAATTCTAAAAATGTTAGTCATATTTTTAATAGTAGCTTCTTTTTTTCTCTCTGGGATAACCTAGCTATGCTCTTTTGACAAACCAACATAATACAAAATAATGTCCTATCCACTTTATAATTCTAGCATGACTCCCCTTTTACTAATCTCATTGTCAAAAAAGCATGGAAACTCATCCCAAGATTCATCCTATGGGATATTTGGAAGTAAAATAACATATGAGCATTTAATAACATTAGTGCTTCCACAAACTTTATTTGGAAATCTATCCTAAATAAAATAAGGGAAACAATTTTCTCTCTTCCTTGGTCCTCCAAATATTGGGAATGCAATCAACACGAAAAAATGATTCTAAATAAAATTTGTCTTTCCCCTTGTTCCTTATGGAAGACTTTATTTTTCCCCAATGTCTTCCTTTCCATCCCTTCCCACTAGTCCACCCATACAAAGGACTTCATCAAACTTAACTTTGATGGGGCCTCAAAAAGAAATGCAGGCCAAGCCACTTATGGTGGAGTCTTTGGTAATTCTAATGGCATATTATACATTTTTATGCAGGTGCCATAGGCCTCAACACTAATAATGTTGTTGAAATTTGGGTTCTAAAGTAGGGCTCTCAATTACTATCCACAAACTATTTCATAAGTTCATTATTGAGGGAGATTCCAAGATAATTATCAATATCTTCCACATAATTCAATGTGGATCAAATACTTCCAAATTCTGTAAGAGTTGGATGTTGGAAGGCAAAATAGGTAATTCCACAAAACGTTTGGAGAAAATCATAACTCCCCTCTTGTATCATTTCCATAGAGAATGCAATAAACTGGATGATGATCTAACCAATTTTGATCTCAGCATAAGAGCTCATCCCCATGACTTAGATTGGAGTGAGGACATTCTAGAATCCATCCGATATCACTGTTAAAATCTAGTTATGAAGGACCTTATCCCTTAACGAGGGTGTTGTCAAGATAACATAGAAACCTAAATTAGGACATAATATTCATATCAAACTAAATTTTCATAAACTTATAAGCACACAACAATATGTAATGAGTTATATTATATTAGTTGCCAATTCTAGGTTGAATTAAAGTCAAAATTCAAAACTAAATATTAAGTCAAGAAAACATGAAACAAAAATCTATTCTAATCACAAAGGTTTGAAATGTAAAGCACACCTATTGAATTATGAACACTTTGGACTGGGCATTCAATAATACTTTTCACACAAGCCAAAGTCCTCTACATAATAATATTCAAAAATATCAAGCTCACACTCAAATGCTTGGAAACAATGATGATCAAGGGGGTTTTAATCCAAGGGATTCATTAATCCACTAGGGCCTTTCTCAATACTGAAGGAAAGTAGACACTTTGGTAGTATTTTATAGATTTTGACCCAGTATTAATTGAGAAGTTGAGAATGCACTATGACCTTTCCAATTTATGAGAGTGAAAATGGGTGGTCACTCATAGTATTATATTCATCCTCTTAATTAGTATGTTCTCATACTATTGATTTAATCTCAGGAAATCAAGAAAATAATCCATGGAACTATGGTGCTTATTAGCCCAAGGTTAAGTGGAAATGTTGTCAAGATGGTTGGGACCTTATCTACTGAGAAAAATTGTGAATGACACTCCTAATCCCTTGGTCAACTTTTCCAATTAGTTCTTCTCACAAGAAACAATTATTCTATTATAAATAAGACTCATATATATTCCTAAATCCACAACAATATATTCTACTAATGGAATGTTGAATGAAATGATAACATATTAATGAATGTGGTTACTATGATATACATGTATAATATAGTTATAATATCTAGTGAAATTTACTTATGATTTCTAGTGAGATCACACCAAGAAAAAATAATATAAATAAATCAAAATAACATTGAAAAAACTAAAAATCATATGATATAGCTATGGTATAACCAAAAAATAATTCTTAAAAACAATGAATTAAAACTAGTTTCTAAACATAAATATTCAACAACTAAGAAGCTAGTTTATGAATGTCTTTGTACATGAACACACAAATATAATATGAACATATAAATAAGAGAAATATGACAATATAAAAAATTAAAAACAAATATATATCAAACTTATGCATAGTAGTGAAATATAGTGCACCAACTTGAGTGGTGGGATCCCTTTCATAGCTCAACAAGCACACTTTGCATTTATCAGTGATTGAAACTCAAAGGCACTCCATGAATTTATTAAAATAGATAGACAATAGGTTTGGAAATGAAGTATGAGCTCTCAAATCAAAATTCAAAGTCTCAACAATAATAACATGTATTTGCAAGCAAGGTTTGCTTGCCTTTAAAGGAAAAAAACTTAACAAAATACCCAAATTACTACTAACTATTAATTCTAAGCCTATCCAATTTGATCTTATTGGGTGCTCAAATCATGGATTGGATCTCGAAAATTTGGATCTGAGTAGATTTTCCAACTTGTGCTACATTTTTCCTACTGGAGTACCCACGTTGACCACACATTGATCAAATATTTTTGCATTGTTTCAAGTCGGGAGAACAGGAATCTCACCATCTCGAGACATCCATGAACAAAACCCATGTCTTATAATTTACCCAAACCTTTTTCAAGTATCATAACAAAAGGACAATTTATGAATTCTCTTGAGATCTATAAATTTATTTTATAATGCAAATATTTACAAAAAAATATAAAAAATTAAAATATCAATAATATACATTTGGAAAGTTATTATATTGGAAAAATATGAGAAAATGTTGTCATAAATGACTAAGGACTCTAAAGACAACATAAAACCATAGCATAATTCCATCAAAATAGAGGACTCACACCCCCTTGGACTTAAGGTGAAGCATGTCCCCATACATATTTCCAAAATTGTGATCGAAATTGTCATTGTCTATATCAACTTTTTTTTCTTCCCACAACATAAAATATTCATTGTCTTTAGGAGGCTTTGATGATTGTCCTTCTAATTTGGGCTTCTTCATGAGCATTTTCACTTTCAAATTCTTTTTTTCAATTTTAAGACCTTTTCCCTCTCATACCACATGTAAGATTGTGTGGATATCATGTTATTCTCCTCCTATAACTTCTTGTTTTCCTCTTGAATATTTTGATTTTCCTTTATTAATGTGAGGCTGTGTTTAGTGAGAAAATCATTTTGTGATTTAAGTATCTTTATAATACTTGCATCTCTTGGAAAGTTTTCTTTAACTTATTAATTCTTCTAATTTTCTTTTCGAGAGATTTATCTTGATGAGACATAAACCTCTTCTACTGATGGAACATGAGTTTCTTCAACCTGCTTTGAAAACCAATTCCTTATGATCTCCCTCATTTATTCTTTTGTGGCTAGGTACTCCTCATCTTCATCAATAAAGTTGTACTCTTCAAGAAACTTTCCATTCCCTATAGATATTTTCTTTCTTTCTCTTCAATATCTAAAGACCCTATGTAATCATAGAGAACTTGTTGATCCCTTTAAAAATTGTTATTATCATCTATTTCAACCAAGGGGGGATTTGTGTTCCTTTGCATTTTGGCCATATGAACAAATGTAGGTGTCTTTTTCTTCTTTATCAACTTTCTTAGTCACGGATCTTGTCATTCTTCTAGTTACTGGTTCTTTTTCTTGTTGTCCATGCATATGCGTTTTTTATTTCCTTTCATCTTTCTCTTCATCTTGTCGTGCATCCTCTTCTTAAATAGGCTCTATTTCACCCACTGTGAAAATTTGATTCCTTTTAAGAAATGCCTCCCAAGTATCTTGAGGCTTGGAGAGTTCCCATTTGATTATCATCTTTATTAAACCATAATGAAATATTTTTTTATCACTACCTAGAGATCTTTGTGCCATGGTTTTCATTTTGGTGAGGCTTTAAGAAAATAATATGGAAAATCCCCTCAAATGTTGCAATATTTTGATGTGGTAGAGATAGATGAGATTAAATCTACCTTTACATGTTATATATCTCTAGATTATTAGGGTGATCTCATCCTATGGGTGTCTCAACCAAGTATTGGACATGTCTCTCTTCCAATCTAGACGTGTCATTGACCTCTTAATGAAGTGTGTCATAAACATGGATTCAATTACTTTCAAACTAAGACCATTTTTACTTCAAAACTATGGCCTTTACATTCATACTACACTTACTTCTTACTTCAAACTTTCATTTGAATCCTTGAAAAATATGTTATAGTATTCTTTAAAATTTGAGTGTTATAACACTTGTTTTATATTTAAAAAAAAGAGTATTACTACTCATTTTGTCCCTTTACTTGGAGCTCAGTTTCCTTTTATTGTGAGTGATGATTTTTGGTGTTATGAGAAGTGTTATAGAAGCACACTCTTTCACAATTATCCCTTATCCATTTATACCTATAATAATCTTATAATCACATGCACTTCTAATGATTGTTATAGTGCTCTTTCATCTCCACTTTATGTGCCATTATGAAGCTTATACCTGTGTCTTTCATATGATTACTTAGGACTTCTTGAGTTGACCCATGTACTTTGGAAATCTTCATTTTTACATTTTATATCATGTCTTCATTTATCAAGAATAATTGTATATTGTTATAAGGAGAAATGATATGGTAAAAGAGTAGGAAAATAGTAGTATAGGATAATAAGGTTGTGGAAAGATAAGATGTACGATGGTCAAAGGTTTTCAAAACCACATCCTATTAACTAAGATATGGATCTTGTGAGGGATAGTTTTAAGGGTCTTGTGAAATTTCAAACATGACATTTTTAGGCTTGGACCATCAATTTGTGACAATGAGGGGTTGGTAAAAAGGTATTTATTGAAAAAGTATTAACTCAAAAATTTAATGTAATAATTTAAGCATTGAAAAACAAATTACCAAACCTCCTTTTTGATGTATATAGATGCATATTGATTTTTATTACATTTGTTGATGATGTATCTAACTTTCTTTTATTTACAGGTCCTTGATAATGATAATATGGCTAACTTCAGGTCCTCTCATGATGATAATGATATAACTTATTCAGGTCCCTCTAATGATGATAAATAGAGTTTATTTCAAGTCCCTCTAATGATGCTAAATATATCTCTTTATGCTACTATTAGGTCACTTATTTCTTTGATGGTTGTCCTTAGACTTTTATTCTTGGCCTTAAGCTCTCCTTTCTTGATGAAAATTTTGATTCTCCACTTGAAGTTGTTCAACCTCTTTAATTAAATATAAGATTTTCTCTGACAATATTCCATTTTTCACTTTGAAGTTCTATTTTATGTTGCCTATGATATCACCAAATATTGTGATTTCATTGAGAATAAAAGATAATGCTTAATCATATTCATGTCTTTGATGGATGATAATGTTATTTTCCTATGAATTTCTAGAAGAACTAGTTATATTTGATCAATCCATCGACATAATCAATGATTTGTAATAGAACAAGATTAGGATCTCTAGATGTATATATATTCTATGTACATCGTATACATAATCTCTGAAAGTAATTATATACAAGAGTTTGAAAAACTTTTCCAAGTATTCTCCTAATTTTAATTAGGGACTAATTACAACTTTTTGAAACAAAATTATCTTATGGATCTTTTTATTTGGAACTTTCTTTGGCCAATTTCTTTTGTTTCTAGATGAAAATTCAAGTTCAGGATGTGTCAGGAATGTATATTTTTACACATAAACCTTTTGTTACTATTTCTTTTATATATTTTTTCTTCTTTTTTAATTTATTATTTTTATTGAGAAAGTAAGTTTCCAAATGGAAGAGGGGTATAAGTATTGTTGTTGATACCCATAAACTACATCTCCATTTCCTAAAATATTAGGGAAACAAAACCATATCGGTTGGCTGGTTTATCGTATTGCTTCAATCTATGGTCACTAACCACAAATGGGACTCCTTACTTACAATTTCCTTTATCTTGATTGGTCCACTATCACACATTTCTTCTACTTCATTGTGGCCTAACCAAAGAGTGGTGAATTTTTTCTTGAAATCCTTGAATTTGGAGTCAAGGAGCAAAGCCCAATCACCATCTTTTAAATCCTTTTTCTTAATGAATTTGTCATGCCATTTTGACCTTTGTTGTTAAGTTATAATGTTATGTTGTAGTGATTTTTGTCTAGTTTCATCAAGTTGGCTCAATTGCATGATTATTTTTTTTTGAGCTTTAAACAAGTATAACCCTAACTCTACTATTAATTTGAATGTTTGGACTTGGAATTTAATAGGAAGAGGAATTTTCTTATCAAACACTAGTTCAAAACAAGGAGTAAAATTGGTTGAACTTTTCCAAGTGGTTCTATATTCCTAGAAATCTTCTAAAACCTATCTTCCCAATCCTTCCTATATTGTTGGATTGTCTTAGTCACAATTACTTAAAATCTTATTGGTTAATTCTACTTGATCATTGGTTTGTGGGTGATAAGGAGTGGATCTTCCATTATATAATTTTGAGGTAAAAAATGGGACTCAAAACAAAGAATATACTAACAAAAATAAGTTTAAAAGAAACAATAGGATTCAACATGATGATGTCATCCCCAGGGGAGAATATTTTGGGGTGGGAAAGAAGAAAATTTCCTTTTTTAATTCTATTTTTAGCTTATCTCCTTATATGTTTACTCAAATGTCAAGTGTAGACACCCGCTAGAAGTGGAATTAAATTTCACATCCAACAAGTACCTAGTCTGCATACTTATAACTAGACCCACATTGAAAAAAATGAAACCTATAAGGAGATAAGCTAAAATTATAGTGAAAAAAGTAGTTTCATTTATTATTATTTAAAAATTCATAACTCTTATTTTATTATTTTTCTTAGGAGGCCCATTTTAGACCTCAAAATTCTTCTAATTTGTACTTGATCTTATATTTCTCCACTATTTCTTATACTAACTTGAAGGTGAACTATTCTCCCTGGTTAGTGACAATCTCTCGAGGAATTCCAAATCTGAAAAAGATTTCTTCAAAGAAAAAATTGGCCATTGACTTCTCATAATCTCTGGAAAAATCCTTAGATTATGCCCATTTGGTATGATAGTCAGTCCATACTAGGATGTAACTATTTCATTTTAACTTATAGTTGATTGGTCGAAAAAAATATAGGGCCCATTTTTCAAATGGCTGAAGAACTTGTGTCGGGAGGGGAATTTCATTGGCTATTGTCGGTTGTCCCATCCTTTGACAACCTTTCACAAATTCAAACATATTTTCTTGCACCTTTGAGCAAGGATGGCCAATAATAACCTTGATTAAGGATTTTATAGGAAGTATTTTTTCTACAAAATTCTCGCCACAAGGTCCATCATGAAAATATTTCAGAATATCAAATGTTCATATTCTGTAATATCATCTAATAAAAAAAACAAATCAAATCAGTTGTAGAAAATATTCCTATTAATCCATCGAGATCTTTCACTTTTCTTTATTATTTTCTTTTTCTCCTAAAAATTAAAATGTGGTGGTGATTTTCTTGAAGAAAAATAATTTTCCACATTAGCAAACCACAATTTTTTAATTGATATAGAAAATAAATGTTCATTTGGAAAATCATTAAAAATTGGAATAGTCTCACCATGGTTTTTTAGGTGGGATAGAAAGTATGCTACTTGATTGTCCCATCTAGGATGATCAATAATCATGATACTGAATTCTTGTAATTGTAACAACCATTGTGCAATCCTTCCATTAGTAATCGATTTCTTCATCAAATATATAATTGCAGAGTGATCCGTGTGAATAAAGGCTACATATATGGTAACATAATGTTGGAATTTGTTTCTTGCATTCACAACAGCTAAAATATTTTTTTTTTTCTTCAGTGGTAGTATATTTGAGTTTAGAAAGGGTTAAGTTTTCACTGATAAATTAAATGGAATAGATCTTAAGATATTATTTTGGACCCAAAGATTCTCCTACTGTAGTATCAAATGCATTAGTAAAGATTTGAAATCGTAAAGACCAATTAAGTCCTCTTAAAGTTGGTTCTATGGATAAATTTTCTTTGATAGCTTCAAAATTAGTTTAATAGTTGAAATTCAAATAAAATTCTATGTCTTTGGAAATTATTTTAAACATGGGCTAGGTTATATTACTATTTTTTTCAATGAATCTATCATATACCTTGCACAACCTAGAAAACTATAGACTTATCATTGGCTTGATGGACTAGGAAAACTAACGATAATTTTAATTTTGGTTGGGTCTACAATCATTTTTGTAACATAAACATGATGTCCCAAAACAATTCCTTCTATTAATAACATGAAACATTTTTCATTGAGGAGGGTCAAATTAGTTTCTATACATATTTTTAGAACTTTTTCAAGATAGATTAAGGATTCTACAAAAGTGTCGCCATATATAGATAAATCACACATATAAATTTCAATACATCCATGAATTAGATCAGCAAACATGGCAAGAACTACTCTTTGGAATGTGGTTGGTGCATTAAGAAGCCAAAGGGTAATATCTTATAGACATATGTTCCCCAAGGACATGTGAAAGTGGTTTTTTCTTGGTCATCTACAACTATATTTATTTGATTATAGCCACTAAATCCATCTAGGAAATAAAAATATTTCATCCCAGCTAAGGTATCTAGGACTTGATATATAAATGGTAATGGAAAGTGATCTTTGAGGATGGATTTATTCAATTATTTGTAATCTACACATACTCACCATTTTCCATTTTTCCAAGGCACCAAAACTAAGGGAGAAACACACTAATTATTGTATATATTAGTTTCTAAATTTCATCTTTTACTGTATCCTTCAACATTGGATTCATCCGTTGTTGAGGCTACCTTATAGATCTAGCATTTTCTTCCAAATACATGTGATGAATGCATGTACTAGGATGAATACCTTGCATATTTATCTAAGCCTAAGAAAATTCTTTGAAATTACTCTTTAGAGCTTGAATTAATTGATCTTCTTGAGATGCTTCCAGTGTGGAAGTGATATTTACAAATTTTACGTTCAATTTTCACAATTTTAGATTTTGAATTTGCCACTAAATTTATAGGAAGAAATGCTTGAATTGAAGATTGTAAAGTATTCATTGTGCAATTTTCTTGAAATTTTTATTCGAAAAGATTATTTGATGTAGCATATTAAGTTGTTCTTAATTGTTCTGCAATATCAAGATTAGAAATGAAGTAATGTAATAAATCCTCATTTGGTGAATCCCCAAAAACAATAGCTTGACTAATAGTAAATATTGATTGAATCATTTCTTCTTCTAAATCTATTTCTTCAAATCATGACAATTGTTTTAATTCATTCAATGTTTTATCAGTGGGATATAATGTTATTTTCTTAAATTCATTTCCTTTTGATATTGTCATTTTCCATGATCTACAACTGATGAATGCATTGACTATAGTCGACCATGGTCTTCTAAGGATGAAGGGATTTCTACCCAAAATTTATTTGGGCTATAGAACTAGAAAGTCTATTAGATATTCCAAATAATCCAACCAGACTAGCAAATCTTTTATTGCACTTTTCAGATTAATCCTTGACTTGTCAACTAATTCAATTATTGTGTGTATTGGTCAAAGATTGTGTAGATTCAAACTTTGCATTGTATCCATTGTCATTACATTTATTGTTGCAACAGAATCAATTAAAGAATTTAGACTTAATAGATTGTCAATTGTAAATGTAACCATAGGAATTCTTGGATCCTCATACTTTTTGGTTTCAATTGACATTGACATTAGGCCAGCTAAATCACCAATGACATGCACTGTAGCCAAATCTTTCTTTATTTTCCTAAATTTGAAATAAGATTTTTAATTGTTTTAGAAAATATCGGAATTTCTTGGATAGCTTGCAACAAAAGGAATTTTAACAAATAGATTATTTAATTGATCCAATAAATCATACTCAATAGGAATCATTGGTATTCCTACAACTAACCTCTCTAGAAAGGGAGGTAATTTAGTAGTTAAAGATTGATACTAATGAGCTTCTATGCTTTTAGATGTTTCTGTGATTTTATTTTTTCTATGATTGTTAATGTGCCAGTTTTACTTGGAATTTCCTCAATTTGTTCTTATTCTTCAATAATTATAAGAGATTTGTTTTGAAATACCTTTCCTCGCCTTAAGTGAATATTATCAATAGAAACAATTTCATACGTGGGGAGTGTTTCTTTTGAATTATATATAAGTTTATCCACTTTAAAATTAGGATTTTCCATTGGTTGGGCTAGTAATCGAGTAGGTCTAGGTTGGGGTTGACTAAAAGGAAGTTAAAGATGGCATTGTTGGATTATCTGTGGAGCTAGAAGTTGTTGAACATAAGGATTTTGTGGTAGTTGGAATTTTTGAAAAGGTTGTTGTTGGAAAGTTGTTGGAAATATGATCAATAAGGTTGTTGATGAGGTTGTTGGTAAGGTTGTTGAATAAGGCAGTTAATAAGGTTGTTGGTATTCTGGTTGGTTTCTATAAGCTTGTCCTTTCCAACCTTGTGGATAAGGTTGGTTTGGATATTGTCTAGGTGATCCAGACTTATGTAGGAATTCAACAGAATAAAAATACAAATATAAACACAAATATGCAACAGAAATAAAATTTCATTTCATTAATATCAAAGAACTGAAATATGCTTACATATAGAATGGAAATAAACTAGCTTAGGTGGTGGTAGCTTATCTCTGAGAAGAGATGTGGCAGCTACATGCCTCTGAACAATGTTACAATGAGGCTGAAAGGCCTATTTATTATTGAGAAATAGTTTAAAACCCTAAACATCTAAAAACCTAACCCTATGAGATGAAGCACGAAAACTGTGGGCCCCGTTGGGGTAAATTGGTACATGAACTTCTCAAGGTCATAACTTTGACATACGATCTCCGTTTTAACCACACGATACCTCGTTAGAAATATCTATCCGAGGACTATAAATTTCAACTACAAAAATTGGTAGAAGACACACACTTGATCATTTTCCAAAAAGAACGTTGTTTAGGGCCTCAAAACAACTCCAGAAGTTTAAGATCTGAAAACATGCCAAAAATGGTAAACTCTGCTACAATTATGGAAATTGAAAGAAATAATGGTACAATGGTGGGGGTCCAAGTGGAATAGGTAGGTGGCCACCAATATCCACCTAGATCATTCCTCCCCCCTTAGGAAGCAATGGACCCCATTGTGTTGAATGCCTCCATGAGATGGGGAAACTTCTGTTGAACTGGATCCCTAGTGAGCCACTTGCCTTGGTGCAGGAGTTGGCTAACTTTGACAACCCGATACAGTTGGATCTTCTACTGGCAAGTGTTCTTGATATGTGTGTCCATGATACGATTAGTTTTGGCCTATTCCATGCAGTCTAATTTTAGCTCTATTGGTGTGAGTTGTTCTGCAATGTCTGATGTGTCTAGTAATGGTGGAAAGTATGGTCGAAGGCGGTCCACATTGAACACTGGGTGCAGGCCAAGGAATGGGGGAATGTTGAGCTCAAAATAATTGTCTCCCATAGCCTTGGTAATGGTGTAAGGCCCATATCAGAGTGGTATAAGCTTCCAATGGGCTCTGGTAATGCGTTCTTTATACAAATGCATCCAAAATTTCTCAACCATCTAAAACTTGTGTGACACTCGATGTTGATCATGTCACTGCTTGTACTTGGAATTGGACTTCTCCAAGATGTCATGAACCTGCTAGTGGATGTGTTAGATGCATTCAATAAATATGGTTTCTTTATTAGCCTCTATCTATACATGTGTGGATTTTGTCTATGTAGTCGCATGAGACATGGAAATATCAATCAAACACAATGGTTGAAATCGTAGACCAACATTAAAAGGACTGCGACCAATCGAGCTATGGAGAGATCTTTTATAAATTTGTTGCACATAGGGAAGGTTTTCATCCCAAGTTTATGGATGCTTGGATTTGCACATGCGGAGTATTTTCACTATCATCATGTTGGCGAGGAAAACTCTTGATCCTCTGGTATGTGGAGGCAAACTCTGGATCATTTTTAAACAATTGCGGCCATCCATAGGTCTCGTGGCCACAAGAGTTGAGAATAGTAGTCAATGTTGCAATTAGGGGTAGGTTGAGGAAGTCTACAACATGATTTGTGTTGCTCTTTTTTTACTTAATGTTCCAGTGGAATTGTTGCATATATGTAGACCACTTCTGATGGTGATCATTCTGCAACTTCCCTTATGTCTATAGAAACTAAAGAGGTCGATGATCGGTGTGGATGGTTGTCTCCTTCCCTGGAATGTAATGCTTCCATTGTTGGAAATATTGAATGATGGAATACATTTATTTGTCATAGGTGGGGTACTTCCAGATTGTATCGGAAAGTGTCTCACTATGATAGGCCACTAGATGCTCGTACCAGGTGAGGATTGCACCAATAGCATAGTTAGAGGCATCTGTCTCAATTTCAAATGGTGGTTGCAGGTGTGGAAATGTGAGTACTGGTGTAGAGAAGAGGCAACACTTCAACTCAATAAACGCCTTCTATTAGGACTCAGACCAAGAAAAAATTTCTTTCACTATACCTTTGGTAATCTGACTCAAAGTCCAAGTGATATGAGAGAATCCCAAAATGAACATCTAATAAAAATTTGCAAGGCCCAAAAAGATGCGAATCTATGTTAGAGTGGTTGTGGTTGGCCAATACTGAATGAATTAGATCTTAGTCAGATCCACATGCATGCCTTTCTCATTTATGAGGTAACCCAAATATTGGACCTGGCTCATGCCAAAGGTGCATTTCTCCAAGTCGGCACATATTTTGTGCTACCACGAGGTTTGAAGGATCTGTCAAATGTGTTACAAGTGTTCTTCTCAACTCTTACTGAAGATGAGGGTATCATCTAGATAAACAACCATGAATGAGTTGGTGAAGGGCCACAATATGTCATCCATTAGCCTCATAAAAGTGGTAGGGGAATTTGTCATCCCGAAGGGCATAACCAACCATTCAAAAAGGCCTTCCTTGGATTTGAAGGTGATATTCCATGCATCTATGGGCTCTATTGGAACTTGGTGATATCTAGACTTCAGATCGATCTTGTTTAAATACTTGTCCCCCTTGAATTGTTCTAGAAGGTCATCAATCCATGGGATTGGATACTTTTTCCTGACTGTGATTTGTTTTAGTGCCCGATAACCAATGCAAAGCCTCCAAGTCCCTTACTTCTTCTATATAACTACAATGAGGCTCCCTTAAGGTGAGGAACTTTGTCAAATGTGCCCTTTTTGTAGCAATTCTTGGATTTGATGCTTGATCTCTTCATTTTCTAGAATGGAGAGGTGATATACACTACAACAAAACCAGCGATTAGCATCCCTTTTTACTTCTTTTTTTGCATCTAGAGCCCATTTTTGGTGCTATTTGCATCCATTTATCAAATATGGTGCAAAACTTGACACAAAATTTGCATCAAGTTTTGCACCAAATCTTACACCAAGTTTAGCACTAGGTATTGCAATAGGTTTTGCACCACGTTTTGCACCAAATTTTATGCCAAGTTTTGTGTCATCCTTTGCACCAGGTTTTGTTCCAGGTTTTGCATCAATTTTGGCATCTATTTTTGTTTGACATACTTTTGCATCCTCATTTGCATCCACTTTTTGCACCTACACTTGCATCAACTTTTGCATCCTTTTTTGCATCCTTTTTAAAATCATTTTTTGCATCCAGTTTTTCATCCATTTGTGCATCACTTTTGCGCCACGTTTTACATCGAGTTTTGTGTCTAGTTTTGCATATAATTTTGCATCTACTTTTGTTGCATCCACTTTTCCATCTTGTTTGGCATCCATATTTACATCCTCTTTTGCATCTATTATTGTACCCACTATTGCATCTAATATTTTTGTGCCACAATTGGCGCCTAGTTTGGCACCTCCTTTTGCACCCACTTTTGATTATAATTTTGCATCCACGTTTGCATCCTCATTTGCATCTAGGTTTTCATCAACTACTACATCTATTTTTGCATCCCTTTTTGTATCCAATTTTGGACCAGGATTTGCATCGGGTTTTGTGTCTCGTTTTGCATCTACTTTTGCATCGACTTCTATTGCATCCACTTTTGCATACAATTTTGCATCCACTGTTACACCCATTTTAAATTTCACTTTTTGCATCCCTTTTTACATCTTCATTTGCATCATACTTTGATTCTTTTTTTCATCTATCATTACATCCACTTTTGTTATGCCATAATTTGCACCATGTTTTGCACTCACTATTGTATCCACGTTTGCTTCCAATTTTGCATCCATGTTCACATCCTCTTTTGCATCAAATATTGCATCTATTTTTGCATCCACTTTTGTGTCAGGTTTATGCATTGGGTTTTGCATCTCGTTTTGTATCTACTTTTGCATCTACTTCCATTGTATCCATTTTTTTCATCCAATTTTGTTTTGCCTGTTGCATCAATGTTTGCTTCCACTTTTACATCCATTTTTGCATCTTATTTTGCATATTTTTTGTCTATTGTTACATCCACTTTTGTTGCACCATATCTTGCGCCTACCATTGCAACCACATTTGCTTCCACGTTTGCATCCACATTTTCATCCTCTTTTGTGTTCAAGTTTGCATCAGATATTGTGTATGTTTTTGCATCCCCTATTGTATCCACTTTTGTTTCATCCATTTTTGCATCTACTTTTGTGTCCGTTGTTGCATCCACATTTGTTTCACCACAGTTTGTGCCAAGTTTTACACCTACCATTGGACCCATGTTTGCTTCCACTTTTGCCTTCATGTTTGCATCCAAGTTTGCATTGACAACTACATCTACTTTTGCATCCACTTTTGTGTTAGGTCTTTCATGTTGTTGTGCATCTACTTATGTTGTATCCACTTTTCATCCAATTTTACTTGTATTGTTGCCCCCATTTCTATGTTCGCTTTTGCATCCCTTTTCCAACACTCATCATATTTTCTGCATTGATGATATTCGTTATGGCATTGACAATTATGAACAATTGATGACAATGTCAATAATATTGACAATGATGAAAATGAAGATGATGGCGATGACATGAATTGTGATTATGATGATAAAGACGATAGTGGTTACAATGACATTAATGATGATGATGGCAATGATTATGATGATGACGACGCTAATGACCTTGGCGAATCTTCCCAATTTTAGATGTTGTCATTGTCATAATCATAAGCATTATCTTTGGTGTCATCATCATCATTTTCATCTAGGTCATCATCAAAAACAATAATGGCATGAATGATGATGATGATTACAACAATGTTGATAGAAATTACATTAATGATGATGATGGGGATGATAAAAATGACAATGACGATGATAATGGTGGTGATGATGATGATCATCGATCATCTCTCAAAAATAGAGTTGTTATTTCTCTTATGTATATCAATGTGTCCTAAACAACCCTTTTCTAGCACTGATCACATTTTTTGGGTTGATGATATTTCTTACAACGTCTATAATTATAAACAATTGCAAACAATGTCCATAATGATGATGATGATGGAGCTGATGATGATGGCATGAATGGTGATTATGATGATAATGTAATGATGGCAATAACGATGACAAGGATGATGGTGATGATGATGACAATGATTATGATAATGAGAATGAACAATTACTAGTTTCACTACCATCTTCTGGATACATATTACTATCATACTTTTTAAATTTTCTGTCTCTCTTGAGGTATCTTACTATAATTGTGTTGTCAACACTAGAAAGATATCTTGTTGTAATGGTGGTTCTAATGTTAGCACTAGCAAAGTTTTTGTTAAATTTTGGTTAAAAAAAATCGATTTATGCAATTATTTTGAAAATCTATGTAAAAAAGTAAATAACATCCAATTATTTTGACTGTAGTCCCATTGATTATCATGAATTCACCAGTCTGAAGACCATCTTCTACATACATATTATTATTAAACTTTTTGCATTATATCCCTCTTATATCTTGTTGTAATGGCAGTATTAGCACTAAAAAAATATCTTGTTGTAATGGTGATGTTAGTATTAGCACTAAAAAAATCACTAAATTTTGGTAAAAAAAAGTTTATCATTTATTTATTTTTAATTTGGGAAATTT
This sequence comes from Pinus tabuliformis, assembly GCA_031772625.1. NCBI lineage: Eukaryota > Viridiplantae > Streptophyta > Pinopsida > Pinales > Pinaceae > Pinus > Pinus tabuliformis. The sequence goes on along the minus strand of CM062805.1, from coordinate 737,317,546 downwards.
TTGTTTTTATTTTTTTTGTTTTTAATTCTATTTTTATGCAGTAATATTTTTTTTGGTTGAATTTTGGTAGTAACTAGTTTTTGGTCGAATCATATGTATTAACCATGTTCTTTATGCTACAAGTCTAATTGTTGGGACAAAATTGCTCTTTCAAATAAGTTGCAAAAGATATTTTACATCCATTGTTGCACCCATGTTTACACCCACTTTTACATCCCTTTTTGCATCCTATTTTTCATCTTCATTTGCTTCTTTTTTTGCATCTATCATTACATCTACTTTTGTTGTGACAAAATTTGTTCCATGTTTTGCACATACTGTTGTACCCACGTTTGCTTCCAATTTTGCATCCATCTTCACATCCTCTTTTGCATAAAATATTTCATCTATTTTTGCATCCACTTTTGTGTTGGGTTTTACATCTCATTTTGTATCTTCTTTTGCATGTACTTCCATTTCATCCATATTTTGCATCCAATTTTGTTTCTCATGTTGCACCGTGTTTGCATCCACTTTTACATCCCTTATAGCATCTTGTCTTGCATCTAAGTTTGCATTTTTTTTTGTGTCTATTATTACATCCACCTTTTTTGTGCTATTATTTGTGCCATATCTTATGCCTATCATTGCAACCCACATTTTCTTCCACTATTGCATCCATATTTGCATCCTCTTTTGTGTCCAAGTTTGCATCAAATATTGTTTATGTTTTTTGCATCCCATTTCGAATTTACTTTTACATCCACTTTTGATTTGTCTAGTTTTGCAACTAATTTTGTGTTCACTATTGCACCCATGTTTGGCCCATGTTTACATCCCTTTTTTCATCCAAGTTTTCCTCCTTTTCGCATTCAAGTTTGTGTCCCTTTTTTTTTACATTCATTGGAGTATCCACATTTGTTTCACCACAATTCATGCCAAGTGTTATGCCTACTATTGTGCCCATGTTTTCTTCCACTTTTTCATCCATGTTTGAGTCCTATTTTGTGTTCAAGTTTGTATGAACTATTGCATCTACTTTTTCATCCACTTTTGTTCAATTTTTCAGTCTTGTTCTGCATCTACTTATGTTGTGTCCACTCTTCATCCAAATTTAGGTCTATTTTTACCCCCATTTTTTGTTTAATTTTGCATCCATTTTCCAACACACATCATATCTTTTGCATTGATTATATTTCTTATGACATTGAAAATTATGAACAACTGATGACAATGTCAATAATTATAACGATGATGATAATGAAGATGATGACGATGACATGAATTGTGAATGTTATGATAATGACAATGATGATAAAGACGATGGGAGTTACAATGACAATGATGATGATGCTAATGACCTTGGCCATTCCTCCCAATTTTTAAATGTTATCATGTTAAAAATCATAATAATTATCTTTGGCGTCATCTTCCAAGTCATCATCATCTGATCATCATTATCATTATTTTCATCTTGGTCATAATCAAGAACAATAATGGCATGAATGATGATTATGATGTTCATGATGAAGATGACAAAAATTATGATAAAACTTATATTAGTTATGATGATGGGGATGATGACAATTATAATGACGATGATAATGGTAGTGATGTTGATGATCATCAATCATTTCTAAAAAATAAAGTGGTTATTTTTCTTTCATATATCATGTGTCCTAAGGTTGGTGATATTTCTTATGATACCTATAATTATGAACAATTGACGACAATATACAAAATCATGATGATGATGATGATCATGAAGAAGACATGAATGGTGATTATGATGATAATGAAATGATGACAATAATGATCACATCGATGGTGGTGATGATGGCAATAATGAAGATGATGACCCTCCCTCTAAACTAGCGAGGTACTCATAATGAGACAAAAATGTACTCTCAAGTTGAAATATTCATATAAGAAGGGATCTAGATTGATAAGCATCAATGATGATTTACATCATCATAGCCAAAATTTTCAAAATAGTAAGGCCTTGACTAACAAGTTTATCTCTCCATTAGATCAGAGCACAATGTTGGGAGGCATAAATTTGGACACCACTGCCTTTCAAGGCACTTACCCCACCACGATGTTTACCAGGTATGTCCTCACATGATCATTTCCTAATCCACTATCATAATATTTGACACCAGAAAATGTCAATCCTCATGACTATTCTTATCTTGGATTAATGTACTTGACTTATGGCGATTAGTCCTAGTCAATGTCCAAATTCTCAAAGAATATTGGTCCCAGATGTTTATCCAATCCACCATTATCCCTACTAGTGCCTTTACTAGGCTTACGATTGTTAATCCTAGCCATAGTACATGACACATGGATAACATGGTGTCTACCCTCACTCCCTCTCAACCAGGGAGGAAACATCCACAAGCATAAGATTTTCTCAAGAATACCCATCATTTTCGTAGAGAATAACATCATTAATTTGTTTTCATCACATGACGACTTTATGATTAAGCATTCATAGATTTGTGGCAAAATATTTCCCCTTTTGTATTTGTGATGAAATACAATAAAAAAGTGAAAGCCAAAATCATTAAACATACACTATATTGATTTATCTAAGTCTAAACTCTAAGGTTGAAGTGAAAATTCATGTAAATCTTATATCTATGAGTTGTGCCAAACTTATGAAAACCTTATTCCCTAAGTCCTTTTTATAAGAAAATGAAAAAGAAAGAAAAATAAGGTCCAATAAATGGTAACTCATGTATTCACTCCCTCTTTGGAAAATATATGAATATATACACTCCTAGTCACACTTGATCACATGTATGTGATGGTTAAATAATGAATTCTTCTTTTCTCCTTGCATTTTCACTTCATCATTTAAGCACCTAATTGAGGATCTAAGGAATGTTTGTTTCCTAAGGCTTTCATGTCTACTCTTGGTTTACTTATGTCACACTACTGTCAATTTATGTGACAAAGGGAAATACATAAGTTTGTGGAGTTATTATAGAGGTGTATTGAGTTCGTAACCACACACACATGTATTACATCTCATTGATCCACATGTGTGGGTTGGAGACTCATTTCTTGACAACTTTAATGGAGACTACTTTGTGGCTTTAATGGTATAGCTTACAAAATATCTTGTTAAACATTTCGATTCATTCTTTCTTTTCCTCGAGACACTTATAATATTGAAGTCACTCCCAACAATCCATGGAGATGGGGAGTATAAATTACTTGTGCTAGAAATAGAATTGAGAAATAGAGGTTTTCCATTTGCGATATTGGAGTCATAGACATTGGATACATGGTAGTAGTCCTCAATGTCAATTAACTAAAATTGTATTGTCATAATGCGAAAAGAGGTAAACATATTGGTAACCTTGATGTCTTAATCATTTCAAATAATAACCATTCCACCCAAGTATCTCTAAGCATCAATCACTACTACTTGGAAATTCCTCCCCCATTTTCTAATTATATGAGGTTGAACCTCACTTAATATTTTTGCTTCTTATATCAACATTATTTATGGGTGCTTTGCATACCATTTTTCTTTTAGGAGTTTGTTTTCGCTTACTATTGATGCCCCTCATGTTCCAAGACTATTTTCATAAAAAAATTACGTAGAAAGAAAGTATAAAGTGACTAAAAAGAAACATGTCTCAAGATTTAAGTGCTTGGACAATTCCACTTCATGACTCCTATATTTCCTTAACCTGGGACCAAATGGTGAACTTGATGGCCTTAAGGGAAATTGATCAATGAAAATCTAAAAAAGAGGTGATTTTTGACTTTATCACATACAATTTAATATACTAAAAAAAATATCCATAACAATTTCATCAACCAATGAATCATTAAAAAAAATATCCAAAACAATTTCATCAAGCAAAGAATCATTGCATTATAAAATACAATCTATAAACATTTTGGGAAAGTTTTGCTAAAACATTGTTAAAAATCAGCATATTTAATATTAATATTTAACAATAATATGGACAATAACACATTTTGATAAATTAAATAACATATTATCAAGCCTAAAAAATGTCACTAACTGAAAACTACAAAGCATGCAACTAATGGAAGTGACCACTCAAGGCCACCACAAGACAATTAATCTATTAAGACCAAGATTAATGGGGACAAAGATCTATAAAGGACAAAGGAAAACCTATTTTAACTTTATTGTTTTATTAGCCTGGTTCAAGATGAACATTTCAAGATATCATGAAGAACATAATTAGTTTTATTGCATTAAGAAAACCCAAGCACATTCTATAATTTAGCAAGAAAGAGATGTATAACACCCATCTCAGCAACACGACACATGACATTAAGTTACTTTACTATATATAATTTAAACTCCTATCATAAAATCAAAAATTTAGCATGAATGGAATGTTTAAAATCCATTTTTATAAAAACAAAATATAATTTTTCTTATAGAAAAATATACCAAAAACTAAATATATTTTTCTAGAAAAAAAAATACTAAAACTAAATATATATTTAAAAAAACTAAAACATAAGCAAACTAGAATTTGAATTTGACATTCTTGGTCACTTTCGGAAACATATGGTGGAATGTAATCTCTTTATCCTCATATTTAGCTTTTTCCTAAAAAATAAAAGCATACAAAAGTGGGAAAGAGCCATAAGGCATGGGGAAGCTTTTTCCTAAGCACAAAAGCATCTAAAAAGTGGAAAATTCCATTTTTATATGAGGAAACATTATTCACCCAAAAGATTTTTACCAAATTGAACTAATGAGGAATTTTGGAAATCTTCATAGCCTCCACTTTCCTATATATTAGAGGATTGGCCATTGAAAAAATGATGGGAATTTTGTATTGTCACGCTCTTGAGATCTGTCTTGAGAGGGAGAGTTTTGGAGCTATGAGTTGGGGGAGGTGATGTTGCAACTATATCTGATTGTTGTAACTTTCCTCCAACTCCTTTATTCATATAGATCAGTTTTTCTTCCTTCCATATGTTTCTATTCATTCTTTACTTCTTCTATTTAACTAATGTATGCATGGGTTTTTGGTTTATATTTATTTATTCAATAATATTTATATGTTTTTTTATAGTTTTGATTATTAAGATATTATGTTGTGAAGGTTGCTTTATTCTCTCTCTTATGTGTAGGACCAAGCTTTGGAGCTAGCTAGGAGTGCTTCTTGGCTATACGAAAAACTCCAAGAAGACCTGCATGCGAGGACTCACAAGAATTCGTTCTCTTTTTCTTAATCTATACTCTACATCTTGATCTACTAAGAATCCTAAGCCTTAGAACAACCTTTCTCTTAATTGGTTTGTCCTAGGTTTTTGAGATAAACTGAGAGGGTTTTGTTTTCATCTAACCATGCATTAAATCCTACAACAAAATGATATTTAGAAAATTTAATATATTTCACTATGTAAATGAACTTAGTAAAATGAAACCATAGAGGTGGTCATAAATGGAAATAAAAGTAAAACTCTAAACAAGAAGCCAAAAGTGGATTTAACCATGGATGAAAAATTAGGAGTAGAATTGGATGTTAAACTAGCCATCAAAACAATATGCAAACAATGACACAAAAAGGTTTTTAAAGCAAAATTAAAAAAGGGTGCAACACTAGACACAAAGAAGGGAACAAAATAGGGCATATGAAAGGATACCGAATTGGGTGCAAACAAGGATGCAAAAATGGACACCAAAATGAGGATGCAAAGAATGGTGTAAAATTAGGATGCAAAAAGGATGTAAGTAAGACACAAAACAAGATGCAAAATGGGACTAAAAAATGGTGAAACCAAGGATGTCAAAGATGATGCATAACTAGATGAAAATTCCAACTAAAATATAGGTGCAAAATGAGATGCAAATGTGGACACAAAATGTGGCAGAAAAAAGGATGCAAATTTGGAAGCCAAAAAGGATGAAAAACTAGATACCAAAAATGATGCAAATTTGGACATAAAAAATGGTGCAAAATTGGACACAAAAGAAGAAAAAATGGTGCAAAAATGGGCATAAAAATGGCTCAATTTTGGATGCAAATTGAGATGCAACATTGGATGTAAAATTATGCAACAAATCATTCAAAACTTGGTGCAAAAACAAATACAAAAGTAGACGAAAAAATGGCTCAAAAGTGACGGTAACAATAGACACAAAATGGGATGCAAAGGTGGATGCAATATATGGTTCAACATAGGATGCAAATTTAGATGCTCAAAAGGATGAAAAATTGGATGCAAGAAATGGTGTTAAAAACGATACTAAATTGGATGCAACAAATGATGCAAAATTAAATGCAAAATATGGTGCAAAATAGGATGCAAAAAAGGGAGATAAATAAAATGCAAAAGTGGATGCAAAAAATGGTGCAAAAATGCATGCAAAATTTGGCACTAAATCAGATTCAACATATGGTGCAAAATTGGATGGAAAAGATGGTGTAAAAAAAAGCAGAAAAATTGGCACAAAAATAGATGTAAAAATAAGTACAAAATTAGAAGCAAAAGATGGCATAAGACCAGATGCAAAAATTGGCACAAATTGGATGTAAAAAAAGGCGCTAAATAAGATGTCAAAGATGGTGTAAAAATCGATGCAAATTATGACACAAAAATAGAAGCAAAGAATTCCACAAAAGAGGAAGCAAAAAATGATGCAAAAATAGATGCAAAAAAAGGCACAAAACTAGAAGCAAAACCTATTGTAAAACCAAATGAAAATCTTGGTGCAAAATATGATGCAAAAAATGATGGAAAATTTGGCGTAAAAAAGATGCAAAATTTGGTGCAAAAAAGGACGCTTTAAAAATTGTATAATAGAGCCAGATTTAGCGCCAGGTTGCTCATCCCAATTGAGAAAAAAATGCACTAGAATCTGGTGCTAAATCTGGCGCAAATTGCCTGTTTTGTTGTAGTGATATTGGCTTGTTGGGTAGAGGTTCTTCGGGGTCAGATCGATCGAATGCTTGACTTGACAGTGAAAGGGTATCCCTGTGGGTGAGGAGAATATGTCCCTGTATTCATCCATGACCTTATCCACCTACTTCTGCTACGTGGAGGAGCCCTTCTTGGGGGCCATGGATGTGGCAATGATCTTATCCCTACTTTGATGGTGAATCAGAAAGAAAAAAAATTCCCAGTCTGGGAGATGATCTTACTGCTTTGATTAGCAGAGATCAAAGAGATGGTGGTAGGTGGGGCTACCTCTAGTATCGGGTATAACTTATTGCCAAAATAAATAATAACAGTCCGAGGCCTTGACCCATACACAAGATGATGCTTCAAAAAGTATGGTTGGCCTAATAATACATTAGAAAATTCAAGAGGAGAAACATCACACAATACCTCATCCATGAAGGGCTTGATGCTGTAAAGAAGGCAACATTGTTGGCTAATGCAGATATATTGTCCTTAGTTAAGCCACCCGATGGTGTATGGATGTGGGTGTGGTGTGGTCAGTAGGCCCAACCGCTTCATGACCTCTGCTGAAATGAGGTTCTTTTGGCTCCCATTGTCAACAATGAATTGTAGCAATGAACCCTTCACCCAAATATGTGAGTGGAAGAGACGCTCCCCCTCCTCTGGATCTTCAAGCTCAATCTTCTAGATCTTGGTGGTGGAAACAATAGTACTGGGCCCTCCATCAATAATCTACTTCCCTTTCTCATTCCTCTTTTCATGTTCTGACTTTGAATCAGAACATGCATCTGACTCAAAAGCCTTCAGCTCGGCCTCTAGTGACTACTTGGCCCGACACTCACTTGTGTTGTGAGTGGGGCTCTTATTGAACTCACAACACTTTCCTGTGTCCTTCTTTGTCTTCAAGGTGTTTTTCTTTTCTTACGACTTTGACGGGTTTTCTTGGTTCACCCCTCCTTGCATTTGTCTTTTGTTTTGCAGTTTGGGGGTGCCTTTCCCTTAATTCAGATTCGTAGATCCAAAGTCTCACTTCTTCTGTTTAAAATTATGCTCTATATTGAAAATTTATTGGTAGGTGACACTAAGTAAGGAAATTTTTAGGAACTCCATCTTGTCGTGGATGTATTTGTGTAGACAACCAGAATACTTGAGTACCAAACACCACTCAAAATCCTTGATACCCAACTTCATGCGAAGGGTATGTGTTAGGTCCCTATAATACTAGTGATTCCCCCATTACTATTGTCATTGTATCCCTTACTGTTATTGTTGTGCCCCTATTGTCCCCATACTGTTATTATTGTGCCCCATAGAATCCCTCTATTGTTATTGTTGTGCCTTTATATTATTGTTGTTAGGTCGGCTTGGTTATATTGTGACCCCTTTGACTCCTATATATAGAAAGGAGGTTTTGTCATTTGAATCATCCAAGAATTGTTCATTTGTGTAATGTAAAGGAGGTTTTCCCCTCGAAGGGACTAAATTCTAAGGCATTGATCTATCTTTTCTATCTTTTCGTGAGATGGCTTCATAACATTTGGTATTAGAGCTTTGGATTTTAGGGTTTCATTGCTCCAAATAGGTCATCATGGAATTTTCACTATAACTATTTTTCTACGACGTTTCAGAAGCTAAAAAAACAAACTCATTTGAGATTAAATCTCATTGAACCTCGGGTTTAAATTTCATATTTTTTCTTGCTATATTTTTGGAGATACGATCTGAGGAAGTTAAGGTTTTTGCAAGCTCCAGAATTTCATCTAAAATAGGTCATCGTGGAATTTGTGCTATAACTATTTCTCTATGAAGTTTCAGAAGATAAAAAAAACACATTTGAGAAGAAGTCGGTCTAAACCTTAGTTCCGAATTTCAAATTTGGTCTCGCTATATTTTTGGAGATATAATTTGAGGAAGTTAGGGTTTTGGTAGACCCCCCAATTACATTGCAAATAGTTAACCATGGGAAAATCCTCATAACGTTCACTCTGAGCATTAGATTGAACTTTTGTAAGAAGTTACAAAAAGAGGACGGATTGTAGTTTTTTTGGGTATCATTTTCAGAACCTAAGGTTGAAACAGTGACTCAAAACATGTCGTATAAGCGCTATCCACTGAACAAGTCTATACTCAGGTCATCGTGGGAGATTTGGTATAACTCTTCATTGGAGAATCCAATCTTGATCAGACTTGTGGGGCTAGAAATATTACTCAAAGGATTACTGCAGAAGAAATTTTAGACCTGGGTGATCCAAAATTACAGAGATACATCAGATTCAATATTGAGCTCCTACAAAGTGAAAAAAGGTGTGTAGCTTTTTTTAAATTTTTGCATAAGCTTGGTTTGAAAAATTAGTTTGAAGGAATTCAAAGGGCATAGTGAAGAATTATTATCGGTAATTGATGCCCCAGAGAAAGAAAATGGAAACACCTAGTAAGAAACCTGAAAGCTCTAGCATGACTCATGAAGAAGAGGAAGAAATGCAACATGATATATCAAAATTATGAGATCAAGTGCAACAAATTTCACTCGCACAAAAATTAATGGAAAATAAGATGGATGGTTTAAAGAAATACATAGAAGCTAAGATGGATGGTTTAAAGAAAGGTGTGGAAGCTGAGAGGGATGGTTTAAAGAAAGGCATAAAAGCTAAGATGAATGATGTGGAATCTAAGATGGACGGCATGGAAGCTAAGATGGACGTCGTGGAAGGTAAGATGGATGGTATGGAAGCTAAGTTGGATGATTTAAATAAAGGCATGGATGATTTGAAGACAAATTTGACAAAGTTTCTACAAGAAATGCTTACTAATGGTGAAAGGGTAGTAAAGGAAATTCATGATGAGAAAAAAATAAATGTTAATCATGATTTCATAGACTCTAACATTGGATCAAAGAACCACCATGTTCCAAAGATAAATATGAGGAAGTTTGATGGCAAGGATCTCGGAACATGGATACTACAGATGGAGAAATTTTTCGATCTCCTTAATGTGCAAAACACACAAAAGTTATGCATTGCAACTTTATATTTGGAACCAAATTAGTTTCTATTGTATCAATGGCTTTGCTCTCGTAAACAAATTGTCACTTGGCTATTTTTATGGATGAAATGATAGCACATTATGAGGATACAAAAAGAAATATTTTTTAGGCAATTGATAAATCTCAAACAAAAGGGTTCAATGATGGAGCACATTGAGGACTTCCAAAAATTGAATGTAAGGGTAAAAGATATTCCAGAGGAGCATAGGATTGATGTGTTCATAGGGACTTTAAAAGACAACATCCAACATGAGGTTAACCTTTGGGAACCAGATTCATTGAAGAAGGCATTCAGGTTGGCAAGAAAAGTGGAAAGCAAAATTATGACAAAAAGGAAGCCTACCACTCACAATCATAAAGATGGAAGTGTTGTTGCCCCTAGCCATCCACAACCTACAAGGTTGACACCACAACAATTGGAAGAAAAAAGAGAAAAATGGCTTTCTTAGAGTTGTGATAGCAAATACACTAAAGGTCATAAGTGTGTTGAGAAGAATTATTTTACATAGATTGTGAAGAGAAGGAAGAAAATGAACAAGAAACGTCAAAAAAAGAGGATATACACCAGGAACAAACCCTAGAAAAAGAAGAAATGAATCCGACCATATCTTGTAATTCATTGGCTGGAATTACCACTCCTCAAACTATCAAGATAGAAGGGCATATCAAGAAGAAAAAGGTAATAGTGTTGATTGATTCGGGAAATACCCATAATTTTATTCATTGTAAGATAGCCAAGGAATTGAATTACTTCCTATATCGAGCACTAGAGTGCCCAGCGATGGTTGCAAGTGGAGGAACCATAAATTTCTTAGGAAAGTGCCATAATATCAAGCTATCCATGGGAGAATATGTATTGAATAGCCCAATGCTTTCCATTCCAATGGGTGGTGCTGATGTTGTACTAGGAGTCCAATGGCTACAATCCTTGGGTACAATAGCTTTTAATTTCCAAGAACTTTTCATGAAATTCTCTTTAGAAGGAAAGGAAGTTGAATTAAAGGGTATCGTAGGGAAAGCAGGAAAGATAATCAATCTAATGGAATGACAAAGCTTCTAAAGAAAGAACAATGAGTTATAATTGCAAAATTATGTTCACTAGAGGTTCTCACATCAAAATCATCCATTTCTCCAGATCTCCAAAAAGTCTTGGACAATCATTCCAAGGTATTTGAGACTCCCAAAGGCCTCCTACCTATTCATGATCATGATCATGCTATTAATTTGATTCCATGAACTATTCCTCCAAACATCAGGCCTTACAGATATCCGTATGTCCAAAATAGTGAAATTGAACATATGGTTACAAAAATGCTAGAGGCTGGTATAATTCAACCTAGTCAAAGTTTTTTCTCTGCTCCAGTAGTATTGGTTCACAAGAAGGATGGATTATAAGTTTTTTCTCTGCTCCAGTAGTAGGCTTTCCCTAGGTTATTTCTTTTGTGTTACGTCTGATTGATTTCTCATTCTCAGTTATATGTGTTCTCATTGATCTTGCTCAATTTGATTAAGCTTCCGCAAAGTTTGATGTAGAAGTATATCTTGTATTTTGCTTTAGTATATTGCATAATCTGTTGATCTATAGTGGGAATTTCTACAAGGATATCATCAAATCAGAATGAAGTTACTAATGCACCTTCTACATTTCAAGGTTTAATGAATTCCATTTTCAAACCCTTCCTTAGAAAGTTTGTGTTAGTATTTTTTGATGATATACTAATCTACAGCAAGTCTTGGAAGGATCATATCCAACATGTTGACATGGTGCTCAAACTATTGGAGGAGAAAAAATTATATGCAAAAATCTCCAAATGTTTCTTTAGAGTACAAGAGGTGGAATATCTTAGTCATATTGTATCTCATGAATGTGTTAAGGTAGACCCTAGAAACGTTAAAACCATTAAGGAATGGAAAATCCCCACATCCATAAATCATCTACGAGGATTTCTTGGGTTGACAATGTATTATCACAAGTTTGTTAAGAATTATGGGAGAATAGCAGCACCTCTAACAAAATTATTGAAGAAAGATGCATTTTCATGGACTCCAGAAGCAATGAAGGCCTTTGAACATCTTAAAGAGGCAATGTGCCAAGCACCAGTCTTAGCTACACCAGACTTCACAAAAACCTTTATTGTGGAACGTGATGCCTCAGGAAATGGAATTGGTGTTGTTTTAATGCAAGAAGAAAGACCCATTGCTTTATAAATTCATCCAATCAAAGGAAAGTATTTACACAAAGCTATTTATGAGAAGGAAATGTTGGCAATACTACATGCACTTAAGAAATGGCGACCCTACCTAATGGGAAGACAGTTCAAGGTAAAAACAGATCATGATAGTCTTAAATACTTTTTAGAACAAAGATTATCTTCAGAAGAGAAACAAAAATGGGTCGCAAAGATCTTGGGTTATGACTTTGAAATCATCTACAAGAAAGGGAAGAAAAATGTTCTGGCAGATGCACTCTCAAGAAAGGATGAGGATGTGGAAGCATTTCTTTGCACCATTTCTATTATAGAACTAGATTGGATAAATGAAACAAGGGATGAATGGAAGAATGACGAGGAAGTGTGGGCACTCATTCAAAAGCTACAAAAATATCACAGTACATCTAATACATTTAGCTGGAAAAATGATTCATTATGGTACAAGGATTGGTTATACTTATGTAATAATTCCCAACTCAAACAAACAATTCTTAGGGAATTACACACCTCTCCCTTAGGAGGGTACTCAGGATTTATAAAATCCTACCACAGGGTTAAGAAGGATTTTTTTGGGATGGCCTTAAATCAGATATTCAAAAGTTTGTGGTGGAATGTTTGGTTTGCCAACAACATAAAGTTGAAACAATTAAGACCCTAGGACTATTACAACCTTTATCCATTCCAAGCCAACGTTGGGGGGAGGTTTCAATGGATTTTATCATAGGTTTACCAAAGTTCGAAGGAAAGAGTGTTATCATGGTGGTAGTTGATAGACTTACCAAGTATGCACACTTTTGTGCATTATCTCATCCATTTAAAGCGAGTACAATTTCTACTGCATTTATGGAAACAATTCAAAAGCTACATGGAAACCCAAAGATTATTGTAAGCGATAGAGATCCCATTTTCACTAGAAATTTTTGGACAAAATTATTTTCTTGTCTTGGTACTCAATTAGCTCATAGCTCATCTTATCATCCTCAATCTCATGGGCAAGATGAGATAGTAAACAAATGCTTGGAAGGATATATTTCTTGCTTTGTATCTGATAAAATGACACAATGGGTCAAATGGTTGCCTCTGTCTGAATGGTGGTATAACACTTCCTTCCATACTGCAACAAAAATGACCCCATTTATGGCACTCTATGGATACCATCCACCGTCCACCACATCATATTTAAGAGAAAATTCTAAGGTTTAAAGAAGTGGAAGATAACATCAAGCATTAGCAACAAGTTCTCCAACTCTTAAAGGATAACCTCACCTTGGCACAGAATAGAATGAAACAATAAGCGGATCAACATTGTAGCAAAAGAATTTTTGATGTAGGTGATTGGGTATTCCTACGGCTACAACCATATAAACAAATGTCCCTCAAGTAAGCTAAGAAGGATAATAAATTATCACCAAAGTATTATGGTCTGTACAAGGTGTTCCAAAAGATAGGTACTATGGCATACAAATTGGAGCTTCCTGTAGCTTCCCGAGTGCACTCAGTTTTCCATGTATCATGCTTAAACAAGGTTAGAGGTGGCAAGCTTCCAATTCAAACAATATTGCTAGAACTTCATGAGGAAGGAAAAATCATATTGGAACCTGAAGCATTCAAAGAAACAAGAACTCGACAACTATGAAATCGATCAATTTCAAAGTATCTCATCAAGTGGAAGAACTTACCCGTTGAATATTCCACATGGGAGGGTGAGAATTTTATACAGAAGCATCCATAACTACTCAAGTATTGAGGGCAACACTTTTTTGAAGGAGAGGGGAATGTTATGTCCCTATAATACTAGTGATTCCCCTATTACTATTGTCATTGTATCCCTTATTGTTATTATTGTGCCCTTATTTTCCCCATATTATTATTATTGTGCCCCATAGAATCCCTCTATTGTTATTTTTGTGCCTTTATATTATTATTGTTAGGTCGGCTTGGTTATATTGTGACCCCTTAGACTCCTATATATAGAAAGGAGGTTTTGTCATTTGAATCATCCAAGATTTGTTCATTTGTGTAATGTAAAGGAGGTTCCCCCTTGAAGAGGCTAAATTCTAAGGTGTTGATCTATCTTTTCTATCTTTTTGTGAGCTGGTTTCATAATAGTATGAAAAATATGTGTGAACTTTGGCACATCGTGGTCCCTTCCCTTCTATAGTGTGGTCCACTTTATGTACTTATCTTCATAGCTTTCGACAGGGTAATACTTCTCTTTGATGGTTTCTTGGAAAGACTTCCAAGTGTGTGAAACTGAAAATAGTGAGGGTTCCCTCTCATCCTCTCGCTCACAGTAGGTTTCCCACTAGTCTTTGACATAGGGGGAAACTTTGAGGAGTGAAAAAGTAATCTTTTCCCTATTGGAAAAATCATGAACTGAAAAATATCCTTCCAACATATTTAACCATCTATCGATGGTGTGTGCATCTATATGGCCTTCAAGTATGGGAATGTAAAAATTCATTTGTACCTTGAAGGTAGTGGGGCCTCTAGAGTGGCTTCCAGATGAAGATGTTTCGCATGTGGGCATCTGCCGAAGGATCTGGGCATATTTAACCCTCATCATGTTCTTTTGTCACTCAAGGGCTTCTTCGAGCAATATTTTGAAGCGATCTCCTGCTCCCTCGTCTTTCTTTTCTTCTGCCATGGGAGGCCATTGGGGTTTGCGAGGCTGGTCTTGCAAAGGTTCAACCAGTTCGAGCCCTAACTCCTTATACCCTGAATTCATTGGGGACATGCAAAGGAAAATAGAGAAAGAGCAGACTGCTCTAATACCATTGATTCAGACTTATGCAAGAATGAAACAGAATACAAATATAAATATAAACACAAAGATGAAGCAAAAATAAAACTTCATTCATTGATATCAAAGAACTGAAATATGCTTACATACAGAATGGAAATAAACTAGCTCGGGAGATGGTAGCTTATCTATGAGAAGAGATGTGCGGATACATGTCTTTGAACTATGTTACAATGAGTCTCAAAGGCCTATTTATTATTGAGAAACAATGTAAAACTCGAAACATCCAAAAATCTAACCCTAGGAGATGAAGCACCAAAACTATGGGCCCCATTGGGGTAAATTGGTACATTAACTTCCCAGGGTCATAACTTTGGCATACGATCTTCATTTGACACGTACAATACCTCATTAGAAATAATTATCCAAGGGATATAACTTTCGACTACGAACATTAATATAGGCCTCATTTTTGCCCGTTTTCCAAAAAAGCATCGTTTAGGGCTTCAAAATAGCTCCAGAAGTTGAAAAACTACCAAACATAGTAAACTCTCCTACAACTATGGACATTGAAAGAAATAATGGTACAATGGTGGGGGTCCAAGTGGAATAGGTAGGTGGCCACCAATATCCACCTGAATCATTAGGAATCAAAGCATGCCATGGCATAAGACTAGTATATTTATTTTGAATAGGACTTTGATAATATGGAAATTATGGATTTGGATATGAAAACATGCATGTTTAGAGTTCCCAAGGTCTTCTTGGAGCTGCAACATAATAGATTGAGTTGACTACTTCACCTTCTTTTCTATTGGTTTCCTTTAGTTCTACTATTGTTGGGTAATTCTCTGTTGAGTATTTTTCTGCACGAATTCCATAAATGTCAATATTGTCCAAAGGACATTCACATAAAGTATGGGAAAAAATATAGATAACACTTCATTTTGTTCTTCTTTCCTCTTCCTAGTTTTTCATGTATCAATTTAAGAACCAAAATTAATTAGAATATCTCTATTAAGTTTTTGTAATAAATTCCCAAGTTCAGCCCTAGTGACTCCTCCTAAAGCCAACTTAGTTAATTTTGAAATTACATCCATTTATCCATTTGCCAAAATTTTCTCTTCCTCACGAGTATTTGTTACATAGTAATTTGTCACTCTCCTATCACTCCCCGTTCCTGATCCCGAAGAACCCTAGTAATGACTACTATGTTATACTTTCACCATGAAACCTATGCTCTTGCATCCCTTGAAGTTTGAAGAAAGTAGTCCCCACTCCCTTCAAAACATTTCCAGAGAATCCTTCATAAAACCCAGTTTTTAAGATCAACACTCTTCCCCAGTATGGTATAAGGTTCTTTCCCCCTTAAAAGTGTTGGAGCCTGGTTCCTGGTCTTATGTCAAGCTCCTTAAAAATTGAAACAAGGAGTCTTGAGGATAGTTCTTTTAGTGTGTCAACCTCGCTAAAAAATGAAACAACTCACTTTTCCAAATCGATTCTTTGATTAAGATCTCGTCAAATTCCAGTCGAGTCTTTCCTTAATCTCGAAAGTGAAACTTCATTCCATCCACCTTTTAGCAACCCGATGTCTACTTCAATGAATGAAATGAAGTTTGGGGGGCATGTGCCTCGGCTCTCAATGAGTGGTTTTGCTAGCTATCCTCTTGACCTTTCAGTGTTTTGAGAAGTTTCCCCATAACTAGAACCTGTTGCTACCCTTTATACCACTCGTTCCTCCAGGATGAGTCACCTTTAAGCTCTTTTCTAACTCGTAAAAAATTGAAAATATTGCCAAGTATTTTTCCCTTTTAGATTCATTAAATCAAATAAAAGCAGGGAGTCATCTTTGAGCTCTTTTCTGACTCTCAAAATATGAAAATATTGCCGATCTCTTATCATTTTGAACTCGTTAAAGGTTGTGAAACATCCTTTACCGAGTATATGTTTAACCCTTTTTAGGGATGGATAAACTATTTACAAAAAAGGAATACCTTAGTCAAACATGACTAGGAGGTTCTCTCGAATATTGTTTTCTACCTTTTCAGGTTCAAGGAACAAATTTACGAAAAGGGACCCTTGGAGTTTTCTTTCCCATTTATTTTTCAAACTCTCTAAACATGAAAAAGATTATGAGTTTCACCTTTATCAGACTCATTAAAAGATTAAACAACATAGGACTTGTTATTATGACGAGACTGAGCTACTCCTTCCAAGGGCTCGTAAAACTTACTAGGATGGACTTATATTACAAGCATATGCCCATCAAGATTATGTAAAAATAACTTGGGTACTCACCAAAAATGGTGGGGGAAAATTGGAAGTATTTCATCAGTTGTATTCTTCACTTGAGGCAGCATGTCGCTCTTGAACATTGACACTCATTTGTTGTTTGTGTCGGGTTTTTGGACATCCTCACTCTGTCACTTCCTTCCTAGGTTTGGGTTATCCATTTTAACCTATCAGTTGATCTCTTCCACATCACAATCACCTTTGATCCTATGATGTAAAATGCTTCCAAACTCTAGAGTTGTGTCATCCAAGTGTTCAAGAGAAGTCTTCTTGCCTATACATTGTCTGGTCATCTATCACATTCTTGGATTACTGTCATTCATTGTGTTTCCCTTTTCATTCCAATGATGAAGGATCCATTATTACCTTCCTTCGACAGATTGCTTCCAATCAACTTCAGCTCATTATCCAAGAAGTTGATTTAGAAACTATTTTCTAGTACCTTGGAGCTTGCATGCCTCAATGGAAAGTTCTTTGCACTCGACAACAGGTTCTCATCATTGGCCTTCGATCAAATGATTTTGAAGGTGTTCAACTTTAGTTCCTTATTCACACTTCGTGAATTATACTAATAGTACCTTGAGAGCCATTGACATTATGGGTAGTTTCTCTCGCGCTTGTTAACGGTTCACATCATTGGCTGGTAATCAAGTGATTTTATAGCATGTTAAACTTCAATACGTCTATTCAGATGTTAGAATTTGTACTTTGATCAGATCATGTTGGAGCACAAGACCCTAGGCTTAGATCACAAAAGTCCAAGTTGCGAGGAGTGATGAGTCATTCATGATTATATACATGATTCTTTAGACGGATGGATGCAACCATGTCGTGGATATCATTTTGATCTTGCTCAGTCCAATGGTTGCAACCATATTGATATAATTACATTTGGGCATATCACTCGCAACACTCAGATTAATACTATTAGGGCTCATCAAACCCTAATCTAGTTGCTACATGCCCTAGATAAGTCATCACTTTGAATGCCTCCTTTCCTGAAATTTTCCTGGCCTGAAGCCCTCCCAAAATGCCTCCTTGAGGGACCAGTGCAGCCTTGGTCAGGGGTAAATCCACTTCAGTGCAGGTAGGCCCATGTAAGGGTGCATTTCAGTGCACTTAGGCCCACTTTGACTTGCGCTGGGCGAGATTGAGCAAATTCTTCATAGGGTTCTGGGAATATTCTTATCTTCTGAAGCATTCTAGAAGATTCCCACACTTAACATCTCCTATGAGCTCGAAATTGGATAGGGAATGAGTTAAGTAACCTCTTATCCTCTCATCCCTTCCTCCATGGAAACTAACTCTAAGTTTGGAAGGCCATTCACTACCCTCATTTATGACCAAACCACCTCCATTTTCCTATAAATTGAGCACTCATTTAAGTGATCAAGGGCTAGAATTTGAGAATTTGTAAGGAGATACTGTTGGTGTGAGCTTTGAGATTGTAAGAAAGTATTGTTATGTTGCTAGAGTGTTGTGCTTTTGATGTGATGTTGGATGGAACTCAAGCTAGAGGAGTGACATTGGATTGGACTTCATGTTGTAAGTCTTCCTTCTACTTAATAAAGTTGTTTACACCTTTTCCCATATTCTTGTCTTTATGTATGATGATTATATGTGTAAATGCTTTCTATTCCATTTGCTTATAGTAGATAGATCTCTTTCTTTGACTGATTTTGTGCTCTGTTTATGATTGCAAGTACTTGTCGAGCGGATTAAATTTGAGGAGTGACAGGAGGCATACAAAGGAGACAAAGGGAAAGAGAAAGATAACAAGTAGGTCCCTTGTCTTATTTATCTTCTATATAAAGAGGTTAAACACTTTAATTCTATTGTTCTAGGTGGAGATACCTACCTATGGAAATTGTGTTCATCCATAAATGAAAGATTCCACACAAAAAAATTGTGACTCCACTCAGGAATGATCATTGTTTCAGGTTGTTTAAATTCATCCTAGTACACCCTAATAGACATTACTTGCATCCATTGATCTTGTTTCAGCCTTTTTGAAGTGTTTTTTGGTAAAAATTATGCTTGAAAACCCCTAGAATGGCCTCTCTAGCACCAACACATGCTTGGTCAGGACACAGAGCACTACAGAGCACCCTTGACTTGAGGGCAGTGCTTTGAAGTGCACTATCTCCGATTCAGGGTTGCGCTGATCCTCCTTAGGTAAAAAAAACCCACCTTTGACTTGATTTTTCCCAAATTTCCTTCTACTTTTGCTTGTTGAAAGATCAATGATTGTTATGTCTCTGAAATCAATTTGTGTTTCCTTTCCTAGCCCTACTTTGGCCTTGATTTTTTATTGTTTCTTAAATGATTTCTTTATCACTATCAATTCATTGTCAAAGTTAGCGTATAGTCGATTAATCTTTGTTCAAAAGAAAGTGTCATAAAAGTATTCATTTCTTTCGAAAAGGAATTGTCGTAAAGTCTTCGTTCTTGCAAAAAGATTGATTGATTGTATGTGCATTAGTTTCCTTTTTTCATTTCAAACATTAAGGGGATTGAAAAGAAAAACTTCCATTGTGCATTGAAAAAGTTTGTGTGTGCTCATACGAATAGTTTAGGGAAATTTCTTTAGGTGTGATCTTTTCTCTTTGTCAAATATTTGATTACTCTATCCTTTACTAACTACGGTTTTCATTTTTAATTGAATGATTGAATGTTTCTCATGTTAGTTTCATTCTAGAAATTACAAACATACATCACATGGTGAACCTTGAAAGGAAAATTCTTAAGAAGATCAACTTAAAAGTTATCTCAATTAACCTAATGGAGCATTGTAACTTAACGCATAACATTTAGAGGTCTAGGCTAGAGACGTGTTCTAGCGTCGTTAAACATAGCATCTGTCACTAATTTGTCTACAATACATTCCGATTGTGATACCTCATTCCACGTACGTAAGTATATCATAGCTCATCCACGTACCTTCGGGTATATAGGGTGGTGTTACAATACGTAAAGTATAAAGGAATGCTCTCACTATGCAGTTTCACATTAGATAATGCTAACATAGCTTGGGCCTCCATGTACTTTCAGGTATATATGGGAGGAATACGTTAGGTTGCTATCCATCCTTAGGTAATTGAGTCAGCTTCCTTGTACACTGTCATACACCAAACACAACATTCGGGGAGATTGCCTACACGTATGTTAAGTCCTTAGTTTACTGAGGCAGTATATTGTAGTTCATAGTTGATTGTAATCCTTTTGCCTAGATTATCTCTCTTTTGTTTTGTTATGTTATTTTGATTAAAATAAAATTAATTGATCACGAATAACATCCTCCACGCTCACTCTTTAGTTGATCTTAGGTTGAGACACATGGCAACAACTCCGGAGTCGACCGATAAAGGAACTCATTTTGATGGGAATCCTAGTCCTTTTCCTCCTTTCGGAAATATTGGTGCTCCTTATATGGCTACATTGTCCCTTCTGGGATTTTCCATTGGCTTTCCAGTATGGTTTTTTTTCAACCTCCTTGGTTCAAAATGTCATGATTTCTCCACAATCGAGTACTCCTCCAACTGGAAAAAATCAACCTCTAGTTGATCCTAAAGTTGACCCTTTGCCTTCTTCCTCGATTTTTTCTTCCTCCCCTTCTTCCTCTTTTCCTGGTGAAAGTATTGACACTAGTAACCAGGTGGCTAAGAAGAAGAAGAAGAAGAAGAAAATTCATCACTGGGTCAACCAAGAAACCATTGCTTTGAATGCAACTTCTAATGAGAAATCGTTCAATAAGATTCACAAAGTTTCATATCCATGCAAACTTTGTACGGGAGACCGTCTTCTTTGAAATTGTCCTGATATTCCTCAGATCTGAGAAGAATGGTATTCTTGTTCACATCATCCAGCATCATCAACTTCTGGAGGTCATGCTGGTGACAAACCATCAACTAGTGGTAGTAAAGTTCATGGAAAGAAGGGTAAAGTTAATTTTCCCTGTAGGTTATGTGAATGGAATCATCCCATTCACCTTTGTCGCTATTTGGATGAAGCCAAAAAAGTGTTGGATAACTGTCCTGCGTCTCGGCAGAAACTTCCATCTGGTTACAGGAGACTCTCCCTTAATCCTTCACTAGTTGATAAATTGATTGACCCAAATCAACCATCATTCAAATCCACTCTCTCTGAATGTGAATCCCATGAGTCTATACCTAACCAATCATAGGTCGAGGAAATAGTTGACCTGATTTCACCTTCAGTTAATCGTACCTTTCCCGTAGAGAGTGAGTATGATACCACTCAAGTTCTTTTCATTTCTTCAGATTCCAATGAGCTTGGGGGAAATCCTCCTGTTCCCTTAAGACAGGAGGAAAATCCTCCCACTCTCATAACTCAAAGGGTTAATTCTCCTATTTCTACGATACCCCCTCCAAGTATTCTGGTCACTTCCTTTGATTGGAATTGACTGACTTCCTTTGACTGGAATCGACTGACTTCCTTTGATTGGAATAGACTGGCAGGATGTTGTCTTCCTTCTTATGTGCCTTTCCACGTCATAGTATAGGTTTATAATATTATTGTACCTAGCACTATTATAGATGAAGGTGCATCATTGAGTATCCTTTCCTCAACTGTTTGGCAAGCACTCGGTTCACTAGCACTTGTGCCTGTTGCCTAGAATCTGTTGGATTTTAACAGAGGAACCAGTTAACCATTAGGGATCCTTCCTCACTTGCCTATTACTTTGGGAAGAAGAATTGTTTATCTCAATGTGATGGTAGTCCCAGGCCCTTTATATTACAATTTAATTCTTGGGTGTGACTATGTTTATGACATGGGAGTTATTGTTTCAACACTCTTTCGAGTGATGTGTTTCCCACATGAAGGCAGAATTATCACCGTTGAACATCTTTCATTTCCTGGTCCAAATATGGCTTCCAGTCAACCATCTTCCCTAAATGGTCCTTTTGTCCCAATGGTATCTTCCCTGCCACGGGTCATTTATATGGCAACCCGTTCCATGCCTACATTAACTGACAATCAATTCTATGATGATATGCATTATGTACTGGGGGCATTGGAACTAGATCTCTCCAATGGATTCCTTGCTACGTATCCATTCCAAAGCATTTTTCTCCCATATGATGAGAACCTCGTGGAAGTCATGACCTCTCATGGGTTGTGATCAAGGAATATGAGCATAGTTTCTTGTCTTGTGTCAAGCTCATTAAAAAATGAAACAAGGAATATGAGGATATTTCTTTTACTGTGTTAACCTCATTAAAAAATGAAACAGGTCCTATGAGGATAGTTCCTTGTCTTGTGTAAACCTCGTTAAAAAATGAAATAAAGGGTATGAGCAGAATCCCTTGTCTTGTGTTAAGCTCATTAAAAAATGAAACAAGGAATCTAAGGAGAGTTCCTTGTCTTGTGTCAAGCTCATTAAAAAATGAAACAAGGAATATGAGGATAGTTCTTTTACTTTGTCAACCTCATTAAAAAATGAAACAGGTCCCAGAGCATAGTTCCTTGTCTAGTGTTAAGCTCGTTAAAAAATGAAACAAGGAATCTGAGCAAAGTTCCTTGTCTTATGTCAAGCTCATTAAAAAACGAAACAAGGTCCCCTGGAGAAAAGTTTCAATTCAAGTATTTGAGTCTCGTAAAATCCCAGTCGAGTCTTTCACTTGATCTTGTAAACGAACCTATATTACATCCACATGATAAAGTCTACTTAGGTGAATGCAATGAAGCTTGGGGGGCATGCACCTAGAATCAAGTCATCATGTTGGGGGTATGTAAACCAATCTCAAGCATAGTTTTTCGTTTCAAGCTTGTGTAAACATGAAATTGAATCCAAACATAGTTTTTCATTTCAAGCTTGTGTAAATATGAAACTGAATCCAAGCATAGTTCCCTATGGTTCAAGCTTGTGTAAAAATGAACCCATTTTCATTTTAACCCTCGTGATTACCATTCTATCAGCCTCTTTCATCAGATGAGCCTTGGTTTTTTTCCCTTCCAACGTCACTATCTACTTGGTCGATCATATGCTTTCACTTGGTTGTTTTACCTTTTTTTGAGGAACAGTTGCAATGAGTGGTCTTATTAGCCAGCCTCTTCACATAAATCAACATGTTTTGAGAAGTTCCAACATCATCAGAACCAGTTGTTATCCTAGACACCACTCGTTCCTCTAAGTGGAGTCCTCTTTAAGCTCTTTTCAGACTCTTGAAAGATGAAAATATTGTTGAGCGCTTGTCCTTTTCAACTCGTTAATGGATTGGAAATGACATCTATTGAGTATAAGTTTAACCCTTTTTCGGACTAAGATAAATTATTTACAGAAAAGGAATATGTTGATCAAACATGGTCAATAGGTTCTCTCTCGTATTATTTTACTCTTTTTCGGACTTGAGAGATAAATATACGAAAAAGAACTTGTGGAGTTTTCTTTTTGTCCCTTTTCAAACTCTCTAAACATGAAAAGGACTGAGTTATCATTGTCATTAAACTCGTTAAAACATCAAATAGTGACAAACTTGTCCATCATGACAAGACCGAGTTTCACCTTCGCTAGACTCGTTAAAACATCACATAGTGATGTATTCACCCAAAGGGTGGAATTACACAACAAGAATATGTTATCCTCCTCAAGCTTGATAA
Source organism: Pinus tabuliformis (assembly GCA_031772625.1). Lineage (NCBI taxonomy): Eukaryota > Viridiplantae > Streptophyta > Pinopsida > Pinales > Pinaceae > Pinus > Pinus tabuliformis. The sequence continues at coordinate 737,293,740 of CM062805.1, read as the reverse complement.
AAATAAAGAGGTACTGGCCAGCAATGATTGGGGAAAATTGGAAAAAAGGGGTAAACCACTTTATGGCAGCAGGTCGCACTTGAACATGACACTTTCACTTCATCTTTGTGACTACTTGGGTTGGGTTATCTGCTTGATGGTTAACATACATATGGTATATCATACCATCCATTACTTTAGTTTTGGGTCAATGCTGCCAATACATTTAGTGTCGCCGATATGTTCAAGAGAAGCACTCAGTAAACTCATCCTTTGCAATACTCATAAACCTTCATTTTCATGACTGCCATTCCTAAACCTTGTGTCATCAGTCACATTCTATCTCCAAAAATCATTACACTTGTTTCGTGTCGTTGATGTGGGATACATCAAGGCCCTCCTGCGACGAGTCGCTTCTTGTCAACATCAACACATTATCCAAGAAGTTGAAGTAGAAACACCCTTTCAGTACCTTAGGGCTTGCATACATTAATGGCAAGTTTCTCGCTTCCAGCGATAGGTTGACATAACTGGACTTCGACCGAAAGGCTTTGTATGGTGTTAGACATCAAAACATCCATTCACACCATGTAGAATGTACTACAGAACCTTGAGGATCATTATCATTATCGGTGATTTCTTTCACGTTTGTTAACAACTTACATCATTGGCTGGTAATCAGATGGTGTCTTCCCATGTTAGACTTCATATCACATATTCACATGGTTAGACTCATACTTGAGTGAATGATTGAATGAGATAGAAGACCCTAGATCTAGTTTCATCCATCCAGGTTGCGATTTTAGGAAAGTACTAAATCATCTATATAATGGCTTTACAGTAATGTTCATCCTATCATTGGTCTATATCTGTAGATGACTATCTATGTACATGTAATAAAAAAATTATATGTTGAGAATGGGTATGCCTTCCCTCAGCGATTCATGAAAAATCCAAAATATCATGATATTATGTATTGTAATTGATGCAGGTCACCATCCGCTGCGAAACCTCCTCATCACATCGTAAAGCATATCACTCAACATTATCATTTTCTACTTCATGCTTTAGGGGGCAGCTACTACATATCCATTTGGGCACATCACTCCCAACATTCAAATTAGTACTATTAGGGCTCATCAAACCCTAATCTAGTTGCTACATTACCTAGACAAGTCATCACTTTGAATGCCTCCTTCCCTAAAATTTTCTTGGCCTGAAGCCCTCCAGAAATGCCTCCTTGAGGGACCCGCACAGGTTTGGTTAGGGGTAAGTGTGCTTCTGTGCAGGTAGGCCCATGTATGGGTGCATTTCAATGCACTTAGGCCCACTTTGACCCGCGCTGGGCGAGATTGAGCGAATTATTCATAGGGTTCTGGGAATATTCTTATCTTCTGGAGCATTCTAGAAGATTCCCACACATATCATCTCCTGTGAGCTTGAAATTGGATAGGGAATGAGTTAAGTAACCTCCTATCCTTTCATCCCTTCCTCCATGGAAACTAACTCTAAGTTTGGAAGGCCATTCAATACCCTCATTTATGACCAAACCACCTCCATTTTCCTATATATTGAGCACTCATCTAAGTGATCAAGGGCTAGACTTTGAGAATTTGTAAGTAGATATTGTTGGTGTGAGGTTTGAGATTGTAATAAAGTGCTATTATGTTTCCGGAGTGTTGTGCTTTTGATGTGATGTTGGATGGAACTCAAGTTGGAGGAGTGACATTGGATCGGACTTCATGTTTGTAACTCTTCCTTATACTTAATAAAGTTGTTTACACATTTTCCCATATTCTGATCTTTATGTATGATGATTATATGTGTAAATGCTTTCGATTCCATTTTCTTATAGTAGATAAATCTCTTGCTTTGATTGGTTTTTGTCCTATGTTTATGATTGCAGGTACTTGTCGAGTAGATTAATTTTGAGAAGGAGTGACAGGAGCCATACAAAGGAGACAAAGGGAAAGCAAAAGATAACAAGTAGGTCCCTTGTCTTATTTATCTTGTATAGAAAAAGGTTAAAAACTTTAATTTTGTTGTTCTAGGTGTAGCTACCCACCTAGGGAAATTGTGTTTATCTGTAGATGCAAGATTCCACATAACACATACCGTGGGTCTTTTCATTTTGATCCTCTATATGCAAATGGCTATGCCCATGCCATTGATCTCTTTCATATGATCCCTTTAGTCAGATGGTTGCGTCCATGCCAAGGATCCATGCACATGATCCTTTTCTTGATGTATAGTTGTGCCTACACCATGGATTCATGTATTGTTATATGCCTCTCATGTTTTTCAGGAATGACTATCAGATTTCATATATGTACATGTATGTTTGAGTTGCAGGTCTTCCAATGCTGGCATTCCAAGTCCTCGCTCCATCTTAAATAATTTTAGTCATCGCTCTCAACTCTGACTTCATGCTTTATGGGGCATCTGTTACATAGTAATTTGTCACTCTCCTGTCACTCCTCGTTCTTGATCATGAAGAACCCTAGTAGTGACTAATGTGTTATACTTTCACCATGAAAAATATGCTCTTACATCCCTTGAAGTTTGAAGAAAGTAGTCCCCACTCCCTTTAGAACATTTCCAGAGAATCCTTCTTAAAACCCAGTTTTTAAGATCAACATTCTTTCCTAGTGTCTCACCCGTGCTGATTTTCAGATTTTAACACTATGAGCCACACTGATCGGCACTATTGTTAGCCCAATACCCACACTGTTCTACTGATGGAAAGTTTTTATAAAAGGAAACGAAGTTTCATGTTTAGAAACTTCTAGTGGCGATGTGTTGGATGTTCGTTTGGCTGGATACCGGCTGATAATTCCATATAAGGTTCTTCCCCCCTTAAAAGTGGACCTTCCCAAGGAGATAAGACCTTCGTCCCACTTGCGTGGATCTCATTATTATCCTCCTCTCCCTATATAAACCACTTCCCCTTAACCTTTTTTGTTACACACAATACAACACATAATGAAAAGTGGAGAGATAGAACTAGCTACAAAATTCTGAAATCTTTAGCCTTTGATAGAAGAAGATTAGTCTTAGATGAAAAAAGACTAGTCTTTGGTAGCTAAAGCATGAGGAAAGAGAGTTAGAGATTGGAAGCCATTTCATCTCAAACTAGAGGAGGAAAAGTGTGTAGCAAGAATTGGATACCGCAAAGTAGATCTCCGACGTTAAGGCTTCTGTTGTATTTCTCTTTTGAAGTTTATTTTAATACAACTAATGGTTTATTTCCTATATCAGGTGTGATATTACATTTGATAGCTTAGAACTCCTTGACCTTTTAAGTAGATTGGATTCGATTTTATGCTATCACGTGTGTTGTTGTTTCCTTCATGTTTGTTTAGGTACTTGAATGAAAGGAATGAAAGGAAGTTGGAGTAAGGAAGAAAGATCACCATCATTTGGATTAGCTTCATAAGAGGTAGGCCCTCTTATTCGATTCTAATCTAAGGAAATTTAGATTGGATTGTCTTGTTTGTGGCTAGACCCACTCTCTTGGGCTAGAGGGATCATATCTGTTTGCAGAGAGGATATTCCTACACTGCAGTATTGCCTGCAGAAGTTACTAATTTATTCATAAGGTAAACGTGAAATATTTCCTACTCCCATGACATTAAGGATATCAATATATTCATTTTGGATTCCTTTTAAGAAGATTATTTGAGTGATTTTAGGGCTTAGATTTTGTTTTACTTTTTGAATATTATATGTAAATATTTCCAAACACTCTTCTAAAATTTCATCTTCTTGTTGAGACATCCTGAAAATATCTTCTTTGGGATCTCGAGATCTATAATAAGGTTGATATTTTCTTAAGAACTATTTCCTCATATCGCCCCAAAATAAAATAGAATTTTGGCCTAATCTAATGAAACATTTTAATGTAGTACCTTTAAGTGTAGAGGGAAATAAACAAAATTTTTTGTGCATGATAATAAATATCAAATGAAAATAGAAAGGTATCAAGATCTTCAGAAGGCATACCATATAAATTTGGTAGAACAAAAGGAGGAACTTTTTTCATTTTAACCTTAGTTCTCCAAATTGCATTCCATCTAGGATAGGGAATCTAAAGATAATTTCATCTTCGTCATCTTGTTCATTTTGTACACATTGTCTTGTTCTTTTTTCTCCTACATATGATGTTTCTTTGTCTATTGTTCCTTGTCTTTCTTTTATAATTGTTTACCTCTCCTCTCATCTTTCAATTTTGCTTCAAGTGCTTATCGTTCTTGCTCATGCCTTTCTTGTAGTTCTCTTTCCAAGTTTTCTAACTCCATTGTTCTTCGAAACGAATATATAAACTCATCTTCGAGGGTTTCCATGAGGTTTTCTTCTTTTAATGGATCTTCTTTAAAGATTAATTGAGAAATTCGTTCATTAGAAATCTTATGTTTCTCCTTAGGAACTCCTATCTCTTCAAGAACTAGTTGAAGGATCATCGTTTTTGGATTCTCTGTTGAGGGAGTTTCTTGATTTTTCTTTGTTTGATAGGCCAATAACACTTGTATTTTTACAAGTGTGAATCTCTTTCCTTGAGACACTTTTTTTTTGAACTGTTCAATAATTAGTGTAGTTTATTCTACCTCTTTTTGAGCTTTTGATGTTCCAGTTGCCAATATGGATTAGTCAATAGTGGGGGAGTTTTGTCTAACATACCCACCTTTTTCATCCCTAGGTCTATGCATAAATGAAAATAATTAATCTAAATCAATTAAGAAAATATAAACATGATTTGGACTTGCGGATACTCAACTAAAGTGAATGTCCAGGTTCTTACCTCTTGTATTACTACCTACACTCCTCCAAATCCTAAATGTTCATATTTGTGAAAAATGCAAATTTTAAAAAAAGCTCTAGGTCTAATTAACTCAAAATGTGCTTCCCTAACAATGGCATGAAAAATGTTAGGTTAACTTGGAAACCTGAATTACAACATAATATGCATATCGATCATTGTGTTCGTAAACTTAGAAGCACACCACAATCTGTAATGAGTTAGATTACATTAGTTGTCACTTCTAGGTTGAATTAAAGTCAAAACTCAAAACTAAATATTAAGTCAAGAAAACATGAAACAAAACCATATTCTAATGACACATGCTTAAAATGTAAAACTGACTACTTGAATTATGGACACTTAAGACTGGGAATTCACTAATAGTTCTCACACAAGTAAGAGTCTTATACAAAACCATGGAAAAAAATATCAAGTTCACACTTAAATGCTTGGAAATGATGATAATCAAGGGGGTTTTAATCCAATGTATTGATTAATTAACTAGGGCCTTTTTTCCATTGAAGGAAAGAAGACACTCTAGTAGTCTTTTGGTCAATCTAATATATTTTTACCTAGTATTAATTGAGAAGACGAGAATGCATTATATCCTTTCCCATTTGTGAGAGTGAAAATGGGTGGTCACTCATAGTATTCTATTCATCCTCTTAATTAGTATGTTCCCAAACCATTAATTTAATCTAAGGAAAGTAGGAAAATAGTATATGGAACTATAGTTCTTGTAGCCCAAGGCCAAGTGGAATGGTTGTTAAGATGGTTAGGGCCTTTTTCACTAAGAAAAATGGTGAATGGAACTCCCAATGTCTTCGTCAACTTTACCAATTAGACTGTTCTCACAAAAAACATATATTATATGATAAAAAAGACTCATAATCATGCCTTAATATACACCAATATATTTTAATGATGACATGGGAATGAAATGAGAATATATTAATGAGTGTGGCTAGTATGATATACTAGTGCAATATGGTTATGATATCAATGTAATGTAGTTATTATTTCTATTGAGATAACAATAATAAAAATTGATATAAATAAATCAAAATAGCAATGAATACACTAAAAATAGATAATATAGACATGATATAACTAGAAAATAATTATTTAAAATGGTGGATTTAAAACTAGATTATAATCATAAATATTCAACTAGGACGCAAGTTTATGAACAAATTTTTACATGAACACACAAAATATAATCTAAGCATATAAACAAGAGAAATATGAAAATATAAAAAATTTGAAAGAAATATGTACCATACTTATGCACAACAATGAAATATAGTGCACTAGCTTGAGTGGTGAGGGCCCTTCCACAACTCAACAAACAAACTTAGCTTTTATCAATGATTGAAACTGAAAGGCACTTCACGAATTTATCAAAATATAAGGAAAAAAAATATGGAACAAAAGTCTAATCTATTAAGTAGAAATCCAAAGTATCAATGATAATAACATGCATTGGCAAGTAAGGTTTGTTTTCCTTTATAGGAAAAAACTGAACAAAATTCCCAAAAATCCTAGTAACTATTAGTTACATCCTATTCTAGAGATGAGATTTGATCAATTTGACCTTTTTAGGTTATCAAATCATGGATTGGATCTTGAAAATTTAGATATAAGCTAATTTTCCAAGTTGTGTTGCATTTTTCCTTCTAGAATACCCATGTTGACTGTGCATTGACCAAATACTTTGGAACTATTTCACGTTGGACAAATAGGAACCTCACCATCTTGGGACATCCATGAAAAAAACCCATGTCTTAGAATTTAGCCAAAGCTCCTAGAAGTATCATAAAGAAGGATGATTTATGAATTATTTTTTGTTTTTCAAATGAATGGTTAGCATTTGTATTAAATAAAAAAATTGGATTCTAGGCCAGGTCCCTTATAATTATCTTCATGCTCCATCTGAACATTGTTATTAGATATCTACAAAATTGAAAACCTATTATTGTGGAAACATTTTCCTACTGTTTAGAATAGGTTTCGGCTATAGTCGTGATAAAATACTCCTAATAATAATAATAAACTTACATAACATCATAAAATTTCAACATAAGAAAAAAATATCCAGATTCACCCATCTCCCTATGCCACATGGTGCTTCATTTCTATCCTGTGTTTCCTATTGTTCCATCATCTCCAACATGCCTGGCCTTTTTCATGTCAATCTCATTATTGGTTCCTTCCACTTTGGCATTGAGCAAGTCATCACCACTATATTTTTCCTCCACAGTTGCGCAAGCATTGTCATTGATTCTTTCCTCCAAATATATCACCCTGATGTCAAGGGTGACCAGATCCTTCCTGATGTCTGCTTCAAATTTCTCAAGCTTCCACTATATCAATTTGAGTTTAGTGTTTATAACCAGTTCAAAATCATAATGCTCTTGGTATTTTGTTGAATTCTTCAACTCAAGGGCACACAATAATCCTTTCACCAATTCCAGTAACATTACCAACATCATGTTTCATTTGACTTACTCATCCTCCTGTTTCTAATCACCCACGTTTGCAACTACAATAATGAGGTGCTCTCTACTCCATGTTTTACAGGATAATGACCTCCTTTTATCTATTCTACAAATGCTCAACAATAGCACATAGTATAACTAAAGAACCATACAATGCCATTTATAAGCAATTTTTCCTCTACATTGCCTCCCTATAGCATTGAATAATGGAGTTTCCAAAACCATACCTGAACCTATTCTTGCTCTTGGAAGTGACATTCACATGCTATATAGGTTGAGAAGAGTTAATTATATATTACAACAAATTGAATGCTCAAGTGAGGCCGAGGTTCCCTTCACTTATGTGAATGGATTACCTCCTTGAAGTAATAATACTTTGTGCCATATGTTCTTGCAATTTGCCACTGGGGTTCACTAGCTATTTAATATATTTATATACTATTTTTGATCCAAGACATTGCATGGAAACGAAGTAATATATTCCTCTAGGTCTTGATTATGTATATCATCCGAGAGGTTGTATTCCATCGACTTGACATAAGGAATGTTTTGGTGACCTTCTCAATAGAGATTTGTTTAAACATCCAACTATGAATACCATTAACTTGAGACTTAATTATTTGATATTTAAATTCAAAATTCATGGAATGGGTTAAATATGGGTTAACACATGATCCATTTCTAACTTTCCCTGTTCTAGCGTGACCCCTTTATTGGCCAATGAATCTGTCCTCGTGTTCAAGTGTTGTAACTCAGGGAAAATTTTGATTTAATAGACTTGCTTTGTTTCCATAAATATCCTGAATCTGTCCTTGTGTTCAAGTGTCGTAACTCATGGAAAACTTTGATTTAATAGAATTTCTTTGTTTCCATAAATATCCTCTGTATAACAGGAGGAGAGTGTTTTCTTACCATTCATGTGGATTTCCACAATTTTCTTATCACTACCATTGAGTCCCCGAATACTATTAATTTTGATTTTTTTTTCATTGTGATTTTCAGGCTCTGCCATAACGCTATATACTATGCTTGGTTATTATTTGTCATGCCCAATCTCCATGCATATTGAATCACTCTTTATTCATTAGGGCATAAAATGACCCCACCTCCTTTCACCCTATGATTTACGAATTCTACTAAAATCTATAAATTTATTTTACAATGAAATTATTTACATAAAAATTTTAAAATTAAAAATATCAATAAAATAACTTTGGAAAGTTATTATATTGGAGAAATATGAGAAAATGTTTCCATAAAGGAATAAGGGAGGTGTTCATTTGGGTCAGCTGAATTTCTTTATTATATGATAGACCTTTCCACATGCTACTAAGTCTAGCAAATGGATATTGTACACAAAAGTAAGGATCCTGGAAAGTTGATGTACCAACTAACCCTAGTGGGGCCCACAAGCCTTTTGATGTTTCATCTCCTAGGGTTAAGATTTTGGATGTTTATGGTTTCCTCATTGCTTTTGATGTTAAAAATGGCCTTTAGGCATCATTGTAACCCACTCTAGTGAAAGTGCATAGCCGTCACATCTCTTCTAAAAAATAAGCTACCATCATTTGAGCTAGTTTGTTTCATTTGTCACTTTCATAGTTTCATAACATTCCATTTATTGATATAAGTCAAGTTTCACTGTATCTCTATGTTTTTATTATATATTTTTATTTCATTTCATTCACTTCATAAATTTGTATCATTGGTATCAAAATGATATGCTATTTATCTTCTTTTCTATGCATGTCCACAATGTGGTCTAGGTATAAGGAGTTGGGACTCAAACTTCTTGAGCCATTGCAAGACCATCCTTGTTGACCCGAATAACCTCCCATGACAGAAGAAAATAAATATGATGGAGTATGAGATCTTATTAAAGTGTTTCTCAAGGAATCCCTAGTGTGACAATTAAATACGATGATGGATACTTTTTCCCATATCCTTTGATGAATGACATTAGGCAATACATATTCAAGAAGCCACATTGGAGGCATCTCCCCCTTCAAGATACATGTTAATTTTGATATTCCTATATTTTAAGGCTAGATAGACGCAAATGCTCTAGACAAATGGTCAAATCTACTAAAAGGGTATTTTTCAATCAATAATTTTTTTGATAAAGAAAAGACTACCTTTTCACTCCTTAAGGCTTCTCTTAATGTCAAGGATTTGTGGGAGACTTACTATGAGAAAATTTCTATGAAGTAATCCACATTGTTTATAGTCACACCCACTTGGGACTCTTTTAGGGATGCTATTAAGGAACAATATTACCATGTTAAAAGCTACAAAGAACAGTACATGAGATTGACCATGCTATGGCAGGAGAGGGCCCAAATGGTATCAGAGTTCACAAATATCTCTCATACCTTGTGCGCCAAGCCATGTATCAAATACTTTGGGTGACATCTAGTGCTCAAGTATTATGGTTGTCTACACAAATACATCTAGATAGAAATGGAGTTTTTAGAAATCTCCCACTTGGAATAGCATACCGATATGTTGTCAAAATGGGGCAAAAAATTTAAATAGAAGAAGTGATACTTTGGATCTAAGAATCCCTCAAAGTAGAAGCAAGACAAGGCCATCCCAAAATCATAGAACAAAGGAAAAATCTAGGTTGGACACCCCAAGGCAACCCATCTAAGCCGAAAATGAAGAATGGCAATGGGAAGATGAAGAAAGGCATGAGAAAGTGGTGTGAGTTCCACAAGATCCCCTCTCATAACACCAATGAATGTTGCAAAAGGTAATCATTGGTGGTCAAGCTAAAAGCCTCAAAGTTAGATGCAAGTCTTGACTCCAAACTAAACCTAGACAAGGGGAATCAAATCATTGATGTAGAACCTAGTGTCATTGTTTCCACCACCAACTTCCAACAAAGAAAGCTTGAAGATACGGAGGAAGGTGAGTGCCTCTTTCACTTAGAAAAGTGAGTGAAGAGTGCTCCATTGAATTTAACAAAGTTACCAACTTAATGAGAATTGTGAGCTGAAAATGATAACTCTAGCAAAAAAAACCTCAAAAAATATGAAAAAACTTAAAATTCCAACAATTTTTAGGCACAGTGTTAAAGATAAAATGTCCTGTCTCTAAAAATTCTTAAAATTCCAACAATTTTCATACATGACATTAAGGAAAAATATCGTGACTCTAAAAAACCATAAAATTATAATTGTTTTCAACCATAGAATTAAAGATAAAATATCATGACTCAAAAAAACCTTAAAACTTTGACAAATTTTTAACCATGGAATTAAAACCAAATATCATGACTACAAAAAACCTTAAGTTTTCAACATATTTCAACCATGGGATTATGGAGAAATTATATGACTAAAAACAAATTTAAAAATGAACACCTGAATGAAAGAGTTCTTATACGAAGAGTAATTTTTTTTAAATGTTAAAAGTATAGCTATCTTAAAATCTTAGCCTAAGGCCCCCGATAAGGGTGAACAATTGTGTGACACTTGGCACATGAGAGACCCTCTAGGCTCCCCTCTCCTCCATGTGGTCCTTATGCTAGAATTTAAAAGTCATGCCTACATTTACTCCACTTGCATGATGATCCTTACAACTAATGCATCGGTTTTATTAAAGGGAAAGCGAGCGTTCCTCTATAGTTTGGAATTTTGGGCGACGAATTTGGGTAGGGTGGAGTGTTGTAGCATGAGAGACAGGATCCACAGAAACTCATCAGGGTCATGGCCTTGGATGAGAAGTGCATTGGAAGCCCATTCTACCTTGGTTTGGTTTGAATTTGGCCTTTAATCCTACATTTGAAATCGGTAACCTCCTTGGATGGTGTTTTCGGTTGGCTCCATGCCTTTGTCTGGAAGCATCGCCACCAACATACAATTTGGAGCAACGGGCCCTTGGAGCTCTCCTCTGTCGTGTGGGAAAAGGTAATTTTATTCATAGATTCTATTTTTTACGACACTCATAGCTTCAGTTGGAGGTCTCAATTTTTGGTTTCTAGTGGGTGTCCCACCACTGGTTTCTTGTTGAAAGTCATATTTGGTGTTTATTTTCTTCGAGGTTGTTGTATTCCGTCTTCTAATAATTGTTGTTGTCTACATTGGTGTCTATTCAGTGTAGCACTTATTAGGACATGCTCTCAAAGCGTCAGTGGATTGGTGAGCTTCATCTGTCTTGGGTAGTTCTTCAACCTTGGGGGAAGCTTTCCAACCTTGGTCTAGAGTCCACTGAGTTTGGGTTTTGGTGTGTCCTAGTTCAAATTATTTGTATTTTGGTTCGAGTGAATTTCCCTCTCCTTGCAAGTTTTTGAAAGGTTTCTTCATGACCCTGCTTGCCCACCACTCATCAATATATGCAGAGCATGCAATGCCTCTCCAACAAAGTAGGCCTTGCTGCATGGGGGGGTCAACAACATAATGTGGGTCATCCAGCATCATGCCACAACTTGTCCTCTAGGAACTCTACCAGCCTAGAACCCGAGCACAAGGCGTCTCTTTCTCTTGCTCATTCCCCATGTCATATTGTGGCTCCAATAACCATGGAATCCATAGCAAAACAACTTTGAAACATCCAAATTAATATGTATATTCTAAGGGACCATAGGTATGAAGACTACAATGAGTTAGTGGCATATGTAAATGACATTCAATACAGTTAGAATGAAATCTTTGAACAAGTGGATAGTCTATGTCGTAGCGACTGTCGCACAAATGACCACATTCATAATCTGGAAGCGTGGATGTAACATATTGATTTTCATATCCACGATCGTGTTGGTTACTTTGTAGCTCCCCCTGTACTCCCTCCCCAACCCCCTGCTTCATATATTGTTGTCAGTTCTAGTGTCTTTTTTTTCTCTCTTAGTATGTTATGGCTACAACGCTTGTCAAAGATAAAGAATGTAAGGAATCATCGGTGGTATCCTTTGGTCCCCAATCTCAACAAATCTGGTCAGAATGAGAGAAAAGGGGTTGTTGAGAAATATTTTGTAGGCATTGTTTTCCTAAAAATCTAATGAAAATTTTTTGAACGAGAAAAAAAAACTTAGCTTAAGACAACTTGACACATTGCACCGAAAATTAAAAAATCAGAGATCAAAATGACACACAGTGGAGGTGAACTCGACCCATTACAATGAAAGCTTAAAAATCAACGATGAAAATAACACATTGTGGAGGTGGACTTGATCCATTATAAAGAAAACTTTAAAATCAACTATAAAATGGACACATAGTGGAGTTGGGTTGCTAGTCAAGGGTTGACATGGGCCCTATAAAAAAATATGAAATAAAACAAAATAATAAATAAATAAATAAAAATGAAAGATACAAAATAAAGGAAAAATTTAAAAGATATAAAAACATTAAAACTAAAACATAAAAAAAATAATAATTATAATAAGTAAATAAAAAATATATTAAAACATAAAAATAAATAAATAAGATTAAAAAAATAAAAAGACAAAAAAAATATAAACATAAAAAACTATATAAAAAACACACATATAAATAAATAAACAAAAAATAAATAAATAAATCAAATCAAATTATATAATTAAAAAATAATTAATTAAACATATAGAAAATAATTAAAAATTTTAAATTAAAAAATATTTAAATCATATTAAATATTAAGTTAAAAAACAAAGAAAAAACCTAAAAATGAGTTTAAAAAAAAAGTAAAAGTAAAAAGCATTAAAAAAATTAAATTTAAATTTGAAATTCAAAAAAAAACATTAAAACAAATTAAACAAATCTCTAAAAAATTGTTGTTGTGGAATTCAAGTGAATTGTGTGTTGCAATCATTGTTATGCCCAACGTTTCAGGTGAACTCTTTACAACCCCGCCCCCCGAGCTTTTGGCATTGGAGCGGGGCCCAACCAACTGCCTCGTAGCCATTGGGTGGTGGGGTAGTGGCTCGTCGATCTCAGAATTGACGAGTCCTAAATAATTGTTGTTTTGAGGTTTATCGATTATAGGAATTAATGAGAAACCACCCTGTCACCCTAGCCCAAGGATTGTGGGCAAGGGGTGTTGTGCCACCCCTTGTCTCCCTTGCTTGTGGCCCATTGGCGCTAGGGTGGGTGCCCACCCAATGGAAATACAATTTTTTTTTATTCTTTTTTTTTATGTTTTTTACTTTTTATTTATTTATTAAGTTTGGATGAGGTTACATCATCATCATGTCCAATATATGGGGGCAAGGAATTAAACTGGCGACTTCACATCAAGGAGTGCCTTAATAGAGCACCTGATGATCGTATATCCAAAACCCTGTAAACTGTTTTTTTAATTTATTATTTTCTTCTATTTAAAAAAATTAACATATATTTTTATAACTTTCATTTTTTGAATTGTATTTATTTTTATTTTTTTTAAGTTATACTTATATTTATTTATTTTAATTTTTTAGTAACAATTTTATATTTAGATTTTTTTTGAAATGATATATTTTATTTTTTATTTTTTCATAATAATTTTTTTTGTTTTTTTTCAATTTTTTTTTTAATAAATTTTGATTTTAACATGCTTATAATGTTTTAATGTTTTAATTTATTTGTTTTTCCTCTTTTTCTAAATAATTTTTTTCCACTTTTTCCTTTATATATATATATATATATATATATATATATATATATATATATATATATAAAATCATTTTTTGGTTTGTTTTCTAATATTTGTTTTTTTGTAAGTCAGCGATTTTTCATTAAGAGATCTTAAATTTCCACAATTATTCATATTGTTAGAAATTTCAGGATGAGAAATGTGTATTGGATTTATAATCCATCCAACGTTTCATATGGTTAATCTATCCATCATCAGAAACCAAACAATGGATAGAGTAACCATTCGAAATGTTGGACGGATTATAAATCCAATACATAGTTCTCATTTTGAAATTTCTAACAATTTTTCATTAATCAAAAAATATGTACAAGTATATCAAAATGCATGTGGCCTCACCCCGACCAGGTTTGTTGACCAATGCTATAATCATACTATAGAAAAAATTCAAAATACCCTAGGAGGCCCACAACCATTTAGGCCTTACATGCCCAAAAACAAAAAGAACTAATAAGACACCAATTACCATAATTAGTCATCTAAAGTGGTAGAGGTAGGATTATGTTTTTTTTCTTTTATCATTTTTTTTTATTATTTTGACTAAAAGTTTATGTGAATCATTAATTTTGCAAAAAACATACACTTCAAATGTTATGATCTTTGGACATAAAATTCGTAAAAATTGCATAAAATTTGAAAAAAATTCAACTTTTTTTATCTAATTCTTTTCGTAAAAATCTTTTATTTAACATGTCATTTTTAACAAAAAGGTCCCAAAATACGTATTTTTTTTAATTATATCTATATGCAAAATGTGTATTCTTTTTTCAAATATTTAAAATTAATATTTTTTTGTGACAACTATTTTATGTGTATTTAAGTATTAATTAATGATATATAAATATTAAAATTTCCTATCTTCAAAATATTTTATTATTTTTTTTAAACTTCACCAAAAAAATTAAAAAGTTCATTATTAAAAAATATTTCAAAGAAAAACAAAAAACATAAGCTTGAAAAACCCTTAAAAAACAAACATCTTAGAACAAAAGGGAAGAAGAGGATTAAGACAACTTGAAAAATGGTTAAATAACCAACATTTAAAAAAAAATATGCATACTTAGGACATACAAAAATTTAAAGTTTAAAAAATATGCGCTCCCCCCCACCCCCACCAAAAAAAAGTTGATGTTTCATTGACGCTTTTCAAAATCCACATGAAAATCACCAACATTTATACACACTTAATACATAAGAAAATTAAAATATCAAAAATATGCTTAAAAAAAAGGTATATTCTGCATCAATGCTATTCAAAATCGGATGATTTTTTGCAACCTCTAAAAAAATGAGAACTTGGTACATTTCCCATTAAGTTCGTAACTTTTTTATTTCATTGTCAATAATAGAAGTCAAAAGAACCTCATTTTAATAAAGGTTTTCAAGTAGTTGGACCTTATGACAGCACCACACTCACAACCATACACCTTTGGGTGGCTCCACTAGGGGCGAATCTTTGCATCAACCAACAATCTCTCCTTCCCTATCATATCAAGCCCTTCAACGATGAGGTATTGTGTGATATTTCTCCTCTTGAAGTTTGTGATGTTCTTTTAGGCCAACCATACCTGTGGAATCATTATGATATATATGAGTCTAGACCTCATAGTGTTATTATTACTTTGGGTCGAAAACTATAGGATACCAGAGGTGGCTCCACCTACTACTATTTCTTTTATCTCTATTAAAAAATGCAGTAAGATCATCTCCCAAATTAAGAAATTTGTCTTCTTCCTAATTCACTCTCAAAGTAAAGAGAATAATGTTGCCAGGTCCATGGTCTCCACATAAGGCCCCTCCACAGAACAAAAGCAAGTGGACAAGGTCAAGGAAGAATACAAAGACATCTTATCCTCACCCACTTGGGTACCTATACACTATCCGGTCAAGAATTCAATTGATTTGACCCCTGATAGACCTCTACCCAATGAGTCAATCTATCACCACTCTTTTTTTGAACATGAGGAAATGATGCACCAGATCCAAGAGTTTCTCACATTCGATTGAGTTCCTCACCTTGTGGAAGCCCAATTGTACTCATGTAGAAGAAAGATGAGATTTAGTGGCTGTGCATTGATTACTAGGCCCTAAACAAAATTGCAGTCAGGAACTTATACCTGATTCTTTGAATGATGACTTTCTTGACTAGCTAAAGGGGTTCAAGTACTTCAATAAGATCAATTTTAAGTCTAGATACCAGAAAGTCCCTATATATTCAATTGATGTATGGAAGATTTCTTTCAAGTCCAAGTAAGGTCTTTTTGAATGGTTGGTTATTCCTTTAGTTTGAAGAATTCCCTAACAAATTTCATGAGACTAATGGGTGATATCTTGCGGCTTTTTTTGGTTGTATATCTAGATGATATCCCCATCTTTGATAAGAGGTGGGAAAAAGCACTTGCCGCATATTAAACATGTCCTTCACACTGTATGGTCCAATACCTAAGCTACATTATTGATGAGCAAGGTGCACATGCGATCCATCCAAGATCCAAGTCATTTGAGATTGGTCAGCCCTGATCACTCTAATAAAGCTTTGTAGCTTCTTGGGCCTTCCCAACTTCTATCAATGATTCATGTTTGGGTTCTCTTATATCCCTTTCCCTTAATTCAAGTGACCAATAAAGGAGAAAAAGCCAAGTTTTTTTGGTTTGAGTCATAATAGAAGGCATTCGATTATCTAAAACATTGCCTTTGCTCTGCACTATTCCTCATCCTACCGTACATGTAAAAACCATTTGAGATTGAGAAAAATGCCCTTGATTATGTCATTAGTGAAATCCTCACTCAACAATGGCATCTAGTGGATTACATGTCAAGTTTTTCATCCAAAAAGCATGGAAATGATTGTGTGTTTGTGGTGGTCAACCGGTTCATTAAGATGGCCATTATGGTAGCATGCAAGAAGAGTATCGCAACTAAAGCCACTGCTAAACTCTTCTTCGAGGGAATTTAGGTTCATTTCAAGCTACCTTAGATGATTATTTCATATTGAGACAACAAGTTACTTAGCACCTTTTTCTCCATCCTATGGGGTCTCATGGGTACCACGTTAACAAAATTGATTTCCTTTCATCCCCAATCAGATGGATAGATATATGTGGTCAATAGAATGATTGTGCATATATTGCACATGTACAACATCAAGCACCCATGTACATTGAATGAAAACCTTCCACATATTCAACATAGTTATAAAAAATCCATTCATGTCTCTATTGGCCATATTCCATTTAAGGTGTGATTGGGGTTCCAACCATTGGCCCCAATGGATGTAGCTATGCCCATTGCATCTTCACCAACCAAGTCCTACCATGGTTAGATTGAGGAAGACAAGGCAATTAAATTTGTTGAGCAGGTCCAACACCTCTAACAATAGGCCCATGATATCTTGCATAAAACCAATGGCAAGTACAAGAAATGACATGACCAACAAAGGGTTCCACATAAGTCTCAAATTGGTGATAAGTATGGTAACATTTATAGAAAGAGTCCCTCACGGGCCCCAATAGGAAGCTCATACCACTCTGATATGGGTCGTACATAATCACAAAGGCAGTGGGTGACAATGTTTCTAAATTAAGCATTCCTCCATTCCTTGGCTTGCACCTTGTTGGTTTAGTGGGCCCTAACCCAGGTTCAGTCTTAAGTTAGCCAAACAAATCCCTACATTGCTGTCCCTTTCGGCATCAATCCACAGAGAGCAAATTGAAGTCTCACTCGAAGCAGTATGGGGGGATGCTGGAACCAAGTTTCTGCATCGAGAGATGGTATTAATGTTGTTTTATACCCTAGTTTTGCCTTCGCTCAGATCGATAAGCCCTTTATGGCTTATCGATATATTTCCTTTAATCGGTATCTAGATCTTTGTGAAGGTCTATGTCTGTCTTTCACAGACCCTAAATAGGTGAATCAACCACTTATGTGATTCTATAACTACTCCAACCCCCATATTTACTCAGATTAGTTTAAGTGTATGAAAACTTTAATATGCATTACGATGTTCTTCACGTAAACAGATATTATTACTTGCATTCAGGTAATAGTGTAAAACATATAGATTCACACATCAATATAGCATTAAACCATAAACTCAATATAATTGTATTTATTCATAACAAAAGTAAATAGATCAAACACAAATATTTCCATAGTAATCTTCTTTATTAATGCTTCAGATCTTCTTACAGACTCTAACTACGTTGTGCACTCAGCTGCAGGGGTCCGCGCACTTAGTTGTAAAATTCTACCATAGGCCTCTACACACACATCTATAGAGCCTCTCTTCTACTCTAAGACTCTTTGCTCCTTCAGCTAATGACCCATTACATTCATCTCCATCAATTGACTGAACTACTAAAAACTGCCTTAGACTCTTCTAAGACTCTCCTTTTTATACAATCCCATGGTTTGTGGACCATGGGTAGATCTACTCAAGCTGACACAACTTACATAAACAGAAGGGTAAAAACCATTTTTGACACTTTATATCTACGTGCTCTGCAACCATAATTTGTGGAGACTTTACACTTTAAATACAAAAACTTGGGCTTTCTGCCCCAAAACTTGGGCTTTTAACCCCAAAATTGACCCTAGGGGACTCTGTCCCAACATGACCCCAACAAAAATATGGTGACTCACCTCAAGTCACTCTATTGGTGTGGAGATCTTATTACAAAGACCTACCAACTCCACTTGCACCACTGCAACTTCAGTTATGCACTGCATAGCTGCCTGCTTGACTTGCTCTACCAGCTGCTCCATTGTTGGTCCTGCGCTATCCACCTGGATCTTCTCTTGTGTGTTATGCAGGCTTCCCAACTTCTCCCCAATGGTGGCAGAGAGCACATAGGCCTCATCCAGCCAAGGCCCCAATCTGACCTTGAGGACTGCCTCTTTTCACTGCATTTCTTCCACCTATTCTTTCAGCTTCTTTTCCTCTTGCTTCGTCATACTGCTTCCGCAATTCCCCTGCCTCAGTATTTAACCTCTGTAGGTTTAGATCCTCCTACAGAATCATAAGAACCTCTAGTGACTATGTGAAGAGTGCATTGTATTCTACCACCATGACATATACTGTAGCGGCTCCATCTTTCACAGTGACTTCACGTTGTTCTTTGACCTCTGGTGGAGTTGAAGTTTATGCCTTCAACTCAAGCTCTGTGATTTTAAGGTTCAGTTCAAACTAAACATTGGCCATCCCTGTCCTAGCATTGTGCACACCTGCAGCTAGTTTCCAAATCTTAGCCTCCAAAGGTGCTTCCTCTGGAATTTGTAGTTTTAGAATTTTCTGACACGCTTCTGCAACCAATGCTATGGTTCACTCATTTTTCTCCTACACCTTTTTCCATGTGTCGAGCACTACCATTTTATCTATGAACATTTGTTTGTTGTTGACCTTCTACTCACTGATCACGCTTAGCGTGCGGTGCTCTCAGGCCAAAAGTTTTGTGATCACACCTACTTGCAGCATGTGAAGGAATTCACTTGGGAGCGCAGCCAAGTTGAGACCAATTTTATTTGAAGTAGCCTTGTTGGCATCTGTCTTCGCACTTAAGGCTCCATTAGTTAGCGCGATGACCCAGGGATCCAAAGATCGAACCAACTCTGCTACTTCAGTTGTTCCTGGTGCTAAATTGGTCGACGCCGCGTTGCTCTACCCTACACTGGCCCGCAGTCGAGTAGTTTGGATCTGTAACTCGCGTAGGTCCATCTCTATGGCGATCAAATATGGCTTCTGTTGCTGCTCAAACTGTTGCATCAATTATGTTGTTGTGTCCCTTACCTTATCCCCAATTTCATCCAAATCACCCTCTGTCAAGATGATCGGGTCTAGTGATGACTTAGTGGCCTTAGTATTTTTGTGCGGCCCTTCCTTCTCCTTCTCCTGATTCAGCTTCACCCAGAAGGGAGTGATCTCTTGGTCTCCACCACCCTGTTCAGACCACTCGTCTTATTCTTTCTATGGCGAAGGAAACTTCTGACTTCTATCAGATCCATGCTCTTCCTCCTATTCCTTCGCGGCGCACTCTGCTTCTGCTCGAGCTTTTTCCTCGGTCTCCTTCTTTCACTTTTCAGCTAACTGCTGAATCTTCAACCAGGCCTCTTCCTTCTTCTGCTTTTCTGTGGACTTACTAGACTCGATGGACAAATATGAAGCTGTGCACCAATTTGTTGGCCAATGCTCGAGGACCATTACAATGGAATAATCTATTGCTAGGTATGGTAAATAATACCACTTTTGTTTTGGGTCCTTTCATGCTCGAATGGAGATATAGTGGAAGTCCGCTTTGAACTCTGCGTATCCCGACATCTGCTCAAAGACGATTGGTGACAACCATGGCTTGCGGTTGATGGCTACATGAATGCTCGCCTCCATCAACACCCAAAATATTGTTCTCTCTCAGACTCAGCCATCGTCCTTTGTGGCCCATAGTGAAGCAAACTTCGCTACTTCTAGCAAATATTTCATGATTGGAGGAAATTGGTTGTCCTCTAGCAATTCCCACACAACTAGCACAATTGAAAGGAGTAGCCACAAATAGTGAAACATTTTACTATGGTCCTGTGCCTCCCTACAGTTCACGAGGAACTCACTTCACAAGGAAGTGTAGTTGAGTTGCACGTCCTTCATGCACTAGGCAGTTAGTTTATAGTCCTACACCTCCTTGCAGCTTCCTGGAGTGCTAAGACTATGCTTTTGTCATATAGTCATCTGGCCGGATCCCCGGTGTATGGCTTTAATCGGCTACCATTTACCTTTCCCGAAAATGGATCTCCATTCACTTTTACCAGCTGAACTACTCCACCATCGATAATCTCTTTCATGACATATGGCCCCAGCCAATGCATCCGAAATTTTCATGGAAATTTATCAAACTTTCTATCATACAATAAAACTAAATCGTTTACCTTGAAGGTGTGAAGTTTGATGTGTCGATCATGCCATGCATTTTTGCGCTCCTTCTGAACTTGCTGATGGAATCCAGCCAAAAATTTGTCTTCCTAGAGCTTGGTCAGCTGCGCGATCCTCTCTTCCAGGGCTCCATGGTTCGTCATTCCTATGAACGCCATTATGCATAGACTAGGCACAATGTACTCCATCGGCATCACAACTTATATGCCATAAACCAGCCTGAAAGGCTTCTTTCTAGTACATTTATTGAAAGTAGTTCTGTAAGCCCATAGCACCACGGGTACACGCATGTCCCAATCATTCCTTTGTGCATTGCAAACTTTCGTCAACACATTCTCCAATATCTTATTAAATGCTTCAACCATCCCATTCCCTTGAGGATGATATGGTGTGCTCTTCTAATGATAAACTTGGAATTCCTCCATCAACGCGCTAATCGTTTCATTAAGGAAATGTGTACTATGATCGCTCATCAAAATCTTCAGGCAACCGAACCTAGTCAGCACATAGTCAAATAGAAACCTTGTTGTTGTTGCCCCTATACAGTCTTTCACGGGCTATGCCTCCACCCATCTGGTCAAATACTTAGTCGCGTTGATGATATACCATGCACCCATATTCTTTCTTGGAGGCTCAATCGTTCCTACAAAATCAATCACCCATTTCTGAAATGGCAGCAAAGACATTTGCAGATTCAGAGGCAGTTCATCCCTCCATGAAGGCCTGCTGGTTATCTGACATGCATCGCATGCCCTAAAATAAGCTTTGGAATCTTTATGCAATGTCTACCTCTATAGGATAGTGCATAAAATCTTCTGCATTGTTGCTTTTCCTACATAATGGCCTCCCGCAGCTCCTCCATGAGCTTCAACGAGGATGTTGTTTCATTCAAACTCAGGTACATAGCATCGCAATATTTCATCTGATCCAATTTTATACAAGTGTCCTGCAATGGCAAAAAATTCTGTCGTGTGTACCACCAACTCCTTCTTTTGTTGACTAGTATATCCTTCTATAACCATTCCTGTAGTAAGGAAGTGTATGATATCTGCAAAGTTATTGTCAGCTATGCATACCGCGAAGAGTTGCACGTCACGTAGTCCTTCCTCCAAATCAGTAGGCTCCTCTCTTGTTTCAATGTGTGACAGATGATCTGGCCCTACATTCAATCGTCCTGGCTTCATAATGACTTTGAAATCATATTCCTAAAACAACAGTAGCCACTTGCATATCTTCTCCCCCAACACAGGCTTGTTGACCAAGTACTTTAATGCAGAATGGTCTATATACATATTAAAGTGTCCACCTAGCAAGTAGTGTCTAAAATTTTGGAGCATGTACACCATAGCCAAACCTTCACACTCTGTCTTCGAATAGTTCTTGTCGGCCTTAGACAAATTCCTACTTGCAAACAGGATAGGGTGATCCAACTCTCCCTCACCGTCCTGGGTCAGAACTATTCCTCACATAATGCATGATGCATCCACATGCACATGAAATTCCTTCTTCCAATCTGGGAAGAACAGGATCGGTGCGGTGACCATCTTCTCTTTTAACACATCCAAGCTTCGCTGACATTCTTCATTCCAACATAACGTAGCATTCTTCTTCAAGAATTTTTCCGTTGGCGTGGTAACCTGGGCATAACTCTTGATGAACTTCCTATAATATCTAGTATGCCCCAACATTGCACATAGTTGTTTCACACTCCTTGGCACCTCCAAATTGATTATGATCGTGATCTTAGAATGGTCCACCTTTAATCCCTGTCTGCATACCACATGACCCAGCAAGATTCTGAAAAGAACATAGAACAAACATGTCTTCAAATTCAGCGCAATCTGATACCTCTGGCATGTATCAAACATTAGGCATAGACTAGCTACATGGTGCTTTACCAGCCCAAGCACCATCCAATCATCAAAGTAACCTCTAGAAACTTGTGAATGAATTCCTTGAATGTTGCAATGACTATGCGCGAAAAAATCATTGGCGCGTTCTTCAGTCCAAAAGGCATTATAGTATACTGAAATCATCCCCATTCAGTGACGAAGGTCATCTTACTTCTATCCTCAGGCGTGATCTTGATTTGATGGTACCCAGATAACCCATCAGTTTACGAATATGCTTCCTGTCTGCCAGCATTATCCAGTACTTCATCGGTGAACGGAGTTGGAAAGGGATCATACATAGAGGCATCATTCAACTTCTTGAGATATATGCATATCCTTATTTCATCCTTCTGCTTCTTTTCCTGAACTACCATTGGGCTCACCCAATCAGATTCTTCTACCGGTTCAATAATACCTGCTGCAAGCATTTTATCCAACTCTAAGCGGACCTTTTCTTTATATTTTGGATTGAGGCGATAAGGCCTTTTCTTAATCGACTTCGCATCTAGCTTCAACGTGATTTTCATAACAACTATGTCCCCTATTATTCCTTTTAAGTTTGAAAACTTCATAGGGAACAAATCTTGATATTCACGAAGCAACACAGCGACCTTATCTACTGTGGCATCATCCCAATAGTCCCCAATTTTAGCAAATTTTGGCTCCGCATCTGTACCAATGTTCACCTATCTAGTCTTTAGTAACGCAGTGATATCTGGATTCTCTATCTGTGGTCCCTCCACTTCACAGTGACCTTCTGTCTCTGGGATATTAATGTTCCTCATATCCTCGCCTTCTTCTTCAGTGGTCACAATGTAGCACTCTAGTGCATGGCATGGCCAGGTGGTCCAATCTGATTGAATTAAATCCAAGGGATCCTATGGCATTCTGAAGATCGCTACCTTGACCTCTTGCAATGCCTCATAAATACATTCAAATCCATCTTCAAAGCTAAATTTCATTAAGAATCCTTGTCGCAAAACATCCCATTCTTCAGTGCCATGGTGGAGCTTTATTTCCATGTACCAGTTCATTGGTATCACATCCAAAGTATGACAAAAAAAAATGCACCGACTCATGTTGTGGCTTCGCTCCATAAGCTCAAGTCAATTTTTCCAAATGATCACGCGGATCATTCCTACCATCATATATTTCTATTAATCGAACTTTCGGGCATCCAAACCGCAATCTCATCATCTTTCTGTACACACATCAATCATCAAAATTATCTTTGTGCGTACCCCACCATCTTGTAGGCGTAGCGCACAACACCAAATCCAAGGCTTGGAAGCGATGCTTCTCTAGCACTTCTCTTTCAAATGCATCAAAAAAATTATCAACATCAGTTAAACCATCATAATAAGGTAGACTTCTTACCTCCATGATACACAACGCAGTGATTTAGTCATCATGTTACAGCATAGCATAGACACTTCGTGTAATTGATTCTTCCATTGTTCCAACTCCTCATCTGAATCTGATGTGCAGGATCTTTCGTGATCCCATGCAATACCTCCATCAGCTGTCGGATTCACCCAATCTTGTTCTTGTGTTGTTATCTTGTAAATTTGGTCCAAATCATTGTCGCTTTCCTAATCGCGGACTAGTTCAATATAGCGCGGTCCTTCTGCAAGGTCTAGGGGTACTACTACACGGAGATATTTCTTCTCAAATGTCATAGTCTGCTTCTTCAAATTGATCACCCCATTCATGTTAGTGGCCCAATCGATCCCAAGGAGTGCAAGGTAAGGATTGTTTTCATCCACAATTTCAATTACTTCAAAATTAGCCAACACACTCACGCCTTTAATATCTACTATCACTCCCTGGAATCTTACCATGGGGATGATCTTCTGTTGATTTTCCATCCTTAACTGAATTGGAAACCACTGTAGTGTAGGTATCCCCATTCTTTCCCATGTCTGTTTAGGCAAAACATTCGCATCTGACCCTAGATCTAGAATAAATTGATCCATCTCATTCTATCCTATCTGTGCAGTGAGCCTCATCTCACGCCCCATTCGCACCTTATGCTTACCAATATTCCTGACTACGTACAGTCCTTTCGGAGCGTTTTATTTTCCAACACACTTATTTATCTGCTCCTGTAATCCTTTCACAACCTTTCTATCGCGCAAAATCTTCATACAGGTCTCTAAGAAAGTAGTAAGCATAGAAGGGTCCATCTCTTCAGCTTTCTTATCCTAAATTCCCGAGGTAGAGGCCTTAGCGAGGCTTTTATTTTCTTCCATAAATGTTTCCCTTGCACGCTCTAGATCAAACCTAGCCTCCTTCTTTGGAGCTTTGTAGATCCATTCACTTTCTTCAGGCTGCTTTCCCTTGTCTTTGTCGGTCATCATTCCACTTCACAGCACGATGTTCACATTAGGATCTTCCTCACAAGGTTCAACCCTCATCATCTACAGGTTCTGGGTAGGCTACTAAGGTTGCACCCCTTTTTCACGTATCTTAGCTAGTAATACAGGGTAGTCTTCTATCGCATGGTCAAACTGAGTATAGTATCAGCACAACGGGCACATCGAGTTTGTACATTCTTGTGTGTAATGCCCTGGTCCCCCACAGTTGTAGCAAATAACCTGTCCCCGACTTCTACCAGGTCCTCCTCCACCTCGACCTCATCTGTGCCCCTAATATCCTCCTCGCACTCCCCCAGCGCCTTGATCCAGAGGTCAAGTTTTTGTCTATACTTGATATGTGGGCATTCTACCCATCATTAGCTCATATCTATGAAAATTATGCTAATCGTGACCTACTGATTGGTAGAAGTTGTAGAAGATTTGTTGCGGTGTCTGTACAAATTTCTACAGCAAGTGACAATTGTCTGTCACATGTTTTCCAGCTACCTAATAGATAGCACACCAGAATGTGGGCCCTCTACTTGGCCCTACTTGAGCTTCCATCCTCAGGGGCATCGGTCTTCCTACTGCAACATAATTCATGAAGACTGGATAGTGATCTTTCTCATGTCCCTGACTTTTACATTTCAAGCAACAAACTTATTCGCTCACCTCTGGCTGAACTGCTCTGTCCTTCTTCAATCTTTGAAACTCGAGGAAAAGGTTCTGCAACTCTACGTGAATCTGTTGAGCTCCCAAACTAGCATCCTGAATTGACGTTTCATGCAATCTCATCGCAATCTCCAGGGCTTTCGCCTGGGTCCCAATATTTTGCTGTGATAAAGCAACCCTTAGATGAGGTAAGAGCAAAGCCACAAACCATTTGCGGGGGCTATCCATCCGTGAGATTCATGTTAGCTTCACGAATCTTGCATTTCAATCTTTGATCCAGCTCCCAGGGTGTCTCGCCAGGCTTCATCATAATTTCCTTGAATCCAACAACTGATTGCACTTCCGACTTGGGCCTACCAAATTCCTTATTCAACAAAGTCTGAATATCTGCCAGTGGTTCGGTTATCAGTGCAGTACTTAATGTACCATGTTAGCATGTGCTCCTATAAAGCAGTAACCAACATATCTTTCTTCATTTGATTATCTATAATAACCTGAGCTTCCCATACAACCTTCGTGACTAACCAAAACTAGTCCAGATCGTCATTTCCAAGGCCCTTGAAAATGGGCAACTTCACTGCATTCGCCATACTAAATGGTGACGGTGTGGGCAAAGGTGTATGCGGTAGAGGTGAAGATGGAGGTGGTATGGGTGGATGGGGTATTCGTGGGAACCATTGTCTTATCAACTGAACAATGCTCTGTGGTGAAGCCTATGCTGCTTCTTTGTCGTCACTCAAAGGAGGTTCGATCATTGGGCTATATTCAAGGCTTGTTTTCCCTTTTTCCCTGAAGATCTGTCCACTTCACGTAGCCCCAAACGTTCAGGTAACTACATAACCCACTTTTCACACAAGAGAATCTTAATCCAAGTATTCAAAGACCTTAAATACTTACCTCACGATCCCTTGGAGAAGTGGTGCTCTGCTTCACTGTAACTGACAGAAGTATTGACTGCAAATTCTATCACAAATCCTCCTATGATATGATCAATCCAGTGATCGACAGCACATGCAATCTTATCTTCAAAGGTTTCCAATCTCAGCACTAATTCTGGGGTCCACACTATTGGACTGTCAAGCCTCCACCTTCCTTCTCTATCTGCCAATTTAGTGATCCACTCGTATAATTCAACCGGGAAGGAACAAAAGAAGATTTTGTGTATTTTCATGTACATATATCTGTCCAACCATTGTTCTTTCGTTAATCATGGATTTCTGTTTTCTTGCGCCACGAATTTGTGGATCTTTTTATCCAACTAGTCTTCAATTTCCTTCTTAGTTGGATTCTAATGATGCGACATCACACATCTCTTTCCTAGTCCTGGCAACGGAACCATTTGTTGGCTTAGTGGGCCCTGACCCAAGTTCAACATTAAGTTAGCCAAACAAATCCCTACACTACTGGCCCTTTCGGCATCAATCTACGGAGCAAGGACTGAAGTTTCACCCGAAGCAGTATGGGGGGATGCTGGAACCAAGTTTCCACACCCATAGATGGTAGTGATGTCATTTTATACCCTAGTTTTTCCTTCGCATAGTTTGATAAGCCCTTTAGGGCTTATCGACATATTTCCTTCAATCAGTCTCTAGGCCTTTGCGAAGGTCTACGACTGTCTTTTGCAGACCCTAAATAGGTGAATCAACCACTTACATGCTTATGTAACTACTCCAACTCCCATATTTACTCAGATCGGTTTAAGTGTATGAAAAATTTAACATTCATTATGATGTTCTTCACATAAAGATATATTATTCCTTGCATTCAGGTAACAATGTAAAACATACAGATTCACACATCAATATAGCATTAACCTAAAAACCCAATATAATCACATTTATTCATAACAGAAGTAAATAGATCAAACACATATATTTCCAGAGTAATCTTCTTTATTAATTCTTCAGATCTTCTTACAGAATCTAACTACCCTGCGCACTCAGCTGCAGGGATCCTACACACTCAGCTATGGATTTCTACCCTAGGCCTCGCTGCACACTGCTGCAGAACCTCTCTTCTACTCTAAGACTCTTCACTCCTTCTGTTAATGACCCATTACATTCATCTCCATCAATTAACTCAACTACTAAAAGCTGCCTTAGACTCTTCTAAGGCTCTCCTTTTTAACAATCCCATGGTCCGCAGACCATGGGTAGATCTACTCAAGCTGACACAACTTACATAAACAGAAGGGTAAAAACCATTTTTGACACTTTACATCTATGCACTCCACGAGCACAATTTGTGGAGACTTTACACTTTACATACAAAAACTTGGGCTTTCTACCCCAAAACTTGGGCTTTAACCCCAAAATTGACCCTAGAGGACTCTGTCCCAACACACCTAGTGTTCAATGTGGTGATGCTTCGACCATATTATCCACCTCCGTTGGACACCTCATAGGAAGGAGAGAAATTTCCACCCATAGAGCTCAATCATGACTACATTGAACATGATACAATGGATTAGATATGGAAACCAAGACAAAATATACCCACCAAAAATACATCCAACTCTACCAAATTGTGAAAGTTAGGTAGCTTCTTCACCAAGGCAAGTGGCTCACCAGGAGCCAAAATCGATTAAAATTTCCCTCCTCTGATGGGGGTACTCAACTTAATGGATACCATTGCTTCTTTATAAGGGTGGAGGACTAAACTCAACTCAATGAATGCCATAACTTATTAAGGGATGCGGACTAATCCATGTCGATATCGATGGTTGTCCACCTACTCAACTAGCTCAAAGCACAATTCTCCATCTTGGTAATGTTTCTATGGTTTTTTGGTTCCTAAACTTCTAGGGTTATTTTGAGGCCCTAAATGATGTTTTTCTGACATGTCAGAGACCTAAGCCATAGTGATAAGAGAATCCTCAATTAGTTCAAATGTGTGATTCTCAGCTAGGCCTTCCAAAAAGATATCGTATGAAAAAGTTATGACCTTGGGAAGTTGATGTACCAACTAACCCTAGTGGGGCCCACAAGCCTTTTGGTCTTCCATCTCCTAGCGTTAAGTTTCTATATGTTTATGGTTTCCTCATTTATTTTGATGTTAAAAAGGGCATTTGGGCCTCATTGTCACCCACTCTAGTGAAGGTGCATGGAAATCACATCTCTTCTCAACGATAAGCTTCCATCATTTGATCTAGTTTGTTTCATTATGCATATTTACAGTTTCTACAGCTTTCATTTATTAATAAAAGTCAATTTTCACTATATCTTTGTGTTTTGGTTATAAATATATATTTCATTTCGTTCCGTTCATAAATATGGATTAAAGGAAGATAAACCATAGAAAAATTCTATCATAAGAGAGGACTAATAGGTTCCCAAGAGTGGGCATTCTCCCATTTCTTGACATGATTCCAACTATTATGAAAGGAGGTTGTGGATCCCACTATATTTCATGCATTGCATGCACCCTTGTCACTTCATTGATCATGGCACAAATCCATCACAAAAGTTAAATGTCATTTGAATGTTCTAGGTGACACATGGAGGTACTATAGGACTTGATTAGCATTCATGGTGGTTCCTTACGAAGCTCAACCCAAAATTAACATGGAAGTGGCTCCAAATCTATATTATCATTCAACCTGTAGGATATTAACCATGGGAATTGTCACTACATTGCTATATGGCATTCAACATTGCAGCAAAATCCAACCCTTTGGAATTTCCAATTATATTTCTTGCCTTGGTGTCTTTGTTACAATTGTAACTACTACTTTTGGCCTCTAATTCCTCACATTGATGGCCTTAGATCCCTAGCCTTAGTAATACATTGCAATCAAAAGTGTGTGCTACATCCAAGGTTGATCTTGCCAAGAATTGCTATAATTGGGCTTTTATGCACTATCTACTCCTCACTAATCTCCATCAGAGATTTTTTCCTCAACCTCTTTATAGACGTCGCACTGCTCTTAGTAATAACTCTCTCAAGTAATCTATGTTATTTATCTATCTATTCTCCCTAAGGTCTTCTCTATTATGGGTTCACTAGTTTTTGGGCTCAAATTTCATTGTCCATTTCGGCGAGGTTTCATCTCTGGTGCCCCTCCCTAGTCTTATGTTGACCCTTTCCCTTTTTCAAATCATCCTTTCACCTTGTTTTGTATGTTCTCTTGTTAGTTACATCTATATCTCCCTTGCCACCTCAAATTACCCTTCCATCTAGGTTGCCTCTTCTCTCCTTTTCACTCTTCCATCTCACTCCCATGTTAGTTTCTTGACCACCTATCTCAGGTTGTCCCTGTCACCCCTCTACCCACATCCCTCCTGGTTTTCCCTTCTTGTCAACCCTGCTTATTATGCTCCTTTATACTTTGCTCTTTCCTACTTTTGATCTATTTGTGCTACTATGCCTGGTGGAAGACTTGTCGCTAGACACAAAGGTGGTAGGTAGGGACTCTCCTCTATTTTCACCCATATGGACAATCACATTGCCTCTACTTCCTAGCTTTATGTGCAAACCCAAGCTCATGATTCCATGGCACAATATCAAGAAATCATTCTCGTACTAGTTGAACAAGAAATTGAATGAGTGGAAGCTAAAGTGTGTATGATCGATATTGCATTCCTAACCTCCATGTTGATGCTACCACTCGGGATTAGATCCCTAATATAGGGACCTTATACTTAGTCACATTTTCCTGGTAAATGCAAGTAGTTAATGATTACTGGCACAATAAACTTCTAATGGGGGGAGACCTCACTGATCATGCAGACACTGAGCGAGAGAATTATATTAGATTGGCAGACTCGGAGGAAAAAATTGATAGTATATACAACAAGCTAACTTTTTTAGCCATGAGATCAGCCAAAATCTCCTTCTCCTCAGATGAGGATGGTGACCAACCAATGTGGATTCCTAGAGAATCTACCCCATAGTTGTTATGACTCACTCGCTTTTTGTTTACAGTACCAATACTATTTTTTGTTTACTAGTTTTTTACAAGATGCTCTAGTTAGACAAGGTCTTAGAACCTCAAGACTTTGAATGTATGTTACTAGTCTGGTTTCCCTTGGGATAAACCAATAGCAACAAATTTTGATATATGTAATCCTCATTTGACTTAATGAAAAATCTATATTTTTAAATATATATAAATTGATAAATATATTTATAATTTGTAGTTAAAAATATAATTTAAAAATATTTAAATGTTAAATATCTTACCATTAAGTTTGACCACTTTATAAATAAATCTTTGGTTATTATTTCAAAAATATATAAAAATAAGATTGGATTTAACGAGCTTAGATCCATTTTAACTCCAGATCCACCAAGCACATTTTTTTTTCACTCTAAAAGAGGTTTGCACCTCAAGAGAGAGATTTGATCCCTCTGGGTGCTTGGTAGATCCAGAGTTAAGATGGATCTAGGTTGGTTTAATTAGTAGTTGTTAAATAAAAATACCATGAAAAAAAAACTATGAGCTCGAGAAAAACCTGTTTTTTATTTTATTTAGTTTAATTTATAATTTAATTTAATTTTGTTTTATATTGATTAATTTCAAAATGTTAAATATTACAACATCTCTCCCATATTAAACTCAAGAAGATCTCTGGATGTAATAAAAAGTTAAACATAAAAATTTAACTCTATTTAAAGAATAAGTTTTGGTATAAAAAAGAGATGATATGTCCATTATTATTATTTTGGTTTGAGGCTTTATGTGTCAAATGGAAATTATGTATTACTAAAATAAATATATTTATTACGAAGATTGACTACTCTTTGTGATTGCATATGGAAAGTGTTTGTTGATTTTTTGTTTTAAATATTGGTGGTGTATTTTTCTTCAAAATTGTACATAGAAAATATTTATTAAATGAAAATAAATAGTTTTATTTGGTATGTTTGTTGGAATTTGTAATTAAATTTGTTTCATATTCATGTGAGATAGGTTGAATCAAACAATTTGTTTGATCAATATAGGTACTAGTTATTTGGTATAAGTTTTGAGGGTTTTTTGGCATATTTTATGGTCTAATTTGTTGAGAATTTGACAGACATTTTTTGGAATCGCAAGTTTGAGTTGTGAACTTTCTACAATTCCAGATATCTTATAATGTTGAATCATCTATGTAGTCAAAAAGCCATTTTAAAAAATGAAAATGAAAATTTGACCCAAAAAAATCGACCAAAAACTGCAAAATATAACATATTTAAAAAATATTTAACTTTTAATTATAATTAAATAATTTGGCACCATCAAAACAATGGTTGTCTTAACAATGGATACATTCACCCCAAATTTTAAATAACATGAATTTTGATTCACAACACATTCACCCAAATTTTAAAAGATGTGAAATTGAAATCGAGCAAAAACTCCACATTATGACATATTTAAACAATCCCTGACTTTTAATTATAGTTAAATAATTAAGCACCATCAAAACAATGGTTACCTTAATAATGGGTACATTCACCCAAATTTTAAAAGATGTGAAATTGGCCTTTTTTTTAAGAGATCATTTAATATAATTTAATATAACCGCATTAAACATCATTATTTTGATATGTGTTAAGATATTTTTTTTACAGAGTAAGAAAATCTATCATAACTTAGTTGTCAAATCAAGAGTGAGGACAACTATTTCTGGCTACTATCCATGAATGCTATTGAATGCAGGGTACCTCATCCCCGTTATTTAAGGAAAACCAATCCGTAAATGCGGGCTAACTCATCATCCTTATTTAAGGAAAACCTATCCGTGAATGCAGGTTAACTCATCACCGTTATTTAAGGAAAACCAATCCATAAATGCGGGCTAACTCATCATCCTTATTTAAGGAAAACCTACTCATCATCCTTATTTAAGGAAAACCTATCCGTGAATGCACGCTAACTCATCACCGTTATTTAAGGAAAACCAATTCATCACCCTTATTTAAGGAAAACCAATTCGTGAATGCACGATGAGTTAGGCTAAATCATCATTGTTATTTAAGTAAAACCTATCCGTGAATGCAAGGAAAACCAATCCGTGAATGCAAGCTAACTCATCACTGTTATTTAAGGAAAACCAATCCGTGAATACAGGTTAACTCATCATTAATTAAGGAAAACCACGTCATTTGGAATAACTAACCTGCTCCTGCCAGATGCCTTGGGTCTTGCGCAGTTAACATGTTTTCTTACGTCCAAAAAAACGAACTTTTAACCAAACAAAAACTATTTTAGGACATACTCCGAACCCAACCCTAACCCTAAGACACTCTTATTATTATTATTTTTTATTTCTTAATTTATTATTATTTTCTTTTTTATTTAATATAAATTTCTTTACTTTATTATTATTTAAATTTTCAATAAATATAATTAAAAAATTAATTATAGATTCGTTGGTCCACATTGTACTTCTTAATAATCGTGCCCTCATTTGCTGACCTGTAAAATTACAGATAGCATGTAAAATCACAGTATGGGTTTTAATGGCCCCGTCCATGGATACTCTTCAATATTGCGGGGTTTATGGAGCCTCACATCCCCAAAGAGTTCATCAAGTTTCTATACTTCGCCTCCCCATGCTTTGCCCTCTCCATTCAATCCAGTGATAGAGGGTGTAATATCATTGGTCCTAAGAACATAGGTCTGAACCTTTTGATTGAGACTGCAGACTGTACAGTCTCATCATGGCTTCCTGTTTTGATGCAGAAGAAGATAGGTTGAGTTCTTTGCCTGATGCTCTTTTGTCCGATATTTTATCACGATTGCCACTGAAATGGGCAGTGAGATGCTCCATACTTTCCAGGAGATGGACTCTACTGTACACGATGCTTCCTCGTCTCAGTTTCTCTCCCTATGCAATTTTGGGCGAGAGCTGTGATAAGGCCGAAGCCAAGGTAAGACTTGAAAACATAATTTTCCGTCTCCTGCTCAGCTATACTGGTGATCTCCGTGCTTTTCATCTCGACGCTGGATCAGTGGCATTCTTGAATTTCAGTAGTGATAATGTTTGCAGTTGGGTACGATTTGCAGCGAAGAATAACGTGCAGGAGCTTCATCTGAATCAATACTGTTATCGTTACAATGATATTACAGGGAATAAGGCAACACCTCCTGCCGCCCTATTCTCATGTGCTGCTCTCACCACTCTTTCTCTGCGTTGCTACGATCTCACCCGCCTTCCTCCCAGTTTCTCAGGATTTTACCATCTAACTTCTTGTTGCCTCCAAAATGTCAGTCTCAGTTATGAGTCCTTGGAGACCATATCGCATTTTCCCCTGTTAAAACATCTGTATCTCTCAGATTTGTTCGCCGACGACCATCGTCTTGTTATTTCTGCCAGCAATCTGGTTAGATTGGAGATATACCGTATAAGACACAATGGGCTTCGCTGTCTGAGCATTCGTTGCCCTAAGCTAGCGAGAATATCGTTGAGGGATATCGATACGGATTTACAGTTGTACAAGATCCCTTTGTATGAATTTTCCAATAAACTCGTCTGTGCCAAGATGGCAGGCAATGGGGATCTGGTAGAGTTAGAATTGGGTCCTCGACAGATGCGGAGAGCCAATTTTGCTGGTTTTCCAGCAACAAGCCGAAGCAGGTTTCTTGAAATTATTGGAAGTTTGAAAACACTGAAAACCCTAAAAATTAGCAGCTCTGAAGGTTTTTCAAGGAAATTTCCAATTACTGCTCTCTTGGAATGTCTGCCCAACCTCGAAGCTTTCTCGTTAACTGATCCTTGCAGGTATGTCAAGCCATCTTTATTTCGCTCATAAATTTTAAGAATATTTTGGAATTCCTCAATTTTATTTTTTTTTCTATTTTTTAATTTCCAAAATGTTATTGTTCTAATTCTAAAAGCCTTCTCGTTAACTGATCCTTGCAGGTATCTTAAGCCATCTTTATTTCGCTCATATATTTTAAGAATATTTTGGAATTCCTCAATTTTATTTTATTTTTATTTTTTAATTTCCAAAATGCTATTGTTCTGATTCTAAAATATGGGTGGAATTTGCAATCTAGTTTAGTTCAACTGACAAATTGTAATTTTTTGACCCAGTATTTACAACTTATTTTGTTATTTCTTCCCAATGCAGGGGCTTTGAAGACATGGATTATTATCATATGGAGGTTTCACATGATAATCTGAAGACAGTGGAAATTAAATTAGTAGAATACACAGAGAGGGAGATTCCTATGCTCGCTTGTATTCTTGAAAGCACTCCTTCACTGGAAGTAATGACAATTGTAGCACGAAAATCTTCTGATAGAAAGTATATTTGTTTTCTAGAGAAGGTTCTACTTTTGAAAAAGGCTTCCTCATGTGCAGAGATTAGATTGGTGAAGACCAAATTCCGATAGCTCTGTTGCTTTTTCCATGTAAAGCAATTCAAGGTGACTGGTGTCTCTGGCTTTTCATTTGAAGTAGTCCAGCTGGTTTTTGTTACTAGTTCTCGTTCGATGCAGAAGGACATGGCACATGCAATTTAATCTGAAGCCTGGTTTTTGTTACTGGTTCTCGCCTGATGCAGAAGAACATGGTACAGGCAATTTAATCTGAAGGCTGGCACGTTGAGTAAATTGAAGTTTGAAGAAGGCAATTACTGCTAAATTTTGTTTTTAGTTTTCTTGGTTGTTTGTTACGAGTTTGAAGTGCAGCAAATGCTGTTTGTTCTGTCTGGCACTTGCAGAAAAGTAACAACACTTGACCACAGTAACAGCTGCTCCATAAAACTATTTAATTCAACTTTTCTGTTGGTGAATTGATGAGGAAATACTTGTTGCCATGTGACTTTAACATTTCAATTGATGTAATACTGTCGGTGCATTTACTATTTCTTGATGAAAAAATTATTGCAATTACCATTACAGTAGTGCAAGATGCTTACTGATTGTTTTGATTACAAACACTTAGCAGACTTTCCATAACACCAAAAAGAAAGAACTGTTTGTTGTAATTACTTCCACCTGATTTTACACATCTCCATATGAGCAATTAAAATTGAGAAAGTGAAAAACCATGCCTCTATTAAGTGGCGAGCCTACTTTCGTGCCAAATGCCAAACTGTAACAAATTTTGAAAAATTAAAAATGTCGAATATAACTGTGTGTATATATATATATATTACATACTTTAAAGATGTTACTGAAACATTATTAGTGTATTTTTACCTAGGAAGCTATTTAGAATCGTATAAATTTTTTCAAAACGTTTGGAATAGGAATTTGTGAAGGGCGTAAATATGTACCGCGTTGTCTATTGAGTGGCAAATTTGCGCTGGAATCTCACCATTTCTTTTTCAAAAAAAATAGGACTATTTGAATCATGTTTTTGTCTACTGAGTAGCAAATTTGATCACATTTTTTTTTCAAAAAATAAGAAAGTATGATTACTTGAATCTTTGGTTTTTTTTGGTTCTAAGTATTATAGTGGAAAGGATTCTGCCA
Organism: Pinus tabuliformis; assembly: GCA_031772625.1. Classification (NCBI taxonomy): domain Eukaryota; kingdom Viridiplantae; phylum Streptophyta; class Pinopsida; order Pinales; family Pinaceae; genus Pinus; species Pinus tabuliformis. The sequence goes on along the minus strand of CM062805.1, from coordinate 737,257,605 downwards.
GATTTTCAATAATTTTCTAGGTAACTTTAAATAATTTTCCTTTTTCTTTGGTAACTTAACTTGGAAGCATCCTTAGACTATTATTTTTTATTATTATTATTATTATTATTATTATTATTATTATTATTATTATTATGCTCATTAATTTAGATTTAATATAAAAATATTCTTGTTAAGTTAGAAAAAATTATGAAGATAAAAAGTTAAAATATAGTATATAATTTTCTATAAATTCAAATTAGTTATTATGATTACTTTCATCTATCAAAAGGTTTTTGTATTTTTTAAAGTTAATTTATTGATAATAGGTTATTACATGAAATTTTATATTATATTTAGAGAATCTAGCTGGAAATAAATGTAATGTTTGCTAGATAATTATAAGATGACAAAAGAGACTTCAATACATGTTTTTTATATAAAAAAATGAATTATAAATATCTAACTTTGCTTTGGTTGGGTGTTAGTGCATGGATAACATCTCTAACTAGTTAAGTAAACTAGTCAAGTAAATAAGTAGAATCCTAGATATAACTAGAGAATCAACATGCACTCATGAGCAAGTTCAAAATGTCCTTATGAGATAATGTTGAGTGAAAAGAAGCTTCCATTGAAGCAATTTCTATGATGTGTCTTATAAGGTATCTAAAAGGAATTGGGAAAATGGGAGTGGGTAGATGACCTAAAGATATCTTCATTGCATGAGTGAAAGAAAGAAATCATGGATGAGACAAAACAACAAATGGATGCAAACATGAAATATTTACCTCAATGCATGTCTCACAAATAACAAGGAGTTAAAGAATTTTGTTATGGAGAAGTTTTGTAAGCGTATATGGGGAAAATAGTTGGGTAGAAAGAAGAAGTACTATGTTTAGAAATTCAACCCCACTTGTGATCTCCAACAAAAAGAGTACATTGGAGCCAACATTTCGTGGAGAGAAAATATTCTAATTTCTCAATTAAAAACTAACTCACATCAACTTCGATGTGAAATGGGATGATGGAAGAGACCTAAAGAAGCTTGAGAAGAACAAGTTTGTACTTTTTGCACTTCCGGGGCAGTGGAATTGGAAAAGAATTTCATTTTGGAATGTGATGCTTTCAGAGATATTAGGGACAATTATGGCAATATGTTAGCCTCAATTCCTTCGCATTGTCTTTTCAGTGGGGATTGTTAGAAGGTTGAGTTAGCTCATCATCAATTTGAGTAAGAAAAGCATTGAATTGCAAAATGAAAAAATCAAGAAGGTTGGTAGTCCCATAGACTAATTTTAGTCTTGTGGACATTAAAATATCATTCATTCATTCTCATCAGTTAACTAAGTTAACTATTATGTGAGAGATAACTAGAGAATCAACATATAGTCATGAGTTAACTATTTCATAACTCATGCATGACTCCACTATGAAGAGATAAAATTCATGCATGTGTGATTCTGCTCAACTAATCTAATTAAAGTACAACTAAATCTATCTCTTAACTTATAGTGAAGAGTCAATGCATCGTAATAATTATTCCAAGATAAAGGAAACATGTCACATCATAAGGAAGATAAATAGAAAAAAAACATAAAAATATTTATATACACGAATAATTCCTCATACCACTATCCTTATTTTTCAAATGTTGCATCTATCATAATACCTTCTTTGACAAAAATTCTCATAAGGCTTCATCAAAGTGTCTTTTTTTATCCATGTTTATTTCCTAGTGAGAGTTCTTCCTTCATTTTCTTGGTTAGAGTTTCCTCTTTGGTTAGAATCTTTCTTCGTGACGATTTTCATGCCTTATCAAAGTTACTACATTCTTTCCTCACAAATTTTATATTGATCAAAGTTTCTTTAGGTTAGACTTTTCACCATTTCAATTTTTTCGCCATTAATCAAAGCCTTTGGGAGCATTATGTTGTAGCCTTTTATATCACGTGTCGTACAAGTGCTTTAGAAGATATAGAATCCTCCTAGAGACAACCTATGGGTTTAAAGAAGACCAATTCCTAAGGCATCCGAGTGGAGTACTTTTGGAGATTATCTAAAGGATCTCTGCAGCACTCCATATGTCACGAAGTTTGAAAAAGATAATAAAGGGGGCTTGGTTTAATAGTCCTGATTTCCCCCCTTGTCCCCCCTCAAAATTCCATAACCGACTACCACGTGTCATGTCGTACTGCCATGTCATGTTGACGTCAGCAACCACATGTCCTTATCGGAGCCATTCCTATCACACCCACGAGATGAGCACATGCGATGTGAAACAATGGGGCGCAAGCATCTTCGATTAAAGGCAATGAGTCATTGGTTGCAACGAGTCAAGCGATTAGTTAAATGCACCCGAGTCACATGCGACAAAAGTTACGATGATAGGATGAGTTGGTGTGCGATGAGCTGGGCAGTCGGTTAAACGCGCTTGAAAACGAGTTGTGATGAGCCAACACGGAGGTCGAAAAAATGGCTGAGTATGGAAAATCGTGATGGCAAGCTTATACAGTGCATGATTGGGTATGTGGACCCTGCGAACCAATGTGAGGGGGCGAGCCGACTTGATTTATGGTGCGATGGCCAAATTGAGTGGTCGTCTTGGGCAAGCCAACCCACCTTATCATTTAGAGAGTTCATATATATTGGTGAATGTGTGGAAGAGATAAGGCATCAAGTTCAATCTTCAAAAGCTAACCTAAGCGTACTCTTTACTTGGAAAGAAATGGAGGGCAAACAAATAAGAGCGTCAAAAGTACAGGTAGACCGAGGGTTGCAACACTTGGCTGAAAAATAGAAATTTGAATAGACGAGTTGCAGTTGGGCGACCTTGCTCAGACAAGCTATGTTGGGGCGACCATAACCAGATGATAGATGGGTGCGTATGCCCGCGGATGAGTTACAGTGGGGCTCGCCTGCTCAGACAAGTTGCAGTGGGGTGCGTCTGTTCGTTGAGCTAAACGAAGGGCATTGTTGAACGATGGCAACCCTGAACGAAAGCTGGGGCACTGATGAATGAAGGGGCAACCCTGAACAAACGTTGAGGCACTGCTGAATGAAGGGGCTACCCTAAACAAACATGGGGGGGCTGCTGAATGACAAGGGTGACCCTGAATGACGGAAGGGTGCGACTGAACGAGGACCACCCTAAATGAATAGAAGGGCAAGGCTGAACGAAGGGCGACCTGGGGTGGGGCAACCCTGAACGACAACCTATACTAAAAATTGGAAGAATTGTAAAGGTGAACTTGGGGTTGCCTTCAAATCCTGTACATGTATAATTACTTGTAAAAGTGTATTATTATATTTTTTGGGTAGACTCTAACTAGGGAGTTGCCCCTCCCATTAAAAGAAGATTGTATCCACTGTGCATGTTTATAAATGATGATGATGATGATTGTATTTCTGCTATACTAAAGATGAATGTTTAGTAAAAGCTGAAAAATATTCTAAGTGTTGAATGTTAGGTGTAGTCCGTACTTAAGAGTATTGGTGAAAATAAATTGGGTAGCGGTGCTACGCCTGCCTATGTGTAGTTGAAATACTACCACCAGGACTAGGGTGTGACAAGTGGTATCAGAGGTATTGGATTCTTGAAGGAAGTGATACAAATCCACTTCGTGAAAAATGGTATCATATGTTCGATTTAGATAATCGAGTTTTGCAAATTGAAGTATTACTATTATACTTCGTGTGAGGTTTAACGGAGGTGAAGCATTGTGCTTGGACTAAGTTGAACGATGAGACATGGAAAGTTGAGAAGAATGCTAAGGGAGGCTCTTTCTTACCTTATACAAGTTGAAGTTGATCAAAGAAGAGAACCCATGGATTTGGGACAAACTTGAAGTCTTGGAAAGAAATGTTAAAGATGAACTTCTTCGACTTGGTTGGGCAATGGAGTAGGATGTAGTTGTAGATTGTGATGATGAAGAAGAGGATGTCATGTTGTGTGAAGATGTTGTAGATGTGACAATGATGGAGGAAGAACTTGAAGCACTTATGATTGCTCAAGTTGAACCAGGATCGTACATATTGTAGACATTGATGGATGAGGATACTCACATGGAGGAGCCTCTTAATGAAGTAAGTACTACTTTTACTTATGATTCATTGGAGCTTTTGGAGGATGGGCCATATGCAGTGAAAGGAAAATACATTTTGTTGATGCAATGGACAACCTTACCATGGATTTCTACGATGATACCTTGTGTGGAAAAGAAAGGAACATTGATTGTTGCAGAGCTTTTTGGAGCAATTTGTGACCTCATGGCAGGGGGTGCAAATGCTCGTGACAAGGGAGGAACATGATGATCATTGTAGAGGATAGGTCATGCTTTAGCCATATGGAGAATTAGATAAGTGCCTGACATGACTCATGGACAGATAGGAGAAAGGGTACACACTTGAGCCTTCATGATACTTGGGTGGACTTCTTCATGGTTGAGACCAAGAGGCAGTCTTGGTAGACCTTTAGTGGGGGAGCAATGATGAAAGAGACCTATGTGATATGATATATATGGTTTGAGTGGTCGAGGGCACTAAACCTAGTTGAGGACTAGGTTGAGATGACAAATGTTGTGATGGGTCTACTTAGTTAGACAACATGGGCAACTTGAGTCATGGACATCGAGTTGGATAGATGGAGCATGGTAGACACTATGTAGGGACATTATACAGGTGCACTTATATAGATATTTCACTTATGAGCATTTGATGAGGAGTGCCAAGGCAGTGATGTTGTGTGGATGGATTTGCTGATGCGACATGGAGACATTCTACTTATGAGCTGATGGAGATGTTGTGCACATTTGTACAACAAGAGCATGGATTGGTTGGATTTGTGAACAATCTATGAGAGCATTCCTACTACATGGAGAGCCGAGGCATCTTGTAGTGACCTTTGAGTCCAAGATAGATATGTTTGCTGAGATTTTGGGTGGAGATGATTCATGGAGCTCATGATGACATGAGATTGTTGCAGCCATTGGAGACTTCATATTATAGTGGGCTTGGAGTATCTAATGCATTGAGGAGTTGAGGTTAGTGGTGTATCTGAATTTGATGCAGTATGGGGTGCATACTTTTGAGCACATTTATGGGTGTGTTTGGAAGAGTGACTTGATGGGGATGATCGAGATGAGACACTTTGGAGTTAATGGAGTTGTAGCAATGATGATGCCTTGGTGGCAACACTTTGGCATGGGTTGAGCTGAGACTTAACCACTTTTGATACATGGTGGTTGATTGGTTTCTGACCATGGGCAACACATGGATGATGAGACAGGTGTATACTTGTTTCTTTGACAATAATTGAGGTATGACATATTGCAGATGTGATGGAGGTTGCTTTATGGACCTGGATGTGGCACATTGACAGTCGATTTGATGGGAGGATCTCTTAATTATGAGGAGATGGGGCTTACACACACATATGGATGATGATGTTTGGATAGATGCAACTAATTTACATGCAACACATTAACACCAACATCATGGACAACATGTTACAGATGAAATGGAGATTACTTCATGGACTTGGGCATGGCTTACTTACATTTTGATGGAGATGGGATGGATTCTTGATCGATTTGATGTTGTGCCACATCTCTAAGAGAAATGACTAATGATGGCATGAGGAGGTGCATTCTCATGGTTTGAGCATGACAGTTGGATTAGCTACCCAACTAGTTCAAGTCATGGGGGCTATAGTATTGTTCTGAGATGTGTGGGAGTCAGATTGGAGTATCATGGCAGCAGTTCACATGATGACAATAAATGATAGAGATCAACATGATGTATGTTGCAGTGAGCATGTAGCTTGAGTTGGAGGGACCAACCTTCCATGATGGGGAAACATATGGAGATTGCAATGGATGTGGTTGATGATCATGGATTAAGGAGACTTTCCTATTCATGGAGTCATGGACCTTGATGGTTTATGTGATGGAAGAGTAGAGGTGGGCAACATGGACATTTTCTATGTTCGAGCTAACGACACTTTGTGATTTTGTATGATGGTGTTGTCGAGGATGAAAACCATTTAGAGTAGGGGAGTATGTCACACCCATGAGCTGAGCGCGTGCGATGTGCGATGGTGGGGCATGGGCATATTTGGTTTAAGGTGACAAGTCGAGCGGTTGGTTAAACACACTCGAGTCACATGCGAAGAAAGTTACAACAATGGGATGAGTTGGTGTGTGACAAGTTGGGTAGTCAATTAAACGCGCTTGAGACATGAGTTGTGACGAGCCAACACAGAGGTCAAAAAAATGGCTAAGTATATAAAATCACAATGGAAAGCTTATACAATGGAAAATTGGGTAGGTGGACCCGACGAACCAACCTGAGGGGGCGAGCCAACTTGATTTATGGTGTGATGGCCAAATTGAGTGGTCAGCCTGGGCAGGTTGACCCACCTTTTCACTTGGAGAGTTCATATATATTGGTGAATGTGTCGAAGAGATAAGACATCAAGTTCGAGCTTCAAAAGCTACCCAAGCATACTCTTTACATGGAAAGAAAAGGAGGGTGAACAAACAAGAGGGCCAAAAGTGCAGGCGGATTGAGGGCCATAGCTCTTGGTCGAAAAACAGAAAACTAAACAGGCGAGTTGCAGTGGGGCGACCTTGCCCGGACGAGCTACGGAGGGCCGCATATGCCCTCGGACAAGCTGCAGTGGGGTACCTTCCAGAATGAGTTGGAGTGGGGCATGTCGGCCTGGTGAGTTGAATGACGAGCACTGCTAAACAAGGGAAACCCTGAACGAATGTTGGGGTGCTACTGAATGAAGGGGCGACCCTGAACGAATGCTGGGATGCTACTGGACAAAGGGGTGACCTTGAACGAACACAGGGGCATTGTTGAAGGACGAGGGTGACCCTGAATGATGGAAGGGTGTGGTTGAACGAGGACCACCTTAAACAAATAGAAGGGAGAGGCTGAATGAAGAGCGAACCAGTGTGGGGCGACCCTGATGTCAACCTGAATTTAAAATTGACAGAATGGTAAAGGTGAACTTGGGGTTGCCTTGCAAAGGCTGTACATGTATAATTAATTGTAAAAGTGTATTATTATTATTATTTGGGAAGACTCTAACTAGGGAGTTTCCCCTCCCATTAAAAGAATATTGTATCCACTGTGCATGTTTATAAATGATGATGATGAATGTATTTCAGTTGTGCTAAAAGTTGAATGCTTAGTATAAGTTGAAAAATATTCTAAGTGATGAAAGTTATGTGTAGTTCGTACTCGAGAGTAATGGTGAAAATAAATTGGGTAGCAGTGTCGCACCTACCTATGTGCGGTTGAAATACTACTGCTAGGATAAGGGTGTGACAAATCTTGTGCTGCTAGGCATCCCGCTGGAGGAGAGTGAAAAGGGCTTGTCCGCCCTTGGTTTTGCAAGGAAATCCTTTGTAAACCTTTATTTGAGTTCCCAATGGTTTTACACTATATCGAAACTTTATGCGATATCGAAACTTTAAAAGGTTGTCACCTGTTCAGAAGTTCTGATTGCCAATTGCGATGCATCGAACTCTTGATGTTCCAATTGCCGATTTTCGATGCACCATGATGTTCTGAAGTGTGATCATTGATATACGATGGGGCTCTGATGTGCGATCATTGATATGCGATGTGGCTCTGATGTGCGATCGCCAATATTCAATGTTGCTAGACCTCTGATATGTGATCTTCGATATCAAACCTTTGATATTCCCTCTTTCTTAAGGCTTGAATCCATGAAACTTCTGAAGGCCACCTCTTTTGATCTAGGAGTTCACTTTTGGACTTCTACATATCATTGGAAAGCTTATTCAGAGAAATTTCCAATGGAGAGAGTCTGATTTAGAATTTGAGTATTTTTGAGGTTTGGAATATGCCTACACAATTCTTTACTCTTTAGCATTATTTTGACATCATTTGGCACCATTTGAAAAATTTTGCAGTAGGTGATAACATTGACTCCAATTGGGGACAACACCTTACAAGCAAGGTGCTCAGAACCTGCAAACTAGTAGCCTTCACCATTAGGCATGGTTATTTCATGAAATTTTATATTATATTTAAAGAATCTGGGTGGAAATAAAGGTAACATTTGCTAGATAATAATAAGATGGCAAAAGAGATTTGAATACATGTTTTTTTATAGAAAAATGAACTATAATACAGTGATATATAACCTTGTCTTGGTTGGGTGTCATAGTGCATGGATAACATCTCTCAATTATAGGTCTAGTTAACTAGTTAAGTAAACTAGTCAACTAAATAAGTAGAATCCTAGAGATAACTAGAGAATCAACATGCACTCATGAGCAAGTTCAAAATAAAAAGTTTTGTTCCTTATGAGATAATGTCGAGTGAAAAGAAGCTTCCATTGAAGCAATTGCTATGATGTGTCTTATAAGGTATCTAAAAAGAATTAAGAAAATGGGAGTGGGTAGATGGCCTAAAGATATCTTCATTGCATGAGTGAAAGAAAGAAATCATGGATGAGACAAAACAACAAATGGATGCAAAAATGAAATATTTACCTCAATTCATGTCTCAAAAATAGCAAGGAGTTAAAGAATTTTGTTATGGAGAAGTTTCGTAAGCGTATATGGGGAAAAGAGTTGGGTAGAAAGAAGAAGTACTATGTTTAGAAATTCAACCCCACTTGTGATCTCCAACAAAAAGAGTACATTGGAGCCAACATTCCGTGGAGAGAAAAGATTCTTATTTCTCAATTACAAACTAACTCACATAAACTTTGATGTGAAATGGGACGATGTAAGAGACCTAAAGAAGCTTGAGAAGAATGAGTTTGTACTTTTTTCACTTCCGGGGTAGTGGAATTGGAAAAGCATTTCATTTTGGAATGTGATGCTTTCAGAGACATTAGGGAAAATTATGGCAATATGTTAGCCTCAATTCATTCGCATTTTATTTTCGATGAGGGGATTGTTAGAAGATTGAGTCAGCTCATCATCAATTGAGTAAGAAAAGCATTGAATTGCAAAAGGAAAAAAACAAGAGGGCTAGTAGTCCCATAGACTAATTTTAGTCTTGTGGACATTAAAATATCATTATTCTTTCTCATTAGTTAACTATTATGTGAGAGATAACTAGAGAATCAACATATAGTCGTGGGTTAACTATTTCATAACTCATGCATGACTCCACTATGAAGAGAAATAAAATTCATGCATGTATGATTCTGCTCAACTAATTTAATTAAAGTACAACTAAATCTATCTCTTAACTTATAGTGAGAGAATCAATGCATCGTAATAATTATTCCAAGATAAAAGAAACATGTCACACCATAGGAAAGATAAATAGAGAAAAACATAAAAATATATATATACACGAATAATTCCCTCATACCACCATCATTATTTTTCAGATGTTGTATCTATCATAATACCTTCTTTGACAAAAATTCTCATAAGGCTTCATCAAAGTGTCTTTGTTTATCCATGTTTATTTCCTAGTGATATTTCTTCCTTCATTTTCTTGGTTAGAGTTTCCTCTTTGGTCAGAGTGTTTTCTTGGTTAGAGTTTTCTCTTTGGTCAGAATCTTTCTTCGTGACAATTTTCATGCCTTCTTCAAAGTTACTACATTCTTTCTTCACAAATTTTATATTGATCAAAGTTTTTTTAGGTTAGACTTTTCACCATTAACCAAAGTCTTTGGGAGAATTATGTTGTAGTTTTTTATATCACATTTCACACAAGTGATTTAGAATATATAGAAGCCTCCTAGAGATAACCTCTGGGTTGAAAGAAGACCAATGCCTAAGGCATCTGAGAGGAGTGCTTTTGGAGATTATCTGACGGATCTCTGCGGCACTCCATATGTCACGAAGTTTGAAAAAAATAATAAAGGGGACCTGGTTCAATAGTCTTGATTTTCCCCCTTAGCCCCCCTCAAAATGCCATAATTGACTGCCACATCATGTTGACATCAGTAACCACGTTTCCTTAGCAAAGCCAATCCTATCACGCCCATGAGATGAGCACATGCGATGTGAAACGGTGAGGCACGGGCATCTTTGGTTAAATGCAATGAGTTGTTGGGTGCGACGAGTTGAGCGGTCGGTTAAACGCACCCGAGTCACATGGGACGAAATTTGTGACAATGGGACGAGTTGGTGTGCGATGAGTTGGGTAGTCGGTTAAACATGCCTGAGAACGAGTTGTGATGAGCCAACACAAAGGTTGAAAAAATGTCTATGTATGGAAAATTGTGATGGCAAGCTTATACAATGGATGATTGGGTATGTGGACCCTACGATCCAATGTGATGGGGTGAGCCTACTTGATTTTTAGTGCGATGGCCGAATTGAGTGGTCGGCTTGGGCAGGCCGACCCACCTTATCACTTGGAGAGTTCATATATATTGGTGAATGTGTGGAAGAGATCAGGAATCAAGTTCAATCTTCAAAATCTAACCCAACCATACTATTTACTTGGAAAGAAAAGGAGGGAAAATAAACAAGAGCGATGAAAGTGCAGGTAGAATAAGGGCCGCAACAAATGGCCAAAAGACAGAAATTTGAATGGACGAGTTGCGGTTGGGCGACCATGCCCAGACAAGCTGTGGTGGGGTAACCATTCCCAAATGAGCTACAGAGGGGCGCATATGCCTGCGGATGAGCTACAGTGGGGCTCGCCTGCCTGGATGAGTTGCAGTGGGGTGCGTCTATCCGTCGAGCTGAACAAAGGGCACTACTGAATGATGGCAACCCTGAACGAAAACTGGGGCACTGTTGAATGAAGGGGAAACCTTGAACAAATGTTGGGGCACTACTAAACAAAGGGACGACCCCAAAAAAACACAGGGGTTCTACTGAATGACAAGGGTGACCCTGAACGATGGAAGGGCGCGACTGAATGAGGATCACCCTAAACGAATAGAGGGGTGAGGCTGAACAAAGGGCGACCTGGGGTGTGGCGACCTTAAACGACAGCCCATACTGAAACCTGGAAGAATTGTAAAGGTGAATTTGGGGTTGCCTTCAAATCTTGTACATGTATAATTACTTGTAAAAGTGTGTTATTATTATTATTTGGGTAGACTCTAACCAGGGAGTTGCCCCTCCCATTAAAAGAAGATTGTATCTGCTGTGCATGTTTATAAATGATGATGATGATGAATGTATTTCTATACTAAAAGATGAATGCTTGGTAAAAGTTGAAAAATATTCTAAGTGTTGAATGTTAGGTGTAGTCTGTACTTAAGAGTATTGGTGAAAATAAATTGGGTAGCAGTGCTGCACATGCCTATGTGTAGTTGAAATACTACCACCAAGATAGGGGTGTGATAAGTGGTATCAGAGGTATTGGATTCTTGAAGGAAGTGATACAACTAAACTTTGTGACAAATGGTATCATATGTTTGATTCAGAGAATCGAGTTTTGCAGATTGAAGTGTTACTATTACACTTAATGTCAAGTTTAATAGAGGTGAAGCATTGTGCTTGGACTACGTTGAAAGATGAGACATGGAAAGTTTGGAAGAATGCCAAGGGAGGCTCTTTCTTACCTTATACAGTTGAATTTGATCAAAGAAGAGAACCCATGGATTTGGGACAAACTTGAGGTCTTGGAAAGAAATGTTGAATATGAACTTCTTCGACTTGGTTGGGCAATGGAGCAAGATGTAGCTGCAGATTGTGATGATGAAGAAGAGGAAGTTGTGATATATGAAGATGTTGTAGATGTGACAATGATGGAGGAAGAACTTGAAGCATTTCTGATTTCTCAAGTTGAACTAGGATCGTACATATTGTAGACATTGATGGTTGAGGATACTCACATGGAGGAGCCTCTTGATGATGTAAGTACTACTTTTACTTGTGTTTCATTGGAGCTTTTGGAGGATGGGCCATATGCAGTGAAGGGAAAAGATAGTTTGCCGATGTGATGGACAACCTTACCATGGATGTCTACAATGAGGCCTTGTGTGGAGAAGAAAAGAACATTGCTTGTTGCAGAGCTTGTTGGAGCAACTTGTGACCTCATGGCATGGGGTGCAAATGCTCGTGACAAGGGAGGAACATGATGATCATTGTATAGGATGGGTTATGCTTTATCCATATGGAGAATTGGCTAAGTGCCCGACATGGCTCATGGATAGAATGGAGAAAGGGTACACACTTGAGTCTTGATGATACTTGGGTGGACTTCTTCATGGCTGAGACCAAGAGGCAGTCTTGGTGGACCTTTAGTGGGGAAGAGATGATGAAAGAGACCTATGTGATATGATATATATGGTTTGAGTGACCGAGGGCACTAAATTTAATTGAGGACTAGGATGAGATGACTGATGTTGTGATGGGTCTACTTAGTTAGGCAACATGGGCAGCTTGAGTCATGGACATTGAGTTGTATAGATGGAGTATGGCAGACACTATGTAGGGACATTATATAGGTGCACTTATATAGGTATTTCACTTATGAGCATTCGATGAGGAGTGCCAAGGAAGTGATGTTGTGTGGATGGATTTTTCAATGCGACATGGAGACATTCTACTTATGAGCCGATGGAGATGTTGTGCACATTTGTACAACAAGAGCATGTGAGAAATCTATGAGAGCACTCCTACTACATGGAGAGTCGAGGCATCTTGTAGTGACCTTTGAGTCTGAGATAGATATGTTTGCCGAGATGTTGGGTGGAGATGATTCATGGAGCTCATGATGACATGAGATTGTTGCAGCCATTGGAGACTTCATATTATAGTGGCCTTCGAGTATTTGATGCATTGAGGGGTTGAGGTTAGTGGTGTATCTGAATTTGATGTAGTATGGGGTGCATACTTTTGAGCACATTTATGGGTGCGTTTGGGAGAGTGACTTGATGGGGATGATCGAGATGAGAAACTTTGGAGTTAATGGAGTTGTAGCAATGATGATGCCTTGGTGGTAATGCTTTGACATGGGTTGAGCCGAGACTTAACCACTTTTGATACATGGTGGTTGATTGATTTCTGACCATGGGAAACACATGGATGATGAGGCAGGTGTATACTTGTTTCTTTGACAGTAATTGAGGTATGACATATTGCAGATGTGATGGAGGTTGCTTCATGGACCTGGATGTGGCACATTGACAGTCAATTTGATGAGAGGATATCTTCATTTGAGGAGATGGATCTTACACACACATATGGATGATTATGTTTGGATAGATGCAACTAATTTACATGCAACACATTAGCACCAACATAATGGACAACATGTTATGGATGAGATGGAGATTACTTCATGGACCTGGGCATGGCTTACTTACATTTTCATGGAGATGGGATGGATTCTTGATCAATTTGATGTTGTGCCATATCTCTCAGAGAAACGACTGATGATGGAATGAGGAGGTGCATTCTCATGGTTTGATCACAACAGTTAGATTAGCTACCCAACTATTTCAAGTCATGGGGGCTATAGTATTGTATTGAAATATGTGGGAGTCGAATTGGAGTATCATGGCAGTAGTTCACATGATGATGATAAATGATGGAGATCAACATGATGTATTTTGCAGTGAGCATGTAGCTTGAGTTGGAGGGACCAACCTTCCACGATGGGGCAACATATGGAGATTGCAATGGATGTGGTTGATGATCATGGATTAAGGAGACTTTCCTATTCATGGAGTCATGGACCTTGATGGTTTATGTGATGGAAGAGTAGAGGTGGGCAACATGGACATTTTCTATGTTCGAGCTAACGACACTTTGTGATTTTGTATGATGGTGTTGTTGAGGATGAAAACCATTTAGAGTAGGGGAGTATGTCACACCCATGAGCTGAGCGCGTGCGATGTGCGATGGTGGGGCGTGGGCATATTTGGTTTAAGGCGACAAGTCGAGCGGTTGGCTAAACACACTCGAGTCACATGCGACGAAAGCTCAGCGATGGGACGAGTTGGTGTGCGATGAGTTGGGCATTTGATTAAACGCGCCTGAGACACGAGTTGTGACGAGCCAACATGGAAGTCGAAAAAATGGCTAAGTATGGAAAATGGCAATGGAAAGCTTATACATTGGAAAATTAGGTAGGTGGACCGAATGAACCAATGTGAGGGGGTGAGCCAACTTGATTTATGTTGTGATGGCCAAATTGAGTGGTTACCCTGGTGAGGCTGACCCACCTTATCACTTGGAGAGTTCATATATATTGGTGAACATGTGAAAGAGATAAGGCATAAGTTCAAGCTTCAAGAGCTAACCCAAGAATACTATTTACTTGGAAAGAAAAGGAGGGAAAACAAACAAGAGGGTCGAAAGTGCAGGGGGGCCGAGGGCCATAGCACTTGTTCGAAAAATAGAAAATTAAATAGGCGAGCTGTGGTGGGGCAAACCTGCTTGGATGAGCTGCATAGGGGCACATATGCCCACGGGCGAGCTGTAGTGGGGTGCCTACCTGAACGAGTTGTATTGGGGCACTTCGTCCTGGTGAGTTGAATGAAGGGTGCTGCTGAACGAGGGCAACCTTGAACGAATGTTGGGGCACTATTGAATGAAGGGGCGACCTTGAATGAATGTTGGGGCACTGTTGAATGAAGGGGCGACTCTAAATGAACACGGGGCTGTTGTTGAACAACAAAGTGACCCTGAACGATGGAAGGGTGTGGCTGAATGAGGAACACCTTGAACAAAAAAAAGGGAGAGGTTGAACAAAGGGAAAATCGGGGTGGGGCGACCCTGAATGACAGCCCGAACTGAAAATTGACAGAATGGTAAAGGTGAACTTGGGGTTTCCTTGCAAAGGCTGTACATGTATACTTACTTGTAAAAGTGTAATATTATTATTATTTGGGAAGACTCTAACTAGGGAGTTGCCCCTCCCATTAAACAAATATTTTATCTGTTGTGCATGTTTATAAATGATGATGATGAATGTATTTCGGTTGTGATTAAATATGAATCCTTAGTAAAAGTTGAAAAATATTCTAAGTGTTGAATGTTAGGCGTAGTTCGTACTTGAGAGTATTGGTGAAAATAAATTGGGGAGTGGTGCCACACCTGCCTATGTGTTGTTGAAATACTACCACTAGGATAGGGGTGTGACAAATCCTGTGTTGCTAGGCATCTTGCTGGAGGAGAGTGAAAAGTGCCTGTCCGCCCTTGGTTTTGCAAGGAAGTCCTCTGTAAACCTTTAATTGAGCTCCCAAAGGTTTTACACTATATCGAAACTTTATGCAATATCGCAACTTTAAAAGGTTGTCACCTATTCAGAAGTTCTGATTTCCAATTGCGATGCATCGATCTCTTGATGTTATGATTGTCGACACTTGAAGTGCCATGATGTTTTGAAGTCATTGATATGCGATGCAGCTCTGATGTGCAATTGTTGATATGTGATGCAACTCTGATGTGTGATCGCCAATATTCAATGTCGCTAGACCTCTGATATGTGATCTTTGATATCAAACCTCTGATATTCCCTCTTTCTTAAGGCTTGAATCCATGAAACTTCAGAAGGCCACCTCTTTTGATCCAGGAGTTCACTTTTGGAATTCTACATATCATTAGAAAGCTTATTCAGATAAATTTCCAATGGAGAGGGTCTGATTTAGACTTTGAGTATTTTTAAGGTTTGGAATATGCCTGCAAAATTCTCTACTCTTTTGCATTATTTTGACATCATTTGGCACCATTTGAACAATTTTGTAGTAGGTGATAACATTGGCTCCAATTGGGGACAATGCCTTACTAGCAAGGTGCTGAGAACCTGCAAACTAGTAGCCTTCACCATCGGGCTTGGAATCAAAAATATAATGAACCTATACAACCAAAAAATCTCCATGGAACTTTATTTGCTGGGAGAATTTCCTCATAAAACTGAAATGCAGAAATATAAACTCTAACAACTGGAAATTAAATACTCAGCTAGTGAGCTTATTTATAAACAACTCCTACTTATGTATAGGGTTCAATTCACCTAAGTGAGATCAACCCTCCAATGGTACCAAGTTAGCATTTGGGTGCTAGACCTAATTCCTCCATGTTACTGAACTTTATAAGGCAAGACGAGCATGCACCATGAAAAATCCACAGACAAAAATTTTGATATGTGACCCCAGCTTGATTGTTGATGCTCATCTCTTTTAATCTCCTCCATGAACCTTCTAATGGGGATGTTTTCTTGAAATGTAGTGACTAAAATAGGCATGCATCCCATAAGAACTTCAGACCAAAATTTGACACATACCTTGGAATTTATGTATATTGTTGTAGGCCAAAGAAAGATGCCAAGTAGTCAGCTACTGGATCATGGAATTGATGAGAAAAATTTATAGTTGTCTCCCTTTCTTGAATAGTTTCTAGGGAGGAATCCTTCTGCAACAGGCAGCCACAAACATTTCTTGGCTCTTCAACTTTGGGATCCTCTTGAAGGACCTGTTGTGCGTAGTCTTCTTCCCACATTTTTGTAAGTACCCTTTGAACATCTGCAACAGTATCAACCTCATTTGAATCATCTGAATCATAAATTGGAGAATATTTATTAACTTGAATACTATTTTCTTGGGCTTGTTCTCCATTTAAAGGATGTGAATTGTGCACTGGAGCCTCTTTATTAACCTCCTGGTGGGCCTCATCTTTTTTTGCATCTTTCCATGACTAAGACTATAGTGTTTATGCATCGCTTAACTCCTCATTGAAGTCTATTGATGGTGCTGGACCTGCCAACATGTTAGGGGATCTCCCCGGTAAGAAGTCCTAATTAAACCTCAATCCGTTTGGTGTAGGAGTCCCAACAGTGGGTCATACGGTAATGCCTTGACCGTGATTTCACACAGAGCCAAATAAAATAACTATGTTGGTAGCGAGGGTGTGATAGCTACAAAGAGTCAAGGAAGGTTCATGAGAGGTTCTAACACATGGGGGTTGAGATGAGTGTGCCCCTTAGTAACCTGTGATAGCACGCTATTAGGAAGGGAACACATGAGCAAAGATGCATCACAACATGGAAGGTAAATTAGCGAGAAATCCAAAGTGATGGTTAAACCAACAACACATTTTAGAAAGATTCATACATACTTATATAGAATAGTCTATGCATGCATGCATAAGAAAGAAAATACATATATCATTTAGAGTAAACTAGATAGCATAGAATACAGTAAAACATATTCATGAAACGTGTTGGCTCTTGTTATATTAAGAAGTGTGAGTTCCAGTCATACAATACATCCATGTCCAACCACTAGTCTCAATAGCAGAGCGTTACATCCACAACTGCTTGCTCCTCCAAATAGATGTACTAGCTTTGTGCAGTGGAGAAGCTAAGGCTCGCTACAATACTATCCAAGCTATCTCCAAGATAGCCTTATCAGAATCTTGGCTGAAAAAAATCCTATACAATGAGTTATGAGCGACTATTTATAGCAAAGGGTGGGGTGACCCTTGACATTCCCCTTTGTGACAATTCAACAACCCTCATTGTTATAGACATTTTTGTGCCTTACAGCTATAAGCATAAAATGTCCATAAACCAAGGGATCCTAAGTCCCTAAAAGTGTTGTTCCAGCTCCTAAAGAAACAAGGTCAAAAAATTACAGCTTCTCCCAGAAGTTCTCCACCAGAAACTGCTCAAAACTAGTCAAAACAGGATCATTTCAGGTGCTCCACTAGCTAGCTGCGTTGCAAAGCACCCAAATACACTGGCTAGGTGCGTTGCAACGCACTTGAATGCACTACCAGGGTGCGTTGAGCGGGAAATGACAATTGGCAGAGTCATTCCACGAGGTGGAGAGACAATGGAAGCTTCCAGAATCTTCTCCAATGACACTTGCCTCACTGAATTCGACCAGTGATGAGTAAGAGGCTCTCAGTCTCCAAGTGGAAGCAAGAATTGACAGAGAGAAGCCACTAATCAATTCATAAGCTGACTCATCCTCTTTGCATACATCTATATATGGATCCCTCACCAAGAGATCCAGAGGCTGGAATTTTGTACATTGCAGAGAATTGTTGTTGGTTTTGTGATAGATATCAGAGTATTGGGTGATTTATGCTTTGTTGGAGGTGAAGAAGGGATTCTATGCTGGGAGGTTGATGCTGGATCAGGAATCATCAGTTGTAACTCCTCTTGGATCTTCTTATTTTATCAATAAAACTATTTGAGTTTCTCCTACATGCTTGTATATCCTTGATGTGTGTTATATTTGTATGTTTAGCTTAAAACTGATCCTAAGCTTTTTATGAACATAAATCTATGTCTTTGTGTAGTTTCTTGCTTCTGTGAACTTGTAGAAACTTGGTAATGCTAGGCAAGTGAGGGAGCGGATAGCTGGGAGCCGCCAAAGAGAAGAGAGATTGGATCAAAGGACTAGCGCAAGACACAGGTTGGTTCATCTTAATCATCTTCGTTTATAGTTCATAAAGGAGAATACAAGAGTAGTTTTCCCTGTTTGTTTCTGAGGTCTCTGTCACAACCCAGTGGGATAGGGTCGTTCTGAATAGACACTTTTCCCGAAAACAAAATGGCGACTCCGCTGGGGATCGTGTCTAGTTAGTTTGTTTGTGTTTCTATTGTTGTTCATCTCATAAACTTAGGAGTAGCGAATCGAACTACATTTTCCATTTACAAATGAAAAGTAGACATCTGCTACTCTGGTCCATTCATTGGAACTATTTATGATCTGAACAGTTGACTCACAAATGATCTGATTACCCTTTGTGATAGCTCTTAAACCTCTTGTAAATCAACCCTTTGATTGTGCACTATTGATTGCTTTTACCCGGCCAAAAACCATAGATTAAACTCCAAACCGTGACCCAGAACCCAGAGAGAATTCTCGTTTCTGCTCCAGCACAAGCTCTGTGAAGAGACTATGCATTTCAGCGTAGTTCCCGAGAGGGCTACCTGCGTTGCAATTCAGTTTCTCTGTGTAGCAGGTGCGTTGATCAGCCTAGCGCTGCCTAGCTGAGGTTATTTGCTCACTTTTTCCAGTTTTGCCTCTGATTTTTGCAGCCTGTGATCAATGTGTTTGTCTGTTTAAAAGCCCCTTTTCTTTGCCTTAATTCCGCCTCAATTGTATAAAAGAAACTTTATTTGTTTTTGTGTGTTTGTTATGTCATTTACAGTTTCCCATTGCAAAAGTAAACTAGTCATACTGTCGTCCTTAGATTTAGATCTATCGTAAGTGTCGATTTTGATCTTAGGAGAGAGTTTATATGCTGTTGACAGTTGATTACGCTTTTACTTTTTCCTTTGGCTTGAATTTGTGAATTTCTAGTGTCGAAACAAGTGTTTACTTCAAAATCATAAAGTGTCGTAATCGTCTCTACCTTTTGATTTCGAAAAGAAGCTTGTTTGTGTTTTTCACTTGAAAGCGAATTCAAATTTGTACAACAACTTTCTTTTTAGGCATCAATAGTAAGAAAGTGAAAAACAAATACATGCACAAGTGCATTTGCATATTTGTATGGCTTGATTTAGGAAAAGTGCATTTACAGTGTGCTCTTTGCTCTTTGAGAAAAGATTGTGTCTTTCTTTTCGCCTTGTAGCTAGGATTTTCATTGCTGAAAAGAGATAAAAGCTTGCTTATCATCTTTAGATTGCATTTTAGGAATTACATCTACATCTCGTGGTGAACCCAAAAGGCAAACTTGATAAGAAAGATCAACCTAAAATAAATTCAATGAACTTAACAACGCTTTGTAACTTAACGCACAACATTTAGAGGTCTAGGCTAGAGACGTGTTCCGGCATCGTAAAGCCTGGTAACTGTTGTCCTCACTGATGGTTGGGTGATTCCTCCACCTTGAGATGATAAGTGCCAGTATGGACTTGTGCTCCCACGTACCGTCGAGTATATATTGGGAGACCCCTATAGGCATAAAACCTTTATCCATAGGAAGCCGTGTCGGCTGCCCTACTGATCGCAATGCACCGAACAGAGCATTCGGGAAGATTGACTGCCGTACCCTAAAAAGTATTCTGCAGTTTTGCAATTGGTTTGGTACTCCCTCTACCTAGACCTCCAGAGCAGTCCCTTTCGTTCCTTTTCAGACTCCTTAACGAAAGAGGTCCATCTGAGCACTTGTCACTTCAGGCTCATTAAAAATCGAAGGAGACTAGAGTCATCTTTTGTTTTTTCTCGACTCTTTAAAACTGAAAAAACAAGTTGTGTCAAAGCGTGTTAAAAATTATTTTAAACGGAATATTCATACCCTTTTCCTGCATTGATCTTTGGGTTGAGAAAATGGAGCCTACCAACCAAGGAGTTCCCCTTGGTGGAAATCCTAGTCCTTTCTCCTCTTGGGGAGATGTTGGTGCGCCCCATATGGCCACATTGTCGCTTCCAGGACTGACAATTGGCTTGCCAGTATGGCTCTTCTCAACCAATGTCATTCAGAACACCACTATTCCTGAACAATCGAATCAGCAATTAGACGAGTCCAGAGTTACCCACCAGCCTTCTACTTCCTCTAATTCTTCCTCTCCTCCTTCCTCTTCGCTTGACGGGACTGGTAAAGCTAAAAGCCAAGTTCCTAAGGAGAAGAAGGAAAAGAAGAAGAAATAGAAAAAGAAGAAGGAGCCAAAGGCGAATAAGGGAAAACGAGTGTCGTCTAATGAGAATCCACACATAGCACCGACCAGGCCTAAATCGCCATGTGTCATTTGTAGAGGAGACCACTTTCACAGAGATTGTCCTTGCATCCCCCGGATACTAAGGGACTGGTCTCCTCGTTTGCACAATCCAGTGTCATCAACCTCTGGAGATCATGTCGAAATCACACCGTCAACTAGTGAAAGTGAAGCCCCAGGACAAAAAGGGAAAGCTAGATTTCCCTGTAGACTGTGCGAAGGTGACCATGCCCTCCATCGTTGTCCCTTCTTAGACGAGGCTAAAAGAGTTTTCGATGATCGTCTGGTTTCACCGTTACGACTTCCTCCTGGATATAAAAAACTCTTGCTGAGTCCGTCACTAGTTGAGAACCCAGCTGGCCCGCTCAAGTGGTCGGCTGAAGCGTCTATCATTGAGGATAAACCAACTGAATCCATACCAGACGAAAGTCAAAAGGTCGAGGCGGCAGTTGACCCGATCTTGCCTTCAGAGGTTTTATCTTCGAATGATACAGTCACTGAAGAGAATAAGGATGACACCATCCAAATTATCTTCATCAACACAGACTCCGACGAACATGGGGGCAATCCACCCATTCCTTTACCGCAGGAAGGAAGTTCGTCAGAGCCATACCCGGCCGTCTACTCGGTCCCACCTCCAAGAAACCTAGTTGTATCCTTCGACTGGAATCAACTAGGCAGACCCCGTTTGCCAGCAAGCATACCATTCCGAATTATCGTTCAAATATATAGAATGGTCATGGCTGGCACCATCATAGATGAGAGGGCTTCTGTGAGTATCCTTTCCTCTATTGCTTGGAAAGCGCTTGGTTCGCCATCGTTGTTGCCTAAAATGAGAAATCTGACAGGCTTTGATAAAGGAACAAGTCAACCTTTAGGGATCCTTCCCGATGTGCCCATAACATTGAGAGGGAAGACAGTTCGCATGAACGACATGGTCATTCAAGGACCCTTCGATTATAACCTACTCCTTGGACGAGACTAAATTTATTTCATGGAAGCCATTGTCTCCTCACTCTTTAGAGTAATGTGTTTTCCACACGAAGGAAGAGTGGTCAAGCTCATGGACCAGCATTCATTTCTCGGATCACGCATAGCAAATAGTCATATACTGTCCCTGAATGGTCTCTTCATGCAAGAAATGTCTCAATCCCCAGTCCGTCCTCCCGATGAGCGCGAGTAATTCGGAGGGATATGACTGAAACCCAGGGGGCATGCATCCTGGCCTGCTTCGGCAGGAAAACTTCGGGTATAGAGTAGGTTTCTGCGGGAGAATATGACTAGTCCGTACCCCGTCCGTGATTAGAAGGGGGGTTGTTCTAGAATAAAATTCTCTTGTCAAAGTTATGAGAGTTGGTTGATCTCGCCACTCACCTTTGCCTATTTTGGTAGACATCGCCGAAGAAGTGTTTTGTTTGCATCGCGTATAGAACAATCTTTGGGTAACCTGTAAGAGGTAGGCCTCTCCTGATAGAACAAATGTTTTGTCTGCAAATTGAGGGGTAACTTTGAAACTCTATTTTATAACTGGGGGCATGCAAACCTTTTGGCATGCAAGCAAGGGGTGGCTATTTATTTTTTAAATTTTTAGGACCTCTAACCCTTTAAACTTGTAGGATTAGTCGTCACCAAACTTGCATAAAGAAAGGATGTGGGGCAAAAATCTAAAAGTTTCCATTTTTATATGAGACATTCTTATCATATGACTGGATTAATCGAGCAGTTTTAGCGCATAGTTCAAGCTCGTTAAAAAATAAACATAAGATCGAGTAGTTTTAGCACATAGTTCAAGCTCGTTAAAAAAATAAACATAAGATCGAGCAAATGTTTCCACCCGCGTTTAAGCTCATTAAAAAATGAACTATCCTCCGGTAAATAACCACCGTGAATGAAGCCTTTTCAGCCATTAAAGCCTTGGTTGTGTTTGCACCGTCACCTCCACTTTTCCATTGGCCGATCATTCACCTCCATTTGATTGTTTACCCATTTTGAGGAACAACTGCGAAGAGTGATTTCACTAGCCATCCTTGTGACACGCCGTGATTGGAAAATTCCAAACCTTACCTGGAATCAGCTGCTACCCGTTTTATCACTCGTTCCTCAAAAGACGAGTCTTCTTTAAGCTCTTTTCATCTGACTTGTAAAATATGAAAATATTGCCGAGTTTTGGCCTTCCAGCTTGTTAAAGCGATAGGAGGTGCTATCCCTCCTCTAGATTTTAATCTTTTTGGACCTGAGGGATTATTGCACAAAAAGATCAAGCGCTTGTTTTGTTCGGCTCGTTAAAACTATCGAAAATTCATCCCTTCTGTATTGTTTTATACTTTTTCGGACTTAAGGGATTAGATGACGAAAAAGGAACTTTGGAGTTACCTTTACGTACCTTTTCAGACTCTCTAAAAATGAAAAGGACCGAGTTATCTTTGTCGTTAGACTCGTTAAAAAGATTAATAGCAACAAACTCGTCTTTAGACGAGAACGAGTTTCACTATTGCTAGGCTCATTAAAACATAGCGATGGGTTTGCCCGAAGGGAAAATTATAGAGCAAGCATATGTTATCCTCCTCAAGCTTGACAAAAATAAAGAGGTACTGGTCAGAAATGACTGGGGAAAAATTGGGAAGAAAACTCAAAGAAACTTTATTGGTAGCAGGTCGCTCTTGAACATGACACTTCCACTCCGTGCCAGAGTCGGGTTGGGTTGTTTCATTCACCGGTCACATCACCATGGTCACGCCATACCATCCACATTTGGGGTAAATGCTACCGATCCATCACATAAGTGTCGCTGACATGTTCAAGAGAAGTCATCCAGAGAAGTCACCCGTGTCCCATCCACTACCATACATTATACATCACTATTTCATGACCGCCACCCTGAACCGTATATCACCAGATCGTTTTCACCTCCATCAAAATCATTTGATCCATTCCATGTCACTGATGTGGGATTCATTAAGGCCCTCCTTTGACGGATCGCTTCTTGTCGACATCAGCTCATTATCCAAGAAGTTGATATAGGAACACCCCTCCAGTACTTTGAAGCTTGCATGCCTCAATGGCAAGTTTCTCACTTCCGGCGACAGGTATACATCAATGACCTTCGACCGGAAGATTTTGCGTGGTGTTCGACGCCAAGTCCTTTATTCACACCACGTGAATTGTACTGCAGTACCTTGAGGGTCATTATCATTATCAGTGATTCCTCTCGCGCTTGTTAACAGTTTACATCATTGACTGGTAATCAAGCGATGTCTTTCCATGTTCGACTTCAAAACATTTCTCACATGGATCGACTTGTACTTAGAGTGAAGATCGGACGAGATTGAAAACCCCGGATCTAGTTTCATCCATCCGGGCTGCGATATATATTCAGGAAAAATAAAGACATTGAAATGTACAACGTTGTAGCACAGATAATCATCCTACCAAAAGGATGATGACTTCGTCAGAATCATCAGTCTACCAGCAGACAATTGTCTGTCCTATGTACATGAAAATGAATTTATAAAGCTAAGCATGGGAATGCCCACCTCAGCTAGATCATGAAAACAGTATGAAAATAATGTATTGTATTGTATCTTATTACAGGTCTCCTCCCCAGCATTAGAAGAACTTCGGATCCTCCTAATAAAGCATTTCACCCGATAAACGGCCTCATACTTTAGGGGGCAACTGTTATAGACATTTTTGTGCCTTACAGCTATAAGCATAAAATGTCCATAAACCAAGGGATCCTAAGTCCCTAAAAGTGTTTTTCCAGCTCCTAAAGAAACAAGGTCAACAAATTACAGCTTCTCCCAGAAGTTCTCCACCAGAAACTGCTCAAAACTAGTCAAAACAGGATCATTTCAGGTGCTCCACTAGCTAGCTGCGTTGCAAAGCACCCAAATACACTGGCTAGGTGCATTGCAACGCACTTGAATGCACTACCAGGGTGCGTTGAGTAGGAAATGACAAGTGGCAGAGTCATTCCACGAGGTGGAGAGACAATGGAAGCTTCCAGAATCTTCTCCAATGACACTTGCCTCACTGAATTCGACCAGTGATGAGTAAGAGGCTCTCAGTCTCCAAGTGGAAGCAAGAGCTGATAGAGAGAAGCCACTAATCAATTCATGAGCTGACTCATCCTCTTTGCATACATCTATATATGGATCCCTCACCAAGAGATCCAGAGGCTGGAATTTTGTACATTGCAGAGAATTGTTGTTGGTTTTGTGATAGATATCAGAGTATTGGGTGATTTATGATTTGTTGGAGGTGAAGAAGGGATTCTATGCTGGGAGGTTGATGCTGGATCAGGAATCATCGGTTGTAACTCCTCCTGGATCTTCTTGTTTTATCAATAAAACTATTTGAGTTTCTCCTACATGCTTGTATATCCTTGATGTGTGTTATATTTGTATGTTTAGCTTAAAACTGATCCTAAGCATTTTATGAACATAAATATATGTCTTTGTGTAGTTTCTTGCTTCTGTGAACTTGCAGGAACTTGGTAATGCTGGGCAAGTGAGGGAGCGGATAGCTGGGATCTGCCAAAGAGAAGAGAGATTGGATCAAAGGACTAGCGCAAGACATAGGTTGGTTCATCTTAATCATCTTCGTTTATAGTTCATAAAGGAGAATACAAGAGTAGTTTTCCCTGTTTGTTTCTGAGGTCTCTGTCACAACCCAGTGGGATAGGGTCATTCTGAATAGACACTTTTCCTGAAAACACTCGTGACTCTTCATCTACTCTATGACTGTTACATCCAACTATTGACACTTGAAAAGACATTACATTACAATGCACGTGTACCCATATAAAAAAAAATGGCTTGAGTGAGCCATGTTAGACATCACTCTAACTTAGACAACCATGGAAGTCCAACTCAACATCCTCATGTTGATTGATAGTAACATATTGATGCCAAGATCGATAGTCCTTGATGGTGTTCTTGTGCTCCGTGGTGACATCTCCCTGGAACCTGACTCTTGCCTCCATAACATCCGGGTACACTAATAGAGCTCCTCTGTCCAACTCATCTAAAAGAATGCAAATCATTGTCTTCAATGCAGTCGGACCAACAACATACTTGTGCATGATATCAACACTGATGGGCAAGTCTGGGCTAGTGGCAATGCGCATCAAATCGTCGAAGTACAATTCAAGCTCTAGTCGGACCTGTTTCATTGTCTTTTCTTGGGTGAGAGTCCCAATAGATTGGATCACATGTGTGCACACCACAACATCCATACTCTTGAATACTCGTGCATGAGAAGCATGTATGCTAGTGATAAGCTGTGGGAGCTCTTCATAGTTTCACATCCAACTTCAGATACATGCTTTCAGCGCGACCGCATTGGCCATCATCGTCTTAGGCATGTGAAGAGGGTCTCCCTTGTATTTCATCATCCATTTTGTCATGTCATCAATAGCAACATGCAAGTTTGTCAAGATACATGTTCTTCTCACACATCGTTACTACCATTCGTTGAGATGGACGACTGCCTTATGCACTGTAGCAAACTTGGAGTACAACACTCACATAACTGTGTCAAGGGACATACTTCATCTAGTATTGCATTCTTCAGTTCGGCTTGAGTGGACACTATCAGCAAGTCTCCTCCTTGCTTGGATGTATGCATTTCCTTGGCCATTCGCTCATTCTCAACTATCGAAAAGAAAACACTTGAGCTATTGTCTTTAGCATACACTCTAGTTGCATTGACCAAGGCTATTAGATTTTTGCACACATCAGTCAAATCACTCGTTCCTCAACTTGCGCTGGAGATGTATGATCCTCTGGAGTTGACACTCTATGATACTGCACAAATCTATGTTGAGACTCATTGAATGAGATGATGTGCATCTCTTCTTCCCGCTAATCACCAAGGATCTCAGTGCCTCCTTGGTCACTTGAGCCTTGCTCACCATCTGGATACAGTGAAGTGGGTGAGTCAACCTCTTGGTGATGAGGCATGAGGTCGGTGTGCTATTCCAACTCCTGCTGCTCCATGTCTACATCCAACTGTTGAATTATTTATTCTATCTCATGAGTGAAGTATTGCTCTTGCGATGGTTAATCCTGTCTTCCTAAGGCCAACTGATTTGATAAGTCCACTACCTGTACAGGCACTGTTTCATCTGTTTGCACATGTTGCACCCCTTGTTGTACCTACTGTTATTTCTCTTCCCTCTCCTATTTGTGTGGCTCTTGTTCCTTTTGGAGTTGCTCCTTAATCTCATGCAACTCCTTCTCTGTCTCCTCCATTCTTCTCTTATCCCTCTACCTTTGTGCAATTCGCATGTCACGCTGGTGCATCTTTTCCTCTATAGCCATAGCTGCCTTCTCTACAAATGGATCTACTCGAAACTTGTAGCTTTCCTCTTCCTCCATGTGATCGACAATCTTCCTCTTTCCTTTGTCGTGCATTGGTATGCTTTCTTGTGCTACAACTGCTGGTGCTAGTGCTGGTGCTCTCCAAGATGTTGCTTCATTTTGCTTTGCTAACCACAACACAACGAAGCCAACTTATTCATTGGGTATGGAGAAACTGTAGCAATATCTCCATGGGTCCTCCTCAGCCCAGAAACTGTAGCAATATCTCCATGGGTCCTCCTCAGCCCAATAAAATGCCCCATGGATCCATTTGAACTGAACTCTCATGTAGTGATATTTCACAATGCAATATGGGTCATACAGATTGAAACTACGAATGTCGAATGGATACTTCTTCATCAGTTCTACTTCAACATCTGCTTGCTTGATACTCCCGATCTCATATAACCTAATACGGAATGGAAGAGTAGGCCAAGGTGCCTTCTTCTTCCAATGAAGTCTAGCTATCAATCCTGCTGAGATGTGATATGATGCTTC
Organism: Pinus tabuliformis; assembly: GCA_031772625.1. Lineage (NCBI taxonomy): Eukaryota > Viridiplantae > Streptophyta > Pinopsida > Pinales > Pinaceae > Pinus > Pinus tabuliformis. The sequence goes on along the minus strand of CM062805.1, from coordinate 737,230,180 downwards.
CTACATGATGAGTATGTCCAAGGCAAAATTTGGTAGAACATAAAGAGGTTTCTCCGCGCTGAACATTAAGATGAAGGTGCCGGACAGTGAGGCATACTAATCAACAATGTCTAACAGTTCCTCCATTACTTCCTTCGACATGCAGGGAGGGTACTGTTCAAATATTAACTTGTAAACTAGGGTTACACAATGATTAGACAGTTGTGTGATTACTCCTCTAAAGCTGCATTCAGACAATAAATTGAAATATGTGTTCACAACAGTCTTCGTCGATGACCATGCCCAGTCCAAACCCGGGAACTCTTGTCGGGAACAGATTGCATCTAAGATGTAGACAAACATGTAAATCTTTGTATGCATACCTCTTGGTGATTGTCGAGCCTTCATTACCTATTCCTTTAGCTGATGAGCCAACATGCCGGACCAGTTACATGGTTTTCCTTCTTTATCCTATTAGTCCAGTGCAATCACCCAACTCTGTGGGAAGGTTTCCATTTTTTCTTAGCCATACAGTCAACATGCAAATATGACCAAGTACTGATACACCTACCATAATATCTTTGTCTTATAGATCTAGTTAGGTGTTAACATGAATCGAGTCGACTCCTTTACCTAATTCTTCAGAATGTCTCTGGAGTTAGCATTGTTGTTGGGTAAGTTGAAGGGTGTCGTCATGATAATCAAGGGCTCTGACATCTGATACATCTCATCATAATCTCATGCCTAGAATTTTTCAAGCTTCATCCCACTAACACTACTCAAGGTCATCGTCTTGGGATCAATGTGAGAGACGATCCAGTGTATCATGTCCATGGATGGGAACACAGAGTATCTGCATGCAATCCGGTACAATCCGGACTTGTGAATGTTCACATACACTTGATGGTCTTTGTGGTATTGCTCAAAAGTGCCTACAAATGCTTCATTGACCTCTTGCCACATCATCTTGATGTTCTTGTCTAGAAACAACTTTGTATCTTCATAGATCGATAGACTAGAGGACACTTGCTCAACTGCTACTCCAGATGCCTTTCCGTCAATGTCCTATGATCCCTCTCTCTTGAAAGCCATTGATATTGTACTACTAAGAATTGGATGAACACCTAAATTATCCAGAGACAAGAAACATGCATGGAAAGAAATCTATCAGCAAAAACCAAAGAAAATTTTGGGAAAGACATAGCACATACCTGGCGAACTGATAGGAAAGATTACGCAATTTCTTCTGGGAGGTTGGGTGACTAGCTGCCAAAACTACACAGAAGGTAGTATGGGTTATCTGGAGGAAAGACTAGTTGCTCGCTGTTGGGATTGTGCAATGCACAATTCCAACTGGAAGTGACTGCAGGCTCATGGACCACATTATGCAATTTTTTGGGCCAACAGTCATTGTCCCTCGAAATGCGTAAAATAGTCTTGGAGGATAGTGGTTGGGCAGGAATGTGCATTTCTAAAGAGGAAGACAGAGACTTCCTTCCCCATATTATGCAATGTTGTCTTAGAGAAGGTAGAGTCCAGGCCGAGGTTGGCCAGACTCGCCGACAGGAAACTGAAAGGAAATATGAAAGTGAATGCATGGCGACACTAAGTGAAAGCAGAAGTGATTGGAAGTGCATGAAAACATGAGTGAAAGATTAAGTAAACAAATCAACATGCATGTGGGCGAAGCGAGTCACTAAATTGGTGACCATTAGTGCAAAACAATTTCATGGATGTGAAAGCAGTGAGATAGCAACGAAAACTAAAACAATGCTAGGAAAAGCTAGTATACATGTAAATGATAGCAAGCATTCAAAGAAATCAAGAAAACAACACTCACACAAGTGAAAACACAAAAGCAACATAAATGTTGAAAAAGACAAGTTGAGGCCACTTACCCATGAAAAATTGAGCTAGATGTGTCCAAGAGTCCTGGATTTGCTGCGGGATGTCAGAGCTCCAAGATTGACGTGAAATAATGAGCTCTGGTGAATCGAATAAATAAGTTTGGTCTCATGATGCACATGCCACAAATCTAGGAAAAAGCGACACTTGGAGGAAAGTTTCTAAAACAACTTTGCATGTAACCTCTAGCTGCTAAAAATAGCTCCCTGAATCATGGGATGCCTTTTACATGTTGCCTTTTGATATTCTAGGAAAAAGAAAGCCATGCATCTAAGTCAAGTTTCCTTGGTCCCATGTGGAATTAGTCAACCAAACTACCCATGCATGAAGCTACTCAACTACTGGAAGGAAATGTGCATTTTTGGCTGGGAGCTGGGCTAGTTTCCCAAGAGATTTGCATAATTTCTAGGCAGAGTAGCTGACGATTTCCAAAATTTGCTCAAATTCTGGGCTGAGAAACCTTGCTGAGGAAAATTGCGCAATTTTCACTGTGAGCGTTGACTGGCAGAATTGCACAATTCTGGAGCCCAACAGGCTGCTAGACAGGATTACACAATTTCTAGAGGGAAAGTTGGTTTCCCTCTAGAAATGTGCAATTTATTGGGGGAGTTTGTCAGCCTGCAGTTGGACCAAGTCTGGATGAATAGCCCGTGAGGGGAATGCTTCAAGCTCTAATCGACAGGCTACCTTTGTGCAAGAAAAACATTGAAACTTGTGTACTTGATGAAGAAAGACAAGGTGCTATGAAAGGTTGGTAGGGAGGCTCCCAAACGAAGCTAAGGTAAAATTTTGGAGGATGTTTGTAACCGCTACAACACTTGGCAACATACTGGTAGAACTCGAGCTCTTTGAATGTACCTTGTTCATGGAAAGCAAGTCTAACACCTCTGGAAGTATTGTTCAGTTCTTAGTTCATCTTGGTTTCACACTAGATTAATTGTAAAATTAGCATTTTCCAAGCTCTTGGTTGATTGACACACATTCCAAGCCAAGGAAACATAGTTCTTTCGATTGGGGTTGAGGGGTATATTGGTGCACAAGAAGTATAGTTTTCAGAGTCTTAGTTTCATCTCTGGTGTTGCTCCGCTGCCAACAGGCCTGGACAGTACCTCAGTGGAGTCACATAGGAGCACAATCATGGCTCCGCTACCAGTGAGCCTGGTTATTACCCTGATGGAGTTACTTGCATCACCTCTCTATGCAAGAAGCCTTTCTCTTCTTTTTCCTTATTGATTTTTCATTTTGAATTTTTTGACTTCTCATAATTTCTTTTATTTTTATTATTTATTTTTCATTTTTTTCAACTATGCATAGCACTTATTCATTTCAAGGGTGGAAGAGGGATCCTGACTTATTGAGAGAAAAAGAAGTTGTTCCAGCAAAGAAATAGTTTATTATATATCTGACGTGCCTGTTAAGGTTTTCCCCCTCACCTTACTCTACTTGACTGAGCTAACAAGGGTTAACCCATAAACAACCGACTAGAGTAGTTGATACTAGTTAGGAGGCAAGAATTTTGTTTTCACTAAGGTTAACTTCGAACAATACATATTTTCATTCAACGTATCATGGACTAAAAGTAACAAGTTCTTCATACAGAGGCAAGATGATAGATAGCCAAGTAGTGATAGCTGTACAAGTCCTCTCGTACTTTACCTAGCTTGTTTCAAGAGTCGTACATGGTTTCATGCAAAACTAACCTACGAACAAGACAAGAAAACTAACAAACAACAAAGCAAAGCGAGAGAAGAAGAAAAAGCGAAAGCAAAGAAAGTAAGAAAACAAGCAAGCAGACAAACAAACAAACAAAGCAGGTAAGCAAACAAGCATGCAAGCAAGCTGACAGAAAGAAAACACTACTCCTACTCCTAAAAAAATGGTGCATGGACCTAATCACGTGAAGTGATATTTCCAATGCAGCCACTGGCACATTGGTTGACCCATGTTGGTGAAGGCTTGGTCCGCAAGAAACCCAGTTGTGCGAACCGGCAAGCAAGAAAAATATAACAATGAAGACAACCACACTTCGCATTTCAAAGTGCCCACAGGAGATAAGTTAGTGAAATTCTGTGATGAGCAGTCTGTGGACTTATCATGGTGTTGTGCGACACTACATGCAACTTTGAAGCATAAGCACGCTCTTGACTGTGACATGTAAGAAAACGAAAGAAATAAGGATAACTAGCGTGATGCATGAGTGCTTGCAATGTAAGATTCCTCCAATGCATGGGCGATGGGATCATGTAGTTCGGGTGGAGAAAGGATGATCTGTGTGTGAGATGGATCTTCAATGCATATAGATGAGTGATGAGGAGTCTTGGGTGATTGAACAATTTCCTGATTGGAAGTGAGAATAACCCCAAGAGAGCGAGGACTTGACATAACCATCAGCTTGATCTGAGGTGCCTCGATAGTCTTGGGTGTTTCAACTTCATCATCAGATAGATCATCATAGACCAATGGCTTCGAAAGATCAAATGCGATAGAGTCATGATCGTGATCGAATATGGGTATAAATGGACCACGACCGCCATGATCGGCAAAATCAAAGATTTCAGCAACATCCTCATGATCAAATGAATTAAATAGAGGGGTAGATGAAAAGTGGACAAATTCATCCTCTGTGTCTCCAGTAAAGACAGATGAAAGATCAAGTGGATTTTTAATGAATAACTAATCCTCTCTGTTGTGAAATAATGGACCAACCAGGGAAAATTTTAAGAACCCCCCCTAAATTTATAAATATAATAAATGGGGGAATCTCCATGGTATATAGGAAAAATGGAAGGCGATTTTATCAATAATATAATATTTGTATATAATTTTTTGGCGAATCTCTCACCAGGCATGGCGAATATTTTACTCAATTATAAAATCTTGTAAGATCTTGGCGAGTCTTTCACTAAATAATAAAACTTTGTAAAGTCCTAGTGAATCTTAGCATAGGCTACATGCTGGTTTAATTCCCCCATTTAAATAGGCTACATTCCAGGTGAATACCATGGGTCAATACCATGTGCCATTTTGGTGAATACCATGGGTCAATACCATGTGCCATTTTTATTTTTATTAATTCTAATATTAGGGTTAATAATGGTATTTTGCATGGTATTAATAACAATCTAGTCCATGGTATTTGTCCCATAGTATTTTGGCCATAGGTTTCACCTAAATATAACCCATTTTTTGAGTGTTCGTAAATATAAGGTGACTTATGGAGTAAATGTAAAAAAATGTTTTATTTGTTTACCATACCTCTCGTTTATTTATATTTTTATTAATTTACCATACCTCTTTTACAAATATGGTATTTGGCCCATAGGATTCACTTAAATAAAACCTCTTTCTTGAGCCTTCATAAATAGAACGAGGGTTATGGACTAAATATAAAAAGAGGTTTTATTTATTTACGATACGTCTAGTTTATTTATATTTTTATTTATTTACCATACCTCCACTTTACTTATATTTTTATTTGTTTACACCCTTACATGTATATAAGGTGACTTATGGAGTAAATATAAAAAATGTTTTATTTATTTACCATACCTCTCATTTATTTATATTTTTATTAATTTACCATACCTCTTTTATAAATATGGTATTTGGCCCATAGGATTCACTTAAATAAAACCTATTCTTGAAAATGGGCGAATGGATTCACTTAAATAAAACCTATTCTTGGAAATGGGTGAATGGAAGGTTGTAAGTCCTAATTTCAAGGGCTAAATTTACCTTTTTTACCCTCTCCCTTAAAATAAGGTGGGCTATTTGAGGTGATTTGTAAAAATGTACTATGATGCAAAATATTCGCCCACTAAAAATTTAAAACCCCTTAATTTCGCCAAAGGGCGAACATTCGCCCCTAAAATTATCCTTGGGAGCAACATCCAATGTTTTCTGTGAGTGATCAAAAATGGGTGCTTCCATGTATGGAGATACACATACGGAATCATGCATGGCAAGTTCACCAACGATGTCAAGAAAGAATGGAGGGGGCTCAGATGGAAGGGAATCATCCTTCACCGAGTTTTGATGCTCAAGCTCCCACTCATACTCTTCATGAATGATAGTGCATGTTGGTTGTGCAACACCAACTCCGTTAGTGGCTTGTTCCTCATTCACAACAAGTGTAGAGTCCGGAATGGAAGAACACAATACAATATCATCCAGAGGAACAACCGAGTGTGAAGATGAAGGTCGTGGAATAGAATGCATATGACAACTCGAAGGACTCACAACAAAATCTGCGCAAAAATTAAGTGAAGTGATGTTGGGAGGATATGAAAGTTGAACAGGGGTGAGAGCATGATCCTCAACACCACTCGGCAGTGGTGGATTTGTTTGATGAGGGGATGGTAGATGGTCAGTCATGACATTGACCACATCTAGATGAGATTGCGCAGCTTCATCAGTGAAGAATTTTGAGTGAGGCTTGATTTCAAACTTCTACTTGGGATGAGAAGATTTCTTGACGCAATACTTGAATCAGTCCCAAAGATAGAGGAATTTCATATAGCTCCTCAGAGCTTGAAACTGCAAGTCATGGAAGCATTGCCAAAAATCCATAATCGGTTCATGCGGAGCCTTCTGTTGCAATAGAATTTTTTGGTCAAGATGGTCTGGATCAAAATGATAGAAAGTGTCTTCAATGAGATCACAAAAGTGCTCAAGTGATTGCACGTTGTCATTCGGTAGGCTGAACAACCATCAAAGTGGAGATTCACAAAGTGTGTGTGCAAGCAGCAAGTTGGCCTGTTCGTCAGAACACCCATCTTCCTCACAAAGCATGGAAATAAAGTCATGTAAGTACTTAGGCCAGGCCACTTCGCCTTCACCATCATACGTGTAAGTGGACAAGTGATTGAAAAAATCCCTCATGATGGTGTCATCTTCATGATTCTAAAAACATCACGGAGGGAGAAGAGTGCAAGAATCCATGAAAGATATGAAAAGGTTCTAAACTGGATGAGAGAACACAACTTGTCATCTGGCCCTCCTAGCAGGAGAAATGTTGACAGTGTTGGACCCACCAACATGTCAGAGGATCTCCCCGGTAAGAAGTCCCAATTAGACCTCAGACCATTTGGTGTAGGAGTCCCAACAATGGGTTGTATGGTAAGGCTTTGAACGCAATTTCGCACAGAGGAAAGTAAGATAACTCTGCTGGTAGCAAGGGTGTGACATCTGCAGTGAGTCAAGGAAGGTGCATGAGAGGTTCTAACACATGAGGGTTGAGATGAATGCACACCTGGGTAACCTATGATAGCATGCATTTAGGAAGGAAACACATGAGAAAAGATGCATCACAACATGGAAGGTAAGTTAGCGACCAATCCAAAGTGATGGTTAACCCAACAACACATTTCAAAAAGATTCATACATACTTATATAGAATAGTCTACACATGCACGCGTAAGAAAGAAAATACATATATCATTTAGAGTAAACCAGATAGCATAGAATACAATACAACATATGCATGAAATGTACTGGCTCTTGTTATATTAAGAAGTGTAAATTCCATTCATACAATACATCCATGTCCAACCACTAGTCACGATAGAGAAATGTTACAACCACAACCGCCTGCTCCTCCAAAGAGATGTACTAGCTCTACTCAGTGGAGAAGACAAGGCTTGTTACAATACTATCCAAGCTCTTTCCAATATAGTCTTATCAGAAGCTTAGCTAACTAGAAGCCTATGCAATGATTTAGGAGGGACTATTTATAGCAAAGGGTGGGGTGACCCTTGACATTCCCTTTTGTGATAGTTCAACTACCCTCATGACTCTTCATCTACTCTATGATTGTTACATCTAACTATTGAAACTTGAATTACACTTGACAAGACATTACATTACAATGAACATGTACCCATGTGAAACAAAATGGATTGAGCAAGCCATGCTATACATCACTCTGACTCAGACAACCATGGAAGTCAAATTCCTCAACCTCCTCATGATGATCGATAATAACATACTAATGCCAACATTGGTAGTCCTTTATGGTGTCTGTGTGTTTTGTGGTGACATCCATTTAGAACCTGACTCTTGCCTCCATAGCATCCAGGTACACTGCTCAGACTCCTCTGTCCAACTCATTTGAAAGCATCCAGATCATTGCCTTCAATGTAGCCAGACCAACAACATACTTGTGCATGATGTCTGCATTGATGGGCAAGTCTAGATTAGTGGCAACGTGCATCATCTCGTCGAAGTACGAATCAAGCTCTAGTCAGACCTGTTTGTTTGTCTTCACCTAGGTGAGAGTATTAATAGATGGGATTGCATGTGTGTACACCACAACATCCATACTCTTGAATACTCATGCATGGGAAGCCTATATGCTAGTGACAAGCTACGGGAGCTCTTCATGGTTCTGGATCTGACTCCAAATATATGTCTTCAACTCGACTGCATTGACCCTCATCATCTTAGGAAAGTGAAGCGGGGCTCCATTGTATTTCATCGTCCATGTTTGCATCTCATCAACAATAGTATGCAAGTTCGTCAAGATACGTGCTCTTCTCACACATCGCTGCTACCATCCGTTGAGATGGACGACTTCCTTATGCACATTATGAAAATTGGAGTACAATGCTCACATAACTTTGTTAAGGGACAATACTTCATCTATCGGGCAGACGCTACCACCAGGTCTCCTCCTTGCTTGGTTGTTTGTAGTTCCTTCACCATTCACTCATTCTCAGCTATTAGAAAATGAAAACTTGAGCTAGTGGCTTCGGCATACACTCTAGTTGCATCATCCAAGGATGTTGGATGTTTGCGCACATCAATCATGATCACTCATTCCTCAAAGTGCGCAGGAGATGTATGATCCTCCAGAGTTGACACTTTGCGAGACTACAAAACTCTATGTTGAGACTCGTCAAATGAGATGTTGTGCATCTCTTCTTCTGACTAATCACCAAGGATCTCAGTGCATCCTTGATCGCTTAAGACTTGCTCATCATCTAGATGCAGTGAAGTAGGTGAGTTGACCTCTTGGTGATGAAGCATGAGGTCGGTGTCCTATTCCAACTCTTGTTGCTTCATGTCTACTTCCAACTGTTGAAGTGCTAGTTCTATCTCATGAGTGAAGTCTTGCTCCTGCGATGGATCAGCCTGTCTACCTTATGCTAGCTGATATGATAAGTCCACTACTTGTACGGGTGTTGTTTCATCTATTTGCACATGTTGCGCCTCTGCTGTACCTGCTGTTGTTGTGGCTCCCTCTCTTGTTTGCGTAACTCTTGTTCATCTCATGCAACTCCTTCTCTATCTCCTCCATTCTTCTCTTATCACTCTACGTTTGTGTGATTCACATGTCGCATTGGTGCCTCTTTGCCTCTATATCCATAACTATCTTCTCTACTAATGGATCTACTCGAAACTTGCAGCTTTTCTCTTCCTCCATGTGATCAACAATCTTCCTCTTCCCTTTGTCATGCATTGGTATCCTTGCCTCTGTTGCAACTAATGTTGCTGGTGCTGGTGCTCTTCGAGATGATGTTTCATGTTGCTTCGCTAACGACTCCACAGTGAAGCCAACTTGTTCATTGGATCTAGAGAAACTGTATCAATATCTCCATTGGTCCTCCTCGGCTCAATAAAATTCTGCATGGATCCAATTGAACTAAACTCTCGTGCAGTGATCTTTCACAATGCAATGTGGGTCATTCGGATTGTAACTTTGAAGGCCAAATGGATACTTCTTCATCAATTCTTCTTCGACATCTGCTTGATTGATACTCCATATCTCATATAACCCGATCTACATTGGAAGAGTGGGCCAAGGTGCCTTCTTCTTCTGGTGCAGTCTAGCTATCAATCCTACCGAGATGTGATATGCTACTTCCTATATGACGAGTACGTCCAAGGAAAATTTTGGTAGAACATGCAGAGGTCTCTTCGCATTGAACATTTTGATGATGGTGCCAGAATGTGAGGCATACCAATCTATAATGTCTAATAATGCCTCCATTGCTTCCTTCGACATGCAGGGAGGATCCTGTTCGAATATCATCTTGTGAACTAGGGTAACAAAATGATCGGACATCCATGTGACTACTCCTCTGAAGCTACATTCGAACAATAACTTGAAATATGTGTTCACAACAGTCTCCACCGGTGACCACGCCCACTCCTAGCCTGGGAACTCCTATTAGGCACAGATTGCAGCTAAGATGTAGGCGAATATGTAAATATCTGCATGCATACCTCCAGGTGACTATCGAGCCTTCGTTACCTGTTCCTTCAGCTGATGAGCCAACATGCCAGACCAGTTACATGTTTTTCCTTCTCTAGCAAGTTGACCCAGCACGATCACCCAACTCTGTGGGAAGGTTTCTGTGCTTTCTTGGCCATACAGTTGACATGAAAATATGACGAAGTACTGATATGCCTTCCGCGGTATCTTTTTCTTATAGATCTAGATCGGTGTCAACCTGAATCGAGCCGACTCCTTTACCCAATTCTTCAGAATGTCTCTGGAGTTAACACTATTGTTGGGTAAGCTGAACAGATTCTTCAATATATTCATGGGCTCTAACATATCATACATCTCATCATAATCTCATGCCTAGAAGATTGCAAGCTTCGTCCCACTGACACTTTTCAAGGTCATCGTCTCGGGATCGGTGTGAGAGACGATCTATTGTATCATGTCTGCGCATGGGAACACGGGGTATCTGCATGCAATATGGTACAAGATGGACATGTGAATGTTCACATACACCTGACGATCTTCAAGGTATTCCTCAAAAGTGCCTGAAAATGCTTCATTGACCTCTTGCCACTTCATCTTGATGTCCTTGTCTAGAAACATCTTTGTATCTTCATAGATCGGTAGACTAAAGGACACTCGCTCAACTGCTGCTCCAGCTGACTTTCCATTAGTGTCCTATGATCCCACTCTCTTGGAAGCCATTGATCCTCTTCTGCTAAGAGGTGGATGAACACTTGAAATATCTAGAGATAAGCAACATGCATGACAAGAAATTTGTCAACAAAAACCAAAGAAAATTCGGGAAATGACATAGCACATACCTAGCGAACTTATAGGTAAGATTGCCCAATTTCTTCTAGGAGGTTGGGTGATTGGCTGCTATAACTGTGCAAAAGGTAGTCTAGGCTGTCTAGGAGGCAAAACTATCAGCTTGATTTTCGCAATGCTCAATCCAGACTGGCTGTTGGCTGTTGGGATTGTGCAATCCACAATTTGAGCTGGGAGTGACTACAAACTCATGGACTACATTGCACAATTTTCCAGGCCAGTAGTCACTATCCCTCAGAAATCTGCAAAATAGTCCTGGAGGACAATGGCTAGGTAGAAATGTGAATTTCTGGAGAGGAGTACAAAGCCTTCTTTCCCCAGATTATGCAATGCTGTCTCAGAGGAGGCAGAGTCCGAGTCGAGGTTGGCCAGACTCGTCGACAGGAAATTGAAAGAAAATATGAAATAAAATGCATGAAAACACTAAGTGAAATCATAAGTGATTAATAATGCATGCAAAATTGAGTGAAAGATTCAGTAAACAGATCAACATGCATGTGGGTGAAGCGAGTCATCGAATCAGCGACCATTCGAGCAAAACGATTTCATGCATGCGACAACAGTGACATAGCAATGAAAACTAAAACAATGCTAGGACAAGCTAGTATACATGTAAATGATAGCAAGCGTTCAAATAAATCAAGCAAACAACACTCGCACAAGAGAAAACACAAAAAGCGACAGAAATGCTGAAAAAGACAAGTTGAGGCCACTTAATTGTGAATAACTAAGCCAGATGTGTCGAAGAGTCTTGGATGTGTTGTGGAATGTTAGAGCTCCAAGATCGATGTGAAAGAATGAGCTCTGATGCATCAAATAAATAACTTTGGGCTCATGACGCACATGCCACAAATCTAGGAAAAAGCGACACCTGGAGGAAAGTTTCTAAAAAAATTTTCATGTAACCTCAAGTTGCCAAAAATAGCTCCTTAAATCATGGGATTCCTTTTGCTATTTGGGGAAAAATCAAGCCATGCATGCAAGTCAAGTTTCCTTGGTCCCCGGTGGAACTAGTCAACAAAACTGCCCATGCATGAAGTTGCTCAACTACTGGAAGGAAATGCACATTTCTGGCTTGGATTTGGGCTAGCTTCCCAAGATATTTGTGCAATTTCTGGGCAGTGCAGCTGACTGCTTCCTAGATTTGCACAAATTCTGGGCTAAGTAGCCCTTTTGGGGAAAATTGCCCAATTTTCACTGTGAGGGTTGATTGGAAGAATTGTGAAATTCTGGAGCCCAACAAGCTACCAAACAGGATTGCGAAATTTCTAGAGGGAGGGTTGGTTTCCCTCCAAAAGTGTGTAATTTCTTTGGGGAGATGGTTAGCCTAAAGCTGAACCAAGTCGGGATGAACAACCTGTGAGGGGAATGCATCAAGTTGTGATTGACAGGCTGCCTTTGTGCAAGAAAAACACTGAAACTTGTGTACTTGATGAAGCAAGACAAGGTGATGTGAATGGTTGGTAGGGAGGCTTTAAAATGAAGCTAAGGAAAAAATTAAGAGGGTGTTTGTAGTCACTAGAACACTTGGCAACACACTGATAGAACTCAAGCTCTCTAAATGGACCTTGTTCATGGAAAGCAAGTCTAACACCTCCAAAAGTATTGTTCAGTTCTCAGTTCATCTTTCTTTCACACTAGCTTGATTGTAAGATGTAGCATCTGCCAAGATCATGGTCGATTGAGACACATTCCAAGCCAGGGCAACACATTTGTTTCAATTGGGGTTGAGGGGTATATTGGTTCACAAGCAGTATAGTTGTCAGAGTCTTAGTTTCATCTTTGGTGTTGCTCCACTACCACTAGGTCTGGACAGTATCCCAGTGGAGTCACATAGGAACACAAGCACAACACTGCTACCAAAAAGCCTGGTCAGTATCCCGATGAAGTTATTTGCATCACCTCTCTACGCAGGAAGCCTTTCTCTTCTTTTTCCTTATAGATTTTTTACTATGAATTTTTTTACTTTTCATCATTTTTTATTTTTCATTTTTTTCAATTGTGCATGGAACTTATTCATTTCAGGCAAGAAGAGAGATCTCGAGTTATTGAGAGAAGAAGAGATTGTTCCAGTAGAGAAGTAGTTTATTATATCTCTAACATGCCTATTAAGGTTTCCCCCTCACCTTACTCTACTTGACTGAGCTGACAAGGGTTAACCCAAAAACAACCAACTAGAGTAGGTGATACTAGTTAGCACGCAAGCATTGTGTTTTCACCAAGGTTCACTTCGAATAGTACGTATTTTCCTTCGACGTATCATGGACTAAAAGTAACAAGTTCTTCATACAGAGGCAAGATGACAGATAACCAAGTAGTGATAGTTGTACAAGTCCTCTCGTACTTTACCTAGATTGTTTCAAGAGTCATACATGGTTTCATGCGAAGCTAACCTATGAACGAAACAAGTGAACTAAAAAACAACAAAGCAAACAAAGAGCAGAATCAAAATCAAAATAAAAGCAAGTAAGAAAACAAGCAAGCAGATAAACAAACAAACAAAGCAGGTAAGCAAACAAGTAGGCAAGAAAATTTACTGAAAGAAAATACTACTCCTACTCCTAAACTAATGGTGCATGGGCTTGATCATGTGAAGTGATATTTCCAATGTAGCCACTGGAACCTCGTTTGACCCATGTTGGTGAAGGCCTGGTCCGTGAGCAACCCAGTTATGTGAACCAACAAGCAATAAAGATATAACAATGAAGACAACCACACTTCATGTTTCAAAGTGCGCACGGGACATAAGTGAGTGAAAGTTTGTGACAAGTAGTACGTGGACTTATCATGGTGTTGTGAGACACTGCATGCAACTTTGAAGCATAATAATGCTCTTGACTATGACATGCAAGCAAATGAAAGAAACAAAGATAACTTGCATCATTCACGAGTGCTTGCAATGTAAGATTCCTATAATACATGAGCGATGGGATTGTGCAGTTCGTGTGGAGGAAGCATGATCTGTGTGTGAGAGGGATCTTCAATGCATACATATGAGTGATGAGGAGCCTTGGGTGATTGAAAAGTTTCTTGATCGAAAGTGAGACTAACCCCAAGAGAGCGAGGACTTGACATAACCATCAGTTTGGGTTGAAGTGCCTCGACAGTCTTGGGTGATTCAACTTCATCATCAAATAGATCATCATAGACTAGTGGCTTCGAAAGATCAATTGCGATAGAGTCATGATCGTGATCGATTATGGGAATAAATGGATCACGACCGCCACGATTGGAAAAAATCAATGGTTTCATCAGCATCCTCATGATCAGATGAATCAAACAGAGGGGTAGATGAAAATTGGACAAACTCATGCTTTGTGTCTCCAACAAAGATAGATGAAAGATGAAGTGGATTTTTTATGAATAACTTATCCTTTCCATTTTTGAATAATGGACCAACATCCAGTTTGTCCTACAAGTGATCAACAATGGTTGCATCCATGTACGGAGATACACATGTGAAATAATGGATGGCAAGTTCACCAATGATGTCATGAAAGAATGGAGGGGGCTTGGGCAGAAGGGAGTCATCCTACGATGAATGTTGATGCTCAAGCTCCCACTCATACTCTTCATGAATGATAATGCATGTTGTTTGTGCAACACCAACTTTGTCAATGGCTTGTTCCCCATTCACAACAAGTGTAGAGTCCTGAATGGAAGAACAAAAGACAATATCATCTAGAGGAACATCCGAGTGCAAAGATGGAGGTCGTGGAACAAAATGCATATGACAACTCGAAGGAGTCACAACCAAATTTGCACGAAAATTAAGTGAAGTGATGTTGGGAGGATGTGAAATCTAAATAGGAGTGTGAGCATGATCCTCAACATCACTCGGTTGTGGTGGAGATGTTTGATAAGGGGATGGTGAACAGTCAGTCATGACAGTGACCTTATCGAGTTGAGATTGCATGCTTCATCAGTGAATAATGTTGAGTGAGGCTTGATTTCAAAATTCTTCTTGGGATGAGCAAATTTCTTGATGCAATACTTGAATTGGTCCAAATATAGAGGAATTTCATTTGGCTCCTCGGAGCTTGAAATTGCAAGTCATGGAAGCGCTGCCAAAAATCCATGATCAATTCATGTGGAGCCTTTCATTGTTGTAGTAGTTTTTGGTCAAGATGTTCTAGATCAAAATGATAGTAAGTGTCTTCAATGAGATCCCAAAAGTTCTCAAGTGAGTGCACGCTGTCAACCAGTAGGCTAAGCAATCATCGAAGTGGAGATTCATGAAGTGTGTATGCAAGCAACAAGCTGGCCTATTCATTAGAACACCCATCTTCCTCATGAATAATGGAAAGAAATTCATGTAAATACTCAGGCCAAGCCACTTCGCCTTCACCATCATACATGTAAGTGGAAAAGTGATCGAAAAACTCCCCCTTGATGGTGACATATTCATGATTCAAAAAACATCGTATAGGGAGAAGGGTTCAAGAATCCATGAAATATATGTAAAGGTTCAAAACCATATGAGAGGAAATAGCTTGTCATATGGCCCTCCTTCTGGCGCCATAAATGTTGACAATGATGGACTTGCCAACATGTCAGGGGATCTCCCTGGTAAGAAGTCCCAATTAGACCTCAGACCATTTGGTGTAGGTGTCATAACAATGGGTTGTACGAAAATGCCTTGATCGCGATTTCGCACAGAGGCAAGTAAGATAACTCTATTGGTAACAAGGGTGTGACAACTACAATGAGTCAAGGAAGGTGCGTGAGAGGTTCTAACACACAGGGATTGAGATGAGTGCATCGCTTGGTAACCTATGATAGCATGCAGTTAGGAAGGAAACACACAAGAAAATATTCATCACAACATGGAAGGCAAGTTAGCGAGAAATTAAACTGATGGTTAAACCAACAACACATTTCAAAAAGATTCATACATACTTATACAAAATAGTCTATCCATGCATGCATAAGAAAGAAAATACATATATCATTTAGAGTAAACTAGATAGCATAGAATACAATACAACATATGCATGAAACATGCTGGCTCTTGTTATATTAAGAAGTGTAAGTTCCAGTCATACAATACATCCATGTCCAACAACTAGTCTCGATAGCGAAATGTTACAACCACAACTACCTGCTCCTCCAAAGAGATGTACTAGCTCTACGCAGTGGAGAAGCTAAGGCTTGTTATAATACTGTCCAAGCTCTCTCCAAGATATTCTTATCATAAGCTTTTCTGACCAAAATCCTATTATGAAGGACTATTTATAGCAAAGGGAGGGGTGACCCTTGACATTCCCCTTTGTGATAGTTCAACTACCCTCATGACTCTTCATCTACTCTATGATTGTTACATCTAACTATTGACACTTGAATTACACTTCATAAGACATTAAATTACAATGCATGTGTACCCATGTGAAACAAAATTGCTTGAGCAAGCCATGCTAGACATCACTCTAACTTAGAAAACCATGGAAGTCCAACTCCTCAACATCCTCATGTTGATCGACAGTAACATACTGATGCCAAGATCAGTAGTCCTTGATGGCGTACATGTGTTTTGTGGTGATATCTGTCTGGAACCTAACTCTTGCCTCCATGGAATCTGGGTACACTACTGGAACTCCTCTATCCAACTCATCTGAAAGCATGCACATCATTGGCTTCAATGTGGCTGGACTAGGAACATACTTGTGCATGATGTCTACACTGATGGGAAAGTATGGGCTGGTGGAAATGCACATCAACTCGCTGAAGTACGAGTTAAGCTCTAGTCGGACCTGTTTATTTGTATTCACCTAGGTGAAGTCCCAATAGATGGGATCGCATGTGCACACAACACAACATCCATACTATTGAATACTCGTCCATGGAAATCTTGTATGCTAGTGATGAGCTACGAGAGCTCTTCATAGTTCTAGATCTGACTCCGAATACGTACCTTCATCTCGACCGCATTGGTCGTCATCATCTCAGGCAAGTGAAGTGGGGCTCCCTTGTATTTCATCATCCATGTTTTCATGTCATCAACAACAACATGCCAGTTCATCAAGATACGTGGTCTTCTCGCACATCGTTGCTGTCACCATTGAGATGGACGTCTACCTTATGCACGGTACCAAACTTGGAGTAAAACGCTCACATAACTACGTCAAGGGACAATACTTCATCTATTATTGCCTTCTTCAGTTCAGCTCGGGCGGACGTTGTCACCAAGTCTCCTCCTTGCTTGGCTATTTGTAGTTCCTTTGCCATTTGCTCATTCTCAAATACCAGAAAGCGAACACTTGAGCTAGTGGCTTCAACATACACTCTGGTTGCATTGGTCAAGGATACTCGATGTTTGCACACATCAGTCATGATCACTCGTTCCTCAACTTGCGCAGGAGATGTATGATCCTCTCGAGTTGACACTCTGTGAGACTGCACAACTCTATGTTGAGACTCGTCGAATGAGATGTTGTGTATCTCTTCTTCCATCTGATCACCAAGGATCTCAGTGCCTCCTTGGTCACTTGAGACTTTCTCATCATCTAGATGTAGTGAAGTGGGTGAGTTGCACTACAACAAAACCCTATAATTAGCATCCCTTTTTTCTTCCTTTTTTGCGTCTAGAGCCCATTTTTGGTGCTATTTGTGTCAATTTATCAAATATGGTGCAAAACTTGATGCAAATTTTGCACCAAGTCTTACACCAAGTTTAGCACCAGGTATTGTAATAAGTTTTGCACTAGATTTTACACTAGGTTTTATGCCAAGTTTGTGCCATCCTTTGCACCATGTTTTGCATCAAGTTTGGCACCTAGTTTTGCTTCACCAACTTTTTCATCCTCTATTGCATCCACTTTTTGCACCTACACTTGAATCAACTTTTGCATCATCTCTTGCATCCTCTTTTGCACCAATTTTAAAATCATTTTTTGCATCCATTTTTGCATCCCCTTTGCACCAAGTTTTGCATCAAGGTTTGTGTCTAGTTTTGAATCTAATTTTGCATCTATTTTTGTTGCATCCACTTTTACATCTTGTTTTTCATCCATATTTGCATCCTCTTTTTCATCTGTTATTGTGTCCATTATTGCATCCAACTTTCTTATGCCATAATTTGCACCTCCCTGTGCACCCATTTTTTCTTCTAAATTTGCATCCATGATTGCATCCTCATATACATCTAGGTTTTCATTGACTTTTACATCTATTTTTGCATCCTTTTTTGTATCCACTTTTGTGTCAAGATTTGCATAAGGTTTTGTGTCTCATTTTGTATCTACTTTTATATCGACTTCTGATGCATCCAATTTTTCATCTAATTTTGTGTCCACTATTGCACCCATGTTTTGTCCATGTTTACATCCCTCTTTGCATGCAATTTTTTCTCCTTTTTCCATCCAAGCTTGTGTCCCTTTTTGCGTTCGTTGTTGTATCCACATTTGTTTCACCACAATTCATGCTAAGTTTTATGCCTACTATTGCACCCATGTTTTCTTCCACTTTTTCATCCATGTTTGCATTTTATTTTGTGTCCAAGTTTGCATCAACTATTGCATATACTTTTTCATCCACTTTTGTGTCAATTTTTCTGTCTTGTTTTGCATCTACTTATGTTGTGTCCACTCTGCATCCAATTTTACGTCTATTGTTGCCCCCATTTTTTTGTTCATTTTTGCATCCCTTTTCCAACACTCATCCTATTTTTTGCATTGATGATATTTCTTATGACATTGACAATTATGAACAACTGATGACAATGTCAATAATTATGACGATGATGATAATTAATATGATCATGATGGCATGAATTGTGATTATTATGATAATGACAATGATGATAAAAATGATGGGGGTTACATTGAAAATGATGATGATGATGTTAATGACCTTGGCCAATCTTCCCAATTTTTAAATGTTGTCATGGTCATAATCATAATCATTATCTTTGGCGTCATCTTCCAAGTCATCATCATCTGATCATCATTATCATTATTTTCATCTTGGTCATCATCAACAACAATAATGGCATGAATGATGGTTATGATGTTCATGATGAAGATGACAACAATGATGATAGAAATTACATTAATTATGATGATAGGGATGATGAAAATTATAATGACGATGATAATGGTACTGATGATGATGATCATCGATCATCTCTCAAAAATAAATTTGTTATTTCTATTGCATATATGATGTGTCATAACAACCCTTTTCGAGAACTCGTAACATTTTTTTGGTTGATGATATTTCTTACAACATCTATAATTATGAACAATTGATGATAATGTCCATAAGGATGATGATGATGATGATGGAATGAATGGTGATTATGACGATAATGCAATGAAAACAATAATGATGACGATGATGGTGGTGATGATGACAATAATGAGGATGATGACACTCCCTCAAAACAAGGGAGGTATTCATAATGAGACAAAAAATTACTCTCAAGTTGAAATATTCATATAAGAATGGATCTTAATTGATAAGCATCAACGATGATTTACATCATCAGAGCCAACATTATCAAAATAGCAAGTCCTTGAATAACAAGTTCTATCTCTCCATTAGATCAGAGCACAATGTTGGGAGGCATAAATTTGGACCCCACCGTCTCTCTAGGCAGACACTACCGCCTCTCTAGGCACTTACCCCACCAGGATGTTCACCAGGTATGTCCTCACATGATCATTTCCTAATCCACTGTCATAATATTTGACACCATTAAATGTCGATCCTCATGACTATTCTTATCTTGGATTAATGTGCTTGACTTATAGCAGTTAGCCCTAGTCAAAGTACAAATTCTCAAAGAATATTGGTCCCAGATGTTTATCCAGTCCACCATTCTCCCTACTAGTGTCTTTACTAGGATTACAATGGTTAGTCCTAGCCATAGTACATGACACATGGATAATATGGTGTCCACCCTCACTCCCTCTCAACCAAGGAGGAGACATCCACAAGCATAAGCTTTTCTCAAGAATACCCATCATTTTCATAGAGAAGAACATCATTAATTTGTTTTCATTGCATCATTCCTTTATGATTAAGAATTCATAGATTTGTGGCAAAATATTTCCCCTTTTTTTCATTTGTGATGAAAGAAAATAAAAAAATGAAAGCCAAAATCATTAAATATACACTATAATGATCTATCTAAGTCTAAACTCTAAGTTTAAAGTGAAAATTCATGTAAATGTTATATCTTTGAGTTGTGCCAAACTTATGAAAACCTTATTCCATAAGTCCTATATATAAGAAAAGGAAAAAAAAGAAAAATAAGGCCCAATGAATGGTAACTCATGTATTCACTCCCTATTTGGAAAGCATATGAATATATACACTCCCAGTCACACTTTATCACATGTTTGTGATGGTTTAATCATGAAGTCCTCTTTTCCCCTTACATTTTCACTTCATCATTTAAGCACCTAATTGAGGACCTAGGGAATTTTTTTTCCTAAGGGTTTCATGTCTACTCTTGGTTTACTTATGTCACATTACGGTCAATTCATGTGACTAAGTGAAATACTTCAGTTTGTGGAGTTATTAGAACAATGTATTAAGTTAGTCACCACACACAAATGTATTGCATCTCATTGATCCACATGTGTGGGTTGGAGACTCATTTCTTGAGAAATTTAATGGAGACTACTTTAGGGCTTTGATGGTATAGCTTACAAAATCTCTTGGTAAACATTGTGATTCATCCTTTCTTTTCCTCGAGACACTTGATAATATTGAAGTCACTCCCAATAATCCATGGAGATGGGGAGTATAAATTACTTGTGTTGGAAATAGAATTGAGAAATAGAGGTTTTCCATTTGAGATATTGGAGTCATATACATTGGATACATGGTAGTAGTCCTTGATGTCAATTAACTAAAATTGTATTGTCATAATGTGAAAAGAGGTAAACATATTGGTAACCTTGATGTCCTGATCATTCCAAATAATAGTCATTCCACCCAAGTATCTATAAGCATTAATCACTACTACTTGGCACTTCCCCCTCTATTTTCTAATTATATGAGGTAGAACCTCACTTAATATTTTTATTTCTTATATCAACATTATTGATGGGTGCTTTTCATACCATTTTTCTTTTAGGAGTCTTTCTTTTCCTTTACTATTGAGGCCCCTCATGTTCCATGAGACTATTTTCATGGAGAATTTACACAGAAAGGAAGTATAATATGACTAAAAAAACATGTTTCAAGATTTAAGTGCTTGGACAATGCCACTTCATGACTCTTATATTTCCTTAACCTGGGACTGAATGGTGAACTTGATGGCCTTAAGGAAATTGACCAATGAAAATCTCAAAAAGAGGAGACTCTTGACTTTATCATATACAAGTTAATATACTAAAAAAAATACCCATAACAATTTCATCAATCAATGAATCATTAAAAAATATATCCAAAACAATTTCATCAAGCAATGAATCATTACATTATAAAATACAATCTATAAACCTTTTGGAAACTTTTTTCTAAACCATGCTCAAAACCAACATAGTTAATATTATTATTTAACAATAATATGGACAATAACACATTTTCATAATTTAAATAACATGTTATCAAGCCTAAGAATTGTCGCTAACAGAAAACTAAAATGCATGCAACTAATGGGAGTGACCACTCAAGGCCACCATAAGACAATTAATCTATTAATACCAAGATTAATGGGGACAAAGATCTACAAAGGACAAAGGAAAACCTATTTTAAATTTATTGTTTTATTAGGTGCAAGTTGAACATCTCGAGATATAATGAAGAGCGAAATTAATTTTATTGCATTAAGAAAATCCAAGTACATTTTATAACTTAGCAAGGAAGAGATGTATAATACCCATCTCAACAACACAAATTAAGTTACCTTTTTATATATAATTTAAACTTCCATCATAAAATCACAAATTTAGCATGAAAGGAAAGTTTAAAACCCATTTTATAAAAACAAAATATAATTTTTGTTATAAAAAAATATTAAAACTAAATATATATTAAAAAAAACTAAAACATAAGCATATATATATATATATATATATATATATATATATATATATATATATATTAAAATAATTTTTAGAATTTTTTTAAAGACTTCCCTCCATTCTAAGAAGCAAAAATAATAATAGAAATAAGGACAGACCAAAAATCTTCCTTTCCCTAGTAAATGTTTCCCATTAGTCATTCCACTCACTCGAGTTATTCATAAAACAATGTTATTTCACACTCTTTTGGCAAATCCTATTGAGCTTCGCCTGTGATATATATATTCCTTGATGGAGTCCTTAATATATTGATCAAGTTTTGATTCCTTGGAGATTAATTAGAGCAAAGAAAACATGAATACTCTTAATTCCAGGTTCAATGCCTCTGATGGTGGACACGAAGCAAGGGAGGGGTTTCTATCATGGTCATAACTCCAATTTCATTGTCTCTGATGGTGGACTAGGCAAGGGAGGGGGTTGTGGTCATGGTCGTGGTCGTGGAGTTTTCTCTTTTACATTATATTTAGGGAGTTCGAAGCAATTTGAATGGAATCATTGTCGTCACTAGGTATAATGGATAAAATGAAGTAATATTTGTGAGCATTTGTTCTTGAATGAACATTAGGATCCATTTTATCATAAAGTAAAGTACATGCATTAAAAACAACTCAATATTTCATGTGGCATTCATATTGTATGTGACTTATTTTTCATTAAAAGCAATTTAATTTTTCATGTGACATTCTTTTTTTTTTGTTAAAATTTCTTCTATTTCTAACCTGAATTACAATTGTAATTTGAAATAAAGCTTCCAGTAACTCTTAATTTACCAATTGTGCATGGACATCATAAGAAACATTCACAATATAATATGAAGAACAAATGGGTACCTACTTCATATGCATTAAAAATGCTTCTACTACTTAATGTGAATTACAAGTGTAATCTTAGTTGGATCTCCAATATATCTTAAACCATATTTTCATTTTATTTTTTAGTACTATTAAATGTTATTATGTCCTACCTAATTTTATGGTTAGCATTGTAATAAAAATATGCATTGTGCTATAGAATTAGTACTAACATGTAATATTGATTTTTTTTCCAGAACACTACATGTAATGACCACGAAGATGATGATACAGACTATGTTTAGATTACATCATATATCAGAGATGATGATGATGAGGATGGCGATGACATTCATGATGATTATGTGGATGATATTATCAGGATGGTCAGGATGATGATCATGGAAATGATCATGAGGATGATCTTGACTATGATTTTCGTGGTGCTAGCTAGTCATTCATTATTTTTTATATTTAGTTAGGATGTCTTAATATGGTAATCATACATTTGAATTTTAGTTGATTCGAATAATGATTATGATACTATCAGTACTATCTTGTTACCTTATGAATATGTTGAAATTTTTTTACATTTTCTATGAAGAATTATTGCATATGATGAGATTCCTATTTTTTTATGGATGTTGTGAATTTACCTTAGAATAATGATATCTATGAAACATTTTTATTTTTTAATCATACATTGAATTTTAGTTGATTTGATTAAATATGATGATGATATTATCATTTTCATCTTGTTATTTTATGTATATATTGAAAATTATCAACATTATTTGGATGGAGAATTATTATGTATGATGATATTACTATCTTTTATGGACATTGTGAATTTACCTTAGAATAATGGTGTTCACGAAATATTTTGATCTGATAATCACACATTTGAATATTAGTTGATTTGATTAAATATGATGAGAATAGTATTAGTATTATCTTGTTACTTTATATATGTGTTAAAAAATGTCAAAGCATTTTTATGGAGAATCATTATGTATGATGATATTACTATTTTGGATGTAATGTTGTGAATTTACCTTGGAATAATGATATTTGCAATAAGTGTTGATTTAGTAGACATATATGTATATTGAAAATTGTCAATGATTTTTTGATGGAGAATTGTTATATATGAGGATACTGTTATCTTTTTTATGAATGTTGTCAATTAGACTTAAATTTGTTTACAAATATTAAGTTATCAATTTTAATTGTGATTTCTTCTTATATGTGTTATACATGAAAATACCTCCTCATCATCTTGTTGGAGAATGCTATGTTGTTGGTTGAAATACCCCTTTCTCCTAGACTATATAAGACTATAATGCAAGTTATGTGCCATGAGGACCACGTTATCCTAGTCTATAAAAAGTTGTCCCCTTCATCTAAATTTTGTTACCAAAATTCTCATTGAGTCACAAGGAAAAATTCTCGAGTTAACTAGAATTTGACACTCTTGTTCAATTTCGGAAATTCATATGGTGGAATTTGGGAAATATTCATAGCCTTCACTTTCCTATATATTGGAGGCTTGGCCATTGAGAAAAGGATGGGAATTCTTGTATTGTCATGCTACTGAGATCTGTCTTGAGAGGGAGAGTTTTGGAGCTAGGAGTTGGGGGAGGTGCTACTGCAACTGCATCTGATGGTTGTAACTTTCCTCCAACTCCTTTATTAATATAGATAAGTTTTTCTTCATTCCATATGTTGCTATTCATCATTTACTTATTCTATTTAACTAATGAATGTATGGGATTTTTGTTTATATTTATTTATTCAGTAATATTTATGTTTATAGTTTTGATTATCAAGATATTATGTTGTGAAGGGTGCTTTGTTCTCTCTCTTATGTGTAGGACCAAGCTTTGGAGCTAACTAGGAGTGCTTCCCAGCTACACTAAAAACTCCAACAAGACCTGCATGCGAGGACTCACACAAATTCCTTCTCTTTTTCTTAATCTATACTCTACATCTTGATCTACTAATAATCCCGAGCCTTAGAACAACCTTTCTTTTAATTGACATGTCCTAGGTTTTCGGGATAAACTTAGATGGTTTTATGTTCATCTAACCATGCATTAAATCCTACAGAAAAATGATATTTAGAAACTATAATATATTTCACTATGTAATTGAAATTAGTAAAATGAACCCATAAAGGGGCTCATAAATGGAAATAAAAGTAAAACTCTAAACAAGAAGCCAAAATTGGATGTAACCATGGATGCAAAATTGGGAGTAGAATTGGATGTTAAACTAGCCATCGAAACAATATGAAAAAAATGACACAAAAAAGGGTTTTAAAGTAGAATTTAAAAAGAGTGCAACACTAGACACAAAGAAGGGAACAAAATAGGGCATGCAAAAGGATACAAATTTGGGCACAAACAAGGATGAAAAAATAGACACAAAAATGAGAATGCAAAGAATGGTGTAAATTTAGGATGCAAATTGTGTGCAAAAAAAATGTAAGAAAAGACACAAATCAAGATGTAAATGGGACTAAAAAAGGGTGAAACTAAGGATGCAAAAAATGATGCATAACTAGATGAAAATTTAAACTAAAATCTACGTAAAAAATGAGATGCAAATGTGGACACAAAATGTGGCAGAAAAAAGGGTGCAAATTTGGATGCCAAAAATGATGCAAAATTAGACACCAAAAAGGATGCAAAATTGGACATAAAAAATGGTGCAAAATTGGAGACAAAAGTAGAAAAAATGGTGCAAAAATGGGCATAAAAATGGTTCAAATTTGGATGCAAATTGAGATGCAACATTGGATGCAAAATGAGGTGCAACAAATGATTTAAAACTTGGTGCAAAAACAAATGCAAAAGTAGATGAAAAAATGGCCCAAAATAGAACGTAACATTAGAAACAAAATGAGATGCAAAGGTGGATGCAACATATGGTTCAACATAGGATGCAAATTTAGATGCTCAAAAGGATGAAAAATTGGATGAAATAAATGGTGTTAAAAATGATGCTAAATTGGATGAAAGAAATGGTGTTAAAAATGATGCTAAATTGGATGCAACAAATGATGCAAAATATGGTGCAAAAAAGAGAGACAAATAAAACGCAAAAGTGGATGCAAAAAATGGTGCAAAAATGGATGCAAAATTTGGCACTAAATCAAATTTAACATATGGTGCAATATTGGATGCAAAAAATGGTGTAAGAAAAGGCAGAAAAACTAGTGCAAAAATAGATGTAAAAATAAATACAAAATTAGAAGCAAAAAATGGTGTAAGACTAGATGCAAAAACTGGCACAAAATGGATGAAAAAAAAGGCACTAACTCAGATGCAAAAGATGGTGTAAAACTCGATGCAAATTACGACACAAAACAGGAAGCAAAGAATTGCACAAAACTAGAAGCAAAAAATGACACAAAACTAGAAGTAAAACCTGTTGTAAAACTAAATGCTAATCTTGGTGCAAAATATGATGCAAAATTTGGCATAAAAAAGATGTAAATTTTGGTGAAAAAAAGATGCTTTAAAAATTGTACAATAGAGCCATATTTAGTGCCAGGCTACTAATCCCAATTGGAGAAAAAATGCACTAAAATATGGTGCAAAATCTGGAGCAAATTGCCTGTTTTGTTGTAGTGTCGACCTTTTGGTGATGAGGCATGAGGTTGGTGTCCTGTTCCAACTCCTACTGCTTTGTTTCTGCATCCAACTATTGAATTGCTTATTCTATCTCATGAGCGAAGTCTTTCTCCTATGATGGTCCAACCTATTTGCCTGATGCCAGCTGATCTAATAAATCCACTACCTATATAGGCGATGTTTCATCTGTTTGCACATGTTGCGACCCCTATTGTACCTGCTCCTATTGCGCTTCCCTCTCTTGTTTGCACAACTCTTGTTCCTTTTGGAGTTGCTCCTTCAGCTCATGTAACTCCTTCTCTATCTCCTTCATTCTTCTCTTATCCCTTTTCCTTTGCTCAATTCACATGTTGCACTGGTGCCTCTTTGCCTCTATAGCAATAGCTGCCTTCTCTACTGATGGATCTGCTCAAAACTTGCATCTTTTCTCTTCCTCCATGTGATCGACAATCTTCCTCTTGCCTTTGTCGCACATTGGTATGCTTGCCTCTACTGCAACTGTTGGTGCTGGAGCTAGTGCTCTCTAGGATGCTGCTTCATGTTGATTTTCTAGCCACCCCATAGTGAAGCTAACCTATTCATTGGGTCTGTATAAAGTGTAGCAATATCTCCATGGTTCCTCCTCGGCCCAATGAAATGCCCTGTGGATCCAGTTGAACTAAACTCTCGTGAAGTGATCTTTCACAATGCAATGCGCGTCATACAAATTGTACTTCGGAGGCCAAATGGATATTTCTTCATTAGTTCTACTTCGACATCCTCTTTCTTGATACTCCAGATCTCATATAACCCAATCTGCAATGGAAGAGTGGGCCAAGGTATGTTCTTCTTCCGATGCAATCTAGCTATCAATCCTACTGAGATGTGATATGTTACTTCCTGCATGACGAGTATGTCCAAGGAAAACTTTGGTAGAACATACATAGGATTCTCCACACTAAACATTCAGATGAAGGTGTGGGATGGTGAGGCATACTAATCAACAATGTCTAACAATGCCTTCATTACTTCCTTCAACATGTAGGGAGGATCTTGTTTGAATATCATCTTGTAAACTGGGGTTAAAAAATGATTGGAAAGCCGTGTGATTACTCCTATGAATTTTCATTCCGACAACAACTTCAAATATGTGTTCACAACACTCTCCGCTGGTGACCATGCCCACTCCAAGATCGAGAACCCCTGTCAGGCACATATTGCATCTAAGATGTAGGTGGACATGTAAATCTATTCATGCATACCTCCAGGTGACTGTCGAGCCTTCATTACCTGTTTGTTCAGCTAATTAGCCAACATGCCGGACCAGTTACATGGTTTTCCTTCTTTAGCCAGTTGGTCCAACGTGATGACCCAACTCTATGGGAAGGTTTCCGTTCTTTCTTGGTCATACATTCGACATGAAAATATGACCAAATACTGATATGCCTTCCACATTATCTTCGTCTTATATATATGGTTGGGTGTCAACCTGAATCGAGCAGGCTACTCTACCCAGTTATTTAGAATGTCTTTGGAGTTAGCACTGCTATTGGGTAAGCTGAAGGGAGTCTTCATGATAGTCATGGGTTTTGACATCTGATACATCTCATCATAATCTCGTGTCGAGAAGGTTGCAAGCTTCGTCCCACTAACACTGCTCAAGGTCATCGTCTCGGGATCAATGTGATAGACGATCCAATGTATCATGTCTCTACATCGGAACACGAGGTATTTGCATGTAATCCGGTACAAGACGAACTTGTGAATGTTCACATAGACCTAATGGTCTTTGAGGTATTCCTAAAAAGTTCCTGCAAATGCTTCATTGACCTCTTGCCACTTCAGCTTGATTTCCTTGTCTAGACACAACATTGTATCTTCATAGATCAGTAGACTAGAGGACACTCCCTCAACTACTACTCCAACTACCTTTCCGTCAGTGTCTTGTGATCCTGCTCTCTTGGAAGCCATTGATCATGTACTGCTAAGAGGTGGATGAACACCTGAAAGATCTGGAGACAAGAAACATGCATGTCAAGAAATCTGTCAGTGAAAACCAAAGCAAATTTGGGGAATGACATAGCACATACCTGGGGAACTGATAGGCTAGATTACTTAACTACTTCTGGGAGGCTGGGTGACTAGCTTCTAGAACTACACAAAAGGTAGTATGGGTTGTCTGGCAGGAAAAAATAGCTACTAGATTTACACAATGTGCAATCCAAACTGGCTGCTGGCTACTGGGATTGCGCAATGTGAATTCCAGTTAGGAGTGACTGCAGGCTCATGGAATGCATTGCAATTTTTGGGGCCAACAGTCACTGTCCCTCAGAAATGCGCAAAACAGTCCTCGAGGAGAGTGGTTGGGTAGAAATGCGCATTTCTGGAGAGTAAGACATAGTCTTCCTTGCCCAGATTGTGCAATGTTGTCTCAGAGAAAGCAGAGTCTGGGCCGACGTTGGCCAGACTCGCCAATGGGAAACTAAAATAAAATATGGAATTGAATGCATGGAGATGCTAAGTGAAATCATACATGATTGACACTGCATGCAAACATGAGTGAAAGATTCAGTAAACAGATCAACATGCATGTGGGTGAAGCGAGTTGCCGAATCAACGACCGTTCGTGCAAAATAGCTTCATGCATGCGATAACAGTGAGATAGAAACAAAAGCTAAAATAGTGCTAGGAAAATCTAGTATGATGTAAATGACAGCAAGCGTTCAAAGAAATCAAGTAAACAACACTCACACAAGAAAAAACACAAAAAGCGATAGAAATGCTAAAAAGGACAAGTTGAGGCCACTTACCCGTGAATAGCTTATCTAGATGTGTCGAAAAGTCTTGGATGTGTTGTGGGATGTCAGAGCTCCAAGTTTCATTTGAAATAATGAGCTCTGATGCATTGAATAAATAAGTTTGGCCTCATGACGCGCATGCCACAAATCTATGAAAAAACAACACTTGGAGGAAATTTTCTAAAACAACTTTGCATGTAACCTCCAACTACTAAAAATAGCTCCCTGAATCATGGGATCCCTTTTGCATGTTGCCTTTTGCTATTCTGGGAAAAAGAAAGCCATGCATGGAAGTCAAGTTTCCTTGGTCCCGGGTGGAACTGGTTAACCAAACTACCCATGCATGAAGTTGCTCAACTACTAGAAGGAAATGCGCATTTTTGGTTGGGAGGTGGGTTGGATGCCCAAGAGATTTGCGTAATTTATGGGGAGAGAAACTGACTACTGCCCAAATTTGCACAAATTTTGGGCTGAGCAGCCCTATTGGGGAAAATTGTGCAATTTTCACTATGAGGGTTGACTAGAAGAATTGCACAATTTTGGAGCCCAGCAGATTGCTAGACAAGATTATGCATAATTTTGGAGAGAAGGATGGTTTCCCTCTAGAAAGGCACAATTTCTTAGGGGAGCTAGTCAGCTTGTAGCTGGACCAAGTCCATATGAACAACCTGTGAGGGGAATGCATCAACCTGTGATCAACAAGCTGCCTTTGTGAAAGAAAAACACTAAAACTTGTGTACTTGAACAACCAAGACAAGGTGTTGTGAAAGGTTGGAAGGGAGGCTCCAAAATGAAGCTAAGGAAAAATTTTGGAGGGTGTTTGTAGCCGCTACAAAATAGTCATACACATCATAAGAAGGAGAATCATAAAATTTAGTAGAATATGATCTCTGAGGGTTTGCTTGCAACTCGGTGATGTCTCCTTCTTCTCTTTCTTGATCGATGGGTGATGCTTCTTGATGTAAGTATATGTTTCCTTCGAGTTGAGCCCCACAAACATCTTCAACGGGATCATAAACCTCAAAAATATTTTCAACATTAAAATGTGCACAACAATCTTCAAACAGAGCATCCGGTAGATATAATCTTTTGCCATAATGATTAAATTCTATGTGGAAGCTCTTTAAGGAATATATGTTGCCAGAACCTAGTACCTTGTGTCAGAATATAAAATATTCTTCTAAAGAATACATTAACAATTTCATTTTTTGAATCTTCAAAAACAATACCATGTTGTTTAATGCATTCATGAAAATCCTTGAGGTATTGGTTCAACCTTCTATCTGTGTTTCCACTGAATATAGGAAAATAGGTATACCATTCATGCAAATCAGGGACATGATGGGGATAACTTGCAATAGAAGAAAAATCCAGTGGAGAAAATTTGTTGGCCAAGAATGAAGGAATTGCCATTTTGAGAACCCCTTTAGGTGAGTGACCTCAAGTTCCAATGTAGCAGAGTTTTTTTGTTGTTTATCAGGAGAGTGAGTATGAGGCCTCTTGAAGGCCAAGGCGATAAAATAAAGATATAGACAGTGGAGATGCCAGGATGTTTATAATAAGATTGAAATAGTGGAGTCGCCAAGGTGAGAATCTTCAACCCACACTTCCCTAGCCCACTTGACAAAGGGAATGTAAGATTTCTCATACCCAGGGAAAAATATTCTGATTCGTTCCCTGACAACAGCGCAAAAATTTTTTTGTATCTTTTTCTATCGCCTATCGTATAAGTGATTCAGAAGATATAGAAGCCTCCTAGAGACAACCTCTGGGTTGAAAGAATACCAGTGCCTAGGGCATATGATAGGAGTGGTTTTGGAGATTATCTAAGGGATCTTTGCAACACTCCATATGTCACGAAGTTCGGAGAAGATAATAAAGGTGGCTTGGTTCAATAGTCCTTCATGAAGGTAGACTCAAGAAAATACATAGATCTGAATATACAAAGGGTAAATCCGGCTCATCTCAAAGAGAAATGTCTGGCTGTGGTGGCCAAGACATAACAATAGGCAGCCTTATATTGGTGTTGTAGTAAAAATGAAGAGGAAAAAAAGAAGGGGATTCGATGCAGAGGGATGGATACAACATAGAATCCTGAGCATCAAGATCCAACAAAAGTATGAAAGAATGAGGAGGTTAAATGGTAGAAATTGTGGAGCGTGAATTAAGGTCTCATACTCTATACCTCATGGACACACTTGTCACTAATCAACATTAGTAAATGTATGCTCATAAAGGTAGTATGAGCTGTCAAATAACACTTGTAAATATTCAATTAAAAAAGGGACTATTACTACTTAGCAGCATATATATAACCATGAGATACTGAAACCGACAACTTCATTACACAATTTCAAAAGAGGAAAAACATACATGAAGTGAGATACAAGGCGGAAAACATACTGCTCATTGCTCTGGTTGGAACAAATAGAATAGTTTCATTAATCCTTGAATATCGAGTACAAATCACTAGTCCATTTACAATCAATACTTATATCACTCAAGTCCCTCATGAATAGGCAAATAGAACCAATGTGGAACCACAGAATTCAAGCCTCTTGGATGCAAAATTTGGGAACCTCTCTTAAGTCTTTCTTCCCTATTTTTATAAGGAGAGAGAGATATTGGAAAATAGTTACCAAAATACCTTAGCTCGATCTCCAACTATCTGGTCAAATAGTTGTCTCGGCGTGTGAAGGCCTACTACTCAAATCATTGCAATCAGATTTGATTATGTTATTTAAAATACAAAAATTACATAGAAATAGCTAAAAGGAAAACTGAACAATGATGGAGGAAAATATATCCATGTCGTTCCTATGATGGCCTCTAATCAAGCCACGTCTCTACCACGATGTTTCCTTTTTAGTCACTCGACCAGTTCACTTGTCTCTTTCCTGTTAACTACTTGATCTTCCCACTTTCCAAAGATGAGAGTGATTAACAATGGTGGCCAAGGTTGTGTTCAGGAATCATAGTTGTTGACTCATCCATCTCTTTAAAGCTCTGTATTACACTATCGAAGTGCAACATTCCTTGTAATATCGCCATAATGTTATATCATATCTTTTAGCATATTGGGACTTTTATGCTTAAAAACATTACAAAACAGTGAGTTCTAATGTTCCTTTAAGAATTTCTTCCCCATATGACTGAGGGTTGTGACTGAAGGCTTAGCCTTAATGCACTATGGGCCTTTAGACTCTCGTTGGGGGCTATTTTTCCTTTGTAATATGATTTACACCTCTTGGTTCTTTAACTCTTCTAGACCATGTGATAGCTCTAATATTAGAGCCCCTCTCATCAGAGATTTCCAGTCAGAGGATTAACATTGGAGTTGCGATATTCCACACTCCTGATATGCTGATCTCCGATTATGACATCATCACTGCCACATGGCACCTCATGAGTGGTGCCATGTGTCACCTTTATTTTCCCCCTTAGACCCCCTCAAAACACCATAACTGCCTGCCACATGTCATGCTATACTGGCACATCACGTTGATGTTAGAAACCATGTGTCCTTATCGAAGTCGATCATGTGCCACCATGTGCCCTTATCAGATCCAATCCTGTGCTGCCACACATCCTTATCGGAGCTAATCCTCTGTCGCCATGCATCTTGCTAGAGGAGAGAGAAAAGGGCCTATCTACCGTTGGATTTGAGATGAATTCCTTTGTAAAACTTTATTTGAGTTCCCAAGTAGTTTTACCCAATATCAGAACTTTATGTGATATCACAACTTTAAAAGGTTGTCAACTGTTCATATGTTTTGATTGCCGATTGCGATGCACTGATCTCTTGATGTTTTGATTGTTGACTGCTGATGTGCCAAGATGTTTTGAAGTATGATTTTGATAGTGATGCAACTCTGATGTGCGATCATCGATCTCCAATGTCACTATACCTCTGACATGTGAGATCTTATATCTGACCTTCGATATTCCCTCTTTCTTAAGGCTTAAATCCATGAAACTTCAGAAGGCCATATCGTTTGATCTAGGAGTTTAATTTGGATTTCTACATATCGTTGGAAAGCTTGTTCAGAGAACTTTCCAATGGAGAGGGTCTAATTTAGACTTTGAGTCCTTTTGAGGCTTGGAATATTCTTGCAAAATTCTCTTCTCTTTTGGATTCTTTTGACTTCATTTGGAACCATTTGAACAATTTTACAATAGGTGATAACACATTATATGCCCTCCTTTTTTTATCAGTTCCCTTACTACGTCCACAGGTGATGGTGCGCAAGCTAGCTCACCATGAGCCTTTGATGATGTGTTGGGTAGGGAAAATCTAGGTTACATTAAAGTTTATCATCACTTTGACAATTCATGGAGTGTTGAAACTTCATACCTTTACTATCAATACATTCATGGTATATTTTACACTATACAAAAAGAATGTTTGCAATTAAATTCAATTGAATTGAAATTGTATTAGTTTGTATATTTTTTTAGCTATTTTATATTGGTTAAAGAAATTATGGAATTATTATATAAAAAATTTGGGAACTAAAAATAAGATTTAAATTTCATATTGGGTAAAGGAAAATATATTAAATATCAATTTGAAATATAAACTTAAATATTTTAAAGTTTATATAATTATTGAATAATGTTGTTATTAACGCTAACATTGGTCTTTGAACACTCTTAATATTTGTTTATGGATTGCCTTAATTGGAAGATCCATGGACAAGAAGCCTTCAAAGAAAGAGAAGGAAGCCCAACCTCTGGGGTGTATTCATGATGTCTTGTGTTTGATGAAGAAAATGATTGAGAAGGTTAGTGAATTTACTAATGAGATTATCATCATTTGTTTGTACTCGTAATATTGTTTCTAATAGTAAGTGGCATGCCACATAATTCCTCACGGTTGAGGATATATTCTTTGTCAAAGTTGGAGCCCCATAATGTGGTTGAGGTGCCCCAAAATGAGATGCTAGAGGAAAACCCTCGAATTGTCAAATATTAGCATCTATATTCATGAAAAAATGATTAAATTGTGTGGGTCTTATCAACCCTTGAAATTAGGAATATCATAGCCCATATCAGCTTTAAAATGAGGATCATGTCAAGGATTTTTAATCATTATATGATTTTTTTTCTTGGAGATCAAGCCAACCTTCAAATAAATTAAAATTTTTATGTTAGTATAAGGTCAACTATAGGGCTAGTCAACCCCCCTTTCTACTATAAACATGAACTCAGTTCTAATCCATCAAGAATCATAGTTGTCGGCTCATCCATCTCTTCAAATCTCTATATTACACTATCAGAGTGCAGCATGCGTCATAATATCGCCATAATGTTATATAAGATATTTTAGCATATCAAGACTTTTATACTTAAAAGCATTACAAAATAGTGAGTTATGATGTTCCTTTAAGCATTTCTTCACCATATGACTGAGGTTTGTGACCGAAGGCTTAGCCTTAAGGAACTAAGGCCTTTAGACTCCCGCCAAGGGCTATTTTTCCTTTGTAATATGGTTTTCAGCCCTTGGTTCTTTAACCCTTCTAGACCATGTGCTAGCTCTAATATCAGAGCCCCTCTCATCGGAGATTTCCTATCATAGGATTAACAATGGAGTTGTGACATTCTGCTCTCTCGATATGTTGATCTTTGATTATGACATCATCACTTCCACATGGCACCTCATGAGTGGTGACACGTGTCACCCTGATTTTCCCCCTTAAGCCCCCTCAAAACGCTGTAACTAACTACCACGTGTCCTTCCATGTGGGTACATCATGATGATGTTAGCAATCATGTGTCCTTATCGGAGTCAATCATGTGCCACCATGTGTGCTTATCAGAGCCAATCTTGTGCCGCCACATGTCCTTATCGAAACTAATCCTATGTCCCCTTGTATCTTGCTAGAGGAGAGAGAAAAGGGCATGTATGCCAATGGTTTTGAGAGGAAATCCTTTGTAAACCTTTATTTGAGTTCCATGGTGGTTTTACACTATATCGGAACTTTATGCGATATCACAACTTTAAAAGGCTGTCAACTGTTCATATGTTTTGATTGCCAATTGCAATGCACTGATCTCTTGATGTTCTGATTGTCAACTACCGATGTGCCAAGATGTTTTGATGTATAATTGCTTATATGTGATGTGACTCTGATGTGTGATCATCGATCTCCAATGTCGCTAGACCTATGATATGTGATCTTCGATATCAAACCTCCGATATTCCCTCTTTCCTAAGGCTTGAATCCATGAAGCTTCAGAAGTCCATTTTATTTGATTCAAGAGTCTTATTTTGGACTTATACATATTGTTGGAAAGCTTGTTTAGAGAACCTTCCAATGGAGAGGGTCTGATTTAGACTTTGAGTCCTTTTGAGGCGTGGAATATGCTTGAAAAATTCACAGCTATCAAAAAGCGAACACTTGAGCTAGTGGCTTCGACATACACTCTGGTTTCATCAGCCAAGGATACTGGATGTTTGTGCATATCAGTCATGATCACTCTTTCCTCAACTTGCGTAGGAGATGTATGATCCTCTGGAGTTGACACTCTACGAGGCTGCACAACTCTATGTTGAGACTCATCGAATGAGATGTTGTGCATCTCTTCTTCCGTCAATCACCAAGGATCTCAATGCCTCCTTGGTCGCTTGAGAATTTTTCATCATCTAGATATAGTGAAGTGGGTGATGATGAGACCCGAATTGGGTAACTTATTGGGCTCATTTTGCCTAATTGTCCTTTTTCAATCCTCCATTTTTCATAGATTATGCATGTTTTTTTAGTATGTTTATGTTATTTGAACGAATAAGGGTGGTCACTCTACCAAGGAGGCTAATACGTGGTTATTTCAGGTTTTTTTGGACAAATTTTGGAGCAAAACCAAGCAATTATGGGATAGGTGATAGCCAAGCTTGAGGTGAGGATTCGTAGGGAGGTTGTCTCTTGCATTGAATGACCCTTCCTCAAAATTTCCACCCTCAACTCCGAGCTCAACAGGCCACCAAAATGAATTCTAAAGGCAGTCGAGCATCTTTGGGAAGAGTGACTTTTTACTAGCAGTTGGAACAGCCGAGTCCCTTGAATTTAGGAAGGCTACTAGGCCCCTCGTAGAGTACAAATAGGAAGGCCTCAGCCTTCGTAGTTTACTTTTGGAACTGTTGGTATTTGCACTATAGTGCTGTCCTTTTCTCAACTTGTTTTCTTGTAGCTACTGTTGTATAACTTTCTTGTGATGATTATTTTTGAGTAATGAGAAGCAGTTTTACTTGGCATCAGATCTGAGTCCTTTATAGGAGCATACAGCTCTTGGTTTGGGCCCAACCTGAGTGTTAAGGCCTCCTTTATGTATTGTTATTTGTTCTTTATGTATTTGCAAAATCATTTTTGTTAAGTAGATTAAATCTTGTTGATTAACTAAGTCACTGTGGATGATTAGAAAGACTTTTGATGTTCAGATTGAGTTAATAGGTTATTAATAGGGAAAAGCTTCAGAAAAGGACCATAAAATGCCTCTGATTTCACCTCTCCCTCAGTGGGATCAGGAGCTGGGATCAAGGTGACCTTGCTGCCCACAAAAACACTGACTTTGCTCTGCCATGCAATCATTAGTGTTTGATTTTCATTTGCAGAAGTTGGTTACATTTTTAGATTCTTGAATGCTTCATTGCATAGTTAATATACATGGTTTCCTTGCGAATAAAACTTTTGTTCATTCTCTTTACTGTTAGCTAGATCAGATTAGGTCAACAAAACTAGGTCTCAGATTTTACAAGTCTTCGTTGGTTCAGTTGGAAAAAAACTTGCAGAGCACCTATACCACTTCTCTATCTGCCCATACTTCATCAATCCCATCTGCTCCATCCCCTAACTCGGATTCTTGCCTCACGTTTGCCATTTTCTCACATAACCCTAATTTTTGTGCAACATTGCTTCAGTCCTCCTTGAACAAATCTAGCCATCTACATCTTTCCTCAACTCCACCCACCAAGTCCTGGACAACCTCAAACCCTTATCCTACCTCCATACTCACTCCTTCACCTTTCCCTCTCCATCCATCCTCCAAAATCCCATTTCTGAACAACCTGTAGAAAATTACAGACATCCTGTAGAAAATTCTAGACATCTTGTAGAACCCCTGTAGACTTCCTGTAGAAGCGCACGAATGAGGTTTCTTGATAGCCAAACTCTTTGAAACTCCTTGGAAGGGTGTTAGGGACCCCTTAGGCCCTCTCTGAACCTTCCCAACCTCCTCCAAACATTTCCTCTCGCCAATCCACCTCTGCACAGTAAAAAATAGTCAAATCGCATGCATGATAATTCTGGCAACTGATTCAAAAATAAAAAAAGATGTTTTTTTCAAGATGTTACTATAGAAGTAGCTTAGATACATGTATTTACCTTCCTAGAAGTCAATGGAATCTCTTTCATTAGCTTGCATCCTCTTCCTTGCATCAGTGGGGCTAGTTGGTAAAATTAGGGTTTTCTAGGGTTTATGTTTCCTTTCTGCTTTCTAGTTTCCTTCTGCAAGTAGATCAGCCTTCTTTGAGTTAGCTTTCGTCCATCAGTTAAAAAGCTTCTTCTCAGAGCTCATAGAAGTTGGCTTAATCTCCTAGCGGACTTGTGCCAGCTGACCAAGTGACAGCTGCGGCAAGAGCCAGTACTTGTGCATACAGCACCGACGCTTCCAAGTTTGTTACGAACTACCGGGTTGATAAAAGTAAAGAAGGGAGTCCCAAGAGTTGCAACATTATTGTTGCAATACTGGAGCTCACCACTCTTTTTGGCGCTGTTGCTGTGGAAGCATCAAAGTATTTGTGATTGTTGCTTCTCTTCTATTTTCCTACTCTAACCTTATGCTAAGTAGTTTATTTCAGTTCCATTCTGCAATTTCATTTCTGCAAAAGTAAATTAGACATTTCCTGCTTTCATAGATTAGCCTTTCAATTCCACAATTTCAATTCTGCAAACATAGAATAGAATTTCAATTCTGCAAGCGTAGTCTAGCATTTCATTCTCGCAATTTGATTTCAGCAAAATATATTAGTCTTTTCCTGCTTTCATTTCAATTTCGCATTTTCATTTCCGCAAGGTAGATTTTAGTTAGTTGCAATCCCATCTGTTTCATTTTTGCAGGTACAAGTAGAGAAAAAAGCAAAAGCAACCAAAAATCTTTTCATGCCTCGTAGGAATAGAGATAATACCGGAAAATTCCTACCCAACACCCCCACCACTTCACTAAGTCACCCTTCTCTCTTCTTTCCAAGAAGAACCTATAGGTGAACCTCCTGAGATATACGAAGATCCTATAACAGAAGAAGAGCAAGAAAACATTCCTTTCGAGACCATGGATAAAAACAGAAACAGTAGAGACGATAACGAGAGAATAGAAGGTACCTTCCCCATCCGAGATACCAACGGGGACATGAAGATGAAGAACATAAGTCCCTCAGCCTTACCTCATTTCCATGGATTGACCACTGAAGACCCTGATACCTTCCTGTTTGAGTTTGTTGTCCTTTGTCGAACTTATTACTATGCAGAGGACAAACAAAGGTTGAAACTCTTTCCCTCTACCCTCAAGGATGTAGCATTACGTTGGTTCATGGGGTTACCTGGAAATAGTATCACCACTTGGGCTAAGATGGAGCAAGCCTTTAACAACAAATACCGGGATTACTGTAGGTCAAAGGAAACAAAGGGAGAAATCTTTCGGATGACAATGGGAAATGATGAGTCTTTAGAAGACTACGAGGAAAGGTTCCAACTTAGTTATAAACGGGCCAGGTGCACACTTGACCCTGAATCTCTAAAGCTGGTTCTGCTCCAAGGAGTCCCTTAAGACCTTGTAGATACCCTTCACATGCTAGCTAGAGGAGACATCTACCAACTACCTTATGAGGACATAAGGATTGTGTTTAGAAAGCACTCTAGGGTAGCCCAGAAAAGAGGTAGGGGGAATCCACTTTCAGCTAGTACTACCTTCTCCAAGCATGAGTTTGCTAATCAAATGGAAGACCTCAAAAGTGAGATGAGATAGACCATTACCATGCAACTCGATACCTTCCGAATCTAACAAAAGAAAGAGGAAGCTGAGAGGGCTTTGGCCATTTTTTATCCTAGATGTATGAGGAAGAACCCTAAGAACGAGTGTCCATTGCAATCAGTAGAGGTATGTTTCATTTGTGAGGAAAACCACCCAACGAACCAATGCCCAACTTTGCCTGGATTTAAAGCCATGTACCAAGGGACTAAGGCAACCACTGAACCTCTCTACTTCCTCAACCAAAGGAGGCCGCATGGGCCCAGACCTTACTAGTGGGGGATGCAAGGGACATCCCAAGCTTATTATATCCCCAACCAATCTGCTCACATGCCTTCTTGGGGTCCCCCTGCTCATCCTTCCTGGTCCACACCTCCTATGTGGTCTTATCCACCTCAATACCATACTCAACCCACTGCTCATTTGTTTCACTCACATGTCCAGCCACAACCTCAATGGAATGCACCTCAACCGAGGTGGAGGCCCCAATACAACTCTCCTCCCGCCATTCTGCCTCCACCACCGACTAAGCCACAACCATTACCTCCTTCTCCTCCAAGACAACCCCAGATGCCTGCTCAACTGAACCCGAACCCCAACAACCGACAGACCCAGCAGGTATACACTGGGGAGGCAACATGCCCTACCTATGCTGTTGAGGTCCAGGAGATCAACCTGCAATCCGGGAAGACCCTTCCAGATCGCCAACCTCCTCCCCTATAGGACGAGGGAGAGAAACAAGAAAGTGAACCCAAAGCCATTCCACCCTTTCCTGAGCGACTGATAGTAACCATGCAACCAAACCTAGAGGAGACCGAAGTTCTGGGAGAACTTAAATAGTTGTGTGTGAAAATACCACTTCTCCAGGCCATAAAAGATGTGCCGATATACAACAAATTGATTAAGGAGAAGTGTTTCAAGCACCCAGGCAGGTGAAAGAGAGATGCCTCGACTATCAATGTCATAGGACAACTTTCCAATCTAATGTTGGGGCAAGTAATCTGTCCAAAGTATTTGGACACTAGGAGTCCTGTAGTTGATGTCCACATCAATGGCACCATTATCCCCCATACCTTGATCAATCTAGGGGCTGCCATTAATGTGATGACCAGGGACACCATGCTTAAACTCTACCTTCAGAGTTCCTTAACGAAGACCTCAATAGCCCTACAGTTGGCAGATCGCTCCACCGTGACTCCCGAAGGGATTGTGGAAGATGTCTTGGTCTCTGTTGACTCTTGGGATTACCCTGCAGGCTTCTTGGTCCTTTAGCCAAAGGCAAAGCTCACTGGATACCCCCTCATTTTGGGAAGGCCTTGGTTAGCCATTGCAGATGCTTACGTTAGTTGCCGAGTTGGAAGCATGACCATCAAGAATGGGCCTATGTCCAAGCAGCTAGTCCTATACCCTCCTGCCCAACCTCTGCTAGAACATGACTTAACCCTCTGGTTGGAAGAAGGAGATGAGGATGAGGTCTACTCTACACCATTGTGCACAGTAGAAACCACTAGGGGAGGCCCTCAAACCAAGGATGATCTGATTAAGACTTTGATTCAAAAATTCACCTCCCAGTGCATTGTCCTTGGAGGAATTGGTGGAAGATACCCAAGCCAGCACCTTAGTGGACCTCTGTGTGATTGATCCGACCTCTCTCAAAGTTAAGAATGTGGAGTTTGGCCCCGAAAGAACTTTAAAGGTCAGCTCCTCCCTATCTCCTTCCCAGGAGAAGGAGCTGTGTAGATTACTGAAAAATCATTTAGATGCTTTCGCCTGGCACTATAAGGAGATGAAAGGAGTCCATCCTTCGGTTTGTACCCATCACATTTACATTAAAGAAGATTGTAAACCAGTCAGGCAGTCTCAGAGGAGAATGAATCTAGCCCTTAAAGACATTGTCAAAGAAGAATTGCAAAAATTGTTGGATGCGGGATTCATCTACCCTATCTCCAATAGTGAGTGGGTCTCACCTCTAGTTCTTGTGCCCAAGAAGAACGGGAAGTGGAGAATCTATGTAGATTACCGAGAACTTAACAAAGTCACCAAGAAGGACCATTTCCCTTTGCCTTTCATAGATCAAGTGTTGGATGGACTGGCAGGGAAGAAGTTCTTCTCTTTCCTAGATGGGTTCAACAGGTATAATCAGATCCAAATAAGCCCGGAGGACCAAGATAAAACCACCTTCACTTGTCCATGGGGTACCTTTGCCTACCGAGTCCTTCCCTTTGGGCTATGCAACACCCCTGCCACTTTCCAAAGAGCAGTATTGAGCATATTTTCTGAGTTGGTCCATGACTCGGTAGAAGTCTATATGGATGACTTTACTCCTTATGGGTCCAACTTCCAAGAAGAATTGACTAATCTGGGAAAAGTTCTAACCAAGTGCATTGAGATGAACCTGTCCCTCAGTCCTGAAAAATGTGAATTCCTAATGACTGAAGGGACTGTGCTGGGTCATACCATTTCTCAGCAAGGATTACAGGTGGATCCTAACAAGGTTGCTATCATCCAAAAGGTCCCACCTCCTCAAAAGGTAAGAGATGTTCGGAGTTTCCTAGGCTTAGCAGGATATTATCAAAGATTCATTAAAGATTTCAGTAAGCTAGCCTCGCCATTATTTGGCCTCTTAGGGAAAGATGTTGAGTTTAAATGGACTGACAACTGTCAAGGGGCACTGGATGAGTTGTAAGATAAGCTGGTGTCTACCTCGATCTTGAGAGATCCAAACTGGGCCCTACCTTTCCACATCCACACTGATGCCTCGAACAAAGCCATAGGGGAAGCCTTAGGACAAGTTGAGGAGAAAGTACCATATGCCATATACTTCTTCAGCAAAAACCTATCCAAGGAAGAAATGAACTATACTGTAACCGAGAAATAGTTCCTGGCTGTAGTCCATTCCCTAAACAAGTTCAGGCACTACATCACTGGTTATCAAGCATTTGTACACACTGATCATG
Source organism: Pinus tabuliformis (assembly GCA_031772625.1). Lineage (NCBI taxonomy): Eukaryota > Viridiplantae > Streptophyta > Pinopsida > Pinales > Pinaceae > Pinus > Pinus tabuliformis. The sequence continues at coordinate 737,188,016 of CM062805.1, read as the reverse complement.
CTACGATTAGATATTTAATGAATAAGCTGGATGTCAATGCTCGTATCATTAGATGGTTTTGTTGTAGCAATTTGATTTGACTATTGTCGACAAGCCAGGTAAGGAAAATGTTGTTGCTGACTTCTTGTCTAGACTGGATTTGCCTGCAGGTGAAGAAGGAACAGTGGATGACCAGATGCCAGATGAACATCTATTTGCTATCTCAGTACTCTCTCCATGGTTTGCTGATATAGAAAATTACTTGGTCTCAGCTTAGTTCCCTCCGCATCTATCCTCAAAGGAGAAGAGCAGAATTGTAAGGAAGAGTGCCCCATTCACTTGGATTGGGGGAAACCTGTTTAAACTTGGCCCAGATCAGATCTTGAGGAGTTGTGTTAGGGAGGAGGAAGTTTTTGACATCCTCCTAACCTGTCATGATGGACCTTGTGGAGGCCACTTTGCAGCAAAGAGGATTGCCTTCAAAATTCTACAGGTAGGCTACTATTGGCCTACTCTTCATCAGGATGTCAGAAGATACATCAGCCAGTGTGACCGATGTCAGAGGATGGGAAAACCGACTCCAAGGGATGAAATACCTCTCCAACCTCAAGTGACCATCGAGCCATTTGAGAAGTGGGGCATGGATTTTGTGGGTCCTATCAACCCTCCTTCAAAGCAAAGGTCTTACATCATTGTGTGCACCGACTATCTGACCAAGTGGGCAGAAACGAAGGCAATCAAAGTAGCAATAGAAGAAAAGGTGGCTCAGTTTTTGAGGGAAAATATCTTCTACAAGTTTGGCTACCCAAGAGAGTTAGTCACAGATCAAGGAAGCTAGTTCACCTCCAACCTGATTGAAGACTTGCTCGCGCATCACAAGATCAAGCACAAGACTTCCACCCCATATCATCCTCAAGCAAATGGGCAGGTGGAAGTCACTAATAGAGCATTGGAAGGGATTTTGACTAAGGTGGTGAGAAGCAGCATAAAGGATTGGGTAGATCACCTGGTTGAGGCCACGTGGGCCTACAACACCACTTGGAAGACTACAACAGGTTCCACATCTTATGAGCTGGTCTACGAGAAGAAATCTTTGCTGTCAATAGAGTTCGAGTACAACACATTGAGGGTGGCAGCTCAGCTGGACCTAGATCTTAGCCATGCTCAACGTGAAAGATTATTGCAGCTAAACGGATTATATGAACATAGAATGCAGGCCCTCCTCCACTCAGAAGTAGTTCAACTCCAGAGGAAGATATGGCATGACCGACACCTTAATGAAAAGAAATTCAAGCCGGGAGATTAGGCGCTGTTGTACGACTCAAGATACAAGGATTTCAAAGTAAAGTTGAGGACAAGATGGTTAGGACCATATACAGTGGAGATATGCAATGAAAATGGTTCAGTCCTTATCAGGACCATTGATGAAGAAGCCATCCCCATGCTTGTCAATGGGCATCGATTGAAAATCTACAAGAAACCCCTTTTGAGGCAGGAGTTCATTGAAACTGTGGAAAAATCAGTGCTGGTAGTAGAGCAGGGTTCTGCCTCTATTTCGGCCACACCTTGATCATAAAAAAAAAAAGGAAATAAAAAGATCCCTGGGTGAAAACCTCTCTGAGGTGCCCAAGGCAGAAAGTGAGGATGAAAACCTCATGGAGGCGCCCCAACTGTCTCTTAGAAAATAAAGAAATGGAATAAAAAAGATCCTTGGGTGAAAACCTCTCTAAGGCACCAGGGCAGATAGTGGGGGTGAAAACCTCATGGAGGCGCCCCTATTGTCTCTCAAAAAGAAAAAAAGAAAAAGTGAAAAAGAAAGAGAAACAGGTCTAATCTCTGGAATTATTGCAGGTTGCAGGGAATACAGTGCAGATAAAGAAGGTCGCGCAAAACGAGGAAAGGGGCCCATACCAAGCTACCAGACATCCTCACAGACACTCCCTCCATGGCCACTCACTTTTTCCAAGATTTGAACACATTTGGGCCGAGATTCAACCTCCTACAGGAAGTTCTGAGCTTTCTACAAGAAGTTTTGGGGCTTTCTACAAGAAGTTCTGCATTTCTACAGGAAACATCCTGTAGAGCCTTCGGGCAGGCCAAAATCGATTCTAGAAAGGGATTTAAAGCTTGAAGTCTGTTGATGAGGCCTGCAGCCACCCCTCTCTTCCATCCATCACCGATTTCATCTCTTTCCACCGCCATGGCAACAAACTGGTTATGCATTCCTGCACAGTCATGCAAAGAGTCCTGTTTTCCTCAGATTGAATTTTTTTTTTTCCCAAAGGAAAAATCAAGCACACAAAGGCTCGCACACTCTACCTGTCAAAGCTCCATCAAGACCCTTCATCTGCAAATACCACGTTGCTCATTTCAGCATGCATCCCAGGAGGAGAAGCAGCTATAGGATGTCCTACAGGAATCCTGTAGTAGCTGATCCATCTGGAGCACATACCATGGAGTCAATAGAGCTGAAATCGACACAGGGGGCATGTAACCAGCTCCACTTGAATGTAAACACCTCCTCGACCGCTGAGAAAGATAGAGCCATGCATGCAGCGTTCACAACCAGAGGATCGGGTCCTGAAGCCTTGGATACAACATCAAGCAATGAAAGGTCCTGAAGCATTGCATATAGAATCAACCAATGAAAGAAGGAAATCTAGTGCCTGTGTATGAAGTAGCAGTAAGAAAATCCATCGTTCCACGTCCCGAAGCCTGCAGAACACGTCCATGGCCACCCAGGTAAGTGTCTAACCTTATTCGTCAAGTTGCATATACTATACTATGAAAACTGCATGTCTCTGAAATGGTGCGAATTGAACGAATTCGGTGGCCAGTCAACTGGCCACCCACAGTCAGTCGAATGGCCTCGTGGGATCCGAACAAGTTCGTTTACGCTCGAATCCGCCAAAGGGACGAAGAGTCGACACGTGGGAAGTGTCCAGTCAGGGAAAATCGGTGTATTGGCAGTGATGGCGGCGATTAATGGCAAAGAAAGGAAATGGCAGTCAGAGACACGCCAAAGAATGATGGCTATGAAGTTGGTTAATGGATCGGCCTGGACACCTCACCCCCTCGCCATGAATTGCACCGTAATTCAAATTTCTCGGCCAAAGAACTCACGATGAACCGTTGTAATTTACACTTACAACCATTTTTTAGCAAAGTACGCGTCCTCCTCCTCTACAGTTCATTAGCCCGATCTTCTTGGCCCATTTCAAAATCCTCCCGCATCCTAGGCTCATTCAGAAGCACCATGACACCCTCTAGAAGCTGGAAAAGCTCTCTACAGGAAGGAGCTCTACAGGAAATGTGGCACATCCTCCTGTAGCAAAAGAAACCTGGACTTTCTGCGTCGAAATTGGAGTTTCGAAGAGAGGTAGGCCCGAAAACACCATTCCCATGCATGATATTTTGAAAGGTGGTGAATTAAATCGTCTGGAGTAGGAGAATTAGAAGCAAATATGCCTATGGGTCAAGAATAGTAGTTTTCTTGTGTGATACACAGAGTTTTTTAGTTGGTTCTACGTCACATTCTCCTCCATGGTTCCTGCTATAGAAACGATAAACCACTAAAAGGGCCAACCTGTGCATAAAGAATGTGACTTTTATGTGGTTGGGGATGAAAATTAAGCTCTGCACTCTGTCTGTGGGAGCCTAATTCCCTTTTGACAGTTGAGTTGTGGGAAGCAACAACATTATAACCAGGGAATTGGTGCAAAGTGGAATATAAACACCTGAGGGATATTGTCTTCAAAGTTCTGGGGAGGAAACCATACACATAATTCCCTTTCTAATCAGAGCACAAGCCAAAATAGAGCATTCTCACCATGCCAGGAGGGTTTATTAGAAAGAAACCCTCGGATTCTAGGAAATTGTGAGAAACTCTCGAGGTGGTAGACCTATTTACCCGTGCCAATTGGATGACCTTCTGTGACAGAATCCAAGGTCATGATGATAAGGTAACAGAAGAGTTCTTAATGTCCTACAGCCTAAATACAAGACACTAGCCACTGTAAATTTCAGAGGGTTGACCTTAAAACTTACCCCACAACTCATTAGTCGAGTCACTGATTTGCCATTAGGGATACCCTGGAGCAAAGAGGAGAGGGCATTGGGCCAAAAAGCCAAAAAGGAATTCTTCCTACCAGAGGAACAATTTTCAGAGGATAAAAATGGGGTCCGAAGAGCCAGCCTACATCCATTTTGGAGCGAGGTCAGCCTTCAGATCATGAAATACATTATCTGTGAGGGGAGGTTCAGTATTGTATATGGTTATCACTTCCGGTTGCTAACTGAACTTAGACATAAGATGGATTTACCCACAGAACAAAAGTTAAGCATCCTATATTTCCTCCTACAATCATTAATGGAGTGTGGCACAAAATTGAAGGAAGGGACACCAGACCAACTGGCCCATCATGGGCTTATCAAGCTTCTAGTAGAAGATGCCCTCCATACCTATACTATCCCTCTCTCCTGGAAGATTTTCCACAATATGTCCAAGGATGATGATATCTGAATTCTAGCTGAGGAACTCACTTCCTCCAGCAGTGAGGAAAGGGAGCATATTGAGGCAGAAGAGAAAGCCAAGGGGAAGGAAACCTAGGATAGACCACCACAGAAAGAGCAAGAAGAGAAACAAGAGAGTAGCCAAGCTGCTGAGCCCAAAATTGTGGGTGGAATAAAGGCACAAACGCCAAGGGAGAAACGGTTGCAAATCAGGGCAGAGAGGACTGAAAAAGTCTAAGCAAGTGAGGGCACACCCAAGGCAACCATAGCAAAATTAAAAGAGAACGAACCCCCAGCCAAGCAGGCCAAAACAGTGAAATCCATTTCTACAGGAAGCCAGAAGACCGTTTCTACAGGAAGCCAGAAAACCGTTTCTACAGGAAGACAGAACACAGTTAGCATATGACTTTCTACAGGAAGTCTGGAAAAAGGGCAACAGAAGGAAAAATTGCCTAATATGTTAGCCAGGGAGGCAACAGCTGTGTTGGCCACCCTAAGCACATCCCCAAAGCAGAAGGGGAAGCAAAAGATGGAGCCTTCCATGTATTTTAAGGCAAGAAGGAGCGTGAGGATTAAGACTGGTAGACCCCAGCGACCGTCAAAAGAACCAATCACAATTGTAGTCACCCCTTCCACACAAAAGGAGAGGTCTCCCTCCAAGGCATCCATCACTTATGAACGGGGAAGCCCAAAGACATCCACCTAGAGAGAAAGAATGAAACTGTTGGACACAAAGGCCTCTCTACAGGATGCTGACACTATTCTACAAGAAACATTGGCTAGGCTAAAGGAGATCGAAGAAATGGAAGGTGAGGCAGCTAAATCACCACAGGAGGAAGAAAAGGTGGAGAACATTGTGGAACCTAGCCCCCAGCCCAGCTTGGGATCCTATTATAACTTCTTAGAGGCTGGAAAGATCATTCCTCAGAAATTCACAGTGCCACCTTTCCTTGCACTAGAAGAAGAGAGAGTGAGGACCACACTTGGATGAAAATCGCTAAGTCCAAGGGTGTGGCAGATATAGGTCCTCTGGAGGAACAACTCAAAGAGGAAAGAAGGGAATTGGCTATGGTACGGCATGTGGAGAGCAGGGTCAAGCTACAGGAAGAAAATGAGCTGCTTAGACAACAACTACAGTCACAGGGACAGAGAAAGGAAGACATGCCTCACATCTTGGGAGAACAACAGCAATAGGAGGAGCCCACAACAGCCAAAGATACCATGGATGAAAAACAGAGAAGGGAAGGGATGCAGGTTGAAATTGAGACACTGAATCGGCAACTACAGGAAAAATAATTGCAAGCAGGCCTAGAGATACAGTCTCTGAAACAGCAGGTACAAGAAAAGGAGGCCCAACTGGCCTGCATGGCCAGCTGGGCAATGGAAGCTCCGCAGTGTAGGCAGCCTGCCAAATCCTATGCCCTATACCTCAAGGATCAGTGGTTACAGTTTCAGATCAATACCTTAGCCCAAAAGGGGCATCACCCCATTCCAAAATTATCACCAGTTTGCAGCTCTATGTGGCAGTAGTTCATCAGAGGATAGGGCCAAATTATCAGAGTTCTACTTGCACAACTTCGCCCTTCCAAACATGAATGCATGGGATCCCAACACTGTGATAGGAGATGTCCAACTTATGGCCATGGCCTCTTGGATGAGTCATGAGGAGAAGAGAGTAGCAGAGGTCCGCAGAATCATAGGCAGAGAACTCAGTGAGCCACTGATGATCAGAGTAGAGCTAGATGACCCCTCGACAGTGATAAGCACCCACCAGCACTTGGCCAATAGCCCTCAGGATCTACCAGAATACATTGAGCAACAAGCTCAAGCTATTGCCCACTTTGAGGACATGGAGAGACTATTGGGAAAAAACTGCCTGCATGCCTGCACAAGGTGGTGGAACACACTTCCTCACAGCTTGAAGATAAAGGAATACCACTCTCCCACCAGGATGAGGGAAGCCTTGGCAATGGTACCTCTCTACAAACAGTTGATGCAGAATCTGCAGGCCAATTGGATTGGCCTAAAATTCAGTCCTCGTTTGCTTTTGGGATTGCTAGAAGGAGTTAAGGAAGAGGAGGAAGGTAGACAATGGGAGGAAGTGGAAAGGAAGGCAAGATTCCACGACTGGGAAGAGGATATCACCGCAGAGGACTGGGACGTGAGGGAGGCGATCAAAGCCATAAAGGATGATGAGCTGGACTAGTTGCTGAAAGGATGAGCAACCCATTTAGCAGGGGTGTGATGAGGAGCCCCGAATTAGGTAACTTATTGGGCTCATTTTTCCTAATTGTCCTTGTTCAATCCTCCATTTTTCATAGATTACGTATGTTTTTTTAGTATGTTTATGTTATTTGAACGAATAAGGGTGGTCACTCTACGAAGGAGGCTAATATGTGGTTATTTCAGGTTTTTTTGGACAAATTTTGGAGCAAAACCAAGCAATTATGGGACAGGTGACAGCCAAGCTTGAGGTGAGGATTTGTAGGGAGGTTGTCTCTTGCATTAAATGACCCTTCCTCGAAATCTCCACCCTCAACTCCGAGCTCAACAGGCCACCAAAACGAATTCTTAAGGCAGCTGAGCAGCTTTGAGAAGAGTGACTGTTTACTAGCAGTTGGAACAGCCGAGTCCCTTGAATTTAGGAGGGTTTCTAGACCCCTCGTAGTGTACAAATAGGAAGGACTCAGCCTTCGTAGTTTACTTTTGGAACTGTTGGTATTTGCACTATAGTGCTGTCCTTTTCTCACCTTGTTTTCTTATAGCTACTGTTGTATAACCTTCTTGTGATGATTATTTTTGAGTAATGAGAAGTAGTTTTACTTGGCATCAGATCTGAGTCCTTCATAGGAGCCTACATCTCTTGGGGTTGGGCCCAACCCGAGTGCTAAGGCCTCCTTTATGTATTGTTATTTGTTCTTTATGTATTTGCAAAATCGTTTCTGTTAAGTAGATTAAATCTTGTTGATTAACTAAGTCACTGTGGATGATTAGAAAGACTTTTGATGTTCAGATTGAGTTGATAGGTTATTAATAGGGAAAAGCTTCAGACAAGGGCCATCAAATGCCTCTGATTTCACCTCTCCCTCAGTGGGATCAGGAGCTGGGACCAAGGTGACCTTGCTGCCCACAAAAACATTGACTTTGCTCTGCCATGCAATCAATAGTGTTTGATTTTCATTTGTAGAAGTTGGTTACATGTTCAGATTCTTGAATGCTTCATTGCATAGTTAATATACATGGTTTCCTTGCGAATAAAACTTATGTTCATTCTCTTTATTGTTAGCTAGATCAGATCAGGTCAACGTAACTAGGTCTCAGATTTTACAAGTCTTCGTTGGTTTAGTTGGAAAAACAACTTGAAGAGCACCTATACCACTTCTCTATGTGCCCATACTTCATCAATCCCATCTGCTCCATCCCCTAACTCGGATTCTTGCCTCACATTTGCCATTTGCTCACATAACCCTAATTTTTGTGCAACATTGCTTCAGTCCTCCTTGAACAAATCTAGCCATCTACATCTTACCTCAACTCCACCCACCAAGTCCTAGACCACCTAAAACCCTTATCCTACCTCCATACTCACTCCTTCACCTTTCCCTCTCCATCCATCCTCCAAAATCCCATTTCTGAACAACCTGTAGAAAATTACAGACATCCTGTAGAAAATTCCAGACATCCTGTAGAACCCCTATAGACTTCCTGTAGAAGCGCACAAATGAAGTTTCTTGATAGCAAAACTCTGTGAAACTCTCTGGAAGGGTGCTAGGGACCCCTTAGGCCCTCTCTGAACCTTCCTGACCTCCTCCAAGCATTTCCTCTCGCCAATCCACCTCTGCACAGTCAAAAACAGTCAAATCGCATGCATGATAATTCTGGCAACTGATTCAAAAATACAAAAAGATGTTACTGTAGAAGTAGCTTAGATACATGTATTTACCTTCCTAGAAGTCATTGGCATCTCTTTCAGTAGCTTGCATCCTCTTCCTTGCATCAATAGGGCTAGCTGGTAAAATTAGGGTTTGCTAGGGTTTACGTTTCCTTTCTGCTTTCTAGTTTCCTTTTGCAAGTAGATCAGCCTTCTTTGAGTTAGCTTTCATCCATCAGTTAAAAATATTCTTCTCAGAGCTCATAGAAGTTGGCTTAAGCTCCTAGCGGACTTGTGCCAGCTGACCAAGTGACAGCTGCGGCAAGAGCCAGTACTTGTGCATACAACACCGACGCTTCCAAGTTTGTTACGAACTACCAGGTTGATAAAAGTAAAGAACGGAGTCCCAGGAGTTGCAACATTATTGTTGCAATACTGGAGCTCACCAGGTGAGTCGACCTCTTGGTGATGAGGCATGAGGTTGGTGTCCTGTTCCAACTCCTGCTGCTCCGTGTCTGCATCCAACTATTGAAGTGCTTATTCTATCTCATGAGTGAAGTCTTACTCCTGCGATAGTTCAGCCTATCTGCCTGATGCCAGCTGATATGATAAGTCCACTACCTGTACGGGCGATGTTTCATCTGTTTTCACATGTTGTACCCCCCTGTTGTACCTCCATCTATTACGCTTCCATCTCCTATTTGCACAACTCTTGTTCCTTTTGGAGTTGCTCCTTCAACTCATGCAACTCCTTCTCTATCTCCTTCATTCTTCTCTTATCCCTTTTCCTTTGCACGATTCACATGTTGCACTGATGCCTCTTTGCCTCTATAGAAATAGTTTCCTTCTCTACTAATGGATCTGCTCAAAACTTTCATCTTTTCTCTTCCTCCATGTGATCGACAATCTTCCTCTTGCCTTTGTCACACATTGGTATGCTTTCCTCTGCTGCAACTGTTGGAGCTGGAGCTGGTGCTCTCTGGGATGCTGCTTCATGTTGATTCGCTAGCCACCCCACAGCGAAGCCGACTTGTTCATTGGGTCTGGATAAACTGTAGCAATATCTCCATGGGTCCTCCTCAGCCCAATGAAATACCCTGTGGATCCAGTTGAACTAAACTCTCGTGCAGCGATCTTTCACAATGCAATGCAGTTCATATAAATTGTACTTCGGAGGTCAAATGGATATTTATTCATTATTTCTACTTCGACATCCTCTTTCTTGATACTCCAGATCTCATATAACCCAATTTACAATGGAAGAGTGGGCCAAGGTACTTTCTTCTTCCAGTGCAGTCTAGCTGTCAATCCTACTGACATGTGATATATTTCTTCCTACATGATGAGTATGTCCAAGGAAAACTTTGGTAGAATATACATAGGATTCTCCACACTGAACATTGAAATGAAGGTGTCAGATGGTGAGGCATACTAATCAACAATGTCTAACAATTCCTTCATTGCTTCCTTCAACATGCAAGGAGGATCCCGTTTGAATATCATCTTGTAAACTTGGGTAAGAAAATGATTGGAAAGTCATGTGATTACTCCTATGAATCTGCATTCTGACAACAAATTGAAATATATGTTCACAACACTCTCCGCTGGTGACCATGCCCACTCCAAGATTGAGAACTCCTGTCGAGCACATATTGCATCTAAGATGTAGGCGGACATGTAAATCTATGCATGCATACCTCCAGGTGACTGTCGATCCCTTGTTACCTGTTCATTCAGCTGATTAGCCAACATGCCAGACCAGTTACATGGTTTTCCTTCTCTAGCCAGTTGGTCCAACATGATGACCCAACTCTGTGGGAAGGTTTCAGTTATTTCTTGGCCATACATTCGACATGAAAATATGAACAAGTACTGATACACCTTCCACATTATCTTCATCTTATATATCTGGTTGGGTGTCAAAATGAATCGAGTAGGCTCCTTTACCCAGTTCTTCATAATGCCTTTGGAGTTAGCACTGCTGTTTGGTAAGCTATAGGGAGTCTTCATGATTGTCATGGGGTTTGACATCTAATATATCTCATCATAATCTTGTGCTGAGAAGGTTGCAAGCTTCGTCCCACTGACACTGCTCAAGGTCATCGTCTTGGGATCAATGTGATAGATGATCCAATGTATCATGTCTCTACATGGGAACACGAGGTATCTGCATGAAATCTGGTACAAGTCGGACTTATGAATGTTCACATACACCTGACAGTCTTTGAGGTATTCTTCAAAAGTTCCTGCAAATGCTTCATTGACCTCTTTCCACTTCAGCTTGATGTCCTTGTCTAGACACAACTTTGTATCTTCATAGTTCAGTAGACTAGAGGACACTCCCTCAACTACTGTCAGCTGCCTTTCCATCAATGTCTTGTGATCCTGCTCTCTTAGAAGCCATTGATCTTGTACTGCTAAGAGGTGGATTAACACCTAAAAGATCTAGAGACAAGAAACTTTCATGTCAAGATATATGTCAGTGAAAACAAAAGTGAATTCAGGGAATGACATAGCACATACTTGGGGAACTGATAGGCAAGATTGCTCAATTTCTTCTGGGAGGCTAGGTGACTAGCTTCCACAACTACACAAAAGGTAGTATGGGTTGTCTGGGAGGCAAAACTGGCTACTGGATTTACAAAATGTGCAATCCAAACTGTCTATTGGCTACTGGGATTGCACAATGTGAATTCCAGCTAGGAGTGACTGTAGGCTCATGGACTGCATTGTGCAATTTTTTGGGCCAGCTGTCATTGTCCCTCAGAAATGCGCAAAACAGTCCTCGAGGAGAGTGGTTGGGTAGAAATGCACATTTCTGGAGAGGAAGATATATCCTTCCTTCCCCAGATTGTGCAATGTTGTCTCAGAGAAGGCAGAGTTCGGGCCAAGGTTGGCAGACTCATCGATGGGCAACTAAAATAAAATATGGAAGTGAATGCATGGACACACTAAGTGAAATCAGACATGATTGACACTGCATGCAAACATGAGTGAAAGATTCGGTAAACAGATCAACATGCATGTGGGTGAAGCGAGTTTCCAAATCAACGACCGTCCGTGAAAAATAGCTTCATGCATGCGACAACAATGAGATAGAAATGAAAACTAAAGTAGTGCTAGGAAAAGCTAGTATGATGTAGATGACAGCAAGCTTTCAAAGAAATCAAGCAAACAACACTCACACAAGCAAAAACACAAAAAGCGATAGGTGGCGGCTTACCTATGAATAGCTAATCTGGATGTGTCGAAGAGTCCTGGATGTGTTGTGAGATGTCATAGCTCCAAGTTTCATTTGAAATAATGAGCTCTAATGCATCAAATAAATAAGTTTGGGCTCATGATGCACATGCCACAAATCTATGAAAAAACAACACTTGGAGGAAAGTTTCTAAAACAACTTTGCATGTAACCTCCAACTGCTAAAAATAGCTCCCTGAATCATGGGATGCCTTTTGCATGTTGCCTTTTGCTATTCAGGGAAAAAGCAACCCATGCATGGAATTCAAGTTTCCTTGGTCTCGGGTGGAACTGGTTAACCAAACTGCCCATGCATGAAGCTTCTCAACTACTAGAAGGAAATGCACATTTTTGGCTGGGAGGTGGGCTGGCTACCCAAGAAATTTGCGTAATTTATGGGGAGAGAAACTGACTGCTGCCAAAATTTGCACAAATTCTAGGCTGAGCAGCCCTATTAGGGAAAATTGTGCAATTTTCATTGTGAGGGTTGACTGGAAGAATTGCACAATTTTGGAGCCCAGCAGACTGCCAAACAAGATTATGCATATTTTTGGAGGAAAGGATGGTTTCCCTCCAGAAAGGCACAATTTCTTGGGTGAGCTAGTTAGCCTGCAGCTGGACCAAGTCCGGATGAACAACCTGTGAGGGGAATGCATCAACCTATGATCAACAGGCTGCCTTTGTGAAAGAAAAACACTGAAACTTGTGTACTTGAAAAACCAAGACAAGGTGTTGTGAAAGGTTGGTAGGGAGGCTCCAAAATGAAGCTAAGGAAAAATTTTGGAGGGTTTTTGTAGCCGCTACAAAAGAGTCATACACATCAGAAGAAGGAGAATCATAAAATTCAGCAGAATAAGATCTCTAAGGGATTGCTTGCAACTCGATGATGTCTCCTTCTTCTCTTTCTTGATCGATGGGTGATGCTTCTTGATGCAAGTATATGTTTTCATTGAGTTGAGCCCCACAAACATCTTCAATGGGATCATAAACCCCAAAAATATTTTCAACATTAAAATGTGCACAACAATATTCAAATAGAGCATTCGGTGGATATAATCTTTTTCCATAATGATTAAATGCTATGTGAAAGCTCTTTAAGGAAGATATGTTGCCGCAAGCTAGTACCTTGTGTCAGAATCTAAAATATTCTTCTAAAGAATACATTAACAATTTCATTTTCGAATCTTCAAAAACAATACCCTATTGTTTAATGCATTCATGAAAATCCTTGAGGTATTGGTTCAACCTTCTATATGTGTTTCCACTGAATATAGGAAAATAGGTATACCATTCATGAAAATTAAGGACATGATGGGGATAACTTGCAATAGAAGAAAAATCCAGTGGAGCAAATTTGTTGGCCAAGAATGAAGGAATCGCCATTTTGAGAACCCCTTTAGGTGAGTGATCTCAAGTTCCAATGTAGGGGAGCTTTTCTATTGTTTAGCAGGAGAGTGAGTATGAGGCCTCTTGAAGGCCAAGGTGATAAAATAAAGATATAGACAGTGGATTCACTAGGATGTTTATAATAAGATTGAAACAGTGGAGTCACCAAGGTGAGAATCTTCAACCCACACTTCCCTTGCTCAACTAACAGAGGGAATGTAAGAATTCTCATACCCAAGGAAAAATATTCTGATTCGTTCCCCGACAACGGCGTCAAAAAGATGTTGCATCTTTTTCTATCACCTATCGCATAAGTGATTCAGAAGACATAGAAGCCTCCTAGAGACAACCTCTGGGTTGAAAGAATACCAGTGCCTAGGGCATCTGATAGGAGTGGTTTTGGAGATTATCTAAGGGATCTTCACGACACTCCATATGTCACGAAGTTGGGAAAAGATAATAAAGGTGGCTTGGTTCAATAGTCCTTCATCAAGTTAGACTCAAGAAAATACATAGATCTGAATATACAGAGGGTAAATCTAGCTCATCTCAGAGAGAAATTTCTGGCTGTGGTAGCCGAGACATAACAATAGGCAGCCTTATATTGGCATTGTAGTAAAAATGAAGAGGAGGAAAGAAAGAAGGGGATTTGATGCAAAGGGATGGATACAACGTAGAATCCTGAGCATCAAGCTCCAACAGAAGTATGAAAGAATGAGGAGGTGAAATGGCAAAAATTGTGGAGCGTGAATTAAGGTCTCATACTCTATACCCCATGGACACACTTGTCACTAATCAACATTAGTAAATGTATGCTCATAAAGGTACTGTGAGCTATCAAATAACACTTGTAAATATTCAATTAAGAAAGGGACTATTACTACTTAGCAGCATACATATAACCATGAGATACTGAAACCGATAACTTCATTACACAATTTCAAAAGAGGAAAAACATACATGAAGTGAGATACAAAGTGGAAAGCATACTGCGCATTTCTCTTATTGGAATAAATAGATTAGTTTCATTAATCCTTGAAGATCAAGTTCAAATCACTAGTCCATTTACAATCAACAATTATATCACTCAAGTCCCTCATGAATAGGCAAATAGAACCAATGTGGAACCACAGAATTCAAGCCTCTTGGATGCAAAATTTGGGAACCTCTCTTAAGTCTTTCTTCCCTATTTTTATAAGGAGAGGGAGCTTATGGACAGTCCCTTGACAGAGCATCCATCTACTTGAGCCCAGTTAAGTTCCAAGAGACCACTTAAGTTTAGGCCCTTCTATTCGACTTTAGGACAGCCCACAGAATGAACGATGATATTGGAAAACAGTTACAAAAATAACCTTAGCCCGATCTCCAACTATCTGGTCAACTAGTTGTCTCGGCGTGTGAAGGCCTACTACTCAAATCATTGCAATCATATTTGATTATGTTATTTAAAATACAGAAATTACATAGAAATAGCTAAAAGGAAAACTGAATGATGATGGAGGAAAATATATCCCTGTCGTTCCTGTGATGGCCTCTAATCAGGCCACATCTCTACCGTGATGCTACCTATTCAGTCACTCGGCCAGTTCACTTGTCTCTTTCCCATTAACTACTTGAGCTTCCCACTTTCTAGAGCTGAGAGTGATTAAGAGTGGTGGCCAAGGTTGTGCTTAGGAATCATAGTTGTCGACTCATCCATCTCTTTAAAGCTCTGTATTACACTATCGAAGTGCAACATGCCTTGTAATATCGCCATAATGTTATATTCGATCTTTTAGCATATTGGAAATTTTATGCTTAAAAACATTACAAAGGGTTGTGACCAAAGGCTTAGCCTTAATGCACTAGGGGCCTTTAGACTCCCGCTGGGGGCTATTTTTCCTTTGTAATACGATTTACACCCCTTGGTTCTTTAACTCTTCTAGACAATGTGCTAGCTCTAATATCAGAGCCACTTTCATTAGAGATTTCCAGTTAGAGGATTAACATTGGAGTTTTGATATTCCATACCCCTGATATGCTGATCTTCGATTATGACATCGTCACTAACACGTGGCACCTCATGAGTGGTGCCATGTGTCACCTTTATTTCCCCCTTACGCCCCCTCAAAACACCATAACTACCTACCACATGTCCTGCCATACTGGCACGTCACGCTGATGTCAGAAACCATGTGTCCTTATTGAAGTCGATCCTATGCCACCATGTGTCCTTATCAGATCCAATCTTGTGCCGCCACACGTCCTTATCGAAGCTAATCCTCTATCGCTATGCATCGTGCTAGAGGAGAGAGAAAAGGGCCTATCTACCTTTGGCTTTGAGATGAATTCATTTGTAAAACTTTATTTGAGTTCCCAGGTGGTTTTACACTATATCAGAACTTTATGCGATATCACAAATTTAAAAGGTTGTCACCTGTTCATATGTTTTGATTGCCGATTGTGATGCGCCAATCTCTTGATGTTCTGATTGTTTACTCCCGATGTGCCAAGATGTTTTGAAGTATGATTGTTGATATGTCATGCAACTCTGATGTGCGATCATCGATCTCCAATGTCGCTAGACCTCTAATATGTGAGATTCTACATTGGACCTTCGATATTTCCTCTTTCCTAAGGCTTGAATCCATGAAACTTCAGAAGGCCATATCGTTTGATCTAGGAGTCTACTTTTTGACTTCTACATATCGTTGGAAAGCATGTTTAGAGAAATTTCCAATGGAAGGGATCTAATTTAGAATTTGAGTCCTTTTGAGGCTTGGAATATGCTTGCAAAATTCCCTACTCTTTTGGATTCTTTCGACATCATTTGGAACCATTTGAACAATTTTGCAGTAGGTGATAACACATTATATGCCCCTCCTTTTTTTAGTGGTTCGCTTACTACGTCCACTAGTGATGGTGTACGAGTTGGCTCACCATGAGCCTTTGATGATGTGGTGGGTAGGGAAAATCTTGGTTACATTATAGGTTTATCCTCACTTCAACAATTCATGGAGTGTTGAAACTTCATACCTTTACTATCAATACATTCATGGTATATTTTACATTATACAAAAAGAATTTTCGCAATTAAATTCATTTGAATTGAAATTATATTAGTTTGTATATTATTTTAACTATTTTAAATTGGTTAAAGCAATTATGGAATTATTATATAAAAAATTTGGGAACTAAAAATAAGATTTAAATTTCATATTAGGTAAAGGAAAAGATATTAAATATCAATTTGAAATATAAACTTAAATATTTTAAAGTTTATAAAATTATTGAATAATGTTGTTATTAACGCTAACATTGGTCTTTGAACACTCTTAATATTTTTCTATGGATTACCTTAATTGGAAGATCCATGGACAAGAAGCCTTCAAAGAAAGAGAAGGAAGCCCAACCCCTGTGGTGTATTCATGATGCACTGCATTTGATGAAGAAAATGATTGAGAAGGTTGGTGAATTTAATAATGAGATTATCATCATCTGTTTGTACTCATCATATTGTTTCTAATAGTAAGTGGCATGCCACATAATTCCTCATAGTTGAGGATATATTCTTTCTCAAATTTGGAGCCCCATAATGTGGTTGAGGTGCCCCAAAATGAGATGCAGGAGGAAAACCCTCGAATTGTCAAATATTAGCATTTATATTCATGAAAAAATTATTAAATTGTATGGGTATTATCAACCCTCAAAATTAGGAATATCCTAGCCCATATCAGCTTTAAAATGAGGATCATGTCAAGGATTTTTAATCGTTATCTGATTTTTTTTTCTTGGAGACCAAGTCGACCTTCAAATAAATTAATTTTTTTATGTTAGAATAAGGTCAACTCTAGGGCTAGTCAAACCCTCTTTCTACTATAAATATGAACTCGGTTCTCATCCATCAGGAATCATAGTTTTCGGCTCATCCATCTCTTCAAAGCTCTGTATTACACTATCAGAGTGCAACATGCCTTGTAATATCGCCATAATGTTATATAAGATATTTTAGCATATCAAGACTTTTATACTTAAAAACATTACAAAACAGTGAGTTTTGATGTTCCTTTAAGAATTTCTTCACCATATGACTGAGGGTTGTGACCAAAGGCTTAGCCTTAAGGCACTAAGGCCTTTAGACTCCCGCCAGGGGCTATTTTTCCTTTGTAATATGGTTTTCAGCCCTTGGTTCTTTAACCCTTCTAGACCATGTGCTAGCTCTAATATTAGAGCCCCTCTCATCAGAGATTTCTTGTCATAGGATTAGCATTAGAGTTGCAATATTCTGCACTCTCGATATGCCGATCTTCGATTATGACATCATCACTTCCACATGGCACCTCATGAGTGGTGACATGTGTCACCCTGATTTTCCCCCTTAAGCCCCCTCAAAACGCCATCACTGACTGCCACGTGTCCTTCCATACTGGCACATCATGATGATGTTAGAAATCATGTGTCCCTATTAGAGTCAATCATGTGCCACCATGTGTCTTTATCAGAGCCAATCATGTGTCGCCACATGTCCTTATCAAAGCTAATCCTATGTCACCTTGCATCCTGCTAGAGGAGAGAGAAAAGGGCATGTCTGCCATTGGTTTTGAGAGGAAATTCTTTGTAAACCTTTATTTGAGTTCCATGGTGGTTTTACACTATATCAAAACTTTATGCAATATCACAAATTTAAAAGGTTGTCACCTGTTCATATGTTCTGATTGCCAATTACAATGCGCCGATCTCTTGATGTTCTGATTGTCGACTGCCGATGTACCAAGATGTTTTGAAGTATAATTGCTGATATGTGATGTGACTCTGATGTGTGATCATCGATATCCAATATTGCTAGACCTCTGATATGTGATCTCCAATATTGAACCTCTGATATTCCCTCTTTCCTAGGGCTTGAATCCATGAAACTTCCAAAGTCCATTTCGTTTGATTCAAGAGTCCCATTTTAGACTTATACATATCGTTGGAAAGCGTGTTCAGAGAACTTTCCAATGGAGAGGGTCTCATTTAGACTTTGTGTTGGAATTATGGCATAGGTTTGGCACTATGGCACAGGTGTTGTCCTTGATGGCAACTCACTCAAAGGGCAGATCACAGTTCAGGCTCTCAGAATGAAAGAAAATGAGGTATACACAGGTTCAGCTTAACAAAATCGTGTATATATGTAGGTGTACCAATCAAAAGTCGCGTATGTGTATGCACGCACTTTCATGCAAAGAAAAGCACGTACATGTGGGAAATCTTATGGTTGGTCCATGTTATTTAGTCCATCATATTTGAACCTATGGTTTTGGTCCTTGGTATTGCATCCAAGTGTGGAACCCAGGTATTAAGTCCCTAGTATTGGATCTTTATGGTTTTGGACCATGGTGTGAGTAAGGCCTAAGTCTATAAAAAGGGAAGGAGATCATTTGGCAAGGGATCAACTGAAGTATTGAATATCTTATGAAGAGAAAGATTGAGAATATTGTCATTGGGTTATGGTGCATAACTAGATCTGAATCAAGGAGGAACCTGAGTGCAAGGAGAAGGATCAGTTCTATTGATGGGTCAAGATCTTAAGGCAGTTTGAAGAGAAGTATCTTTGTGAAATATTTGATCTGTTTGATGCATGACATGATCTATAAATATGATAATCTAGGTATAACTAATGTTTGAATAAGTAAAAAGATAAATTATCTTTTATAGATCTGTACAGAGGTTCAATGTAGCAAAGGCGCGTATACACGCCGGTTCGCTAATGTAAAACAACTTATACACTGGATAGCCTTGATATAGAAGCATATGCATGCAGGTTCTATATATTGAAGTAGTGTATATCTCATGAAATATGTTTTAGCTGCTTCTGTTTATTACTGCAATATTCTGGGTTCAGGATTGGAGTTTGGTTACTGGTACTATTTTCTGGTTACAGCATTCTGAGAAGTTATTGGTTTATTTCGTATTTGTTTGTACAAAGGAGTTTGGTTAATGTAGATATACTTGATGTTTGATTGATATACATGGATCCAGTCTAAAAATTTATGAAACAAGGTCCCTGGAAGAAAAGAGAAGGTTGTAGCCTTCTGTAGGTCAGCACCTATGTACTAGTACCTCAGCTAATACAAGAGCTAAGGGGGTTGTAGCTCCCTTCCAGGAGAAGCTAGAGAATGAGAGAAGGTTGTAGCCTTCTACAGGTAGCAGCCTGCGTACTAGTATAAGACTGCACCAGTACAGAAACATTGTAAAAAGAAGTTTCTAATTGAAAGAAGATAGAGATGAATTGCAGCAGGGGGTTTTCACCCACATTGGGTTTCCACCTTATATCTTGTGTTCTTATGTGTGATTTCCTATTCTGTTTTACTATTCCTGGTTACTATTCATACGGTTTGATGCACATATTAATGATCAACATCTGAAGAATAATTTAAATTACAAGTCTGCTCATATACGCTTGTTTCCTTAACTGAAGTTGCGTACATACGCGGTATTTACTAATTGAAGTAGCATATACAAATCTAATTGTTAAATGAAAAATAATTGACCTGATAATACTGATTCACCCCCCCTCTCAGTATTATTTCCAACAATTGGTATCAGAGCAGGACCTTCAGAAGAAGCTTGATCGCTTGAAGGAAGATCTATCATCATGAGCAACTATGAAAAAGAAGCATCAATCAGGCCACCAATTTTTGATGGAAGCAACTTCGCCTATTGGAAGGTAAGAATCACTGCCTATCTTCAATCTCTTGGTACAAAAGTTTGGGATATTGTGGAAACAAGATACACTTTTCCATCAGCTACTCCTACAGATACAGCTAGTAAGAAGCAGTATGAAACAAACGCAAAGGCTATCAATACTCTATTAGGGAGCCTATCTCAATCAAAATTCGTCAAGGTTATGCAGCTCAAAACCACAAAAGAAATATGGGACAAGATTGTTCTGAGCTATGAAGGAGATGAATAGGTAAAAAAAGAAAAACTACAAACTCTTAGAATTCAATATGAAAATCTCAGAATGTACAATGATGAAAGTGTGGCTAACTATTTCCTACATATAAATGAGACTATTAATTGTATGAAAAATTTTGGTGAAGAAATAAGAGAAATTGTTTTGGTTGAAAAGGTTCTAAGATCTTTGTCTTCTAAGTTTGAATCAAAAGTTTCCGCCATATAAGAAAAACAGAATCTATGGAGCCTTACCATGTCACAACTACAGGGAATCCTAACCACTTACGAAATGAGAAAAGGGGGACCATCTGACAAGAGAGAAGCCACATTCAAAGCCTCAGGAAAGGGAGATTACAATGATTCAGAACATATGTTAGAAGAAGAGGAAGAGTCAAATTTTGTCAAGAACCTTCAATGGAGTTCTGGAAGATTCAAAGGTAAGTTACCTTTCAAATGTTTTGCTTGTGGAAGAGTCGGTCACTATGCTAGCAGGTGTCCTCATAAAGATAAGCTTGAAAAAGGTAAGGAACCAGTTAGATGGAACAGAAAATAGAATGTAAGTAAGAAGAGCTATTACACACATGAATATAGTGATGGAATTTCAAATGGCGATGAAGATGAACAAGGTAATGATTATAGACTTTTGATGGCTTTTGAAGATGATGATTTCTTGGATGCTATAGATTGAGAAAGTCTTTGTGAAGAAATTTCTAAACTCAAAATTTACTTAGAAGAGAAAAATATGATTATAGATACTCTGACATTCCAACTTGTTGAAATGGAGAAACACAATGAAAAGTTAGAATGTGAAATTGTGGGACTTAGAAAGAACATTGAGAAAACGAAAGCTCTTAATCTTAGATTTGCTAAAGGACCTGAAACTTTAGATGAGATTATCAAAGTGCAGTGTTCTCCTCTAATCAAGATAGGTCTTGGGTATACTAAAGAAACATCTTAAGCACAGAAGCCATCTACCTCCAAAAGTTATCTTGAAGCTGCAAGGAGAAGTGAACAGGTTGACAATCGACAGCAAAGGCCCAATGGAGATCACCAGGTAAATCAGGGACAATTTACTTCAAGAATGAACATAAATCACCAAGTAAATCGAGGGAAATCTACTTCAAGGATGAACAAAAGCTACAACCAACCACAGGTAAATCATTCTCAATTTACCTCAAGAATGAATGGCTATTACAATGGAAGGTTTGATGATCGCAGGAATGTCTTCAATGGCCAGTGTTTCTCTTGTCATAACTTTGGACATAAAGCAGCTCAATGCATTGCCTACAAGACCATCATGACCAGAGAATCACAAAAGCAAAGGAGTGTGACTGGAATCATGAAAATAACCTACAACAACTTTTCTGCTCTTGAAAATGAAATAGAATGTTCTATCTGTAACAACTTTGGTCATGAAGATTCTGACTGCAGGAGTAGGTTTCGGCAAAAAACTCAAAAGGAGCAAGCTTTATTGAGCCCCAAAACATTGAGGAATAAAGAACCGCAACCAGAAAGATGTGGTATAGCCTTATATGTGGAAGGACAGGAAAATCAGTGGTACATCGACAATGGATGCTCGAAACATATGACGGGCGATAAAGAAAAACTTCAATCATATAGTGCCTTAGAAAAGGAAAAGAAGGTCTCATTTCGAAATGACACCCCTGCATTCATAAAAGGCAAAGGTTCAGCTCTTTCGAAAGAAAAGGTCAAAGCTGGGAATGTTATGTATGTTGATGGCTTAAAGCATAATCTATTAAGTGTCAGTCAAGTGTGTGCTCAAGGAAATGAGGTAATATTTTGATCAAATGGATGTATTGTCGTGAGCTTGATACAGGAGAAATAGTGATCAAAGGCATAAGAACTCCAAATAATTTATACATAG
This sequence comes from Pinus tabuliformis, assembly GCA_031772625.1. Lineage (NCBI taxonomy): Eukaryota > Viridiplantae > Streptophyta > Pinopsida > Pinales > Pinaceae > Pinus > Pinus tabuliformis. Next base: position 737,166,225 of record CM062805.1, on the reverse strand, counting down.
TCAAGGGAGGACAACAACAATGCTATCTTAGCAAGAATGATGAACACTGGCTATGGCATAGAAGATTGGGGCATATAAGCTTCTCTCAGATAAAGAAAGCATGTAAATATTAGGCGGTTCGTGTTCTCCCTGACATTAGAATTCCAGACAATACAATATGCAAATCATGTCAGTTTGGTAAGAAAAACATAACTAATTTCCTAGAGAAGGAAGGATCAGCTAGCGGGCCACTTAAACTTGTCCATACTAATGTATGTGGACCATCTAGGAAAAGGTCACCTCGAGGAGAAGAATACTTTATATTGTTCATTAACGACTTTTCCAGGATGTGTTGGTTAGGACTTATGAAGCATAAAGATGAAGCTTTCGAAAAGTTCAAAGCATTCAAATCCTTAGTTGAAAACAAATCAGATCACGGAATCAAATGCCTCAGGTCTGATAGAGGTGCGGAATTTTCCTCGAATGAGTTTTTCAATTTTTGTGAAGAACATGGAATAATAAGGGAATTCTCTACTACAAGGACTCCTCAACAAAATGGAGTAGTGGAAAGGATGAATAGAACGGTTCAACAAATGGCTCATGCTATGCTTGATGAGTCTGTAACTCCCGCAACCTTATGGGGTGAAGCTGCATTTGCTGCAGTTACTATTCTCAACAAGACAAACGTCCGGGTAAACAACACTCAGACTCCTCACGAACTTTGGTATGGTAAGACTCCCATGGTAAAATACTTCAAAATTTTTGGGAGCAAATGCTACATCAAAAAGACTGATGAAAACCTTGGAAAATTTGAACATAGAGCAGATGAAGGCATTCTCCTTGGTTACTCTCCCCATAGCAAAGCATATAAGTGTTACAATAAAAGACTTGGAAAAATTGTTGAAAGTATTGATGTAGTGGTTGATGAAGAAGGAAACATTCCAAGGCAAGTAAAATCTGAAGAGTTCGAAGATGATGAGGACTATCCTTCTACAACAAATCAGACTCATGATGAAGAAGAAACCCATGAGGCACCAGGAGAACATATAAGGATAGAAGAAAAGACTCCATCCAAGTACATTCAGAAGAATCATCCAGAAACTCAAATTTTGGGGCAAAAGGAGGCAGGTGTACAAACAAGAAGAACCATTTCAGAAGCTTCAAGTTATCTAGCATTACTCTCCTCCACTAAACCACAAAATGTAAGAGAGGCATGCAAAGATGAATGATGGGTAAAGGCCATGGAGGAAGAACTTGTGCAGATTGAAAAGAATAACACTTGGGAGTTGGTTCCTAGACCAAAAGATAAGAATGTCATAGGAACAAAATGGATATTCAAAAATAAGCTAAATGAAAATGGAGATGTGATTAGGAACAAGGCCAGACTTGTTTGTAAAGGGTATGCTCAACACGAAGGCATAGACTTTGATGAAACTTTTGCACCAGTTGCCAGACTTGAGGCCATAAGGATGTTCCTTGCTCTTTCTAGCTTTCAGAAGTTCAAATTATTTCAAATGGACGTGAAGTCTACTTTTCTAAATGGAGACTTGGATGAAGAAGTGTATATTGAGCAACCAGATGGGTTTATCCTTGGAAATGATCCAAAGTTTGTATGAAGAATAAAAAAGGCTCTCTATGGCCTTAAACAGGCTCCAAGGGCTTGGTATTATCGCTTGGATAAGTACCTCCATCAACAAGGTTTTACAAAAGGTTCCACAGATAGCAATCTATATATAAAAGTTGACAATGATAAGTTGCTAATACTTATTGTGTATGTTGATGATATCATCTTTGGTAGAAATGAAGAAGACATGAGTCAAAATTTTGCCTTGGTAATGCAAAAAGAGTTTGAAATTTCCATGCTCTGTGAGCTCACATATTTTCTTGGTTTACAAGTCCAACAAAACAAAGATGACATTTTTCTATCACAAACCAAGTATCTCAAGCAGATCTTGAAGAAATATGGGATGGAGGATTCGAAACCAGTATGTACCCCTATGGTAACAGGATGCAGCCTCAATGCAAATGATGAATCAGTAGCAGTGCATCAACCAACCTATATATCCATGATTGGTAGTTTGCTCTATCTAACAGGTACCCGACCAAATATTATGCATGTAGTGGGAATAGTTGGAAGGTTTCAGGAAAATCCAAAGGAAACACACCTTCAGACTGTTAAGAGAATCTTTAAGTATCTTCAAGGAACTCAAAACTATGGCTTATGGTATCCTAGAAGTACAGATCTCACACTTCATGCATATACAGATGCAGATTGGGCAGGAATTGTGGATGACAGAAAAAGCACTAGTGGTGGTGCATTCTTCATGGGTCCTAGGTTAGTATCTTGGTTCCGCAAGAAACAGAGTCCAATGTCACTATCCACAGCTAAAGAAGAATATGTAGTTGTTTCATCTTGCTGCACACAACTCCTCTGGATGATGCAAACATTACAAGACATGCAAATCACTTGTACTCCACCTATCCCCATTCTATGTGATAATACAAGTGCAATCAGCATTTCAAAAAATCTAGTCATGCATTCAAATACCAAGCACATACTAATCAAATATCATTTTCTTCGAGAACACGTGCTTGAAAAAAGGTCAAGCTGGAGTATGTTCCCTCTAAGGAACATGTTGCTAATATACTCACCAAACCACTGCCTCGGGAGACATTTGAATACCTCAGATAGAAGCTGGGAGTAGTTGATGCATCATCTTGCTGTTGAAACTTTTCTGTTCCAGAGAAAAGTGGTTGTGCGCGAGTTTAATGAGGAGGATCCACGTACATACGCCGATTTATGTGAATACAGTCACATATATGATTGCTTGAAGGAAAGCAGTGTGGTCAGACTTTGGTTGGAAAGAGTCTGATATAGGTCTGGCAGAGACTATTTGGCACAGGTTCAGGGGGAGCATATATTCTTCTAATAATGCATTGTTGGCATTATCTTAGAAGATCTTGGGTTACATTCACAACTATTTTGATTTCAGGTGGAGAGGAAGATTATGGTTGCTGATCTAAATGATGATTGACAGATGTTGTTGATGACTTTCATAGAATTGTCATAGATATTTCGTCTCTATGTCATGTATATCTTTTATTATCAAGATCATGTAACGGCCTATTTTTAGTTTCCCCACTATGCCTAGGATGAATGATGTAATGTACTTATTTTTCATGTGTAAACTTCTGGTGTATCCCCACTTGGTTGGGTGGATGAGTCAATTCTGGTATATCCCCACTTGGTTGGGAGATGGATGAGTCTTTGGTGATAGGAAGGTCTTTTATAATGTATAAAGTCATGTTTCTTGTGTAGATCATCTTCTTGCAAACCTTGCCTATAGTCAGAGGGAGCTTGGACAACACAGTAGAGCAGAAGATTAAGCATGTATTCAGGGGGAGCATAATCCTCTGCCCTTGATGTCAAAGGGGGAGAATGTTTTTGAGTGACTTGGGGTTGCCATCAAGTCCAAAGGGGGAGATTGTTGGCCTTATGGCACAGGTTTGGAACTATGGCACAGGTGTTGTCCTTGATGGCAACTCACTCAGAGGGCAGATCACAGTTCAGGCTCTCAGAATGAAAGAAAATGAGGTATACGCAGGTTCAGCTTAAAAAAAACGTATACAAACGGGTGTACCGACCAAAAGGCGCGTATGCGTATGCACACACTTTCATGCAAAGAAAAACGCGTACATGTGGGAAATCTCATGGTTGGTCCATGGTATTTAGTCCGTCATATTTGAACCTATGGTTTTGGTCCTTGGTATTGCATCCAAGTGTTGAACCTAGGTATTGAGTCCCTAGTATTGGATCTCTATGGTTTTGTACCATGGTGTGAGTAAGGCCGAAGTCTATAAAAAGGGAAGGAGATCATTTGGCAAGGGATCAACTGAAGTATTGAATATCTTATGAAGAGCAAGATCGATAATACTGTCATTGGGTTATTGTGCATAACTAGATCTGAATCAAGGAGGAACCTGAGCGCAAGGAGAAGGATCGGTTCTATTGATGGGTCAAGATCTTAAGGTAGTTTGAAGAGAAGTATCTTTGTGAAATATTTGATCTGTTTGACGAATGATGTGATCTATAAATATGATAATTTGGGTATAACTAATGTCTGAATAAGTAAAAATATAAATTATCTTTTATAGATCTGTACGCAGGTTCAGTGCAGCAGAGGCACGTATACACGTTGGTTCGCTAACGTAAAACAACGTATATATTGGATAGCCTTGATATAGAAGCATATGCATGCATGTTCTATATATTGAAGTAGCGTATATCTCATGAAATATGTTTTAGCTGCTTTTGTTTATTGCTGCAGTATTCTGGGTTCAGGATTGGAGTTTGGTTACTGGTACTGTTTTTTGGTTACAACATTCTGAGAAGTTATTGGTTGATTCAATATTTGTTTGTACAAAGGAGTTTGGTTAATGCAGATATACTTGATGTTTGATTGATATACATGGATCCAGTCTGAAAATTTATGAAACGAGGTCCCTTGAAGAAAAGAGAAGGTTGTAGCCTTCTGTAGGTCAGCACCTACGTACTAGTACCTCAGCTAGTACAAGAGCTAAGGGGGTTGTAGCTCCCTTCCAGGAGAAACTGGAGAACGAGAGAAGGTTGTAGCCTTCTGCAGGTAGCAACATGTGTACTGGTATAAGACTACACCATTACAGAAACATTGTAAAAAGAAGTTTCTAATTGAAAGAAGATAGAGACGAATTGCAGCAGGTGGTTTTCACCCACATTGGGTTTCCACCTTATATCTTGTGTTCTTATGTGTGATTTCCTATTCTGTTTTACTGTTCATTGTTACTTCTCATATGGTTTGATGCACAGATTAATGATCAACATATGAAGAATAATTTAAATTACAAGTTTACTCATATACTCTTGTTTCTTTAACTGAAGTTGCGTACATACGCGGTATTTACTAACTGAAGTAGCATATACAAATATGATTGTGAAATGAAAAATAATTGACCTGATAATACTGATTCACCCCCCATCTCAGTATTATTTCCAACACTTTGAGTCCTTTTGAAGCTTGGAATATGCTTGCAAAATTCTCTGCTCTTTTGGATTCTTTCGACATCATTGGGAACCATTTGAACAATTTTGCAGTAGGTGATAACACATTATATGCCCCTCCTTTTTGTAGCAGTTCCCTTACTACATCCATGGGTGATGGTGCGTGAGCTGGCTCACCATGAGCCTTTGATGATGTGGTGGGTAGGGACAATCTTGGTTACATTAAATTTTATCGTCACTTTGACAATTCATGGAGTGTTGAAACTTCATACCTTTACTATGAATACATTCATGGTATATTTTCTACTATACAAAAAGAATGTTGATAATTAAATTCATTTGAATTGAAATTGTATTAGTTTGTATATTTTTTTAACAATTTTAAATTGGTTAAATCAATTATGGCATTATTATATAAAAATTTTGGGAAATTTAAATTTCCTATTAGGTTAAGGAAAAGATATTAAAAATCAATTTGAAATATAAACTTAAATATTTTAAAGTTTATAAAATTATTGAATAATGTTGTTATTGACGCTAACATTGGTATTTGAACACTCTTAATATTTGTCTATGGATTTCATTAATTGGAAGCTCCATGGACAAGAATCCTTCAAAGAAAAAGAAGGAATCCCAACCCCTATGGTGTATTCATGATGCCCTATATTTGATGGAGGAAATGATTGAGAAGGTCAGTGAATTTGCTAATGAGATTATCATCATCTGTTTGTATTCATCATATTGTTTCTAACAGTAAGTGGCATGCCACATAATTCCTCACGGTTGAGGAGATATTATTTGTCCAAGTTGGAGCCCCATAATGTGGTTGAGGTGCCCCAAAATGAGATGCTAGAGGAAAATTCTTGAACTGTCAAATATTAGCATTTATATTCATGAAAAAATGATTAAATTGTGTGGGTCTTATCAACCCTCCAATTTAGGAATAACCTAGCCCAAATCGGCTTTAAAAGGAGCATCATGTCAAGGATTTTTAATTGTTATCTGATTTTTTTCTTGGAGATCAAGCCGACCTTCAAATAAATTAATTTTTTTTATGTTATAATAAGGTCAACTCTAGTGCTAGTCAACCCCTCTTTCTACTATAAATATGAGCTCGGTTCTCATCCATCAATAATCATTTTACATGTCTATCTTAAGCATTTTTCTATGAGTCCAGGGAAGAACAAGTATCCTTTTGTTGTTGGTTTTTTGTTTGATATTATAAGGTAGGATTATAATGGTTTCTAAGGCCTTTATGGCCCTTAAGGAAAAATCATAGTGGCAATATTTGACATTCCTGAGGATAGATAGATGGATGAATTTCACGTTGTTTTGGAAGCTAACTCACACCAATCTTGAGGCTCATCTTGGCCTCTCTTATGTGACAAATTCAAGGACTAGCTTTGACCTCTCTATGGCATGTTCCTTGGCCCTCCAAGCAAGAACTTCTAAGTTTATTTCTGCACTTATTTAGGGCTTTCTAAGGCTAGTTCGAGGTATATTTTAGACCCCTCTAAGTCTTGATAAAAGGTTTGTCTGAGGATTGTTCATGCCAATTTTTTGAAGGTTTTATGAGCTTAATTATCTCATCATCTTGTGGAGCTTTCCCTAGACATGTCTTTCTCCTATAGTTATTTTCTAAGGCTATGTGAAGGTTGAGTTTGAAGAATATTTCAATTTATGTTTGGATTCCCTTTTTGAAGGATGAAGAAATAACTACTTAAAATATATTGTGGCTGAATATAAAGTCAGTTTATAGGGCTTAGTTAGGGCTACTCACAAAGGCTTAACTAAACCACTAACTTGAGAGAATATCTAAGGTTTTTCAAGGGAAAATTGATGACCTTACCTCTATGGGTGATTCAATATACAAAGACCAATTTTGATATTGTTTTTAGTTATTGAAATATGAAGTGGAGCTCACAAGGAACTGAATTAAGGCTACTAAAGAAGAGAATTTACAAGATTTGGCTAGTCTTCAATTTAAAGAAGTGTCCATCTAAAGCATCAGTGGCAGAGGAAGTGCATCTTTGACAACAGGGTTAATTTGATAAAAAATTGAGTCACCGTCAAAGGTTTGTTCAAGCCTTTCTCAAGGGTTGGTTTTTGGTCACAAACTAAACTTTTAATTAAGGGTATATCTCTAGGTGATGTTTGAAGGCTAGTTTGAGAAGAAGGAATAATCAATGACTGTAAGTTTGAGGCTCTTCTTTTTCTATGGCATGATCTTCTCATCTAATTAAGTCTTGAAGTTTGTGAGTAGTATTGCATACATCTTCAACTGTTGGAATGGTTCCTATGATATGATATGGTATAAACCTAGTAAATTGTATACAAATTATGTCAAGCTTGCAATTATTAATACCTATGTGACTATAGATATGAGGTAGGGGTTGATAGAAATGTTTTATTTCCTTGAGCTTGATGTATGATGTTGAACTTGATATGAGTTGCTAATTGATATGGTTGGAACTGTTGTTAGGGTTTGTTGAGCAGAGCTCCTAGGATTTTTATATATGTTGATGGCATTAGGGTTTTGACAATGAAATGTGTTGAGAAAATTGTTGAGCTAAAGCTTACATTGTAAAGAAGGAATTGACTTAGAATTTTATGATTTTTTGTTTCTAAGGAAGAAGTTGAGGCAGCTTAAGGATGGGAACATGATATACTTGTGGCACATTGGAATTTTCACATGGACAGGAGTTAGCAGTGACAATGGTGGAATTTATGCAGTATTGTGACATTGATATGGCAAGAGAAAAAGAAGTACATCAATATTATGGATAGAAGTGGCTAAGCAATGTATTCAATGTAATCTATCTTATTATTTTGTCTTCTATCTTAAGGGTTGCATGGTGGTGCAAGGTGGAGTTTGAAGTGTCCTTCAGGTTAGATCTTGAGAACACTTCAGGGTAGTAGAGTGGTGCTAGGGCAAGTTGGAGCTTGCAGGGTGTTGGAGCATCCTTTTAGTTGGAGCTGATAAAATCCTGGGGCTGGAGCCTTCTTCTAGTTAGAGCTACTAAATTGGGGTGTTCAAGCATCCTTTCAATTGGAGTTGATAAAACCACGAGGTTGGATCCTCCTTTTAGTTGGAGTTGGTAAACTAGGGTGATGGCACATCCTTTTAGTGGGAGTAGATAAATCAAGGGGTTGGAGCTTCCTTCCAATTTTTTCTAGAGAATCTTGGAAGTTGGAGCTTCCCGTTGATGTAATCTTTAAGACTTATATTAAAAGTGTTTAGTTTTTTCTCCCATAAGGGTTTCAACCTAAAAATCTGTTGTGTATTATTTTTTATGTTGTATTGTTGAATGGTGTTGTTAACTATTTAATGTTTACATGATATAATCAAAATTATTAAAAGGTTTTCAATATTGATCCCCCCCCATTATTATTGAATATTGCAATAATTAGTATAAGGGAAGGTTCCTTCAGTTGCAACCTAACAGTTGGAAGGAAGATCTTAGGAGATTAGAAATTGGAAATTCGAGGAAGCATACATCCAAATGATCAAAGGAAGTCTTTGATATTGGACTAGTTTCAACACCTATTACAACTGACGAAGAGAAAAAAGTTGGTCTAATTCCTCCGTTTGATGAAACAATCTATGAATTTTGGTAAGGAAGAATGGAAGCCTATTTGGGAGCTCTTGGATATGAAGTATGGTATTCAATTATTTATAAAAACACATCTACTAATTTTTCAAGGAGGTACATACAAAGGAAATGATTGTCATTCTAAGTGCTTTGCCAGATTATGTGAAATCCAATTTAGGTCAATGCTTATTAGCCAAACATCTTTGGGAGAAGCTTCAAAATGTTTGCTTAAAGAATAAGACAAGTAAATATGAAGATGATGAGAATACTTGAGAAAATATCCTAGTGATGAAGAAAAAGTGGACATGGAGAGAGAACTAACCAATGACTTAAGTGATTTTAAAAAAAGTACGAAGAAAAATAAAATACTTGAAGTAGAAGTTATTTAAAAGTAAAAGGAACTTGATGCAAATCTAGTAGAAATAAACAAGATTAGAAAGGAAAATGAATGGCAAAAGGAACATATCTAGGATTTTGACAATGAAACAGAAGAAGTTTCCCTCCTAATACTTCAATTTGAGGAAATATAAAAGAGAAATCGATCTGAAAATCACTCCTGAGTGATCTCAGTTAATTAATTAATGAATGAAGGTATTACAGACTCATGTGTTGGTTTGTGTCTATGTTATCTTATGTAATGGATCGATCAGATTGCAAAATACACAGACACTGGGAAATGGAAAATAGTAAGAGAAACATAATAAGCAAATACAAGAACACAACAAATTAATAAAGAGTTCACCCAATCCTCCTGGGCTACGTCTCCAATCCAGCTTTTAGTGGTGGCCTTTTCTTATTGTGTCTTTAAAGCAGAGTTTTTACATTGAGGAGCTCAATTTGAGTCTCCTGAAACAGATGATGCTTAGCAAGGTGGTTCTTGGATTCCCCAAGCCACTAGAGTGCACAGACTCTTCCTTACTAGGTCTCGACCTCAACTGGTCTTGAATGGGATGAGTCCAATTTGGTACTAGTTCCCGACAAATATCCTCTCATGGATTGCTCGAACCTCTCAAGCCTTTTGTCTGCTCGACGCTACCTTACTTTGTAGGTTAGCTCAGCTCTCTATTTTCTGCTTCCTTCTTATTCTCTATTTTGTCTCTCTGTCCCACTATCTCCTTTCTTTCTTACAATGCTCACTCGCTTTTGCTTTACGTTGTCCTGTCTCTCTCTCTGTCTATTCATGGCTTAAAGCCACCTTGTCTCATGACTATTTGCTTCCTCTTCCACCCATTCGGATCGCCTGCTGCTATCGACGGTACGTGAGAGCACAAGTCCGTACTGGCACTTATCATCTCAAAGTGGAGGAATCACCCAACCATCAGTGAGAACAACAGTTACCAGGCTTTACAACACCGGAATACGTCTCTAGCCTAGACCTCTAAATGTTGTGCGTTAAGTTCCAAAGCATTGTTAGATTCATTGAATTTATTTTAAGTTGATCTTGTTTATGAAGTTTTCCTTTCGGGTTCACCACAAGATGTAGATGTAATTCCTAAAATGAAATTTAAAGATGATAAACAAACTTTTTATCTCTTTTATGCAATGAAAATCCTAGCTACTAGGGAAAAGAAAGACATAATCTTTTCACAAAGAGCAAAGAGAACACTGTAAATGCACTTTCCTAAATCAAGCCAAACAGACTGTCTATATGCAAATGCACATGCATGTATTTGTTTTCGACTTTCTTAGTACATGGATGCTAAAAAGAAAGTTGATGCACAAATCTGAATTTCTTTTCAAGCGACAAATATAAACAAGCTTCTTTTCAGAATCAAAAATTGAGATGATTACAACACCTTACGATTTTGAAATGAATTCTTGTTCTTGACACTAGAAAATTACAAATTCAGACCAAAAGAAATAGTAACTGAATAATCGACCATCAACAGCAATCAAACTTTTTCCTATGATCAAAATCGACACTTGCGACAGATTCAAATCAAAGGACGACAGTACGACTATGCTACTTTTGCAAAGGAGAACTGTAAATGACTCAACAAACACACAAAAACATCTACATTTCTTTTGTACAAAGGAGGCAGAATAACAGTAAGGAAAAAGGGTTTCAAACAGACATATACTGATCATAGGCAGCAAAATTTAGGAATAGAACTGGAAAGAATGATCCACAGAAGCCACAGTTGCACAGAGCTAGTCTGATCAGCACACCTGTAACACAGAGAATCTGAAATGCAGCGCAGGTTGCTCACTCGGGAAGTGTGTTGAAATTCAGAATCTCTGAATAGTACCTGCGCTAGGCCAGAAACGAGACTGTTCGGGTTCCAGGTCACAGTTTGTAGTTCAGTTTTTGGGTTTTGGCCGAGTAAAAAGCAATCAATAATGCAACAATCAGGGGTAGATCTAAGGAGGATCTAAGAGCTATCACAAGGGAAATCAGATAGTTTGTGAATGAGTTGTTTAAATCATAAACAGATCCAGTAGATGGATTGAAGTAGCAGTTGTCTACTTTGCATTTGTTATGGAAAATGCAGTTCGAATGCTACTTGTAAGTTTATGAAACAAATAACAAAGAATGATAACAAACAAACTAATTAGTTCCCCAGTGGAGTCGCCATTTTGTTACAGGGAAAAGTGTCTATTTAGAACTGCTCTATCCCACTAAGGTGTGACAGCTGCCTTAGAAACAAACAGAGAAAAACTACTTTTGTTCAACCTTTATGAATTATAGATAGAGAGGAACAGAAAGACCAACCTCTGCCTTGCGCTAATCCTTCGATTCGATCCCTCTCTTCTTTGATAGTCCCCTGCTACCTGCTCCCTTGCACGCCCAGCTTCACAAAGTACCTGTGAGATCACAGAAGCATAGCACTATACAAAGACATGGATCTTTAATCATAAACAATTTAGGATCAGATGTAAATTGACCATACAAATGTAACAAGCATCAATGATACAAAAGCATGGAGGAAAACTCAAATAGTTTTTATTGATAAACAAGAAAAGATCCAGGAGGAGTTACAACCAGTGGTTCTGACCCAGCATCAACCTCCCAGCAAAGAAGCCCCTCTTCACCTCAAACAAAGCTTAGATCACCCAACAATCTGATGTTTTTCTCTAGAAACCAACAACAATTCCTTACAATATGAAAAATTCCAGCCTCTGGATCTCTGGGATGAGGGATCCATATCTAGATATCTGTAAGGGGGATGAGTCAGCTTGTGGTTTTATTAGTGTCTTCTCTCTGACAGTTCTTTCTTCCACTTGGAGACTGAGGGCCTCTTACTCATATTTGGTCGAATTCAGTGAGGCAAGTGTCACAGGAGAATATTCTGGAAGCTTCCATTGCCTCTCCACCTCGCGGAATGACACTGCCCTTTGTCATTTCTCACCCATCGCACCCCACAGAAGGGACTTTTGAAATGCAACGCACCCTCACAGTGTATTGAGGTGAGATGCAACGCACCTAGCCAGTGGAGCAGCTGCAATGATCTTGTTTTGACCAATTCTGAGTAGTTTCTCATGGAGAACTTTTGGGAGAAGCTGTAATCTGTTGACCTTGTTCGTTTAGGGGTTAGAACAACACTTTTAGGGACTTAGGAGCCCTTGGTTTATGGACATTTCATGCTTGGGGTTGCAGGGCACAAAAATGTCTATAATCGTTGCCCCCTAATGTATGAGGTCATTAACCTTTTGGTGTCGGGTGAAATGCTTTATTATGAGGGTCCGAAGTTCTTTCAATGCTGGGAGGAGACCTGTAATAAGATACAATACATTATCTTCATAATATTTTCATGATCTAGCTGAGGCGGGCATTCCCATGCTCAGCTTTATAAATTCATTTTCATGTACATAGGACAGACAATCATCTGAGTGTAGACTGATGATTCTTGTAGACCCATCATCCTTTTGATAGGATGATTATCTGTGCTGCAATGATGTACATTTAATGTCTTTATTTCCCTGAATATATATCGCAACCCAAATGGATGAAACTAGATCCGGGGTCTTCAATCTCGTCCGATCTTCACTCGAAGTACAAGTCGATCCATGTGATAAATGTTCTAAAGTCGAACATGGAAAGACATCTCTTGATTACCAGTGAATGATGTAAACTGTTAACAAGTGCGAGAGGAATCACCGATAATGATAATGACCCTCAAGGTACTACAGTACAATTCACGTGGTGTGAATAAAGGACTTGGCATCGAACACCACGAAAAATCTTTCGGTCGAAGGCCATTGATGTAAACCTGTCGTCGGAAGTGAGAAACTTGCCATTGAGGCATGCAAGCTTCAAAGTATTGAATGGGGTGTTCCTAGATCAACTTCTTGGATAATGAGCTGATGTCGACAAGAAGTGATCCATCACAGGAGGGCCTTAATGAATCCCACATCAATGACACGGAACGGAGCAAATGATTTTAATGGAGGTGAAAACGATCTGGTGATATAAGGTTCAGGGTGGCGGTCATGAAAGAATGGAGTATAATGTATGGTAGTGGGTGAGACACAGGTGAATTCACTGAATGACTTCTCTTGAACATATCGGCGACATTGATGTGATGGATTGGTAGCATTATCCCCAAATGTGGATGGTATGGCATGACCATGGTGATGTGACTGGTGAATGAAACAACCCAACCCGACTCGGACACGGAGTGGAAGTGTAATGTTCAAGAGCGACTTGCTACCAAAAAAGTTTCTTTGAGTTTTCTTCCCAATTTTTCCCCAGTCATTGCTGACCAGTACCTCTTTATTTTTATCAAGCTTGAGGAGGATAACATATGCTTGTTCTATAATTTTCCCTTCGGGCAAACCCATCTCTATGTTTTAACGATCCTAGCGATAGTGAAACTCGTTCTCGTCTACATACAAGTTTGTCGCTATTAATCTTTTTAACGAGTTTAACGACAAAGATAACTCGGTCCTTTTCAATTTTAGAGAGTCTGAAAAGGAACGTAAAGGTAACTCCAAAATTCCTTTTTCGTCATCTAATCCCTTAAGTCTGAAAAAGTATAAAACAATACAGAAGGGATGAATTTTCCATACTTTTAACGAGCTGAACAAAACAAGCGCTCGATAGTTTTGTGTAATAATCCCTCAGGTCCAAAAAGATTAAAATCTAGAGGAGGGATAACACTTCCTATCCCTTTAACGAGTTGGAGAGGCCAATGGCTCGGTAATCTTTTCATATTTTACGAGTCAGTTGAAAAGAGCTTAAAGGAGACTCATCTTTTGAGGAATGAGTGATAAAACGGGTAGTAGATGATTCCAGGTAAGGTTTGGAATTTTCCAATCACGGCAGTGTCACAAGGATGGCTAGTGAAATCACTGTTCGCAGCTATTCCTCAAAATGGGTAAACAATCAAATGGAGGTGAATGATTGGCCAATGAAAAAGTGGAGGTGACGGTGCAAACACGACCGAGGCTTTAACGGCTGAAGTACTACATTCACGATGGTTATTTACCAGGGAATAGTTCATTTTTTAACGAGCTTAAACGCAGGGGGAAACATTTGCTCATGTCTTATGTTTATTGTTTAACGAGATTGAACTATGTGCTAAAACTGCTCGATACGGGTTTATTTTTTAACGAGCTTGAACCTTGCGGTAACACTGCTCAATTAATCCAGTCGTGTGATAAGAGTGTCTCATATAAAAACGGAAATTTTTAGAGTTTTTCCCCACATCCTTTCTTTATGCAAGTTAGGAAATGACCAATCCAAAAAACAGATAAATGATCACTCTTTGCTTGCACTCCAAAAGGTTTGCATGCCCCCAGGTATAAAACAGAGTTTCAAGGTTACCTCTTCTTTATTCCGTTAAAACATTTGTTTTACTGAGAGAGGCCTACCTCTTAGAGGTTACCAAAGATTGTTCTATTTACGGCGTAAACAAAACATTTCTTTGGCAATGCCTACCGAGATAAACAAAGGTGAGCGGCGGTGCTCTCCAACTCACATAACTTTGACAAGAGAATCTTGTTCCAGTCCAACTCCCCCTTCCAATCACGGATGAGAGTACGAAGGTCATATTCTCTCGTGGAAACCTACCCTATACCCGAAGTTTTCCTGCCGAAGCAGACCAGGATGCATGCCCCCTGGGTTTCAGTCATGTCCCCCCAAATCACTCGCGCTCATCGGGTGGACGGACTGGAGATTGAGACATTTCTTGCATGAAAAGACCATTCAGGGATGGTATATGACTATTTGCTCTGTATGATCCGGGAAATGAAAGCTGATCCACGAGCTTGACCACTCTTCCTTCATGCGGAAAACACATTACTCTAAAGAGTGAGGAGACAGTTGCTCCCATGCAATAAATATAGTCTCATCCAAGGAGTAGATTGTAATCCAGGGGTCCTTGAACTACCATTACGTTGATGTGAACGGTTTTCCCTCTCAATGTTATGGGCACATCGGGAAGGATCCCTAACTGTCGACTGGTTCCTTTATCAAAGCTTGTTATATTTCTCATCTCACGAAAAAGCGATGGCGAACCAAGCGCTTTCCATGTAGTTGAGGAAAGGATACTCACAGAAGCCCCTTCATCTATGATGGTACCAACCATAACCATTCTATATATTTGAACAATAATTCGAAATGGTATACTAGCTGGTAAACGGGGTCTGCCTAGTTGATTCCAGTCGAAGGAGACAACTAGGTTGCTTGGAGGTGGGACCGAATAGACGGCTGGGTACGACGTTGACGAACTTCCTTCCTGCGGTAAAGGAAGGGGTAAATTGCCCCCATGTTCGTTAGAGTCTGTGCTTATGAAAAGAATTTGGACGGTGTCATCCTTGTTCTCTTCAGTGACTGTATCATCTGAAGATGGACCCTATGAAGGCAAGACCGGGTCAACTTCCGCCTCGACCTTTTGAATTTCGTCTGGTATGGGTTCAGATGGTTTATCTTCAATGATAGATGCTTCGGCCGACCACCTGAGTGGGCCAGCCGGATTTTCAACTAGTGACGGACTCGGCAAGAGTTTTTTATATCCAGGAGGAAGTCGTAACGGTGAAACCAAACGATCATCCAAAACTCTTTTAGCTTCATCTAAGAAGGGACAACGGTGGACGGCATGATCGCCTTCGCACAGTTTACAAGGAAATCTATATTTTCCTTTTTGTCCTGGGGTTTCACTTTCACTAGTTGACGGTGTGTTTTCAACATGATCATTAGAGGTTGACGACACCGGGTTGTGCAAACAAGGAGACCAGTCCCTTAAGATCCGAGGGATGCAAGGACAATCTCTGTGATAGTGGTCTCCTTTGCAAATGACACATGGTGATTTAGGCCTGGTCGGTGTAGTGTGTGGATTTTCACTAGACGACACTCGTTTTCCCCCATTCGCTTTTGGCTCCTTCTTCTTTTTCTCTTTCTTCTTCTTTTCCTTCTTCTCCTTAGGTACTTGACTTTTGGCTTTACCAACCCCATCAAGCGAAGAGGAAGGAGGAGAGGAAGAATTAGAGGAAGTAGAAGGTTGGTGGGTAACTCTGGACTCGTCTAATTGCTGATTCGATTGTTCAGGAATTGTGGTGTTCTGAATGACAGAGGTTGAGAAGAGCCATACAGGTAAACCAATTGTCAGTCCTGGAAGCGACAATGTGGCCATATGGGGCGCACAAACATCTCCCCAAGAGGAGAAGGGACTAGGATTTCCTCCAAGGGGGATCCCTTGGTTGGTGGATTCCATTTTCTCAACCCAAGATCAACCTAGGAAAGGGTAATGAATATTCTGTTTAAAATAAATTTTAGACGCTTTGACACAACTTGTTTTTTCAGTTTTTAAGAGTCGAGAAAAAACAAAAGATGACTCTAGTCTCCTTCGATTTTTAATGAGCCTGAAGTGACAAGTGCTCAGATGGACCTTTTCCGTTAAGGAGTTTGAAAAGGAACGAAAGGAACTACTCTGGAAGTCTAAGTAGAGGGAGTACCAAACCAATCGCAAAATTGCAAAATACTTTTTACAGTACGACAGTCAATCTTCCCGAATGCTGTGTTTAGTGCATTACGATTGATAGGGCGACAGACACGACTTCCTATGGATAAAGGATTAAGCCTATTGGGGTCTCCCAAAATATACTCGACGGTACGTGGGAGCACAAGTCCGTACTGGCACTTATTGTCTCAAAGTGGAGGAATCACCCAACCATCAGTGAGAACAACAGTTACCAGACTTTACAACGCTGGAATACGTCTCTAGCCTAGACCTCTAAATGTTGTGCGTTAAGTTCCAAAGCGTTGTTAGATTCATTGAATTTATTTTAAGTTGATCTTGTTTATGAAGTTTGCCTTTCGGGTTCACCACGAGATGTAGATGTAATTCCTAAAATGCAATCTAAAGATGATAAACAAACTTTTTATCTCTTTTATGCAATGAAAATCCTAGCTACTAGGGAAAAGAAAAACAGAATGTTTTCACAAAGAGCAAAGAGCACACTGTAAATGCACTTTCCTAAATCAAGCCAAATAGACTGTCTATATGCAAATGCACATGCATGTATTTGTTTTCGACTTTCTTAGTACATGGATGCTAAAAAGAAAGTTGATGCATAAATCTGAATTTCTTTTCAAGCGACAAATATAAACAAGCTTCTTTTCGGAATCAAAAATTGAGATGATTACAACACCTTACGATTTTGAAATGAATACTTGTTCTTGACCCTAGAAAATTACAAATTTAGACCAAAAGTAATAGTAACTAGATAATCGACCATCAAAAGCAATCAAACTTTTTCCTACAATCGAAATCGACACTTGCGACAGATTCAAATCAAAGGACGACAGTACGACTATGCTACTTTTGCAAAGGAGAACTGTAAATGACTCAACAAACACGCAAAAACATCTACAGTTATTTTGTACAAAGGAGGCGGAATAACAGTAAGGAAAAAGGGTTTCAAACAGACATATACTGATCACAGGCAGCAAAATTCAGGAATAGAACTGGAAAGAATGATCCACAGAAGCCACAGTTGCACAGAGCTAGTCTGATCAGCGCACCTGTAACACAGAGAATCTGAAATGCAGCGCAGGTTGCCCACTCGGGAAGTGCGCTGAAATTCAGAATCTCTGAACAGTACCTACGCTGGGCTAGAAACGAGACTCTGTTCGGGTTCTGGGTCACAGTTTGCAGTTCAATTTTTGGGTTTTGGCCGAGTAAAAAGCAATCAGTAATGCAACAATCAGGGGTAGATCTAAGGAGGATCTAAGAGCTATCACAAGGGCAATCAGATAGTTTGTGAATCAGTTGTTTAAATCATAAACAGATCCAGTAGATGGATTGAAGTAGCAGTTGTCTACTTTGCATTTGTTATGGAAAATGCAGTTCGAATGCTACTTGTAAGTTTATGAAACAAACAACAAAGAATGATAAACAAACAAACTAATTAGTTCCCCAGTGGAGTCACCATTTTGTTACAGGGAAAAGTGTCTATTTAGAACTGCTCTATCCCACTAAGGTGTGACAGCTGCCTTAGAAACAAACAGAGAAAAACTACTTTTTTTCAACCTTTATGAATTATAGATAGAGAGGAATAGAAAGACCAACCTCTGTCTTGCGCTAATCCTTCGATTTGATCCCTCTCTTCTTTGATAGTCCCCTGCTACCTGCTCCCTTGCACGCCCAGCTTCACAAAGTACCTGTGAGATCATAGAAGCATAGCACTATACAAAGACATGGATCTATAATCATAAACAATTTAGGATCAGATGTAAATTGACCATACAAATGTAACAAGCATCAATGATACAAAAGCATGGAGGAAAACTCAAATAGTTTTTATTGATAAACAAGAAAATATCCAGGAGGAGTTACAACCAGTGGTTCCGACCCAGCATCAACCTTCCAGCAAATAAGCCCCTCTTCACCTCAAACAAAGCTTAGATCACCCAACAATCTGATGTTTGTCTCTAGAAACCAACAATAATTCCTTACAATATGCAAAATTCCAGCCTCTGGATCTCTGGGATGAGGGATCCATATATAGATATCTGTAAGGGGGATGAGTCAGCTTGTGGTTTGATTAGTGTCTTATCTCTGACAGTTCTTGCTTCCACTTGGAGACTGAGGGCCTCTTACTCATCTTTGGTCGAATTCAGTGAGGCAAGTGTCACAGGAGAAGATTCTGGAAGCTTGCATTGCCTCTCCACCTCGCGAAATGACACTGCCATTTGTCATTTCTCGCCCATCGCACCCCACAGAAGGGACTTTTGAAATGCAACGCACCCTCACACTGTATTTAGGTGAGATGCAACGCACCTAGCCAGTGGAGCAGCTGCAATGATCTTGTTTTGACCAATTCTGAGTAGTTTCTCATGGAGAACTTCTGGGAGAAGCTGTAATCTGTTGACCTTGTTCCTTTAGGGGTTAGAACAACACTTTTAGGGACTTAGGAGCCCTTGGTTTATGGACATTTCATGCTTGGGGTTGCAGGGCACAAAAATGTCTATAACACCTACCAAATCCACTTACTACCCAATATGCCTCCGATATTCCGCCATTTTTGGAGCTTAGGGCTCACCTTTTGCTTTAACGCTTTCCCTCCAATTTCCCAGATTCTCGTGAGACCGAGCGCTTCAGGGATTTTCCATCTCGAGGGGTTTTTCCAAGCGATGCACTAATCACACATCAGAAATGACCTCCATTTTCTGATCCACACTTCCTAACTGCTAGTTTGTGTCCTTCGTGGTCTCCATGGACCTCAGTCAGTGCGCTTTGACCGAGGTCCTCGTCGTTCCTTATTGGCTACAAACTGCCACTGTCCAGAGGTCCTTCCTGATAGCTATTTGTTCACAAGTTTTGAGCTCTATCATGATTTTGATATAGTCATAGCACTTTGAGAATTTTTATTGATCTAATTCGGATCAGAAACAAAATACTAACAAGCCAGCTGAAGGAAACTATTTTGAAGTATGGGGCAGAAGTTACTTAAAAGAAATAGGATCTTGTTTTGCAAATGTAGGATGTTGAAAATAAGAATCACATAACTAATGAAAAGGATCAAGAAATTTCTCTCTTAAATATGAAGGAAAAATAAGTAGGTGAAGCTCCATGCAATGAAGACACATGATACAAGGCCCCACAAAGAAAGCTTAAAGATAATCCTGAAAGAATAATATTTCAAAGGCCAGGTGAAAGAAAAAATAAGGTTGAAAATGTTGCTCCAAGAATTATGTTCAATTTATGAAGGACAAGGAACAACAAAGGATCAATCTTCCTCCAAGGAATAAATCTTCCTCCAAGGAATAATGTGTTAGAATATCAACAACATTAAGGAAATCCATTTCATCTAGGTACTGTAGTATGTTTAATGGTTATTGTATGTGCTTGGAAGTTCAAAAAAATTAAGGCAAGCCATTTCATATAGGTACTATAGTAGTTTTAATGGTTATTAGTTTTCATGTACTAACTCTGGCAATAAGGATAGGAATTACAAAGCTTATGGCAAGGATGGATATCAAGATCATTATCAAAATCATAGAAGCAAGTTTGCAGAATCACAAGAAAGTATCAAGAGAAAGTATATGCCAGTTGCTCCATATTTCAAGAATCGTATAGAATGGCACCTCAAATTCCATAACTATGGACATATATCTCGTGATTAAAAATATATTATGGAATCTTCCATGAAGGAGAACTCAATTATCATGTACAAGAAGGTATGGAGGAGAAAACAAAAGAAAGAAGAACAAGTGAATGAAGAAATATTAGAGGTCATGCTCTCAGGATTTGTAAATTCGCAAGACCATGATGAACCAAGGAAGATGTCCATCTTCATAATTATATTGTAGCAAATAAGCTCCAGACATCATTCTATATAATCTAGCTTGGAGACTCCTCGTTTTGTGAATGTTGAAGAGGGGAAGTCTATATAGCAACAATTGCAAATTTCAAGATCTATCCTTCAATAAATTTTATTTGGAATGGTAGTGGTTAGATGATAGATATGAAGAATGTCTCATGTTAGATATGTTGATTTATTCATTTACAACTCAATAGTTTTTTATTGAATTCAAGTAGGAATATGTTTTGCAACAGTTTGAAGATTCAAATCGTCAGAGGAAATTTGTCAACATTGTGTTTAGTTGAGCATCAAATTTGATAAGAAAATTCATGGAATGGTTTGTGTCTCTTCAAGATTGATATTAGGAAGGATTGTAGAAGGGCTTGTTGAAGCATATTGATAGGTGGAATCAGAATGTGAGAGGCACAACAAGACATGGGGAGAGAAGTTGACAAGCAAATAAAGGCATATTGCAGGAAGAAAAAGAAAGATACTTCGTTAGGGGAAGTTACCCTTTTCCATTGATATCAAATCACAGGGGCTTCACTAGGGGATCAATACCATATCACATGGGTTCATCTTGGGGGATATATCTCGAGGAAAAAATGACAATATATATTGAGCATATAATAGGGGGGTAAAGGGTTTTTATATTGACACGTATAAAAATGGAGCTCAAAGTTAATGAAAAAATATAAAGGGGTATAAAGAATGGGCATGGAAAAATGGATACCTACAATATATAGTGAAATTAAGGGTATTTTAAATTGGAAAGGTGTATTGGGTTCATACTGGGAGGGGGTAAAATAATGTGACTTTTAGAGGTATTTTCCAAAATGTAGTCAAATTAAGGGTATTGTTTAGTATGCCATGAACACACGTGATATGTCATAGGTTCATTAAGTGAAGCTATTTGTGTCAAATGGGGAGATAAATTAGGATAGGAGGATCATAAGTAAGGAGATAGGGGGAGTTGTAATCGCAGGGGGAGTATGTGTGTTGCCATCAATGACAAAGGGGGAGATTGTTGAATGGTGTTGTCATTGATGCCAACATCGGTCTTTGAATGGTCTTAATATTCATATGTGTATTGCATTAAATAGAATCTCCAATGGAAAATAAGACTTGGAAGAAGAGAAGCGAGCCCAACCCGAGTGGTGTGGTCATGATGCCCCATGTTTGATGAAGAAATTGATTGGGAAGGTCAGTGAATTTTCTAACGAAACCATAATCAGCTGATTGTACTCATCATATTGTTTATAAATATATGTGGAACACCACATAAATTCACATGGTTGAGGAGATATGCAGTGTCAAAGTTGGAACCCCTTAATATGGTCAAGGTGCCTCAACCCTCCAAATGAGGAACAACCTAGCCCAAATCAGCTTCAAAAGGAGGATAATGTCAAGTATTTTTAATTGTTATTTGAAAATATTTTTTTCTTGAATATTAAGTCAAACTTCAAATAAATTTATTTTTTAAGGCTTGAATAAGGTTGGCTCTAGGGCTAGTTGGCTCCTCTTATGGACCCATCTTTCTACTATAAATATGAGCTTGGTTCTCCTCCATCAAGAATCATTTTACACATATATCTCAAGAATATCTCCTTTGATGCCAAGGAAGAATGATTATCTAAGGAGAAGGTTAAGTTCTTAATAATTTTTAGGCACAAATGTTTATACATTTGTTGTTGTTTTTTCACTGGATGTTTTAAGGCAAGACTGTAATCATTTCTGAGGAATTTATAGCCCTCTACGGTAGAATCACAATGCCATAATTTGACCTTCCTGAGTCCGTATCTGTGGATCAATTTCGCATTTTTTTGGAAGATTTATGTGGGCTAACTTGAACCAAGTTTGAGGCTCATCTTAGCCTCTCTTTTGTGATAGATTTAAGGACTAGTTTTGACCTCTCGGTGACATGTTTCTCAAACCTCTAAGGAAGACATTATGAGGTTATTTCCACATTGTTTTAGGCCTTTCTAAGGCTAGACCGAGACTTATTTCATAAATCTCTAATGCCTTATTAGATGTTTGTCTGAGGATCATTCATGCCATGTTTTTGAAGATTCTTTGAGCTTAATTGTGTCTTCATCTTGTGGAGGTTTCACTAGACAAATATTTCTCCTAAGGTTATTTTTTGAGGCTACATAAAGACTAAGTTTGAAGAAGATTTCATGGTCTGTTTGGATTCCCATTTTGAAGGCTTAAGCAAGCATTGTTTAAAATTTGTTGTGGTTAAATAAAAGGGTAGTTGATAAGGCCTAGTTAGTGCCACTGATAAAGACTTGACTAAATTGTTGAGTTGAGAGCAGATTTGAGTCTTTTCAAGGGAAAATTGAAGACCTTGCCTCTGTGAGCCATTGAAGATGCAAAGACCAATTCTGGTATTGTTTTCATTGATTGAAATATGAAGTGGAATTATCAAGGAACTAAGTTAAGGCTACTAAAGAAGGGAAGATACAAGATCTAGTCAGGCTTAGATTTAAAGGAGTATTCATCTGAAGCACCAATGGCAAAGGAAGTGCAGCTTTGATGGAAAGGTTAATTTTATAAACATATAAGTCACTCTCAAAGGTATATTCAAGAAATACTAAAGGGCTTGTTTTTTCTCACAAACTAAAGGTTTGATTTAGGACATATCTCAAGGAAAAGTTTGAAGGTTAGATGGATAGAAGGCACAATCAATGACTCTAAGTTTGGGGCTCTTCTTTTTCTATGGCCTCATCTCTTCATTTAATTGAGTCTTGAAGGTTTTGAGCAGTATTGCATAAAACTTCAACTATCAAAATCGTTCCTATGATACAATATGGTACAAACATTATGAATTGTATACAAAGTATATCAATCTTATTGGTCATTTCATGAATATGGAGATAAGCCTGGGATTGAGAAAAACATATGATTGTATTGGGCTTGATGTATGATGTTGACCTTGATCTGAGTTGTTGATGGTTGATATGGTTGGAACTGCTGCTAGGGTTTGTTGAGCAGAGTTTCTAGGGTTTTCATATATGTTAATGAAATTAGGGTTTTTACAATGGAATTCTTTGAACAAATTGTTGAGCTAAAGCTTACATTTCATAGAAGGAATTGACTTGGAATTTTATGATTCTATGTTTTATGAGGCAGAAGTTGAGATAGCTTGAGGCTAGGAATAGGGCAGAGTTATGGCACATTGGATTGTGCACGTGGAAAAGAGTTAGTAGTGACAGTTATGGCATTTACGCAGTATCTTGATAGTGATATGACAAGAGAAGAGGTAACACAACAATATCATCGATAATAGTGGTTGAGTAGCATATTTAGTGTAATATCTCTTATGCTTTTATCTTCTGTCTTTGAGGTTGCTGTAACACCCTCCTCCCACATCTACCCAATAAACTAGCCAACCGGGATAAACATGTGACAAGAGGCCACTATGAAATTAATCGACCTCCTAGGTAACCTTAAGGAAATGGAATTGATGTAGGAATTTACAGGGTAAGTTCCTCAGATAGAACACCAAAGGACATCGCAAACAACATATCACAGATCAATACACCAATATTGTTGACGTGGTTAAAAAGCTTAAAGAGGGAAACATTCCATAGCCTAAGCCCATGCGGCCACTTTAGGAAATTTATGAATAAAAGAAAGAAAATTTACATAAGATTCTCTCATGAACGGCCACCTTACAAATGACCCTCCGTTCTCTTTAAATAGATATCATGGACCAATTGGGTGTTAAGCCATGGATCAAGTGTTAGTAAGACTAAGGAGAGAATGAACTGTCAGATCACTTCATGTCTAGAACATATCGTGACCATCGAATTGTAAGTTACAAAAGTACATAGTAAAGAAACACACTTTACCTAACTCTACACTAGACCAAGTTATACTTAACTATTTCCTATGTGTCGGAATATCCTAACATCCCCCTTAAGAAAAACTTGGTATAGGATTAAAGGATGTACAAATTTGACATAATAGGATAAGGAAGGAGACATTAGAGCCTATCCCCTCTTAGTGACAACTTCCTAAACTCCAACCATAAATTGAAGTTTAGTAAACTTCGTCTTTGTGAGATATTTTGTGAAGATGTCAGTCACTTTCATGTTTTATGAAGTGAAGCATGGGTCCATATTCCATATGAGAAACATAAAGCTCATCTTGTTGCTAAGGGTTTTTCACAAGCTGAAGGCATTGACTATACTAAAACCTTCTCCCCTATTTCCAAAATGAACCCTATTCGCCTTGTTCTTTCCCTTACTGCCTCTTTCAAATGGGAAGTCCATCATATGGATGTTAAATCTGCCTTTTTGCATGGGGACTTGCATGAAGAAATCTATATCAAACAACCTCCTGGATTTATACAAGTAGACTCCAGCCTTGTATGTTGGCTTAAGAAATACCTTTATGGTCTCAAGCAAGCCCCTCAGGCTTGGTATGCCAAAATGGATAGCTTTCTTTTAGATACTGGATTTTCTAGGATCTGGTGCATTAATGCTGGTATGACCGCAGCCCCATGTAGGATTTTATAGGGTAATTTCCTCAGATAGAACACCAAAGGACACCACTCACAATAGATCACATACCAATACACCAATATTCTTGATATGGTTAAAACTTTCAAAGAGGGAAACAATCCACGACCTGAGCCAACGTGTCCACTTCAAGTAATTTATTAATAAAAGAATGAAAATTTACATAATCTTCTCTATTGAATGCTCACCCTACCAATGACCCTCCATGCTCTTTAAATAGAGATTATGGACCAATCGGGTGTTAAGCCACGGATCAAGTGTCGATAATATCGAGGAGAGAATGAACCATCAGATCACTTCATGTCTAGAACATATTGTGAATGTCGGATTGTAAGTTACAAAAGTACATAGTATAGAAACACACTTTACTTAACTATACACTAGACCAAGTTATACTTAACTATTTCCTATGTGTCAAAATATCCTAACAATCGACAAAACATCACACACAGTCATCCAACATCATCAATAGAACCCTCAGAAGACAAGTCAACCACTCACACAACCTGTCCCTAGGTCCTATTGTTGTTATGGACCTCTTAGGCCATAGTCTCTCTCATTCTATCAACAAGGGAGTGACCAGAAACCCAAAGTCTCTCTCATAGGCTTTTCTGTCGGTGACTGTTGACCAAAATTTCCAGTTCTATGTCAGCGACCCTGAGGTTTAAGCCAATTTTCCAAGCCCATAGCCCATGCCACTGTCCAGAATGCATATAACCAGGAAAATTATAGGGAAACAATGGTGCAAAAGCAATGAGATGTTCAAGACCTTAGCGAGAACCTTACTAGCCATGACAGGCATTTCATCAAACATATCGTGAAGATGTAACCTACAGGTGTAAACAATAGAATTAAGTGTAGGGATCTCATACTTATCTAAGAATCGCTATGAACCATTGGTTCCTCATGTCATTCATTGCATATTCATCTATTAGGTTATAAACACATTATCCTTTCACATACAAGTAAAAACCTAATGAGATCCATACATAGTTGTTGTCATAAAATACGCATATAACCAACATAAGAAGGACATAAATATCAATAACATCACAGCCATATATAACACAGATAATCCATCATAATACTCATATAAATACTAAGAGATATCGCCTTTCATTAATGATGAAAAATCCAAGCCCGGGATGGGACTTCCATGTTCCACCTGCGTAGAATGGCTGAGCCAAATCTCTCTTCAGTCATTCACCCTTATTCCATATTCCAAGCATGAATATGGGATCTCATTGAACACATCAATCAAAACTCTTCGAGGGCTTCTAGAGGTCATCCACCTCAACACATTAAATAGTGGTTCCACCTCACAATTGGACATCACAAAACCAACATCAAATCTGCCTCTATCCTAGCCTTCTAGGCCTTTAGAGTGTTTGTTCCAACCCGGCTCCCAGGACTAGTAATTAAACCCATAACTTTTACTGATCTCCAGAGTGTATGTCCAACCAAGGCTATAGGACTAGTAAGGAAACATGAGAAACAACTGGCAAAAAAAAGAAAATAACCCATAACACCATGGCTATCTAGAGAATGGCAAGGCTAGGAAAATCCACTGCCAATCCCGGAAATCCTCCATGCCAGTCACAGATCATGACCAAGAAACCACATTCATGTGCCATGCATGCCAAAACTAGTGAATAAATCATATATGAAACTTGATACCTGTAAGTAGAACCCACTGTAGTTGCTAATATCGATGCCCTCTTGCACTTTCATGCTCTTCCTTTGCCTTCCTACTCCAAAAATCCAAGTATGCCACACCCTCCAAGAGTGCTCCAAGAAAACTCTAAGTATCCAAGAGTATAAGAAAGAAGAATAAAGAGAGAGCTCCAAAATTGAACTAATCAAGTCCCTCCACTGATCCTCGGAAGCCTTTTTATTAATGAGGCCTCTATTTTCTTCATTTTGCATTATTTTCCTTCATTTTACTCCTCACATGCAACCTATGACCTTTCACCTTCCTTTTCTCCCAATTTCCATTATTTTCATAAATAAATGTGCCAAAATACCTTTTTGCCTCTTTAATGCCTTAGCCATTGCCTTTGCCAATCTCGTTATCCATAATAACCGAATCAACACCCATTAGGATGTTTCCCCCACCATTCATATTGGAATATGTGTCCCATCACCATGGCCTTATATATTTTTACATCGAATTTTCACTAGGGCTGTTACAAAACCCTCCCTCTTGGGGGAACACCGTTGTAGGTGTTCAATGACACCTATAACCAAAAAGGCTGCTAAAAAACACACCGCCTATGGATCTTTATAACAAAGCTCGTTGTAGTATTTACAATGACCACTACTGAAACATGACAAACATATCATTTTACAGGAGCTTTATAACACATCTTATTATGATATTTACAATAACCACATATACACATACACATTTGCTTCAACCAACAAATAACCATATTGTCTATGGAGCTTTATAAACTATCTCGATACAATATTTACAATAATACACACACACACACACACATATGCACATTTTCTCAACTAGAAAATAAAAATACATGATGCCTGTATCAACAACAAGGGAATCTAGAGGCTCACACCTCCACCCTCAAAGTAATACCAGGATTCACCTCTTTCCTAGAAGTCCATAATCCATTGTCAAAGTCAAAAGTCAAATCTGTATCCAATATCCAACACTACAATCCAATGCCACTTGTCCTCTTAGTGAATAGTTATTGACCCATTGTTCTAGGGCACACTCCCAATGTGCATTTGATTCCATCTTGTAATGCTAATGACCAAATTAAATCCATCCTCGGTCTTCCCTTCTCTTCTATACAATCCCTTAGGCAATCTGGTCAACCCCTTCTGTGCAATTACTCACCTTCCAAGTTTCGTTGGCACCCCCATCCCAGGTAGTCCATCCCTTGGCAAGGCTTCCTCCCATCAAAAGATACAAAAACCAAGGAATATACCTACCTCAAAACCATCATACCAGTCATAGCATGCTCCTAGAAATCAATGGGCACAATTGGGTATTAGTGTCCCACAATGGCCCTATTCGTAAAGTGCTTTACCAACATACTGTTGCATGTTCCAATTTCTTTCTCTGTTGTTGTTGATTATTGCAGATGATTTTAACAAACCAACCTAGCATTTTCATGCTTCTTGTACCAAACACATAACTTCCATTATATTCAAAAGCAATTGAAATAAACTCAAATCATACTTCATTGGTAGCTCGTCAATAAGGTACACTTGCAATCTTGTTTACTTCCCGTCAAAATAAGTCAAACTATCATATTTTACCAAATCACCATGTATAAACATATCACATCAGGTTAGCTCAAAACATGACCATCATATATCAAGATCATAAATCACATGTAACCATCATAAAGTAGAACCATAAATCACATGCATAATAAAACTGAAATAAAAATATTGATACTTATCCTTCATCGATCCTTACTTCCTCCTTTGTTCTTATTGCACACACACACCAGATTGATTTCGACACCCGATAAACACCCAGTGCCTTCTCCTCAACCAGGTGCACTTATACATAGTGTGCATCACACACATACAACCACACATGACATACAACTCCATGCAACACATGCACCTACACCTGACATACAACACATACACCTACACCAAGTGTATACAATAAAATACATATGCCTACATCCAGTGCATAACACAATACATACACCTACACCTAGTGTATAACACAACATAATACTTCTATCCCGATGTACAACACCACACAATACATGCACCTACACAATGAACATACCTAGTACCACATGTCCTCAACATTGCATGTATGACATGCACACAATACCACACGTGCACTAGTACCATATGTACAACATATATATAGTACCACTTGTACACCGCACCACCTGCACAATGTGTGCACATCATCACATGTGCACAGTGCCACATGCATAATGTATACACAACGCCACATGTACACAACACCACTTGTACAATGTGTACACAATACCACATGTACATAGTACCGCATGCACGACATGCACATGACATCACATGTACACCACATGCACAACATGTACACAACACCACCTGCACACAACACCCCTTGTACAACATGTACATGACACCATATGCACACAACACCACTTGTATGATCATGCACACCACACCATATGTACATAGCACCACATCTACAACATGTACGCAGCACCACATGTACATGACACTACATATCCAACATGTACATAACATCATCTATACACATCAATGCATATCCAACACATGCAAAGCACCATATGCATACAATATTGCATATCCATCATGCAAATGTTAGTACAATACGTACACAACAAATATATCCAACATATACATAGCACCATATATACCCAACACTGAATATGCAACATTCATACAACACTATTTTCACTAACACCCTGTACATAATATTGCATAAAAAAACATGTACACACACTACATATGCACAACAATGCATGTGCACAATCATCCCAGATGCAACATGTACAACATATGCACAGTAGTAATACCTCACATCAAAAATCACATTGTCTCTACCAAGGAACCTTCCTTCTAGTGTCCTATCCATGCTTATCCTAGCATGCCACAAACCACATTGATTTCATTGCATTGATGTATCCCTCGGTATAGCTTGTCCATATCATAGACATCATACAATCACCTAATATAAACTCATCACCAGATGATACTGACCTCATGGATGTGTCAGGCTACTCTTCCCACTTGATTCCTCATGAATCAGGAATCTCTTCATGTCATTCACCTACATAAGAAATCAGTCCTCCACACGAATGATCCCTGGAAACATTGTCAGATAGTGACATAGATACATAGGTACATACATACATATATAATCATTAGCATAAAACAATCATCATCTTGTTAGACAATGACATGCATACATACATGTGTATATATAAATGTTAGCATTAATAATCATGATCCATGATGGCCCTATCAAACATGCCATACATACACACCTACATGTATAAACATCATCATAATCATGATCATAACATAATTACTTGATATCAAAGTCAAGGTTAAGACAACATTGAGAACCATCATTCCCAACTTAGTCAAGCCATCTAACATCTTAGATCCATTTACTTTACCTTTTTTGGTTACCTTTCTCATGTCTATACTGCCACCATTTGTTTACCACAATGGATCCAACTAGTCCAATTGACTATCATAGCCTTACTTTCTGTCGCACTTACTCATGCACAAGCTTCATATGAGTCCTTACATTACCTGTTGGGTGCCACACATCTCTCCCTAAGCTCCATCAACTTACCTCTTCCCCAACCAATTCCCAAGACACTTAAAACATAGAAGGCAAGACAAGAAAAAACCAAGAAGGAAATCATGAAACCAATAACGACACCACAACCCAAGTGGCATGGCCAAACCACAATCAAGCACAACAAAGAACCAAAAGACCAAACCCACAAGACTAGCAACAAACACCATGACTCAATCCCCATGGTTCCCAAGGAAAGTTGAACCCAAGCCTTCTTCAAGATTTCATGGCAATCTCTTCGCAATGTAATCCCCTACATCATACTGCAATCAATACATAACTGCCAGTGCATAAATAAACATAACAATACATTGGTTACCTTACCTTGTTGTGCCACGCAGATTTCTTGCAACTGAACACATCCATGCCATCTCTCGAGGGATTCCAATCCTTTGAAAAATCCACATGTAACTAAAGACTAGCTAATATACTTGTCAAGTACATGTTCATCAATTATATAGCATGTATCCACATAATCTCAGACAAAATCAAGGTTAAGAAGGCTTCCTGTATGAAAGGAACTCATTCATTTGGAATTAGGGTTTCTAAACATAGCCAAAGGAATTCTTGTCCAATACCTTGCTTTTACCTTTTTACTTGGTTGTAATCGAGGCTTACTATGTACTGTCACATCACCCAATTGTTAGTTATATAAAAACATCAAGTGTTACCTTGTCATGCTAATATCGAGCATGTTTTCTGCAACTACTCACACAGGTCAACCACATGTTCCAAATATTGAGACAATAATATCTATCAATTTGGAATAACCTTTACCAAGACTAGTAATCATGTCATAATCCATATTCAACTCATAGTCATTAAACATAATGCTACAACTGTCAACTACATTCAAGTACATATCAACTGTCTCAACACATATGTGTTAGTACAATCACCTTAAAACAAGATCATTGGAACACATACTCATATTATGAAATTCATCAAATGTTCAACCAACTTGCAAACATACCATGTTAAATGAATCAACTAGATGACATGATAGACACCAAACACTCAACATCAAATAGAGTACATAATCAAGAATGAAGCACCAAGTATACTACATAAGAAAACTCATTCCATAGTCTATCTCAGGGGAGGCTATCTTATCTGCACAATCAATCTAGTTAGCAAGATATAACTTTACAACATGTCAACTCAAACATAAATAAGATCATGATATCCATAACATTAACTAACTAACATGTTCACATCATAAACTCATAAGCATTTATCATTTATGTATAGCAATCACATATGTACAATAAATCTATATTAGTAACACATAATGCAACACAATAAGTCGACTCATACCTGAATGTCGTAACCCTAACCATCTGCATAGGCCAATCTAATTTAACATGATACATATGACATCAAGATCTTCAATGCAATGAAGATAACCATCACACATATGACCAATCCAAATTACAACATCAAGATCTCAATGAAATAACCCTAATCATCAAGTTACTATCATATAACAACAAGAAGTTAACTTATAACATACTCAACAACACCATATAACATATAACATTATCATCAAGTTATCCAACATAAAACAATAACTGAAATGCATGCAACCATAGGTTACTATCATTCATGATTATCTGACACGTGTGCCTATAACTACACTAATCAACTATCATCTATTATGTATGTAACCATAACATCAAAATACATGTACATGAACATAATGTATATAACCCTAATGCATATAATAATCCTTAACTTACCTGCATGTCCAACATGAAAACCTATATGACGATCTATTCTTATCCCAAAGTTCAATGTTGCAACCGCATTATGATGATCTACATCTCATGTTTTATCCCAACCAACACATTAGCATCATAACAACCAATATCACCATGATGACCTAAATTGCATATAATGACTTCACAAGGCAGGTTTGGTCTACTATTCATACATAACTATGACTAAGGCTATACATGCATAACAACTACATATAGATGTATAACATGAGTTCAAAACCATATACACACCATTCTTACTAGAGTTCTAGTCATCAATGCATGACCATATCAACTACACAAACCATGACCTCATGCATGACAACAACAAACATCTCATGTGCATTTGATAACATGTGAACACTAACATGCATAACAACACATAATCAACCATACATACATGAAGACATACTCCATGACAACACCTTCAACCTTCACATGGAGACATCACTACAACCATGATCAACACCATGAAAATGCAACAAGCACATGGACTACATGCATAAGGAACACATATGAAACCAACATGAAAGCATGATCAACACACATCCTAAGGAGAGTGCAACCACACTCTGATACCACTCTGTAACACCCTCCTCCCACATCTACCAAAACAATCATCTAGCCGGGGTAAACATGTGACGAGAGGCCACTATGATATGATTCAACCTCCTAGGCAACCTTAATAAAATGGAATCAACGTAAGATCACACACAGTCATCCAACATCATCAACATAACCCTCAGAAGACAAGTTAGTCACTCAGACAGTCTGTCCCTGGATCCTACAGGCGTTCTAGACCTCTTAGGCCATAGTCACTCTCATGTTATGGGCAAGGGAGCGACCAGAAACCCAAAGTCACTCCCATAGGCTTGCTTGCCAATGACTATGGACCAAAATTGCCAGTTTTGTGCCAGTGACCCAAGGTTTAAGCCAATTTTCTAGGCCCAAAGCCCAGGCCACTACCCATAATGGAATGAATGCTTAGAATCAAGAAAATTACAAGCAATCGATGATGAAAAATCATTGAGATGACCAAGACCTTAGCCAGTCCCCTACTAGCCATGACAGGCATTTCATCAAACATATTGTGAACATGTAACCTACAAGTGTAAACAACAGAATTAAGTGTAGGGATCTCATTCTTATCTGAGAATCGTTATGAACCATTGATTCCTAATGTCATTCTCTCCATATTCATCTATTAGGTAATAGACACATTATCCATTCACATACAAGTAAAAACATGATGAGAGCCATACATAGATGTTGTCATAAGATATACACATAACCAACATAATAGGGATAGCAATATCAATAAAATCATAGCCATATACACCACATATAATCCATCATAATACTCATATAAATACCAAGAGATATCACCTTTCATTAATGATGCAAAATCCAAACTCGGGATGAGACTTCCACATTCCACTTGACCGTAGAATGGTTGAGCCAAATCTCTCTTCAACCATTCACCCCTGTGCCATATTCCAAGCATGAATGTAGGATCTCATAGAACACATCAATCAAAATTCATCCAGGGCTTCTAGAGGCCATCCACCTCAACTTATCAAATAGTGATTCCATCTCACGGTCGGACATCAAAAAGCAACATCAAATTGGTCTCTATCCCAACTTTCCAGGGCTTTAGAGCATTTGTTCCAACCTGGCTCCCATGACTAGTACCTTAACCCACAAATTTTACCGGGATCTAGCGCACTTGTCCAACAAAGGATACAGGTCTAGTAACTCAACCCACAACTTTTACTGAGCTCCAGAGCGTTTGTCCAACCAAGGCTACGGGACTAGTAACTCAACCCACCAAGGGCTCCAAAATTTTGTACAACCAAGGCTACGAGAGCATTAACTCAATCAAGGTCTTAGTTCAACTA
Source organism: Pinus tabuliformis (assembly GCA_031772625.1). Taxonomy (NCBI): domain Eukaryota; kingdom Viridiplantae; phylum Streptophyta; class Pinopsida; order Pinales; family Pinaceae; genus Pinus; species Pinus tabuliformis. The sequence continues at coordinate 737,132,369 of CM062805.1, read as the reverse complement.
TTAAAGTTGATCATTGATGGCCTTTTAGATTTATATATTTGATTAAAAAAATCATATTAAATAAGAAAAATCAATTTGAAATATAAATATAAATATTTTAAATTCTAAATTATAATTAAATTATATAAAGATAGATAAAATGTTCCTATTAAATATAAATACATTTGAAAATAAAACACTTAATTCTACTTTATAATAAAAATTAATTTGAAATATAATCTTAAATATTTCAAATCTCATATCATTTTAATTAAATTAGGTAAAAATATATGAAATTTTCACTCTAAATATTAAAAATAAAATAAAAGAAAACACTCATCTCCATAAAATTTTTCTATATTAAATGTTTCAATATAAATTTATTTTTTGTATTTATATATTTTCAAGAAGCTTTAAAAGCAATTGTCATGAAATAAGAATCTCCAAGTAGAAGAATTACTTGAAAATAACATTTTTCAAGAAATACCTCAAGTGGATTATGTATTTTGTTTTAATGATACTATTAATGAAGTGACTTTCAATTAGAGGAATTTTGAGGTTTAAATAATAAAAAACTAAAAGTTAGTTATTTGTGAAAAGGTATATTTACAACTCACCTTTTACACTATAAATTTTCTTTTGATGGGTGGATGCTACTCATTTTTTTGTGCAATGAGAGCATGCAAATACAAAAAATTTAGGTACATGCATGCATTCTCAAAAGCATGTGTTCCTTCCCTGATGGGGGTGACGAACATCAAGACCCGTGGTGTGGGGCTACACCCGCACCCATACCTACAGATTTCATAAGAGTGTCTAACACAACTGTCCCAGGAAATAGACTCACAAAGGAGTCAAACATCATGTTTATATATGGTTAAGGCCCTTCACCACCAGTTCCTTTGAATTGGAACCCAATCACCCCACCATTATCTCCTATCAGAACTCTATCCGCTCTTATAACATTCATATGAGACTTAATGAAGCCTTTTCTTCATATCCCTCCACCGTTAGACATATTTATATAATTAGTACTCTCAACCTTTGGCTAATATATATTTAACACATAAAACCATTCTATATGCGTAAATACCTTTACAAAGGAAACTTAAACAAATATACTCTTTTCCGCTTTACGTACGACATAGATTTCGAGGCTAAATCTCATCGCAATCGCTATCAGCTATATTCCATGGCCATACATATATATATGCCTTCCATTTCCCGATATACAATTTCCCTACAAACCCAGGAAATACACTATCGGCACTTTATTCTTCACTATCCTGTTTACAAAGGAAAACACCCCAAAACATATATGTTAGACTTCAAATCCATTGAACCTGTGTCTATAAATGCGTCGGGTCCACTACCCATTGGCCCTTTGTATTATCACAAGTCTTCTCCATATGCCAATTCTGATATCCTGATACCTCCAATTCACTTTATCGCTATTGGTGATCGGCCCTTGCTTAATCCATTGTCGCCAGTCCTTTGCCAGATCTGATATGCAATTTGCGATTAGATCTGGACCGTCGATCTGGATCTTGATGTGATGGTCCCCATTTCATCGACAATCACTCATCGCTATAACTCAATGACTCACTCCGAAGACTTTAAAAGGCTTTCCACCATTGCGATTTAATCTCAGCCATTGATCTTAATGATCCAATGGTTGCTGAGCATCCATCCTTCACTTTTCCACTCGACTCTCTATACTTAGTTTTTCCGTGTTTTCTTCAGTTTCTTCTTTGTAGTTCGGCTCCTTCAAAGGTTCTACTTTCCACTCTTCTACTGCTCAACTCATTATCACTAGGACTTAACTTCACTTCTTCTCTTCAGAGCTCCACTCTAATGCTCTAATTGGACTCAATGGCCCCTTTCAATTCTCTTGAATCGTGCTTCTCTTTCTCTTCTTGTTCTTCAGAACTCCACCTTCCACGGATTAGCTTCTCTGAGCTTAACTCTTAAGTGCATCCTTGCTACGCCATTCCTCCATAGCTTCCTTTGTCTCTTCACTTGGATTCGAAATCCATTGTGATTCCTTTGAATCAATCCGTCCCTCTGCATTCTTCAGAATTCTGCCTGCAACATGTTGCAGAACCTACGAATTCACAGTAAACTCATAGATGGAATACTTTAATATTCTGACACGGTCAGGAAATAACTCTGCTTATATTAATATAAAAACCAAAGATTACATTCGATACTCTTTTCTCTCATACACACACACACACACATAAAGGCTTGATTTCCTATTAGTGGCCTCCTCCTATTGAATGCGCAGGTTCACTTATTTATAAGAATGCATTGGATTGGATCATTGGAGGATCTGATCACCCCTCTAACAAAAGCCCTCAAGCTCTCTGCATGCATACATATGTGGTAGATAAGTCTCCTTGAGACTTTATCCATTCCATCTCTTCCTTTGTTTTAAAACAGAAAAGTCTTCTTATCAACTTCCCATTTAACGCCTAAAAGATCTCTCTTGTACCTAGAATCATGGAACTGTTTAAGAGTTGGATTTGACTTCTACCACTCATGTTCTCATTTATTTATTTTTGAGAGCATTTACATATTCTCCCATTATCTAATTAAATCACACTTAAAGCCCTAAATATTTCCTTAACTTGATACTCAGGAAAACTATTTCCTAAAATGCATGACCCCTTATGTCTACTATTTACAATGATTTTCCTTAGGCTGAATGCTCCTACTTCAGACTACCAAAATAGAAAATATTCATGATCTCCTGATCATGTGTCTTCTGGTCTTGGTCTTCCTAGATCCCACATGTTGTTCTGTAACTATCCAGATGCTTTATTCCTTTGTTGTCGCTGCACTTCTATTGTCTTTTGCTCCATTTTCTTATTCTTGTCAATCATGTTCAACTTTTGATTGATCTTTCTTACTGTTGTTACAATTTTCCTCCATTTGAATTGCTTCATCATCTGCTGCCATATTACTTCAATTTCTATGTCTAGCATATCTTTGGGTTGTTCCATATTCTGCTTCTTACTTCTATCTTCTTCTCTTTGTTTCAAGTTACTGTTGTTTTCTTCTATGCTGAATTTTCTTTTACTTGCTTCATTCTTTGGTTTACTTGCTCTTGCTTTACTTGCTACCATTTTTGCTGCCTCCCTATCATCCTTACCCTCTTTCATGATTGAATCATGACTATTCAGCATTTTCTCCAGCAATTTAACATCTTTGTTCCATGGATTGAATTCTTCCATGAAGTCTTCATCTTTCATCTTTACTTGGCCGCTCACCTATGCCAAATCTCCTCCAACAATTGCAACAAAACCTGCATTCACAAAACACTTGTTAAAATTAAAAACATGAGGCCTTGGTGCCTCTTCTTTCTTTGGAAACATTTCAATTTGTTGCTCTATTTCCTCTTCCTCTTTTAGCATATCAGTATTTTGATTCGAATTATCAGTAGAATTCATGAGAATTTCCATTAGTCTCTCTTCCACACCATTTGTTCTAATGATGCCTTCTTGCTCTTGTCCACTGTAGTGAACTCCTCCTCCTTTAACCTACTGCTAGTTATCTTTACTTTGAAATTGTTTGATTCCTACTGCCTCTTTACCATCTTCAAACAATCTCCGCTCAATCTCTTTGATCACATACTCATACTCATTCATGCTGTTTAATGAACCTGCAAACAAATTGTTGCATCTTCCTGTCTCCATGCCTACTTAAGGCACATCTTCTTCTTCTGAAATTGTAACTCCAGCTTTTGTTCTACCGTCAGGTTCTCTCACCAGTTTCTCCAACAATTTAATCTCTTCTTCACACTTAGTGAGCACTTCATCATAATGCTCTCTTCTTCTAGATTCATCCTTTACATGCTATGTTACAGTATTAAAACACTGTCTTCCTTTGATCCTTGTAATCTCAAGGTATTTCTGCTATAGCAAATCACTACTTCCCTCATTCAAGAGGTCTTCTCCATCATACTCTATTCTCCTAGAGTATTCCTCCAGACTTTCGATATCTTCAAAAGACTATCCATCCTCTTCAAAACACTCCTTTGTTAGTGTTCCTTTTCCCAAGGTTAAATCCTTTGCATAGGGTTCCTCCTTCTTTACATCCTTCAGAAGATGTCCTTCTTCCCTACTATCTATCTCAACAGTTTCCATGGCTATCTCTACTGTGCCTATCATCATAGTGAATTGATGATCCTTTACTATGTTTTTAGCTAACGTAGTCTCTTCCTCAAATTTGCCTTCAGTCCCTTTCTGTTTATCTCCTCTAAAGATATCTTCAAATGATTGTTTTTCTCTTGCAATATCTGCCATCATACACAAACTATCAGTTTTAAAATATAAGACCCTATGGTCTCACTTGATGGTTGAGCCATCATATCTCCTTGTTGTTCTAAATCATTCATATGATTTAGAAATTCTTCGATGGTCTCTTCTTCAATCTCCTTAAGCCCTTCACTTATTTGCTTGACATCTTCCACCAGCTGTATATGAGATCTATCAACCTCATCTTCTTCTAGAATAGAATTTTGATTCTGCTGGTATTTTTCCTTCTTCATGACAATATCAGCCAATTGTCCTTCACCTGCAAACATACACAAATTGTCAAATTTATAACCATGTGACCCTTCAACCTTACTTGAAGTTTCAGTCTTCAAGTCTTCATCTTTGTTATCTCCCATAAATTCTCCTTGTTTTGGTTCACAAATGGATTGTTCCATTTCTAACTCAACTTCCTTGAGTTTTCCCTTCAACCACTTCACTTTCTTCTGCTACAACCTTCTCTGCATCTCATGCCATTATACTGTCTTCTTCCTCAAGACCCAACCTAGTCTCTGGCTTTCCTCAAGCATTCTCCTTAATGCATTGAGTTATTCTTTTAATTCAGAAACCTCTTTGTCAATTTCCTCTTGACTCATCCTCTTGCCATTTGCCTTGGCATCCTTCTTCTCATATATTCTGATGTGGCTTCTCTCTGAACCTCTACTACAACTATCAGTAGTCATATTCTTCTCTTATTTCTTCATGAGCTCTTTTGCAACAAACCTCTGCAATAGCTAGTCCTCTTGGCTGTAATCTTACCTCACTAAGCTCTCCTCACTCAGTATTTTGGTAAGCACGGGTCCTCTATCTAGAACCTCTTCTTGAGCAACACTTTTGCTCCTTCTAGGCTTCTGCAATCTCTCACTTTCTCTTTGGAACACTTCAGTTGTTCTCTCTATCCAATCTCTTGTTGGATTCTTCAGGTTCACTGCCACTTCTCCTTTAGAGTATTCTCCTTACTCTGTCTTTAAGAACTCACCTATTCTTCTCACAGCTTCTCTTGCTGTCACCTGTGCATTAGTATAAAAAACACACATTCTTAATTTAAAACAAAACACATTACCTCACTTCCAAGATCTCAGCATGATCTTGTTTCACCATTCCAGCTATCCTTTGAATGGATTGTCCTTTTTCTGTCTCCAAGTCCTCTTTCCTTCAAAACTTGTGCTAAGCAATCTTTCTTTCTCTTTCCTTCAGGGAATCATATGTTCCTACTTACTCCAAGCCTCTACTGGAACTGCTACAATCTCCCATTGTAGTCTTTATCATTCAGCACATTACCTTTTCGTATGTGCAAATTGCTTTTTGCGGAAATCTTCCCCGCTTTATTTTTGCTCTGATAGTAATTCTACTTTGACCTCAATTCTGCTCTGATACCACTAATGGTGCAAGGCTACACCCGCACCCATACCCACAGATTTCATAAGAGTGCATAACAAAACTGTCCTAGGCAACAAACTCACAAAAGAGTCAAAATTCATGTTTATATATGGTTAAGACCCTTCACCACCAGTTCCTTTGAATCGGAACCCAATCACCTTGCCATTATCTCCTATCGGAACTCTATCCGCTCTTATAACCTTCATATCAGACTTAACAAAGCCTTTTTTTCATATCCCTACATCGTTAGACATATATATATATATATATATATATATATATATATATATATATATATATATATATAGTCCTCTCAACCTTTGGCTAATTACGCCGTAAGGCGTTCCCTCTGGAATGAACACCCCCAGCTGCTACCGTGGACGATTATGAACCATCGATTATCTATGTTAGACGATAGAAGCATCTTCTACCGTCAGCTCCCCACCTTGTGCCATGCAGCGCCAGGTGAGCGTTGCAGCCGGGGGAAGTCTTGATCAAGTCTGGAGAGACATTCACAGGCCTAATTTTCAGACTACTCAGGCCGCGGCGGTGGAGAATTTTCTTGCACAGACGGGCCTTGGACAGCGGGAAGATGAAGAGGAAGAAGAGGAGGAGGATGGCCTGAACCGGGGCAACAATGGCAGCTTGACCATATTTGCAATGGATTCTGTTCTTGCAGGTCAAAACCTGCAGCAACCGGAATGGCTGCAATTTCAACACCAACACCAACAATTTGGGGAATTATCGGCTCAGGCGAACAGTAATATTGATATCCCTGTCGTAGCCGCATCGTCTCATTCCTCCTTCTCTATCATGGGGAAAGAAGGGTTTCCCTCAGTTGGTGCATTTCGTTATGGTTGCACCCATCCCAGGGTTCTACATAGTAGTGGAGCCTTCCCATGGTGATTAGACGACTGCACATTACTGCGTACACAACTCGAGCTTATAACGGGCATGCTTTTGTAAAATTCAACCTCCTTTCCGGTTGTTTTTCTTAATGAACTATTTTCATTGCTGTCAGAGTTTATATACAATTCTAATCAGGTAGTGAAGTTGGATACTAACCGGATCACACTCTCATGAATTTGTGACTACGGGGAAGTACTCCCTAACTTTGGGGTTTCTTGGTAAGTGGTAAAATTTACGCTGTGAATTCTAGTCGTAAAATTTACTTTGGGGTTTCTAGTCGTTACTCTCAGGTGTATGAAATCGATGAGATCCACTCTGAAATTTTCTTTTCTGTCTCATCCAAGTTTTTCCTCCGAGAATTTAGATTCTCAAATTATGGGTTGAATAAAGATTATTTAATTGTAAATAGAGGCCGTGTCCAGTTTTCTGGTTTGACGGGATTCATAAACCCTCAGGGTTGGAACCCCTACCTGGAATTTTTTGTAATTTAAATTACGACCTTCCCGACCTTGAACTTAAACACTATGCATAATTTTGTTTTTTAATTAAGGATTGTAGAATGTTTCTCATGTATTTATATATATACGCATGGGTTCTAGAAATTTTATTTTGTTTTAAGCTACCATAAATCTTCTAGCTACAGATATATAGTGTTATTTTGAAATGGAGTTATTCTTTGGTAGAACTGTCTTTTTGCTAAACCTTGTTTTAGAAATGCTAATTGTATTGGCTCCATTGCATAACATGATAAATGTTAAACATGCAATAATGAGAGTGTCTTCTATTACTCTCTTTTGTATACGTCTATTCTAATTCCATTATTATAATTCTTTTCGCCTCATGATTAGAATAGCTAGGTAGGTCTTGTAGTTGCTCATTTTTCAGTGGTAATAACAATTGTCAGGTTTTGTATTTACAAACCCTCCTATGGTGAAAATATTTTACATGCAACTTCGTTTTCTCCTCATTTCTCCATATATATATATATACAATTTTCTGTAGGATAGGACTGCCCCTGGGCTCAGAGTCACTCGACTCAGTAGTCCTGGGGCTAACCTGGGTGAAAAGAGTCCTTGATAACCCACCTTTACATATTTTTTTATTTTTCTTTTGCTACTGTTCCTAAAATTGAGAAAGTATCCACTCCACAACCAACACGCTATTGTTTTTGTTTTTTTTTCAAACTTAAGTACTTCTTACAAATAATAGACATGTATATATATAACAAGCTGCCTGCATTAGTCCCAAATACCATTTTTTTCTTTCTAAACAATAAAGAAACACATGCAATTTTATTTCAACGAAACATACATACACATGCAATTTTATTTCAACAAAACATACATATAAATTTGTGTTCTGATAAATTGGAACCTACAGGTTCCCTTGCACATCGAATATATACCTGCTTCTTGTTAAGTTTGGTCCATACCCCGCATATCGGTAAGAGATATTACACTAACATATCTTACCAGGTTTAACTGCCTTTTTTGTTTATATATATCTTGCGCTGAAGAAAATTTCTATAAGATTATTAACTCTATTGCTGTACACAATTTGTCTCTCTTTATTTCATTCCCTATGCAAGGATTTCATATGTATACAAAATTTTATAACAAAATAAAGATCTCTTTTATCTTTATATTTAAAGGTAAGAACATATCTGAAAACACTAAAAGATAAAGGGTCTATTCGAGCCTCCCGACCATTAGCCAGACAATAATCGTCACTCACTTCCCCTGAGCTTGGAAGAAATTCTTCCAGCGATATGAGTAGAAACTCCTTGCAAACTACAAGTTTCTATATATTTACCCTTAAGCAGAGATATTTTCCACCACAAGGCACATTAGATTTATCTCCCACTAGTTTTAGGCAGCTATTGTATTTATCTTAGACAGTAGCCTTGCAAGGATATTAGGTAACCAACATTTGTTTTTATTTGTTCATTTCTTTGGTTCACGCCCCTCGGCATTTTTCGCCATCTAAGTATATCTTTATTCTTGAAAGAAACTCCTCTTTTTCACTTCTTTTTTCTTCTCTTTTCTTCGAGAAGAAAAAATGAGGAATAAACCCCCAGCCAGGTTCATGAGTTTTCCTATTTGTTATACCCATTCTTGGAATATAAATAATTTTTAACTATTTCCCTCTTTCTTGACTAGAAGAATTCCAATTTTTGGATAAGCCCTCCTTTTCATAATTCAAGACAGTTATTTTATTTTTAGTTTTTTTAGTTTTTTCATTTAAGAATTCCACTATGGTGTCTGTTCAAATTAATTATTTAAAATTATTTTTTTCCTTTCCTTTTCCCTTTATCACTTCTTCTCTCTTTCTCCCACAACCGTTGATCCTACACTTAGACAAAGGATATTCCATGGATATTCACCCCGCAACAATCCTAGTCATCCATTAAATTAGAAAAAAATCAACACATCCCCATCCACCCCATCCACCATTTAGTTTAAATATGTATGTCTATCGATCGAATATATCATCTACATCAATTTAATATTTAACTTGTAGAAAGTGTATATTTTTTTTGTAAGCTACGGGAGTTCCTTCTTTTTCTATTTATAAAACAAGTTGTTCCATGTACAAAAATTTGGTGGCCTCAACTTGCCCAAATGGGAAACCAAGTCTGGCCTTTCTATTTATAAAACAAGTTGTTCCATGTACAAAAATTTGGTGGCCTCAACTTGCCCAAATGGGAAACCAAGTCTGTTGGCCACCTGAGTCTATTATATGCCATCCAGTAACAAAATTTTACCAGTCTTGAGTTTATGTAGATGTGGAAGTTCTTCCAAGAAATGACAACCAACAAATTTAAGATAGCCCAAATATTGAAAGTCATAAAAAATATAATCCATTTTAACCAAGTGAAAGTATTCTAATAATACCAGTCTTCTCAATTTTGACATGTTTCTTATATCGTTGGGTAGAATTTCCAGCTTCAATGTGAGGGAGTTCATTTGAGTCATCTTTCCCAGTGTGCCCTCACTAATAATTTCCCCATTATTTTGTAGTTGTAATGTTTTAAGTTGTGTTAAACTTGCCAAATTGTTGATAGAAGCTTTTTTTTCCATCTGGTATCCTTATCTTTCTTCCAAAGAACCTTGCAAACATAAGTTTCCAAATGCTCCAAAGAGGTAAGCCCTGAGATACTGGGAGGTAGAAATTGCAGATCTCTACATCCCTTCAAGCTTAATTTCCTTAAAGATCTCAGCATATGGATGGCAGACGGCAAGGAAAATTTTAAGGATGGAAAATTTTCTTGAAGTTTAAAACATTGGCGAATCTCACTAATCCCTAATATGCAAATTATAAATGTTTATTGATATATTTGTAAAATTAATCAAATTTATAATTATTTTATATATAGCCTCTCTATAATGTTGGCGATTTTTAAGGTAAAATAATTTTATATTCTAAAATTTGGGCGAATCGTCTTTTATAAAATTGGAAATTGGCGAATCTTTTTTGTGGAAAAATCATGGAAAATTAGCCCACTGGGCGAACATTAGCCCCTAAAATTTTCCATGGCAGACGGTAATTCTTGGATGGCAGAATAGGAAAGATCAAGGATCTCCAGATTTACAAGACTCGTAAAAGATGCAAGTAACCTATTGATGGGTATGTGTCTTAAACCCAAATATATTAGCTGCTTCAAACACCCAAAACTCTTTGGCAATGATTTCAATGACGTTCCACTTAAAGAGAACGCCTTAAGGGATATCATACTCCTGACACCCTTGTTGGGATCTTTGTTAAATATGGATTTCCACTGAGAAGCAATGAGCATATTTGTGTAGACGATGTGATTAAGCCGAATGCGGCCCAAACACTCATTTTCATTCACAGCTGTCAAACCCTTACCCACACAGCAGTAGAAATTTTCTTCCTCCTCTGCGATTCAGATTGCCATATCACACAGGGAGTCATGCACCCTAAAACAGAGTGCTTGCCCATCAAAGTCTCTCATCATTGGCTCGATCAAACAACGATCTGCTAAAATGTTGAGATAATATCTTCCCAGCTTGAATGGATCATAAGCGGGTCGATGCTCATGTTCCAACGTCTTCTTGGCAAGTAAGCCTTCCCCTATCCATACCTGAATCGCCAACTGGAAATGAACGACAGCGTCTTCCAAGATGTTTGCAGCTACACATAAAAAGCACAATTGCAGGTCAGCATCCTCATAGCTGAGTGCATCATAACTCAACCTAACACAATTGTACACACTGTCCACGTTTGGCAGCCTTTGGACAGCCCATTCCCACTGTTGTGGATGAGTACTCCTGGCCATTGCCCTGCCAACCACTTTGATAGCGAGGGGAAGCCCTCTGCACCTTTTACACACAAGCTTGGCTTTTCCCTCTTCTATGTTTGCTGGCAGATTTCCATATAAAAAGCACAATTGCAGGTCAGCATCATCATAGCCGAGTGCATCATAACTCAACCTAACACAATTGTACACACTGTCCACGTTTGGCAGCCTTTGGACAACCCATTCCCACTGTTGTGGATGAGTACTTCCAGCCATTGCCCTGCCAACCACTTTGATAGCGAGGGGAAGCCCTCTGCACCTTTTACAAACAAGCTTGGCTTTTCCCTCTTCTATGTTTGCTGGCAGATTTCCATTATTATATGGAAAAGTGTGACAAGCAAACAACATCCAACTCTCATCTTCCGACAAATCCTCCATTGTTATTGTGTATTTATCTGCGACACTTGTTTTTAAGAGTGCAATGCGATCCCTGGAACTGAGAATGACTTTGGAGGTGGAGTGGTTCCTTACAGGGCACAGTACACCTAATTCCTCTAACAATTCTGCAGCATTCCATCCCCATACATCATCTAAGAACAGAATAAGCTCGGTGCTCTGGTGCACTGTCTGATTCAACCATCGCTTTACCTCTTCTTCGTTCATATTTTCGCCCAAATTTACATTTTTTTGTGTGGCTATTTGGGTACGGAGTGCATTTCTAAGACTTTTAAAAGAGGGACTTTGGGAAATAGTGAACCAAAGTAATAAACCATCCTTAGAATTACTGGGTAACTTTTGGCTATTGAAGAGCGTCTTCAAAAGAAGAGTTTTTCCGGAACTTTTCGAGAATCGAAAATGCTTTATCCTGTCCCACTATAAGGGGCTCTTCGATCAATTTCATCTTTGCAGAGCCTGTTGGAACAACAGGGCCATGGGAAGTACTTGAAGAAGAATTTCATCTTTGCAGAGCCTGTTGGAACAACAGGGCCATGGGTAGTACTTGAAGAAGAAGAGCTCATTGCACCAAAATTCACCATACAACCAACTTTCCCTTTTATCCCACAATTGGGAATATCTCTTTGTAATTTCTGCCATGTCTACCATAGACATTGCCATCACTTCTACATTAGTGTTCTCTCTAGTTCCTATATTTCTTATTGGACAACCAAAAATTCTTACTTTCTGAAGTGTCTTCAGATCCATATAACTCTCTGGTAATATATTTAATGTTGTACATGCCATTATAGTAAATATTTTAAGTGAAGCCATTGCACCTTTCTCTATTACAGGCAACTCCTTTAATGTAGGTAGCCAAGCAAGAGAAAATGTTTCCATAAGAGGAAATGCTCCTTTGCGACCAAATTTTGTTGGAAACAAACTTATTCTAGGACATTCAATGATCTCCAATTGCCTCAAACCCTTGATTTTATGTAGATGTGGAAGTTCTTCCAAGAAATGACAACCAACAAATTTAAGATAGCCCAAATATTGAAAGTCATAAAAATCATAATCCATTTTAACCAAGTGAAAGTATTCTAATAATACCAGTCTTCTCAATTTTGACATGTTTCTTATATCGTTGGGTAGAATTTCCAGCTTTATGAGTGACAATGTGAGGGAGTTCATTTGAGTCATCTTTCCCAGTGTGCCATCACTAATAATTTCCTCATTATTTTGTAGTTGTAATGTTTTAAGTTGTGTTAAACTTGCCAATTTGTTGATAGAAGTTGTTTTTTTTCCATCTGGTATCTTTATCTTTCTTCCAAAAAAGCCTTGCAACCATAAGTTTCCAAATGCTCCAAAGAGGTAAGCCCTGAGATACAGGGAGGTAGAAATTGCAGATCTCTACATCCCTCCAAGATTAATTTCCTTAAAGATCACAGCATATGGATGGTGGACGGTAATTCTTGGATGGCAGAATAGGAAAGATCAAGGATCTCCAGATTTACAAGACTGGTAAAAGATGCAGGTAACGTATTGATGGGCATGTGTCTTAAACCCAAATATATTAGCTGCTCCAAACACCCAATACTCTTTGGCAATGATTTCAATGACGTCCCACTTAAAGAGAACACCTTAAGGGAGATCATACTCCTGATCACCCTTGTTGGGATCTTTGTTAAATATGGATTTCCACTGAGAAGCAACGAGCATATTTGTGTAGACGATGTGATTAGGGGAAAGAAGTCAATCTGTTCTTGCTCAACAAAAGCCGAATGCGGCCCAAACACTCATTTTCATTCACAGCTGTCAAACCATTACCCACACGGTAGTAGAAATTTTCTTCCTCCTCTGCGATTCAGATTGCCATATCACGCAGGGAGTCATGCACCCTGAAACAGAGTACTTGCCCATCAAAGTCTCTCATCATTGGCTCGATCAAACAACGATCTGCTAAAATATTGAGATAATATCTTCCCAGCTCGAATGGATCATAAGCGGGTCGATGCTCATGTTCCAACGTCTTCTTGGCAAGTAAGCCTTCCCCTATCCATACCTGAATCGCCAACTGGACATGAACGATTGCGTCTTCCAAGATGTTTGCAGCTACACATAAAAAGCACAATTGCAGGTCAGCATCCTCATAGCCGAGTGCATCATAACTCAACCTAACATAATTGTACACACTGTCCACGTTTGGCAGCCTTTGGACAGCCCATTCTCACTGTTGTGGATGAGTACTCCCGGCCATTGCCCTGCCAACCACTTTGATAGCGAGGGGAAGCCCTCTGCACCTTTTACACACAAGCTTGGCTTTTCCCTCTTCTATGTTTGCTGGCAGATTTCCATATAAATAGCACAATTGCAGGTCAGCATCCTCATAGCCGAGTGCATCATAACTCAACCTAACACAATTGTACACACTGTCCACGTTTGGCAGCCTTTGGACAACCCATTCCCACTGTTGTGGATGAGTACTCCCGGCCATTTCCCTGCCAACCACTTTGATAGCGAGGGGAAGCCCTCTGCACCTTTTACACACAAGCTTGGCTTTTCCCTCTTCTATGTTTGCTGGCAGATTTCCATTATTATATGGAAAATTGTGACAAGCAAACAACTTCCAACTCTCATTTGCCGACAAGTCCTCCATTGTTATTGTGTATTCATCTGCGACACCTGTTTTTAAGAGTGCAGCGCGAACCCTGGAACTCACAATGACTTTGGAGGTAGAGTGGTTCCTTACAGGGCACAGTACACCTAATTCCTCTAACAATTCTGCAGCATTGCATCCCCATACATCATCTAAGAACAGAATAAACCCGGTGCTCTGGTGCACTGTCTGATTCAACCATCGCTTTACCTCTTCTTCGTTCATATTTTCGCCAAAATTTACATTTTTTGTGTGGCTATTTGGGTACGGAGTGCATTTCTAAGACTTGTAAAAGAGCGACTTTGGGAAACAGTGAGCCAAAGTAATAAACCATCCTTAGAATTATTGCGTACCTTTTGGCTATTGAAGAGCGTCTTCAAAAGAAGAGTTTTTTCGGATCCACCCTTGTCAACAACACCAGCTTTTCGAGAATCGAAAATGCTTTATCCTGTCCCACTATAAGGGGCTCTTCGATCAATTTCATCTTTGCAGAGCCTGTTGGAACAACAGGGCCATGGGAAGTACTTGAAGAAGAAGAGCTCATTGCACCAAAATTCACCATACAACCAACTTTCCCTTTTATCTCACAATTGGGAATATCTCTTTGTAATTTCTTCCATGTCTACCATAGACATTGCCATCACTTCTACATTAGTGTTCTCTCTAGTTCCGGGCAAAAAAATTTCAAAATATTTCATAAATCCTTCACTTTGAAGATATCCCCATTCGAATCTCCCTGAAACATAACATATGATAAAAAAAACATCAATAAAGAAACAAAATTGCATAAACTTTTGACTTCTTTCTTCTATGCTATTGTTTCTCATCATTGCCTTACGACGTTTTCTTTGCAACATGTGGTACAAATGCTAGTATATATTTAACACATAAAACCATTCTATATGCATAAATACCATTACAAAGGAAACATACGCAAATATACTCTTTTCCACTTTACGTACGGCTTCGGCACAGATTTCAAGGCTAAACCTCATCATAATCGCTATCGGCTATATTCCATGACCATACACACACACACACATATATATATATATATATATGCCTTCCATTTCCCAATATACGATTTCCCTACAAACCTGGGAAATACGCTATCGATGCTATATTCTTTGTTATCCTATTTACAAAGGAAAACACTCCAAAACATATATATTGGACTTCAAATCCATTGAACCCGCATCTATAAATGCGTCAGGTCTGCTACCCATTGACACTTTGTATTATCACAAGCCTTCTTCATATGCCAATTTCGATATCCCGATACCTCCTATTCGTTTTATCGCTGTCGGAGATCGGCCCTTGCTTAATCCACTATCTCCAATCCTTTGCTGGCTCTGATATGCGATTTGCGATTAGATCTAGATTGTCGATCTGGATCTTAATCTGATGGTCCTCATTTCATCGGCAATCGCTCATCACTATAAATCAATGACTCGCTATGAAGACTTTAAAAGGCTTTCCGCCACTGTGATTTAATCTCAGCCGTTGATCTTAATGATACAATGGCCGCTGAGCATCCATCCTCCACTTTTGCACTCGACTCTCTATACTTAGTTTTTCCACGTTTTCTTTAGTTTCTTCTTTTAGTTCGGCTCCTTCAAAGGTTATAATTTCCACTCTTCTACTACTCAACTCATTATCGCTATGGTTTAACTTCACTCCTTCTCTTCAGATCTCTTCTCTGATCCTCCAATTGGACTCGATGGCCCCTTTCAATTCTTCTGAATCGTGCTTCTTTTTCTCTGCTTGTTCTTCAGAACTCTGCCTTCCATGGATCAGCTTCTCTGAGATTAACTCTTAAGCGCATCTTTGCTACACCATTCCTCTAGAGCTTCCTCTATATCTTCACTTGGATTCGAAATCCATTGTGATTCCTTTGAATCAATCCGTCCCTCTGCGTCCTTCATAATTTTGCCTGCAACCTGTTGCAGAACCTACGAATTCACAGTAAACTCATACATGGAATACTTTAATATTCTAACACAGTTAGGAAATAACTCTGCCTATATTAATATAAAAATCAATGATTACATTCAATACTCTTCAGTCTCGCACACACACACAGGCCTAATTTCCCATTAGTGGCCTCCTCCTATTGAACATGCATGTTCACTTATTTATAAGAATGCATTGGATTGGATCATTAGAGGATCCGATCACCCCTCTAACAAAAGCCCTCAAGCTCTCTGCATGCATACATATGTGGCAGATAAGTCTCCTTGAGACTTTATCCATTCCATCTTTTCCTCTATTCTAAAATAAAAATGTCTTCTTATCAGCTTCACATTTAATGCCTAAAAGTTGTCTCTTGTTCCTAGAATCATGGAACTGTTTAAGAGTTGGATTTGACTTCTACCACTCATGTTCTCATTTATTTATTTTTGAGAGCATTTACATATTCTCCCATTATCTAATTAAATCACACTTAAAGGCCTAAATATTTCCTTAATTTGATAAGGAAAACTATTTCCTAAAATGCATGACCCCCTATGTCTACTATTTACAATGATTTTCCTTGGGCTGAATGCTCCTGCATCAACCCACTAGACGCATGTGCAATGAATGGTACATACGATAGATGGGAAGGAGGATAGATAACATGTCTTCCCATTATGGTGTAAGGTGAGCTTAACAGTGTTGTGTTTGAAGTCTCATTCATTTTCTTTCGGAATCTGTGTTGGTAAGGCAAGCGAGTTTATGGCAACCATTGGGGTCCTAGAATGCTATATTATTTTGGTAGTAGGTGTTTGGAAGCTTGTGGTATGAGCAATGTTAGTTTTTCCGGTTTCTTTGGCCTTCAGGTAATCTGGGAATGGTGGAGAAAACGCCACCATCACATCCTCCATAGTGAATGGTCAACAAAAGCATTAATTTCTTCTCTCGTTTCCCTGTTCCTCACTTTCGTCAGTGGTTTAAGGGAATTCTACATGGTAATTTGGTCGGCTATAGTGTCCATTCCTGCGATGCGTGTTAGCTTTCTCTCTAAGTGTTCTCTAAGTTTGCAATGGTGTCTGAGTCTCTTATTTTTCAGATATTGTTTGGGTATTCTTCTTTCTGTGGTCCTACCCTATAATCATGATACCCACTGCTGGGTGAGTAGCAATTGGGCTCGGTGGCGGAAGGGCGGTCTAGAGGCCATTGTTCTGCCTCGTAAGTGGCTTGGGTTCATTTCTCGCATTCCTGTGCTATGGTGTTAAGTCCTTCTGTCTATGTCTCTATTCCCAAGTTCTTCCCCTGGCAAAGGAGAAGAAGAGGTATCAGTCTAGATTGCACATTTCTTATTTATGGTTTTGCTTACAACCCTCCTGGCTGGTGCATAGTGGTAATTAGTTCTAAGGAATAGTAGTTTGTTGGATAATTTAGGGCTATATTTTGTCCCGCTATGGCTCAAGGTTTGTTGGGAGGTGCATCAGATCGTTGTTGGTCCTCTCTTAAAGGTGTCTCCTTGGGCACTCACCATGTGACCTGTGCCACATAATTCTTGTTCCCAGCCTAAGTGGGGGGGGGGGGGGAGGGGAGGGGGGTGAGCTTCCACAAGTCTAGGAGGATGTAAGAACGAGTCGAAGATGGCGTAGGAGGGTCGAGTTGTTGTGAATCCAAAGCTGGGTGGTCATGTTACTAGAGGTGTGATCAGAGCAACGTCAGAAACCCATGGTGGTAGAGGTCGGCAAAGTGTAGGGTGGATGTGCATATGGTGGTGGTAAGAGAGGTAGTGTGGTGCGTGGGGTTGGATCAGGTGTGTGGGGTCAAAATCGTTGGCAGGGGCATGAAGGAGTTGTTGCCTGATAGTTTCGCTCTGATGCCTGTTGTGACTTGCTCCAGATTATTCTGGATCACCTAGAAGTTCATGATAGGGCCAAAAAGGAAGAACACAAGGATTTCATCACTAGGCTAAATCAACTACAATTATTTTAATGCCATGTCATAGAAATTATAATGGTGATTTGGCATGGACAAAATATTTTAGCTAAAAAGGTTAAGAAGCTGGAAATGTGGATG
The DNA here is from genome assembly GCA_031772625.1 of Pinus tabuliformis. Classification (NCBI taxonomy): domain Eukaryota; kingdom Viridiplantae; phylum Streptophyta; class Pinopsida; order Pinales; family Pinaceae; genus Pinus; species Pinus tabuliformis. The sequence continues at coordinate 737,114,416 of CM062805.1, read as the reverse complement.
GCTCACTTTGAGAAACATGTTCAGTGTAATATCGTCCTCCTCCCCCTCTAGGGACTAGGCCTGAAAACCCAATGTCAATTACTTCTTATGATTAAGCATGGTCACAAGTGCTCTTCTGGTTTTGTTTGTCTATTGGTGTTTTTGGCATATCAAGCTTTGGATTATTCCTTTAGTTTTTCCAGTATATCTTTGCCATATGGTGATAGCATTAGTCAACAAACTTTTTCAGGGTGTCACTAACTTAATTTTGATATCTATGTACTTTCTATTTGATGATTGAATAGAACCTCTATTTACAAAAAAAAAAAGCATGTGTTCCTCCTTTTTTAGCTTCGGCCTTTGCCTAACCTCCATGTAACCCCACCTATCACATTTACCCATTTTCACTAGCTTGCGCAGGGTAAACATGAGCTGAGGGTCACTATGATAAGACTCAACCTCCTATATGAACTTAAAGAAATGGAGTCGACAACTTAATACCTTATTGACTTCCCTTAGGTGCTACAATAGCTCTAGGAGAAACCCCACCCCTCCACGTGTCCAACCCCTGAGACAACTCTCTTTTTCACTATATTAGAGCCTCAGCTGCTCCCTTTCATAGGAATGCAAGCAATGGTAAGCCTCCAGTTGCTACCATAGCCCTGCCTACTAGCGACAATGGAATTTTCCAGTTAGTTCTATGCCAGCGACCCCAAATTCTAAGCCACGTTTTTAGGGCTAGGACTTAGGCCTCTACCCAAAAATAGTGAAATTTTCAGAAATGATGAGTGACATAGAAACAAAGCTTATAAAAAAAAACTTGAACTAGGACTTAACCTAACCCTTCCCAACAAAAAACTAACATTTCGTAAAAAACATGCAACCTGCAAGTCATGAATTCATATTTGATCATAAGGAGCAGAAACTTATCTGAGGATTAACAAGAAGGATCAATGCCTTCTCACAATGGCCATCATAACACCAATTAGTTCATGCATTCACTAACTAGACATTCATTAATCAAGCTATGATAAGATCCATACTTAGATCTGTCATATAACCATGTTTATAACCAACATATAACCAGATAAATAACAATGATAGAACAATTATTAAAGCCATAGAATAATTTCAAGTATAATTACTCATTAAAGACAAGAGAAACTTAACTCTTATTAACCAATGCAAAAGCCAACCAAGCCAGGAACTTCCACGTACCACGTGACCATAGATTGGGCTGAACCAAATCTTTCTTTCAACCAATCATGCCCGTGCCATATTGCAATCATGAATGTGGGATCTCATGGGATAAACCAATCCATGAACAACTAATGGAATCCATAGGTTAAACCACCTCCACCCTCACCATATCGTGATCTTACCTAAACCAGTCTCGAGATCACAAAACCAAATCGAGCTTGGATGCCTCAGAATTCCTTCACCATCCCTTGAGAAATTTTCCTGTCTCCACCTTCCTGTTGAGGGCTTCCTAGAGAAAACCATCTCCATCCACAACCTTGGGATTTTCCTAAGACAACCTCACCTGGATCCAAAACCTTCTGGAAGTCGACAGCTCAACCGAGAAATAATTCCATCACACCATGGCTATCTGGAATTGGAAAGGTAAGACTATAACCACTATCAAAACCCAGCAAAATCCATGCCACCGACAACAAATAAAACAAAAATACACATGCATATACCATGCATGCCAAACCCAGCTAGGAAATCATAACTGCAACCTATTACCTACAAGTATTTCCGCTAAAGATGCTAGACCTAACTCTTCCTTGCTTGATCATTTCTTTCCTTGTCCTTTTCTTTCTTTCTTTCTTTCCTTCTCCTCTTGGTGCTCTTCTCCTCTTTGAGACTAATCCCAAAACTGACTGACAAAAGGCTACCAACTGACGTGATGCTGTCTTTTTATTTGTGGTTCCTCTAATTTATTCATTTTCCTTCAATTCTTCCTCACATGTAATCTATGACCTTTCACCTTCCATTTCTCCTAATTTCCCCTATTTTCATAAATAAAATTCCAATATTGCCTTTTTTCCTTTCCAAATCCTTTGCCTTTTCCTTTGCCAATTTCCCTTAGCCATAATAAACCAAATGAACACCCTCTAGGATGTTTTTCCCAACTTTCAACTTGGAATATGTGTCCCATTACCTTGGTCTTATTTTTCATGTATTAACTTTATTGCATGAACTTTTAACCCGGGGCCGTTATAGACCACTCCCCCTAAGGGGAACACTTTCCTCGATGTTAAATGACACCTACAACTAGCAAAACCACTGAAAAGAAAAACATACTACTTATGGAGCTCTATAACTTAGCTCGTTGAAGTATTGACACTGGATAAACTACTGAAAACATGACAATCTTAATGTTTACTAGAGCTTTATCACACAACTCATTATGATACTTAGAATAACAACCACATATACTTATGCACATTTTCCTCAACCAACAAACAATCATACTGTTCATGGAGCTTTATAAATCTAGCTCAATGCAATATTTACAATAATATACACAGATACATCTATGCACATTTTCTCAACCAAAAAATAGAAGGATATAATGCCCGTATCAGTAACAAGGGAATCTAGAGATTCACACATCTAACCTCAAAATAATACCAGGATTCACCTCCTTCCCAAGAAGTCCATAATCCACTGCCAAGGTCAAACCCATATCCAATTTCCAATGCTATGATCCTGTGCCACTTGTCCTCTCAGTGAATGGTTACTGGATCATTGTTCTAGGGCACACTCCCAATGTGCATCTGATTCCATTTGAAAATTCTAATGACCAAAACTATCCATCCCCTGACCTTCCCTTCTCTACTACACAGTCCTCAGGAAATCTGGTAACCCCTTTCCATGCAGTCACTCACCTTCCATGTTCCCTAACATCCCCTTTCTCGATCGATCCATCCCTTGGCAAGGTTTCCTCACATCAGAAGGTCCAAAACTAAGGCCCATCCCTACCTTAAAACCATGATGCCAATCATAGCATGCTCATGGAAATCAATGGACACTATTGGGTACCAGTTTCCCACAATGGCCCTATTTCTAAGTTCTTTACCAACATGTTGTTACCTGTTCCAATTCCTTTTGGCACTACTGCTCATTCATGTAGTCAATTTCAATTCACCCAAATTGGGAATTTTCCATGCTTTCCTATACCAAGCATATAAATGGCATTAGATTAAAAAGGAATTGAAATAAATTCAAATCATACATCATTGATGGCTTGTCAATATGGTACACTTGCAATTCCATTTACTTCCTGTCACAACAAGTGGAACCATATCTTTGAGCAAATCATCATGTATAAACATATCACATCTGGTTAGCTCAAAACGTAACCATTATAAATCATAATCATAGATCACATGTAACCATCATAAATTGGAGTCATATATCATCTACATAATTTAAATAAAATACTTATAGTTATCTTTCAAATGATTATTTTGTTTATTCCTTTGTTCTTTGTCCTTTCTATACACACACTGAATTAGTTACCAAACCTGGAAAGAACCTAGTGCCTTCTTTTTAAGCAACAAAGGAATCCAGAGACTAAACTGCCTCCTCCCTCAATATCAACAACAAGGGTATCCCGAGACTAAACTGCCTCAACCCTCAATAGCAACAAGGGTATCCTGAGACTAAACCACCTCAACCCTCAATGGCGACAAGGGTATCCTGAGACTAAACCGCCTCAACCCTCAAGACCATCAACAAGGGCATCCAAAGACTAAACCACCTCAACCCTTCAACCCTTGATAGCAACAACAAGGGCCCAAGCCCATAGAATCCCAACATGTTTGTCCCATCACACCTTACAATGCATACACATATAGAGTGTACAACAAAATGCATATGCTAAATCCCGACACGCAATGCCACACATACAGCTATACTTAGTGTACAACACAACACATACACCTATACCTGATGTACAACATGACACATACACCTACAACCAGTGTACAACACAATACATACACCTACACTCGGTGTACAACACAATACATATACATACACACAATACCATACCACAAATACACATGCCGCGACACAACGACTACACAATACCTGTAACACCATACCAAATATACACAACACAACATGTACGACGTGTACACCATACCCCATGTACACAGTGCCACCTACACAATGTGTAAACATCACCCAATGTACATAGAACCACCTGCACAACATGTACACAACACGCAATGTACACAACACCACCTACACAACGTGTACACAACACCACATGCACGCATCGCCACATGTACAACATGTACACAACACCACATGTACAACATGTAGACAACACCACATGTATATAACACTACATATCCACATACCCATGGCACCATATGTACATAGCACCACATATCCAAAATGCCCACAACACCATATGTACACAACACCACATATACAACATGTACACAACACCATATGTACATAGCATTGCATATACAACACATACACAACACCACATATACAACATATACCACATATAAAACATGTAAAACATATACACAACAATAGTAATGCACATCCAGAGACCACACTATCTCTACCAGGAAACCTTGCTTCTAGTGTCTTTCCACTATCCATGCTTGTCCCAGCATGTCATAGATCACACTGCTTTGATTCCGCTGATGTATCCCCCATCATTACTTGTCATAGCATAAACATAGGCATAGTATAAACACATAATATCAATTCATATCCACATGATACTGACCTCATAAATCTGTTAGGATACTCTTCCCACTTGATTCCTCATCAACCAAGAACCTCTTCATGCCATTCACTTGCATAAACAATCATTCTTCCACAAGAATGATCCTTGGAAACCCTATTAGACAATAACATACATAAATTTTACATATATAATCATCAACATAAAACAATCATGATCCCTGATGACCTTGTCAAAAAATGGCATTCATACATATATACATGCCAGCATAAAAAATACATGGTCTCTAATGACCCTATTAGACAACGACATACAAGAATACATGTATACATATACAAACATCAACATAATCATGATCACAACATAATTACTAGATACCATAAGGTCTAGGTTAATAGAACTCCCTTTATCTGTGCACAACATTGACAACAACAATTCTCAACGTAGCCAAGGCATTTGACACCTCAAATCCATTTACTTTACCTTTCATGTGACCTTCCTCATGACTATCCTGCCATCGTCCATTTACCCTAATGAACCCCACCAATCCAACTGAATGTCATACTCTTGCCTTTAGTTTCCCTTATACATGCACCGAGCTTCATCTGGGTCTTATATTACCAAATATATTTCATTCATCTCTTCTAGATCTCCATTAAATTCCTCTTTCCCCAACTAATTCCCAAGGCCCTCAAAACATAAAATGAAATAACAAGAAACAAATAAGAATAAAACCATGAAAACCAATAACAATACGACACCACAAACAAAGTGGCATGGCCATGCATGAGACACAAGAAAACTGCAAATCAAATGCAAACAAATCATAAAGAAATGAAATCATAATACTCTAAAAATACACCATGAATCAATCCCCATGGGTTCCCAATTTTTCCAAGGGAAATATCAACCCAGTCCTTCTTCAAGATATCATGGAAGTCTCTTTTTCCATGCAATCCCCTACATCATACCACTATAGACACACAACTGTTAGTGCATAAATAAACACAACAATATATATGTTACCTTATTTAGTTGTGCCAAGCACAATGCCTTGTAAATGAACATGTGCATATATAATTTCTTAAGGAACTCCAATTCCTTGATAAATCCAGCCATAACTGGAAACCAACTATTATACTTGTAAAATACATGCTCATAAATATAGCATACATCCACATAATGTCAGATAAAATCAGGGTTAAGAAGACTTCTTGTATTCATGCAAAGCATTCATTTGGTTGGAATTGTGGTTTCCAAACATAGCCACAGGAAGTATTGCCCAATTCCTTTATTTTACCTTTTACCTTGTTGAAATTGAGTCTTATTATGTACTATCACATCACCCAATTGTTATTTATATAAACAAATCAACTGCTACCTTGTCATGATAATACCAAGCATGTTTCCCTGCAATTGTTCACAAATGTCAATCACATGTTCCAAGAACAAGACATCATATCTATTAATTTGAAATCAACCTTTATCAAAACTAATATCCATGTCATAATAAACAACCAACTCACAATCCCAAATCATAATACTACAACTAGCACACACTTGCACTCAAGTGTATATTAGTTGTCTCAATGCATATATGTGTTAGTACAACCATCTTAAAGCAAGATCATTTCTACATGCAATCTAATAGACACATACTCATGTCATGAAATTAATCAAACATTCAACCGATCTATAAACATACAATGTTAGATAGACCAATAGACGACATGATCAAACACTCAAATACCAAATAGATGAGACAATCAAACTCATACCTCAATGTATCTCAAGGGAGGATATCACATCTGCACAAGTCAGTCTAGATTAGTGTGACACAATATCACAAATATATTATCTCATACCTAAATACCATAACCATAATCATCTGTGTAGGTCGATCCAGATGAGCACGATACACATAACATCAATATATTAAATGCAACGGCCATAATTCATAGAACAACAAGTTACTACCATACATGACTATCTAACATTGCATGTGCATATAACCACACTAATTAAATAGCATCTATTATACATGTAACTACAACAACCGTAGACTGAAAGACATGTACATAATCATAATGCTCATTGCAAACATTAATAAACATGCTTGCATGCCCAACATCCAAACATGTATGGTGATCTGCTCTTACCCCAGGTCCAGTGTTGCAACTCACTCTAATAATCTGCTTCTCTTGCTCTATCTCATCCAACATATCAATGATATTTTATTGAATGTTAGTTTTGTTGCGCTAATTTCAAGTAGAGATTTATAAACAAATGCTTATCCATTACTTCCTATGCATAGTTCTCTTATGGTATTTCTGATTATATATAGGTAAATTTTTATCAAGTTTTAAGTGAAATACATGAACAAAATAGCATAAAAAACAAGTGTTGAACAACAACAATTCAAAGTACATCAAACCATCAACAAGAGCACTTAACACAATGTTTTGATGAAGGAGTTTGTTTCACAAAATATTGTCACCATGACATTCTGCAATCGGTGTGAGTCTATCACCACTCATACTTTCCTCCTTTGCAAGTCTTAAACCTAAGGTCTTCATGTCAACCCTTGAAAAATAAGAGAAAGCCCTTAAAAGTCTCTAAAACTCTGGTTCTGCACTTTCTCTTAGCCTTACCTGCAATCCCGCACCTACTGGTCATGTCCCTTACATACCTGACCACTCTGTCTCTGTGTAATGGGTGCAGACCCCTGTAAAAGTCAAAAAGGCGCACGTACATTCTTAAAAACTCACTTTGAGTCATTTCTGGAAGCTTCTAGAAGGAATCTTGAGGTGGCAAGTTCGCTCCTTTAAGGTTCATGCATCCCATACCTTAAGGAGCTAACCCCTTGATGTGAGGAGCTTATCCCTTTGAAGGAGGACTCTATCCCTTCATAGTTGGACCTGTAACCTCCTTCCTTTGCACTATAAAATGAGGCATTGGGTTGGTTACTGAGGAGGTTGAAAGCTGATTATTTTTTAGGGGAAATGTTGTTGGAATTTAGTCTTCCTAATTGAGCTTGAGAGGAGAGATTACATACCTTTTTGATCTCATTGGGAAGAGTGTGAGGCTTGTCAAAGTAGAGGAGATTCTTTCTTGGACCCTGCGAGGAGCTTGTACAACATCAAGGCACCAAAGGTTGTAAAGTTCTTCTTAGTTTCAAAGTTAATACAATCAAGTTTATTTTTCTCAATAAGCTGTCTTTTATGGTTTATTTCATGGATTCCTTGATCACCATGATGAATATGATTTATTATATTAGCTATGCAGGTGTTATTTGATGTGTGCTTGTTTGTGTTTGCAGGTTTTTGAAAGGAAACTCTTTTGGACGATCGGAGCGTGGCTGCCACAAACTAGTGTTGGACTTAAGGTAGGGTCTAAAACACCTCTTAGTTTTTATTTATAAATCACAATATTTATAGAAAGGTAGATTTTCTTGTTCTGCTTGTCGTTATATATATGTTGATACTAGGGAGATCGGTCTTGTCCGCAAGAATGATTTATCCGGCCGACAAATTGGTGACTCCACTGGGGAATGGAATTTGGTTTTTTCCTTTCCTTTTTCTTTGACTTGAGAAACTTTTTCTTCTTTCTGGTTTTTGCTTGATGTTTTTGGAATTGGGTAGTTTTTAGGATCTGGAGTATTTTTTGTTTTTTCCAGAATTTTGAAGAGGACTGCACTTTATTTTTACAAGACAGTGCGGACATCCCCGCATGGTTCCTTTAGCACATAGAGCGATACCGCATCTGGTTCTACTGGAAGCTTGTGGACCCTGTCAAAATTTTTGAGAAACCTAAAATGTTTTCATCCAGTTAGGTTTAGGTTTTATTTACAGCTTTTAGTCTACCTAGATCTGTATTTTTCTATCAAAAAGCCTTGTTTATGAGTTTCTTTCAGCAAATTCTTCATCTCATCAATCTCCATTAAGTTAATTGGGTGTTATGAGTCTCTTTTTTGAGAAATTATTAATTTGATTTCCTTTGGTCATTACTTGGAGGTTTGTCTCAGTCTTTTCACAATTTTGCATCTTTTTTCTTTTGTTTTTGCAAAAAAATTTGCCCCTCACTCGACGGGGGGGGAGGGCTAAATTGTGTATGAGTGTTAATTGCCTTTGAGTGTTTTTATTTTTTGATCTTTGGAACTCTCACCCAATTTTCTTGACTTGCACTTGATTGGTTCTTAGATTACATTAGAATCATCTTGTGTTTGAGAATTCTCTTGCATAGATCACATTTGCATAATTAGAATTCTCATTTTCAGAATATGAATGAAAAATGTGCATAGATTACATTTGCATACTTTTCAAGTGAATTGTGCATAGTTTACATTCTGAAAAATCAATTGTAGATTTAGATCAGCTTTCTTTGATTTGAATTTACATATTTTTATGCTTGTTTTTAACACACAAAAATAAACATAAAAACTATTTTGGAATCGATTTGCATTAGTTTTTCTGGATGAAATTAGTGCATTAGAGAATTTGTTATATTTTCTCTTAGTGATCAATTTTTTGCATTGTTGGAAGTGAATGGAAACTCTCTCCTTACTTTAGTTGGGATTCATCGAATTGAAAAGATTACAATATCATATTCAATTGCATTCAGTTTTCAGTCGGGTCATAACACCATTGGTTTCATATCCATTTACCCTTTTGAGTAATAACAACCTAAATAACACAGAGCTTAATTAAAATTCATCTAGTAATTTTTACATTTTTAGGGCTCTTTCCACCAATCTAGCTTAGGCTAGTGTCTTGGAATAGGTTTTAGTTAACTCTCCAAGACAGTAAAACAAACAAGTAGTTGATCTTGTGGTAGGAAAAATTCCAACTGTTGCATGTATGCTTTGGGAAGCTCCTCCTAAAGGAGTCAAGCATGAGATCATATCTGAACCAGTGAGGTAATCAATCCTTCCTCATTCGGAACAATAGCAGATATACATGTATTAAAAACGGTAAACCTTGGATTGACCATTGTCGAGGAGCCTGGGGTCACTTGTTGGTAAATCTTGGATTATGTCAAGGAGCCTTCAAGGGGATTGAGCTTTGTTACTCTGCCCTTTCGTGTGTATTAGATCGTAGACTGTTCCCCCAGGTATATTTTTTTCTGTTGGTAACCTTAATGGCCATAATCTATAGGATTCTTTCCTAAGGTGACGGTGGAGGGAAGATCCCACTGTACCTAGAGAAACATCGACTAGACTCACTTGGACTCTCTAGGGGGTTCTCTTCACTCGAGATGGTTTTGTGAAGAAACTTGTGCCAATCTGTTTCATTAAGCAGGTTGTCGGGGTAACTATTCCAACCTCCCTTTCTGTATTAAATTTCAACTAAGTTGGATTTCATCACCAACTAGTGTTTTTAGTATGGGAAGTTACTATTTGTGTGTGGTTTGACTCCTATATTTGATAGCAGGTGTTGATTTGTTTGTTTTTACTTTTAGAGACCATAGGTGTGAATTGTGAATTGTTAATTTTAGATTTAAATTGCTAATAAAATTCACTGAAGTTGAATATAATGGCAACTATTTCAGAATTTACCAACCAAGGAACCCTGCTTAATGAGAATCTTAGCACTTTTCCTTGCTTTGGAAATGTTGGTCCTCCTTATATGGCTACTTTTTCATTACCTGGATTTACAATAGGTTTACCGATATGGTTATTTTCAAATTTGTTGGCCCCAAATACTCCAATTATTCCACCTCAACAGAGTTCACCATCTCAACATCACCAACCTTCTGTTGACCCTTTACCTTCTTCGTCTAATATTTCTTCCTCCATTTCTTCCTCTTCGCTTGGCAAAAGCCTTGACGCTAGTAACCATGTGACTAAGAAGAAGAAGAAAGGGACGAAGAAGAAGAAGAAGAAGCAAGATAAGAAAGAAGTCAACCAACCAACCATAGCTGTAAGTGTTAGTTGTGTTGAGGAAACCTCCGACATGCATCGTAAACCCAAATACCCTTGCAGGCTTTGTAAGGGTGACCACTTCCTTATCAATTGTCCTAGTATTCCAAAGGTCTTGGAAGTATGATCAGAAAAATCTCATCAACTTTCCATTGATCCATCAACTAGTGATAGTCAGGTTCCTGGGAAAAAGGATAAAGTTAGGTTTCTTTGTAAGTTATGAAATGGGAGTCATCAAACTCACATTTTCCCTCACATGGATGAAGCCTCAAAATTGTTGGAAAACCTTACTATTCCATAGCAAGAATTTCCAACTAGTTACCGTAAACTTTCTCCCAACCTACCGTCAACTAACGAAGTGATTGATCTAATTTCAAGTATAGTCGATCCCACTCTTCCACTGGAGAGTGAAACTCATATCACTCAGGTTGATGATCTATTAGTTGATCAAGTGGTCGATTCCATTTCACATTCGGTTGATCCCACTCTCCCTTTAGAGAGTGAACTTCATACCGCTCAGGTTCTTCTTGTTACGTCAAATTATTGTACGTCGGGGGGTATTTCACCTATTTCTATAGAACCCCCTCCAAGTACTGAGGTATTTTCATTTGATTGGAATAGACTGATAGAACCTCGTCTTCCTTCCTCCATCCATTTCCAAATCATTGTCAAGGCTGGTGGTAGGGACATATACCGCACATAGGTAGATGAAGGTGCTTCTGTTAATATTTTATCCTCAACTGCTTGGAAAGCTTTGGGTTCCCCTCAGCTTGTGCTTATTACGCAAAATATGAAAGCTTTTAACAGAACCATTAGTGAACCTTTAGGTATCCTTCCTAAGTTTTCTATTACCTTGGAAGGTAAAACTGTCTGTATTGATCTTATGGTAGTTCGAGGTCCCTTGGATTTTAATTTACTCCTTAGGCGAGACTATGTTTATGCAATGAAAGCTGTCGTATTGACACTCTTTCGCGTGATGTCTTTCCCTCACAATGGAAATATTGTGACTATAGACCAGCTTTCATTCCATAGTCTTGTTTCAACTACCAATAATATGACACCCCTAAATGTTCCTGATTCTAAAGTGGTATCTACCCTGCCATGGGTTAATTATGTGGCAACTGGTCCCATGTTTTCAGTTACCGATGTAAGTGAGCTTCTCACTGTTTGCTCATCTTCCTTTGATTTAGATCTGGTAATTGACATGGAAAACTCTATGGGATTACTTGAATGTGATGTCCTTATCCCTTTTGAGTCCCTTTACATGTGTTCCTTCCAGAGAACTATTCTTCCTTCTGATAAAGACCTCTTGGAAGCCATGATCAAGGTGTGTCCATTGACATGTCTTTCTTCCAGTTGGAAGCCATAATCAGTGAGTTCGAGGAAAGTTCCTGTTACTGAGTCAACCTCGTTAAAAAATGAACCAGGTATGAGGATAGTTCTTTTCCTATTTCAACCTCGTTAAAAAATGAATCAGTTGGTTCGAGGAAAGTTCCTGTTACTGAGTCAACCTCGTTAAAAAATGAATCAGCTATGAGGATAGTTCTTTTCCTGTGTCAACCTCGTTAAAAAATGAATCAATTGGTCAGAGAATAGTTCCTGTTACTGAGTAAACCTCATTAAAAAATGAATCAGGTATGAGGACAGTTCTTTTCCTGTGTCAACCTCATTAAAAAAGAAAATGAATCAGTAGGTTATATAGGTAGATTGTAGAGAGTAGATGTGAGGATAGTTTTGTTCCTGTCTCAACCTTGTTAAAAAATGAAACTAGGATGCGAGGATAGTTTTGTTCCTGTGTCAACCTCGATAAAAAATGAAACAGGGTGTCTTGAGCATAGATCCTTGTCTTGTGTCAAGCTCGTTAAAAGATGAAACAAGGAGTCTTGAGCATATTTCTTTGTCTTGTGTCAAGCTCGTTAAAAAATGAATCAAGGATTTTAGAGCATAGTTCCTTATCTTGTGTCAAGCTCGTTAGAAAAATGAAACAAGGGTTTTGAAGATAGTTCTTTTCTTGTGTCAACCTCATTAAAAAATGAAACAACTCCCTTTTCAAGTCAAGTCTTTTCAAGATCTTGAAAGTAAACCTTCATTTCATCCACCTGGTTGAATGCAATGAAGCTTGGGGGGCATGTACCTCGATTTGCATCCTTATGCTGGGGGCATGCAAACTTATAACAAGCACAGTTTTTTGTTTCAAGCTTGTGTAAACATGAAACCGAATCTAAGCAGAGTTCTCTATGGTTCAAGCTTGTGTAAAAATGAACCCATACCCATTTTACATCTCGTGATTGCCGCCTTTATCTGCCAAATTCTGTCAGATGAGCCTTGGTTGTTTTCATTCCATCGCTGCCATCTCTTTGGGCTGATCATATGCTTTCACTTGGTTGTTTACCCTTCCTGAGGGACCGCATCTATGAGTGGTTTTATTAGCCAGACTCTTAACCATTACATGTTTTGAGCAGTTCCTCCATTGCTGGAACCAGTCACTACCCTTATACCACTCATTCCTCTAGGACGAGTCCTCTTTAAGCTCTTTTCTAACTCGTAAAATATGAAAAGATTGCCGAGTTTTTTCTTTTTAAACTCGTTAAAACAGAATTAAAAGGACAGTTCACTTACAGCTCTTTTTTGATAGCATAAACATGAAAATAATGCTAGATTTTTGTCATTTCAAGTTCGATATTGGTTATAAAACGACATGTCTTTGATCGCATTTTTACTTTTTCGGATCAAAGACACTAATTATGAAAATTACTCCTTGATCGTAATGGTAAAGCGGTTCTCTCAAGTATTATTTTATACTTTTTCGGGCTTGGGAGACACAAATTTACGAAAAAGGACATCCATGGAGTTTTCTTAAGTTTTTCTTTTGACTCCCTAAAATTGAAAAACACCGAGTTTCTCCTATACTGGACTCGTTAAAATTCAACAGTAAAGGACCTGTTCAATTTTTAAACAAGAACGAACCACTCCTTCTTAGGGTTCGAATTTTAAACTAAGTTGGACTCATCCGAAGGATGAGCTTATAACCAAGCAAATGTTATCCTCGTCAAGCTTGTCAAAAATAAAGAGGTACTTTCCAGAAATGGTGGGGAAAAAGAGAGAAAAATGAACCTGTTTGTTACACTTTGTGTTTTAGAAAAGCAGTCAACCACTCTTGAACATGACACTTTTTGTTCACCTGGGTTGGGAAATCCTTTGCCTAACAGTTAAAGTCTTCAACTAGTTTCTGGGTATTAGCTTTGGGTCAATTGTCACCAAACCATCTACAATGTCGTTATGTGTTCAAGAGGTTAGTTCAAATAAACCATTCATCTGCAAAATATCTGTCATCCATCTTGACTATCCCTGAGTTAGTCCTTGCCAAATATATTTCTTCAAACTTGATCTATGATTTCGTGTTGTGGGCTTCCCTACGACGGATCAATTTCTATCGACTTCAACTCATTATCTAGAAAGATGATCTAGAAATCGTCAGTACCTTGGAATCTGCATGCCTCAATGGCAAGTTTCTCGCCTTCGACAACAGGTTGCATCATTGACCTTTGATCAAAGGATTCCATGACATGTTCGAAATCAGCTCATCTATTCACATTTCATGGATTGTACTGAGTACTTTGAGAGCCATTGACATTACTGGTGGTTTCTCTCACACTTTGTTAACACTTCACATCATTGACTGGTAATCAAGTGGTTTCTACCATTTTTGACTTCGACACATTCATTCACATGGATAGAATCATACTAGTTTGGGAAGCAAAAATCAAGACCCTAGATCTAGTTTCCACCATCTAGGCTGCAAGGAATTTTGTTATTCATTATACAGTGGACTATTCATAAACAGATGGCTGCACCCATACTATGTCTACATATGTCTATACTTGTGATGTATTACAAAATCATTCCTGTATCAGAGCAGTTTAATTAGTTTTCTAGTCAGTTTTGATCTAAGTATGGGAATGCCTACCTCAGCGATGATATGTTCTCATATATATATTTTTTATTGGATGTTTTTACAGGTTCTAACCAAGGTGTCCACAGAATGATCCTTGAAATGATAAAGTACTTCACTCTTCTTAGATGACAAATGCTATCCTCATCTATTACAGACTTCACACTTTAGGGGGCAATCTGTTGCACAAAATATTGTCACCATGACATTCTGCAATCAGTGTGAGTCTATCACCACTCATCCTTTCCTCCTTTGCAACTCTTAAACCTAAGTTCTTCATGTCAACCCTTGAAAAGTAAGAGAAATCCCTTAAAAGTCTCTAAAACTCTGGTTCCGCACTTTCTCTTAGCATCACCTGTGGTCCCTTACCTACTGGTCATGTCCCCTGCGTACCTGACCACTTTGTCTCTATGTAATGGGTGTGGACCCCTATAAAAGTCAAAAAGGTGCAAGTACATTCTTAAAAACTCACTTTGAGTCATTTCTAGAAGCTTCTAAAAGGAATCTTAAGGTGGCAAATTCGCTCCTTTAAGGTTCATGCATCCCATACCTTAAGGAGCTAACCCCTTGATGTGAGGAGCTTATCCCTTTGAAGGAGGACTCTATCCCTTCATAGTTGGACCTGTAACCTCCTTCCTTTGCACTATAAAAAGAGGCATTGGGCTGGTTACTGAGGAGGTTGAAAGCTAATTATTTTTGAGGGGAAATGTTGTTGGAATTTAGTCTTCCTAATTGAGCTTGAGAGGAGAGATTACATACCTTTTTGATCTCATTGTGAAGAGTGTGAGGCTTGTCAAAGTAGAGGAGATTCTTGCTTAGACCCTGCGAGGAGCTTGTACAACATCAAGCCACCAAAGTTTGTAAAGTTCTTCTTATTTTCAAAGTTAATACAATCAAGTTTATTTTTCTTAATAAGCTATCTTTATGGTTTATTTCATGGATTCCTTGATCACCATGATGAATATGATTTACTATATTAGCTATGCAGGTGTTATTTGATGTGTGCTTGTTTGTGTTAGCAGGTTTTTGAATGCAAACTCTTTTGGACGATCATAGCGTGGCTGCCACAAACTAGCGTTGGACTTAAGGTAGGGTCTAAAACACCTCTTAGTTTTTATTTATAAATCGCAATATTTAGAGAAAGGTAGATTTTCTTGTTCTACTTGTCGCTAGATATCTATTGATACTAGGGAGATCAGTCTTGTCCGCAAGAACGATTTATCCAACCGACAGATTTCACCCCTCCTGGGCTACATCTCCTTGGTCCAGCTTCCATGGCTTAGGCCTCTGTATTAGCTCAATGTGGCAAAAAATGTTGTTTACAAAGCTCTATTGTTCTCAAAACCTATTCCAATGTGTTTAGAATGTCAAAATTAGTCGGACACACCTTTGCCTCAGCTCAATTTTGTTGAAAAATGCTCTAGTTATGACTCAAACCATCTTTCCCTAGAAAATCTCCTCTAAAATTGGAGGAACTCCAGTTAATCCCACTAAAGCTGGAGAAACCTCTAAATTTGGTGGTACTGCCAAAAGATCCGCTAAATTAAACTAGGGTTAATTAAGGATAACTAAAGATTAATTAATACCAATGCAGTTTTAATGAAAAATCCACACAATTAACTAATTGTTTATCCGTAGTTTTCGGAGCGGCCACACGCCATATAATAAATGTTAATGGTTTTATTTTACCATGCTGTCTGCCAGTTCACTAACCACCACCTAACCGTAAGCACCATTTGATGTGTTCACATGTTACATAACCGCAGGGGTTAATTTTTGTTGGAGCCACCGCTTGTTAACTGTTTGTTATAATGTTCACGCATTCACATGGGGAGGGCTGGCCCTCCTAACCGCCAACCTTCACACCATTAAACTTTAAATATTTGTGGTGTGCTATATAAGTGACATGCGATGGTGTAGTGGTATGGCATGGAGTTTTTGGAGAGGAGGTCACGGGGTCGAACCCCGGTGCCTCCATAAAATTTTGTTCCATTATGCTAAGCCTAGTCATTTGGGGAGGGACACGTGGCAGCCTCCAGGCTTTCCACTTGTGCCCTCCTCATTAGACCACCTTCAACCTATGAAAAAACACCACATAGCAAACCTAATAACCAACCACAACGCGACAGTTTTTGCAACCTTACTAGATGTTGACCATCCATTGACCCAGCATAGTCACTTGCCACTTCAAATGTACGAGCTGTTGACTGTGCAGTGACTGGCCATTTTTTGGCAAAATTTTGCATGTTTAGCGAAGAGGACAGAACTTAATAATTCCTCATACAAACTCAATTTTCAATGAAACGAGTTGTGATAGGATTGTTTTTCTGAGACGAACATGGTCATTCAGGTTTCGAGCTATTCTAAGAATTTTGATTTTTGAGCTAAATAATAAGAACGTGGTCATTACTCCCCACTAGAAGCCTTTTGGACCCCAAAAGATATAATCAATTGTTCAGCAAGTGACGATACATCTTCCTCACCTTCTCGATCTGCAACCATTTGGCTTTAGAAGGCTTTTGTCCCTTGAGTCCCACTCTAAGGTATTCACCATTCCCTCTCTTTGAAATCCTAGTCCTTCTATCAAGTATGAGATGTTGCTGAAGTTCATCAAGGTATTCTGGCGAGAAATCATCTATTGGTGGTGGCTGAACATGCTCTCCTTGATCATCAATCAAAGGAGGCTCAAACAATATCAAATTCTTAACATTAACAACAGAGTATATTTGCATATAAGGAGGCAAATCAAACTTAAATGCATTGTTACCAATCTTTTCCAGAATTTTAAAAGGACCATAATGGTCTGGCTTGTTATTTGGAAATCTAGTGTCTATGCAAAGCTGCTAGTCCCACTAAGACTGGTAGCTATCTTAGAAACAAACAAACTAAAACTACTTTCGTTTTCCTTTATGAGAAGTAGATAGGAGGGGAACAAAGGATACCAACCTCTGTCTTGCGCTTGGTTCCTTGCTTGATTCCTCTCCTTTCTGATAGATCTTTGCCACTCGCTTCCTCGTCTACCCAACTTAAAAGAGCACCTGTGGAATCAAAGCAGCATAACACTATCCAAGAACGAAGATCTATTATCACAAACAATATAGGATCAGATATATATTGACCACATAAATGCATATATCATCAATCATACAAGAATGTGAAGGAAAACTTGAATAACTTTATTAATATCAAGAAAAGCAAAGAGGATTACAACCAATTGTTCTGACCTAGTGTCATCCTCTCAGCAAGAAAGCCCTTCTTCACCTTATGAAAAGCTTAGATCACCCAACACTATGATGTTACACCAAGAAACCAGCAGCACTTCCTTACAATATACAAAATTCAAGCCTCTGGATCTCCGGGATGAGGGATCCATATATAGATGATTTTAGGGAGGTGAGTCAACTTCTAAGATTTGATTAGTGTCCTCTCTCTGATAGTTCTTGATTCCACTTGGAGATTGATGATCTCTTACTCATCCCTGGGCGAATTTAGAGAGTCAAGAGTCACAGGAGAAGTTTTTGGAAGATTCCATGATCATCCACCTCACAAAATGACTCTGCCATTTGTCCACTCTCGCCCATCGCACCCCATAGAAGGGATTTTGAGTATGCATCGCACCTCCCGTGTGCATTTAGGTGGGATGCATCGCACTTTGACCATGGAGCAGGTGAGATGGTCCAATTTTGACCAGTTCTGAGTAGTTTTTCATGGAGAACTTCTGGGAGATGATGTAATCAGCTGACCTTGTTCTTTTAGGGGCTAGAACAACACTTTTAGGGACTTAGGAGCCCTTGGTGTATGGACATATATGATTGGGGTTGCAGTGCCCAAAAATGTCTATAACAGTTGCCCCCTAAAGCATGAGGTCGTTAATCTTTTGATGTCGGGTGAAATGCTTTATCATGAGGATCCGAATTTTTTTCGAGCTGGAAGGTGACCTGTAATAAGATACAATACAATACATTATCTTCATAATATTTTCATGATCTAGCTGAGGCGGGCATTCCCATGTCAGCTTTATAAATTCATTTTCATGTACATAAGACAGACAATCGTCTGTGTGCAGACTAATGATTCTGGTAGAGCCATCATCCCTTAGGTTGGATGATTATCTGTGTAGCAATGATGTACATTTGATGTCTTTATTTTCCTAAATATATATCACAACCCGGATGGATGAAACTAGATCCGTGGTCTTCAATCTCATTCAATATTCACTCAAAGTAAAATTCGATCCATGTGAGAGATGTTTTGGAGTCGAACATGGAAAGACATTGCCTGATTACCAGCCAATGATGTAAGCTGTTAACAAGTGCGAGAGGAATCACCGATAATGATGATGACCCTCAAGGTACCACAGTACAATTCACATGGTGTGAATAAGGGACTTGGCGTCAAACACCATGCAAAATCTTTCGGTCAAAGGCCATTGATGTAAACCTGTCGCCGAAAGTGAGAAACTTGCCATTGAGGCATGCAAGCTTCAAAGTACTGAAAGGGTTGTCCCTAAGTCAACTTCTTGGATAATGAGCTGATGTTGACAAGAAGCGATCTGTCATAGGAGGGCCTTAATGAATCCCACATCTATGACATGGAACGGAGCAAATGATTTTAATGGAGGTGAAAACGATCTGATGATATAAGGTTCAGGGTGCCAGTCATGAAAGAATGGAGCATAAATGTATTGCAGTGGATGAGACACAGGTGAATTCACTGAGCGACTTCTCTTGAACATATCAGCGACACTAACATGATGGATTGGTAGCGTTAACCCAAAATGTGGATGGTGTGATGGACCAATGGTGATATGACCAGTGAACGGAACAACCCAACCTGACTCGGATGCGGAGTGAAAGTGTCATGTTCAAGAGCGACTTGCTCCCAATAAAGTTTCTTCAAGTTTTCTTCCCAATTTTTCCCCAGTCATTGCTGACCAGTACCTCTTTATTTTTATCAAGCTTGAGGAGGATAACATATGCTTGTTCTAAAATTTTCCCTTCGGGCAAACCCATCGCTATGTTTTAACGAGCCTACCGATAGTGAAACTCGTTCTTGTCTGTATGGACAAGTTTGTCGCTATTCGGTTTTAATGAGTTTAACGACAAAGATAACTCAGTCCTTTTCAATTTTAGAGAGTCTGAAAGGGACGTAAAGAAAACTCCAACAATCCTTTTTCATCATATAATCCCTTAAGTCTGAAAAAGTATAAAATAATACAAAAGGGATGAGTTTTCGGTAATTTTAACGAGCCGAACAAAACAAGCACTCGATCTTTTTGTGTAATAATCCATCAGGTCCAAAAAGATTAAAATCTAAAGGAGGGATAGCACTTCCGGTCACTTTAACGAGCTGGAGAGGCCAATTACTCGGAAATCTTTTCATATTTTATGAGTCAGATGAAGAGAGCTTAAAGGAGACTCGTTTTTTGAGGAACGAGTGATAAATTTGGTAGCAGCTAATTCAAGGTAAGGTTTGGAATTTTCCAATCACAGCAGTGTCACAAGGATGGCTAACAGGATCACTCTTCACAGTTGTTCCTCAAAATGGGTAAACAATCAAGTGGAGGTGAATAATCAGCCAATACAGAGTGGAGGTGATGATGAGAACACGACCAAGGCTTCAAAGGCTGATGATAATGCATTCACGATGGTTATTTACCGGGAATTGGTTCATTTTTTAATGAATGAGCTTAAAATATGGGGGAAACATTTGCTCATTTCTCGTGTTTAATTTTTAACGAGCTTGAACTCCACATAAAAACTGCTCGATCCAGTCGTATAATAAGTATGTCTCATCTAAGATGCCATTTTTTATGGAGCTTGAACCTTATAAAGCTTTGCCCCGCATCCTTTTTTTATGCAAGTTAGGAAACGACCAATCCTACGAGTTTAAAGGGTTAGAGGACCTACAAATTTAAAAAATAAATGGTCTCTCTTCGCTTGCATTCCAAAAGGTTTGCATGTCCCCAGGTATAGTGAAGTAGAGTTTCCAGGTTACCCATCAATTTGCAGACAAAACATTTGTTTTATCGGAAAAGGCCTACCTTTTCCAGGTTACCCCTCAATTTGCAGACAAAACATTTGTTCTATTGGGAAAGGCCTACCTTCTAACAGAGGTATCTTATTCCGGTCTAAACCCATTTTCCTAAATGGATGGGTGTCGGACCAGTCATATATCCTCCGCAGAAACCTACCCTATACCCAAAGTTTCCCTGCCGAAGCAGACCAGAGTGCATGACCCCTGAGTTTCAGTCGTGTCCTCCCAGATCACTCGCGCTCATCAGGTGGACGGACTGGAGATCGATGAGACATTCCTTGCGTGAAAAGACCATTCAGGGATGGTATTTGACTATTTTCTATGTGTGAGCCGGGGAATGAAAGCTAGTCTATGAGCTTGATCACTCTTCCTTCATGCGAAAAACACATTACTCTAAAGAGCGAGGAGACAATGGCTCCCATGCAATAAATATAGTCGCGTCCAAGGAGTAGATTATAATCTAGGGTTCCTTGGACTACCATTACGTTCATGTGAACAGTTTTCCTTCTCAATGTTATCCGCACATTGGGAAGGATCCCTAACGGTCGACTGGTTCCTTTGTCAAAGCCTGTTAGATTTCTCATCTCAGGCACAAGCGGTGGTGAACCAAGCGCTTTCCAAGTAGTTGAGGAAAGGATACTCACAAAAGCCCCTTCATCTAGGATGGTACTGGCCATGACCATTCTATATATTTGTGCAATGATTCGAAATGGTACACTAGCCGGTAAACAGGGTCTTCCTAGTAGATTCCAATTGAAGGAAACAACTAGGTTGCTTGGAGGTGGGACCGAATAGACATCCGGATATGACTCTAACGAACTTCCTTCCTGTGGTAAATGAATCGGTAGACTACCCCCATGTTCATCAGAGTCTGTGTTTACGAAGAGAATTTGAATGGTGTCGCTCTTGTTCTCTTCGGTGACTGTATCATCTGAAGATGGACCCTCTGAAGGCAAGACCGGGTCAACTGCCCCCTTGACCTTTTGACTTTCGTCTGGTGTGGATTCAGATGGTTTATCTTCAATGATAGATGCTTCGACCGACCATAATGGCGTGTCAGTCGGATTTTCAACTAGTGATGGACTTGGCAAGAGTTTATTATATCCAAGAGGAAGTCGTAACGGTGAAACCGGACGGTCGTCCAAAACTCTTTTAGCCTCATCTAGGAAGGGACAACGGTGGACGGCGTGATCACCTTCACACAGTTTACAAGGGGATTTACTTTTCCTTTTCCATCCCGACACTTCACTTTCACTAGTTGACGGTGTACTTTCAACATGATCATCAGAGGTTGTTGACACTAGATTGTGCAAACGAGGAGACCAGTCCCTTAAGATCCGAGGGATGCAAGGAAAATCTCTATGATAGTGATCTCCTTTGCAAATGACACATGGAGATTTAGGCTTTGATAGTGCAGTGTGTGGATTTTCACTAGATGATGCCTGGTTGCCCCTTTTTGCCTTTGGCTCCTTCTTCTTCTTCTATTTCTTCTCCTTCCCCTTCTTCTCCTTCTTAGTTACTTGATTTTTCGCTTTACCAGCTCCATCAAGCGAAGAGGAAGGAGGAGAGGGAGAATCAGACGAAGTAGAAGGTTGGGCGGTAGCTTTGGTATCATCTAGTTGCTTACTTGATTGCTCAGGAATCACAGTGTTATGAACGACAGAGGTCGAGAAGAGCCATACGGGCAGGCCGATTGTCAATCCTAGAAGTGACAATGTGGCCATATGGGGTGCACCAACATCTCCCCAAGAGGAGAAAGGACTAGGATTTCCTCCAAGGGGAAATCCTTGGTTGGTGGAATCCATTTTTCTCAACCTAATACCAATGTAAGAAAGGTGATGTTTATTCCAATTAAAGTAAATTTTAGACGCTTTGACACAACTTGTTTTTTCAATTTTTAAGAGTCGAGAAAAAATAAAAGATGACTTTAGTCACCTTCAATTTTTAATGAGCTTGAAGTGACAAGTGCTCAGATGGACCTTTTACTTTAAGGAGTCTGAAAAGGAATGAAAGAGACTACTTTGGAAATCTAGACAGAGGGATTACCAAACCAATCGCAAAACTGCAGAATACTTTTTATGGTACGGCAGTCAATCTTCCCAAATATTGTGTTCAGTGCATTGCGATCGATAGGGTGGCAGACACTGCTTCCTATGGATAAATGATATAGCCTATTGTGGTCTCCTAATATATACTCGACGGTATGTGGGAGCACAAGTCCGTACTGGCACTTGTCGCCTCAAAGTGGAGGAATCACCCAACCAGCAATGAAAAAAACAGTTACCAGGCTTTACGACGCCAGAATACATCTCTAGCCTAGACTTCTAAATGTTGTGCGTTAGGTTCCAAAGAGTTTTTAGATTCATTAAATTTATTTTACAGTTGATCTTGTTTAAGAAATTTGCCTTTCAGGTTCACCGCATGATGTAGATATACAATTCTTAAAATGCAATCTAAGATGATAAACAATCGTTTAATCTTCTTTTTGCAATGAAAATCCTAGCTACTAAAGAAAGAGAGATGATATTCTTTCAACATAGAGCAAAGAGCACACACTATATGCACTGTCCTAAATCAAACCAACAAACAGTCTAAATGCAAATGCACATGTATGTATTTGTTTTCAGCCTTATTAATGTGTGAATGATAAAAAGAAAGCTAAGCTGAAATCTGAATTACTCTTCAAAGTGACATTATTAACAAGCTTCATTTCAAGACAAAATGAAGACAATGACGACACTTTGCGATTTAGAATTGAAAACTTGTTTTCAACACTTGAAAAACTACTAATTCAAATCAAATACAAGAGTAACAGTGTAATCGACTATCAAGAACAATTAGATTCTCTTCTATGACTAAAAACAACACTTGCGACACTTCCAAATCAAGAAACGACAGTTCAATTACACTACTTCTTTGTAAAAGAGAACTGAAAATGGCTCACAATACATAAAAAAAATTTACATTTCTTTGCACAATGGAGGTGGAATAATGGCAAGGAAGGGGGTTTCCACAGAGGTATACTGATTACAGACAACAAAACTCCTGAATAGAGCTGAAAAGAGTGAAGAAGAACCAAAGTCTGGAGGCAAAATTAGCCTTCTCTGACCATCGCACCTGTTACACAGGGATTCCAGTATGCATCCCACCTACAGCACCCGAGAAGTGCGATGCATACTAATATCCTTGAAGAGAGGGTGCAATGGTACAGTGCGAGACTTTTGATCCAGTTCTTGATCACAGTTTGCAACACAGTTCAGGGATTTAGGCCGAGAAAGTGATAATTAGTAAATAAATCACAGGGGTAGATCTAAGGAGGTTACTAGAGCCACCACAAGGGAAATTAGGATGTTTACAAATCAATTGTTCAGTTTATAAACAAAACCTGGAGATAGACTGAAGCAGCATTGATCTACTTTGCACTTGCATAGCAAATGCAGTTCGAAGGCTAGTTGGCTTGACTTCAGGCTCCATCTGTAAGTTTATAAAACAAACAAGTATAGAAAAGCAAACAAGCTATTCGCTCCCCAGTGGAGTCGCCATTTTGTTATCGGGAAATCTAGTGTCTATGCAGAGCTGCTAGTCTCACTAATACTGGTAGCTATCTTAGAAACAAACAAACTAAAACTACTTTCGTTTTCCTTTATGAGAAGTACATAAGAGGGGAACAAAGGAGACCAACCTCTGTCTTGCACTTGGTTCCTTGCTTGATTCCTCTCCTTTCTAATAGATCTTTGCCACTCGCTTCCTCGTCTACCCAGCTTCAAAGAGCACCTGTGGAATCAAAGCAGCATAACACTATCAAAGAACAGATATCTATTATCACAAACAATATAGGACCAGATATATATTAACCACACAAATGCATATATCATCAATCATACAAGAATGTGGAGGAAAACTTGAATAGCTTTATTAATATCAAGAAAAGAAAAGAGGATTACAAACAATTGTTCTGACCCAGCATCATCCTTTCCGCAAGAAAGCCCTTCTTCACTTCATGAAAAGCTTAGATCACCTAACACTATGATGTTACACCAAGAAACCAGCATCACTTCCTTACAAGATACAAAATTCCAGCCTCTGGATCTCTGGTATGAGGGATCCATATATAGATGATTGCAGGGAGGTGAGTTAGCTTTTGAGATTTGATTAGTGTCCTCACTCTGATATTTCTTGATTCCACTTGGAGATTGATGATCTCTTACTCATCCCTGGGCGAATTCAGAGAGGCAAGTGTCACAGGAGAATTTTCTAGAAGATTCCATGATCATCCACCTCGCAAATTGACTCTGCCATTTGTCCACTCTCACCCATCGCACCCAATAGAAGGGCTTTTCCATATTCATCACACCTCCCATGTGCATTTAGGTGGGATGCATCGCACTTTGACCATGGAGCAGGTGAGATGGTCCAATTTTGACTAGTTCTGAATAGTTTTTCATGGAGAACTTCTGGGAGATGATGTAATCAGATGACCTTGTTCTTTTAGGGGTTGGAACAACACTTTTAGGGACTTAGGAGCCCTTGGTTTATGGACATATATAATTGGGGTTACAGTGCCCAAAAATGTCTATAACATGGCTTAAGATTTTTACCTTCCCCTTGATGTATCTCTTTGCTATATATAACCAAACTTCATCTCCAACTTGAAATTTGTGATCAACACAATGTTTGTGATGCCTTGATTTATAGCTGATTTAACTTTTCTCAAGCTGATTTATAGCTGATTTAACTTTTCTCAAGCTGATTTATAGCTGATTTGACTTTTCTCAAGCTGTTCCTGTACTGTGTGATGTATCAACTGAATTTTCTCTATGAACTTCCTTGCCTTATGATGTCACTATGACCATCAATGACGACATATTTCTCAAACATGAAGTCCAATGACGATCTTGGAAAGTACCCATAACATGCCTCAAATGGAAATGTGTTTGTGGAAGAATTCTTTGCCCTGTTGTATGCATGTTGTATGTAATGCAACTGTTCATCCCACAACTTGGGATGTTTGTTGCAATATCCTCTAAGAAGATGAATGAAATTTATGTTGAGCACCTCGGTTTGTTCATCTTTTTGCGGATGAAAGGTTGTACTCTTCTTCAACTTTGTGTCCATCATGTCCCACAAATTTGGCCAAAAATTCTTAACAAATCAAGAATCTCGATCACTTACAATGGAAGTAGGAATACCAAAATGAACCCAAATGTTTTGGAAGAAAATATGAGTCATTTGTTCAGCTGTAATTCACTTTTTACATGGTGTTAGTGTGCACATTTCTCTGAACCTGTCTATGCCTACATACAAGTAATCATGACCTTTCCTTGACAATGGAAGACCTCCTACAAAATCCATTGAAATACTCTACCATGGACGTGAAGGTACCAAAAGTGGAGTGTACAATCCTAGTTTTCAATTACTAGGCTTACTTTTTGCACCCAAAGAACATCCTCTAATGAAATGAGATACATTATCAAACATGTGTGGCCAATAACAATACCTTTGAAAATTCTCTAATGTTTTTCCTATGCCAAAGTGTCCAGCAATCAATGAAGTGTGTGCCTCCCTTATGATACTGTTTCTTTCTCCCTGTGGAATACACAACTTTCCCAAGTGATACAACAAACTGTTATGTGCATGATAATTCAACTCTTCAATTTTGTTTCCTTGACTCAAGCTTGCATACACATCTCGAAAGTCATTATCATATGCATATTTCTCAATGTAAATTTCTTGTAAAACATAATTATGCTTGAGTATAATAGATGAATTTACAATAGGCCTTTAAAGCATATCAACTACTTTATTGTAGATTCCCTTTTTGTACCTAATAACCAAATAAAACTGTTGTAGAAAACCCATCCATCTAAAATGTCGTGACTACTACAACTTTGACTGTGATTGTAAGTACTGCAATGGTTGATGGTCAGTAATGGATAATGGTCTCCTTCCCCATCAAGTAGTGTTTCCATTTTTTGACACTTTGTACCAATTCATAAAGTTCTTTGTCATAAGTGGGTTAGTTAGTTACAACTCCATTAAAAATTTCATAATGAAATGAAATGGGCTTACCATGCTGCATAAGAACTGCTCCCATGGCATAATCACTAGCATCCGTTTGAATTTAAAATGGTTGTCTAAGTTCCAGAAGAGCCAATATCGATGTTGATCCGGATTTAAACAGGAACGCAACAAATTACAGAGATAACCATATACACAAAGATGCAGTGGAAATAATACTTCATTTCATTAATGGAAAAATACTGAAATATGCTTACAACCAGAAATGGAAATAAACCAGCTAGGGCGATGGTAGCTTATCTCTGAGAAGCGATGTGGTGGCTACATGCCTCTGAATTGTGTTACAATGAGGCTCGAAGGCCTATTTATTGTTGAGAAACAATGGAAAACCCTTAACATTCCAAAACCTAACCCTAGGAGATGAAACGCCAAACTGTGGGCCCCGTTTGGGGTAAATTGGTACATCAACTTCCCGGGGTCGTAACTTTGGCATACGATCTCCGTTTGACGCGTACAATAGCTCGTTAGAAAGATCTATCCGAGCACTACCATTGTTGGAACGGGCAACATCGGTCCATTACATGGACCCATGTTGCCCCTGGATTCCCCAAAAAACGTCGTTTAGGGCCTCAAAACGGCTTTGGAAGTTCAGGACCCGAAAAACTGCTAAAAATAGTAAGTTGTGCTACAATTAAGGAAACTGAAAATGCTAAGAAAGACAATGGTGGGGGTCCAGGTGGACTTGGCAGGTGGCCACCAATATCCACCTGGATCATTCCTCCCCCCTTAGGAAGCAATGGTCCCCATTGCGTTGAGCTCCTACATGAGATGAGGAAACTTTTGCTGAACTTGTTCCCTGGTGAGCCACTTGCCCTGCTAAAGGAGTTGGCCTGCTTTGACAACTCAATATAGTTGAATATTCTGTTGGCGAGTGTTCTTGATCTGTGTGTCCATGATCCGATCAGTTGCAGCTTGTTCCATGCAATCTGGATTTAATTCTGTGGGTTTGAGCTGTTCTACAATGTCGGATGTGTCTAGCAATGGTGGAAAGTATGGCCGAAGGCGGTCCACATTGAACACTGGGTGCAGGCCAAGGAATGGAGGAATGCTGAGCTCAAATGCATTGTCTCCCATCGCCTTAGTAATGGTGTAAGGACCATATCGGAGTGGTCTCAACTTCTGATAGGCTCCAGTAAGGCATTCCTTTTGCAAATGCAACCAGACTTTGTCGCCCACCTGAAACTTGTGTGGCACCCGATGTTGATCATGTTGCTGCTTGTACTTGGCATTTGATTTCTCAAGAATGTCATGGACCTGCTGGCGAATATGTTGGATGCGCTCAATGAAGCTGGTGGCCTTATCTGTCTCGGACTGGACATGAGCTGAATTTATGTGAGTAGCTGCAAGTGGCATGGCCACATCAATGGGGCATAGTGGCTGGAATCCCAAACCCACCTGAAAAGGACTATGGCCAGTGGAGCTGTGAAGAGCTCGGTTGTAGCTGTGCTGAACATAGGGGAGGTTCTCGTCCCATGTGCGTGGATGCTTTGAGTTATACATGCACAGAATGTGCACAATCATCCTATTGACAACCTCTGTCTGGCCATCAGTTTGAGGATGGAAGGCTGTGGACTTCGTGAGTTTGGTGTCCAACATTGACCAGAGACTGGACCAAAATGTGCTGAGAAACCGACTGTCCCGATCTGAGATGATAGACTGTGGGATCCCAAAGTGCACCCACACTCGTTCAAAGAAGAGTTTAGCGGTGGCTTCTGCTGTGATATTCTTCTTGTAGGCCACCATAATGGCCATCTTCGAGAACCTGTCGACGACCACAAAAACACAGTCATTTCCATGCTTAGTGGAAGGAAGCCCTGACATGTAATCCATGTTGATGGATTCCCAAGGTCGACTAGGGGTAGGCAACGGGGTATAGAGGCCGTGCTTCTTAATGGTCGGTTTGGCAATGGCACAGGCAATACATGATCTGATGTACTTCCCAACATCCTGTCGAAGATTCAGCCAATAGAAATAATTTTGCAGTACTGCCACTGTTTTCTCAACCCCGAAATGCCCAGTAGCCCGACTGTAGTGTGCTTCCCAAATCATCTTGGCACGCTCGCTTGAAGGAACACAAAGGTGACCGAGGTGGCATAATAGGGCATCCTGGAGGTGAAAATCTGGAACATGCCGACCCTCCAAGAGTGTCTGGTATGTGTGGCCGAATTCTGGGTCGCTTTTGTAGAGAAGTGGCCAATCAGAAGTCTCGTGCCCACAAGAGTTGAGCACGGTGGTTAACGCCATGATCGGTGGTCGACTGAGGCAATCTGCAACATTATTGGTGCTGCCCTTCTTATACTTGATATTCAAGTGGAACTGTTGCAGGTATGTAGACCACTTCTGATGGCGATCATTCTGCAATTTCCCCTGGGTCTGTATGAACTGCAGGGGTCAGTGGTCTGTGTGGATGACCGTTTCCTTCCCCAAAATGTAATGCTTCCATTGTTGGCAGGCCTGTACAATGGAATACATCTCTTTATCATAAGTGGGGTACTTCCGGACTGTGTCTGAAAGTGTTTCACTGTGATATGCCACTGGATGTCCATGTTGAGTAAGGACTGCCCCAATAGCATAGTCAGAGGCATTTGTCTCGACCTCAAATGGTTGTTGTAAATCTGGTAACGCAAGCACTGGTGCCATGCAGAGATAACCATATACACAAAGATGCAACGGAAATAATACTTCATTTCATTAATGGAAAAATACTAAAATATGCTTACAACCAGAAATGGAAATAAACCAGCTAGGGCGATGGTAGCTTATCTCTTAGAAGAGATGTGGTGGCTACATGCCTCTGAACTGTGTTATAATGAGGCTCAAAGGCCTATTTATTGTTGAGAAACAATGGAAAACCCTTAACATTCCAAAACCTAACCCTAGGAGATGAAACGCCAAACTGTGGGCCCCGTTTGGGGTAAATTGGTACATCAACTTCCCGGGGTCGTAACTTTGGCATACGATCTCCGTTTGACGTGTACAATAGCTCGTTAGAAAGATCTATCCGAGCACTACCATTGTTGAGACGGGCAACATCGGTCCATTACATGGACCCATGTTGCCCCCGGATTCCCCAAAAAACGTCATTTAGGGCCTCAAAACGGCTCCGGAAGTTCAGGACCTAAAAAAATGCTAAAAATAGTAAGTTGTGCTACAATTAAGGAAACTAAAAATGCTGAGAAAGACAATGGTGGGGGTCCAGGTGGACTTGGCAGGTGGCCACCAATATCCACCTGGATCATTCCTCCTCCCTTAGGAAGCAATGGTCCCCATTGTGTTGAGCTCCTCCATGAGATGAGGAAACTTTTGTTGAACTTGTTCCCTGGTGAGCCACTTGCCCTGTTGAAGGAGTTGGCCTGCTTTGACAACTCGATACAGTTGGATATTTTGTTGGCGAGTGTTCTTGATCTGTGTGTCCATGATCCGATCAGTTGCAGCTTGTTCCATGCAATCTGGATTTAATTCTGTGGGTTTGAGCTGTTCTGCAATGTCGGATGTGTCTAGCAATGGTGGAAAGTATGGCCGAAGGCGGTCCACATTGAACACTGGGTGCAGGCCAAGGAATGGAGGAATAATGAGCTCAAATGCATTGTCTCCCATAGCCTTAATAATGGTGTAAGGACCATATCGGAGTGGTCTCAACTTCTGATAGGCTCCAGTAAGGCGTTCCTTTTGCAAATGCAACCAGACTTTGTCGCCCACCTGAAACGTGTGTGGCACCCGATGTTGATCATGTCGATGCTTGTACTTGGCATTTGATTTCTCAAGAATGTCATGGACCTGCTGGCGAATATGTTGGATGCGCTCAATGAAGCTGGTGGCCTTATCTGTTTCAGACTAGACATGAGCTGAATTTATGTGAGTAGCTGCAAGTGGCATGGCCACATCAATGGGGCATAGTGGCTGGAATCCCAAACCCACCTGAAAAGGACTATGGCCAGTGGAGCTGTGAAGAGCTCGGTTGTAGCTATGCTGAACATAGGGGAGGCTCTCGTCCCATGTGCGTGGATGCTTTGAGTTATACATGCGCAGAATGTGCACAATCATCCTATTGACAACCCCAAAATAATTTTGCTTTCGCCCCTCCCTTGGTGACTTGACTCAAGGGCCAAGAAATATGAGAAAACCCCAACACAAACCTACGGTAGAAGTTGGCAAGACCTAGAAAGCTGCGGAGCTCTGTTAGAGTGGTTGGAGAGGGCCAATCCCGAATGACTTGGATCTTGGCTGGATTGACATGCACCCCCTGTTCATCAATGATGTATCCCAGATACTGAACCTGGGTCATGCCAAAAGTGCATTTCTCCAAATTGGCACATAGCTTGTGTTGCCGCAGTGTTTGGAGAACCTGTCGGATGTGGTGGAGGTGCTCTTCCCAACTCTGGCTGAAGATCAGAATGTCATCCAAGTATACTAGTACAAAGGAGTTGGTGAATGGCCGCAAGATGTCATCCATTAGCCTCATGAAGGTTGCAGGAGCATTCGTCAATCGGAAAGGCATAACCAACCATTCGAAAAGGCCCTCCTTGGATTTGAAGGCAGTCTTCCACACATCAGAGGGTTCGATTGGTACCTGGTGATATCCTGACTGCAGATCGATCTTGCTGAAATATTTCGCCCCCTTTAGTTGGTCTAGGAGGTCATCAATCCGCGGGATTGGGTACCTATTACGGACAGTGATCTTGTTCAGCGCCCGATAGTCAATACAGAATCTCTACATCCCATCCTTCTTCTGTACCAACACGATCGGGCTCCCACAAGGCGATGAACTCGGACGGATGTGACCTTCCTGCAGGAGCTCCTGAATCTGCCTCTTCATTTCATTGTTCTCCAGAACGGAGCGCCGATAAATTGGTCCATTGGGTAGCGGCGCACCTGGGGTCAGATCGATGGAGTGCTTGACTTGACAGTGCAGAGGAACCCCTACAGGGGAGGTGAAGATGTCCTCGTACTCCTCCACAACCTTGTCCATCTGTAGTTGTCATGCAGAGGGACCCCGTCTGGATGCCGCGGCCATTGTCTTCTTCTTTCCTTGAGGGCGTATCATCAGGAAAACAAATTTCCTGGTTTTGGAAATGATCTTACTGCATTGTTTTGCAGTAATCAAAGAGATGGCGGTAGGTGGTGCTACCTCTGGTATCTTGTACAACTTATTTCCCAATGTAATAATAACAACACGGGGCCTTGATTCATACACAGCATGTCGCTTCCACAAGTATGGTTGTCCTAGTAATACATCACAAACTTCAAGGGGAGCAATGTCACACAATACCTCATCCGTGAAGGGCTTGATGTTGTATGGAAGGCGACACTGCTGGCTCACGCGAAGATCTCGTCCTTGGTGAAGCCACCCAATGGTGTATGGTTGTGGATGTGCTGTGGTCGGTAAGCCCAACCGCTTCATGACCTCTGCTGAAATGAGGTTCTTTTGACTCCCACTATCAACAATGAACTGTATCGGGGAGCCCTTCACCCACATCTAGGAGTGGAAGAGACGCTCCCCGTCGTCTGGATCTTCGGGTTCATTTTTCTGGATCTTGGCGATAGCAACAGTGGCGTTGGGATCCGCATCAATGATCTGCTTCCCTCTTTCATTCCCCTTATCGGGTTCTGACTCAGAGTCGAAACATGCATCTGATTCTGAAACCTTTAGCTCAGCCACCAGTGACTGCTTGGCTCGACACTCACTTGTGTTGTGAGTGGAGCTCTTATGGAACTCACACCATTTTCCAATGTCCTTTCTCGGCTTCGCGGTGTTGTTCTTTGCTTGCAGCTTCGGTTGGTTGTCTTGGGCTGTCCCGCCTTGGCTTTGTCCTTTGTTTTGTGGTTTAGGGGCACCTTTCCCCTGCTTTGGATTCGCAGATCCAAAGTCTCGCTTCTTTTGTTTAAACTTCTGCTCGATCTTGATGACATATCGGTATGTTGCGCTGAGCGAGGAGATGTTCAGGAATTGTATTTCTTCCTGGATGTACTTGTGCAGGCAACCACAGTATTTGATTATCAAATGTTGCTCCGAATCCTTGATACCAAACTTTGTGCGAAGGGTATGGAAAAGATTGGTGAACTCCGGCACGTCTTGGTCCCTTCCCTGCCACAGCGTGGTCCACTTTATGTATTCATCCTCATAGCTTCCAACAGGGTAGTACTGCTCCTTGATGGCATCCCGGAATGAATTCCAGGTGGGTGTGGCTGAAAATAGTGAGCCATTACTTTCATCCTTCTGCTCGCAGTAGGTTTCCCACCAGTCCTTGATGTGGGGGGCTGCTTTGCGAAGAGCAAAAACAATCTTTTCCCGACTCGAAAATTCATGAACTGAAAAATAACCCTCTAGCAGATTTAACCATTTATCTACGACATCTGCGTCTATCTAACCCTCGAATATGGGGATTTCAAAATTAACTTGTACCTTAAAGGGTGTGGCGTTTCCAGAGTAGCTGCTGGAAGCCGATGCGTCGCTTCTGGGTAGCCGCTGAAGGATCTGGGCAAAGTTGTCCATCATCGCGTTCCGTTGTCGCTCGAGGGCTTCTTCGAGCAAGATTTTGATGGGATCTCCTGCCCCCTCGTCTTTCTTCTCATCCGCCATGGGAGGCCGTCGGGATTTACGAGGCTGGTCTTGCAAAGGTTCAACCAGTTCAAGCCCTAACTCCTTATATCCCGACCTTGTTGGGGACATGCAAAGAAAAACAGAGAAAAAGTAGACCGCTCTGATACCACTGATCCGGATTTAAACAGGAACGCAACAAATTACAGAGATAACCATATACACAAAGATGCAACGGAAATAATACTTCATTTCATTAATGGAAAAATACTGAAATATGCTTACAACCAGAAATGTAAATAAACCAGCTAGGGCGATGGTAGCTTATCTCTGAGAAGAGATGTGGTGGCTACATGCCTCTGAACTATGTTATAATGAGGCTCGAAGGCCTATTTATTGTTGAGAAACAATGGAAAACCCTTAACATTCCAAAACCTAACCCTAGGAGATGAAACGCCAAACTGTGGGCTCCGTTTGGGGTAAATTGGTACATCAACTTCCCGAGGTCGTAACTTTGGCATACGATCTCTGTTTGACGCGTACAATAGCTCATTAGAAAGATCTATCCGAGCACTACCATTTTTGGAACGGGCAACATTGGACCCATGTTGCCCTCGGATTCCCCAAAAAACGTCGTTTAGGGCCTCAAAACGGCTCCGGAAGTTCAGGACCCGAAAAACTGCTAAAAATAGTAAGTTGTGCTACAATTAAGGAAACTGAAAATGCTGAGAAAGAAAATGGTGGGGGTCCAGGTGGACTTGGCGGGTGGCCACCAATATCCACCTGGATCAGATGTTCAACTGATATTTTGCTTCAAAGCATCAAATTCTTTCTACTATACATCTCCCCAATGGAAGACTTTCTTGACACTAGTCAATGCATGTAATGGAGTTGCAATGGAAGAAAAATTAGCAGTAAATTTCTTCTAATATTGTGCTTCCCCTAAAAAGCTTCTTACCTTTGTAATTGTATTGGGCTTGGGCCAATTCAGAATGACCTCAACTTTAGAGGGGTCGATCTTCAGCTCACCTCCTCCAACAATGTGTCCCAAATACACTAAAGAAGTCTTGCCAAATTCACAGTTTGACATCTTTAAAAACAATTGTTCTTTTCTCAAGACATCAAGTACTTTGTTTACATGCATGACATGTTTATCTCTAGATTTACTTAATATGAGTATATCATCTAAGTACACAATAACAAAGTCATATACAAATGGTCCCAATACATCATTCATAACTCTCATGAAAGTAGCTGGAGCATTTGTAAGACCGAAAGGCATAACAAGCCACTCAAACAATCCTTGTTTAGTTTTAAATGTGGTTTTCCAAATGTCCTCTTCAGCTATTCTAACTTGATGATAACCACTTCGTAAATCTAACTTAGTGAAATACTTTGCATGCCTCAACTGATCAATCAAATCATCAATTCTTTGGAGTGGATAGCGATTCTTTACCATGATTTTGTTTACTGCATGGAAATCCACACACATGTGCCAAGTCCCATCCTCATTTGGCACCAAGACAATGGGTGAACCACATGGCGAAGTAGATGGGCGTATGATACCTTTGTTTAGTAATCCTTGATTTTTTTTCTTGATTTCCATGCTCTTCATAATAGACATGTGATACATGCCAATGTTTGGGAGTGGAACATCCTGCTGCAGCTATATCTCATGCTAAATTCCCCTCTTGGGAGGTAACCCCTTTGGTTCTTGAAACATCTCACCATGCTTCATTACCACATCAAACAAATCAGATTTCAATTTTTCATCACAACCTTCAAAAGATTCATAATCAATATCATTCTTTTTCTTGATCATGAGAAGCACAAAATTTTTACTTGCATTTAATAGTCTCTTCATTTCCCCTGCATTAACCAAATAAATGTTCAACTTTTTGCGATGGGCTCTCATAATGTACTCCAACCCATTCTTGAGCAATAATTTTTTGTTCTCATGGCGATAAAATATTGCTTTCCTATCATACAAATATGGACTACCCAAAATGATTCCTAAGATGTTAAGTGGAACTACATCTAACTCAACTTCATCAATGACCTTTTCAGTAATGGCGAACT
Organism: Pinus tabuliformis; assembly: GCA_031772625.1. Classification (NCBI taxonomy): domain Eukaryota; kingdom Viridiplantae; phylum Streptophyta; class Pinopsida; order Pinales; family Pinaceae; genus Pinus; species Pinus tabuliformis. The sequence goes on along the minus strand of CM062805.1, from coordinate 737,079,114 downwards.
TGAATAATCACTTCCTTGTAACTTGTAAATTTGCATTATTGACTATCCAAACCAATGGATATGGCTTATGATGAGGTACAATTTCAAGGTTAAGCTTTTTGACCAAGTCTTATGAAATTAAGTTTGATCGTGACCCACTATCAAATAATGCATCAATCTTTGTATGATTTGAAATTACCCTTACATGAAACAACTCTATTCTTGATTCTTCGTTTGGAGTGTTGTTTTGATTGTGTGAGGAACTAGTGCTTGCAACAACTTCATTTCCTTTTGTGGCCATGGCCGAAATCTTGGTCTCAACACCAGAATCTGATCCAATGTCATGTTGTGTGGTAACGGTCATCTTTTGTTTTTCCTTATTGTTTTGTTTCTTTGGCCTTAGTTCGGGATGTAATTTCCAACAATGGGCTTCATCATCCCTAGCTTTGGAACAATGTTGGAATATGATTTTCTCCCCTTATTTATTCACACTTGCATTCTTCTTTCCCTTCTATTTTCCTCCCTTCTCTTTCTCCTTACCTTTGAATGGATTCTTCTTACCACCCTCTTCTTGAATGTTATTTCCCCTTGCTTCAAGGTGCGTGGCTTTCACACATACCTCATCCAAATTTCTTGGATTGAACATAAGGATAGTATGTTTCAAATAGGAATGTAAGCCCCCAATATATTTCAATAGTGTATCTTGGGAATTCAAGTTTACTCCTAACAACAAATCCCTCTTTCTAAACTCCTGGGTATAGTCTTGAATTGTTTGGCCTTTAAGTTGTTAAAATTCTGCCAACTCATAATGGCTTTTTTCATATTGGCTAAAGGGTAAAACTATCTTTTATTTGTAGAAACAGATTCGACCCAAGAATTGGATATCTTATCATGAATTCAAATTTCCTCTTGAGTCTTTGCTTCCCACCAAACTAATGTTGCTCCTTCTAGCCTCATTGAATCCAACTGGATCATTATGTCATCTTCTTGAAGGTTCTGAATTCTGCAGTATACCTACAATTGTCGAATCCATTTTTCTAACGTTTCTACATTCACTTCACCATTGTACATGGGAAGTTCAAACTTAATGTCCAATTTGAGTAAGGGAGTTTTTCCTTTTGGGGTTTGGGAATGAATATGGAAAATTTTGGTGGTGGAAGTGGAAGATGTTTGAGATGTTGAGGATGATGAAGATGATGAGGAAGATGATGAAGATGGTGGAGATGGAGGAGGCTTTCCTCCATTACCCTTTGAATCCTTCTTATCATCTTTTTTGTCTCCTGAGCTTCCTTCTCCATGTGGAGGCTTATAACTCTCTCTAGCCATTCTAGTGTTCCTCTCTTCATAGAGGACCCTAAACATATCAGTCAAGTCATAGAAATATTTCTTGAATGCTTCCTCTTATGAAAGACCTTCAGTTTCTCTTGCTCCTGATATGATTGTTGTGGATTTAGGCTCAGTTTCTGGTACTACTTGTACCTCTTCAATCTCGATTGAAGGCATAAATTGAGGTGTTTCAAGTGCAGCTGGAATTGGAACTTTGGGTGGTGGAGATTGTGGCCTTGTGGATCTCATTCTTCTGGGAATTACCTCAGGAGTTGGAACCAACAATTTCCCTTCTCCTCTCTGTAACTTTAACCTTATAAGCATCACAATTTTGCAACCATTAAAACCTTACCTGCACAAAACTCAATCAATCAAGAAAATAAACCTTTGCTCTGATACAATCTTGATCTGTTATTGAATCTTAGTTTTGTTGTGCTAATTTCAATTACAGATTTATAAACAATTGCTTGTCCATTTCTTCATGTGCATAGTTCTCTTATGGTATTTGTGATTGTAAACAAGTAAATTTTTATCAAGTTTTAAGTGAAAGACATGAACAAAATAGAATAAAAAAAAAGTGATGAACAACAGAAATTCAAAGTAAAGCAAACCATCAACAAGAGCACTTAATTCAATGCTTTGATGAAGGAGTTCACCCCTCCTGGGTTACATCTCCTTGGTCTAGATTCCATGGGTTGGGCCTCTGTATTAGCTCAATGTGGCAAAAATGTTGTTTACAAAGCTCTATTGCTCCTAAAGCCTATTCCAATGTGTTAAGAATGTAGAAATTAACCAGGAATACCTTTTCCTGAGCTCAATTTTGTCGAAAAATGCTCCATTTATGACTCAAACTATCTTTCCCTAGAAAAGATCTTCTAAAACTAGAGGAACTCTAGTTAAGCCCGCTAAATCTAGAGAAACCTTTGAATTTGGTGGTACCGCCAAAAGCACTGCCAAATTAACTAGGGTTAATTAAGGTTTAAATGCGGATTAATTAATACTAATCCGGTTTTAATGAAAAATCCGCGTAGTTAACTAACTATTTATTCATGGTTTTCAGAGCGGTCACATGCCATATAATAAATGTTAACGTTTTATTTTATCGCGTTGTCTGCCGATTCACTGACCACCACCTAACCGTAACCATCGTTTGATGTGTTCACATGTTACATAACCGTGGGGGTTAACGTTTGTTGGAGCCGCCGCTTGTTAACCATTTGTTATAGCTGTTGGCACGTTCACATGGGGAGGGATGGCCCTCTTAACTGACAACCCTCACACTATTAAACTTTAAACATTTGTGGTGTGATATACATTATAAGTGGCATGCGATGGTGTAGTGGTATGAAATGAAGTTGGTGGAGAGGAGGTCGCGGAGTTGAACCCTGACGCCTCCATAAAATTTTATTCCATTGTGCTAGGCTCGGTCCTTTAGGGAGGGACACATGGTGGCCTTTAAGCTTGCCACTTGTCCCATCCTCATTAGACCACCTCCAACCTATGAAAACATGCCACGTACCAAACCTGATAACCAACCACAATGCGACACTTGTCGCAACCTTGTTGATCGTCCGTTGACCCTGACTAGTCACTTGCCACGTTAGCAGTACGGACTACTAACTATGCAAGGACTGGGCATTTTTTTGCAAAATTTCACATGTTTAGCAAAGAGAACAGGACTCAATAAATTCCTTATATGAACTCAGTTTTCAATCAAACGAATTGCATTAGAATCATTTTTCCAAGACAGATGTGATCATTCAGGTTTCGAGCCATTCTGAGAACTTTGATTTTTGAGCTAAATACTAAGCGCTTGATCAATCAACATCATATCTTATAAAAAACATCATGATGAAATAACCTTCATACCATAACCTCATGCATGACAACCTTAACCATGATAATACATGCATTCAACCCATCTGGCCCAAGTGTGTGAACCATGCTCTCATACCATTCTGTAACCCCACCTCTCACATTTACTTGCTTTCAACGGCTTGCCCAGGATAAACATGATCTAAGTGTAACTATGATAAGACTCAACCTCCTATATGATCTTAAGGAAATGGAGTTGACAACTTAAGACCTTATTGACCTTCCTCAGGTGCTGCGTGACCTCTAGGAACAACCCAACTTCTCTAGGTGTCCAACCCCTGAGATAAATCTCTTTTCCATTGTCTTAGAGTCTCAACCATAAATCTCTTTTCCATTGTCTTAGAGCATCAACCACTCCCTTTCCAAGGCATGCAAGTGAATGTAAGCCTCCATTTTCTCCCATTGGCCTACTTTCCAATGACTGTAGACTTTTCCAGTTAGTTCTATGCCAATGACCTCAAATTCTGAGCCACTTTTTCAGGGATAGGACTCAAGCCTCTACCCATAACTTGGTAAAACTTTTAGAAATTATGAGTGACATAGAAACAAATATTATAAACCAAAACTTGAACCAATACTTGACCTGACCCTTCCCAACCGGGACTGACATTTTGTCAAACACATGGTAAACATGCAACCTACAAGTCATGAATGCATATATGAGTATAAGGAACTGAAAGTTATCTTAGGATTAACACAAAGTCTCAATGCCTTCTCACAATAGCCATCATAACACCAATTAGCTCATGCATTCACTAATTAGATATTCATCAATAAAACTATGATAACAACCATACTTAGATCTGTCATACAACCATGGTTATAACCAACATACAACTAGATAAATAAAAATGATAGAACAACCATTAAAGCCACATAATAAAAAGTATAACTACTCATCAAAGACAAGAGAAAATCAACTCTTATTAACCAATGCAAAATTCAACCAAGCTAGGGACTTCCAGGTACCACCCAAGAATAGGTTAGGCTGAACCAAATCTTTCTTTCAACCAATCACCCCCATGACATATTCCTATCATGAATGTGGGATCTCATGGGATAAACCAATCCATGAACAACAAAGGGAATCCAGAGCTTAAACCATCTCCACCCTCACCATACCATGATCTCAACTAAATCGGTCCCGATATCACAAAACCAAATCAAACCTCACAAGCTGAAAACCTCTTTTTTGAATGAAAGATTGAGGAAGAGATTTCACTTTGAGAGATTTAATCCCCCTCCATGCTTGATAAATTAGAAGTTAAAATGGATCTAGGTTGTGTATGTGTGTGCATAATTTCTTTTAACATAAATATGTAAGGTTTCTATTAAAATATGCACCTAGACACAACAACTACACTAGAAATCTAGTACATTTCTTCTTCCTACAGACGATCCTCCAAGGAGAGACTAACAAGTGTTTCAAAAGACAAAGTTAGAGACCAACTGCTAAAAAAGGCTGACATACATAAACATTAAAAAATTGGTCAAGTAAAAAGACACATTTACAATATGAGATCATCTAAAAAAAAAGAGAATACTTCTTCTGGAGAACTATTGAGATCAAGTTGTAATTTTTCTATGGGTCAACTAGAAGTTGTGATTGTGGGGTAATGGTTTTCATTTATCTCAATCTGCAAATTCAAGTCATTTTTTTGCCTATGAAATGCATCAATTTCATCATCTTAGCAAGTAACTTTATCTTTAAGGGGCTGAATCTCATCCATAAGAGAGATGGAGGTTGTCATATGCTGATGAATTTTCCAATTAATTTCCATATTTTCTAGCTACAAGGCTTCAATTTCTTGTAAGCAAATTTTACATTCATTGTTTCCCCCTGCTACTACTGCATTTCCTTTCCTAATCGAAACTTGTGAGTTGCACGAAAAAAGGAACCAGATGACAAGGCATAGAGGAGTCAAAGGTCTAATTGAAAGACTATTGAGAGAATATAAAGAGACATCGATAGTCTATAGGTAGGAAACAATGCCATGGGAGCCAGAATGAAGCGAACACTTCCCATAGGAAGGAGTGGGGGGGTGCAAATGATCACATGGATTGGGCCACACAATCCATAGTGGTAAATAAACAAGGGATGCTTCCAATTAAAGAGGTTGAGATTCCAAGAATCACTGGCAACAAGAGTAATATTGAATTCCACGTAAAAGGGAAAGGGGTACCTAATTTCAAAAGGACCTCGTAGAGGAAGGCTGGTTTTTACATCGAAGCTTCCATATGGATGAACCAAGTAGAAAATTTGTTTGCCATGAGTCAAGATTATAGGAATTGAGACTTCATGAACATATAGGGAAACCTAAGGATCCCCATAAATAGCTATGTTGTTCAATTCGCCACCACCAACACTGTATAATTTCCCTTTCTACCAATAGTGTATATGAAAGAGCATTTGTCATGGATAAATTCCAAGAAAATCAAATTATTGTGGACAACTTCTGAGAAAATAGCCAGGCTCAGATGAGCAAGCGCAAGGCATAATTGTGAATTATTAAACGAGAACTCCCATGGATCAGGAAATTAAGAACTATAGTGGAAGAAATCATAATCCATGGATTTAATCCCAGGACTAGAGATCTCACAAGCCACACAAACTGTGTCACCACTAATTTTCATATTAGCCCACAATGTTGTGTCCATCAATGCTCTAGGTGTGAGGTTAGTTCAAGGTTATATGTGTCGTTGAAACTCAGATCTTAGTGCATGTGAGGGTAATGGGTAAAATTCCCATGCATGAGTTGTGTTCTCTTAATAAACCACAATTTCAAATTCTTATATGTCACCTTCTTGGATTAGGAATTCTAATGTTGTATTCAATATATGGTAGGGGGTCTTAGTATAGGGGTTCTTATAATGTTCATTAAAACTAAGGGGGAATGGGGTAGTATCATGGAATATTTCTCCATTTATA